>CM052707.1:46055536-46116989 GCA_028551405.1 Uromys caudimaculatus | reverse complement strand
AGACCCAATCCCTCAGGATCCTCCCTAGCACTGCAACAGAACAGCAACTGTGGCCTCTCACCCCCACACACCTCCCCCCACCCACACACACCTCCCCCCCACACCTCCCCCCCACACGTCTCCTGTGGATCCCACAGAGCAGTCCCCTCCTGGCCTCCCTCCCTCACTGGTCTCTGCATCCCAGCCTCCAACACCAGCAGGCATTCCCTGTGAACACACCAGCAGAGCAGGTCAACAAAAAAGACAACACAGGCCGGGCAGTGGTGGCGCACGCCTTTAATCCCAGCACTCGGGAGGCAGAGGCAGGTGGATTTCTGAGTTCGAGGCCAGCCTGGTCTACAGAGTGAGTTCCAGGACAGCCAGGGCTTCACAGAGAAACCCTGTCTCAAAAAACCAAAAAAAAAAAAAAAAAAAAAAAAAAAAAAAAGTCAACACAGAGCTATCGCACTCTCTGAAAATCCCGACAGGAAACAGAAAGCAAGGAACAAAACACACACTCAACAGAGACAAACCCAGACATAAGCACTGAGATCTGTAACCACCCCAACCCCAGATGCCTGGACACCAGATTAAGAACATTATCAATAACATACAGGACAACGTCTCCCCTAGAGCTCAGCTATCCCACCACAACAGGCCCGGAATATTCCAACACAGCTGAAGCACAAGACAAAGACCTTAAAGCCAAGATGACAGAAGGCCTTAAGAAGGAAATGGAGAGATCCCTTAAAGAAAGCCAGGAAAACACAAACCGCTGGAGAAAAGTATAACTGCTCAAGACCTGCAAATAGAAGCAATAAAGAAAACACAAACTGAAAAATTAGGAATTGAACAGGAACTACAGAGGCAAGCTTCACCAACAGGACACAAGAAATGGAAGAGAGAATCTCAGGCACTGACAATATGATAAAAGAAACGGACACATCAGTCAAAGAAAATGTTAAATCTAAAAAACTCCTGATATGAAAAATCCAAGAAATCTGGGATACTATGAAAATACCAAACCTAAGAATATAGGAATAGAAGAAGGAGAAGATTCCCAGCTCAGAGGTCCAGAAAATATTTTCAACAAAAGCATAGAAGAAAATTGTCCTTACCTACAGAAGGAGATGCCTATAAAGGTACACAAAGCACACAGACCATCAAATATATTGAACCAAAAGTGAAAGGTCCTCGCCACATAATAATCAAAACACTAAAATACGGAACAAAGAATGAATATTAAGAGCCGCAAGGGAGAAATACCAGCTAACATATAAAGGCAGGCTATTAGAATTATACCTCACCTCTCGACGGAGATTTTAAAAGCAGAGGGGTTTGGACACGTGTGTTGCAGACTCTAAGAGACCATAGATGCTGGCCCAGACTACTATACCCAGCAAAACTTTCAACCAACATACATGGAGAAAATAAGATATTGCATGATAAAGTCAAATTTAAACAACATCTATCCACAAATCCAGCCCTACAGAAGGACTTACAAGGAAAAGTCCAACCCAAGGAGTTTAACTACATCCATGAAAAAATTAGTGAATAGATAATCTCACACCAGCCAAACCAAGAGAAGGGACACACACACCACCACCACCACCACCACCACCACCACCACCACCACCACCACCCCAACAACAACAACAACAACAACAAAATAACAGGAATCAACAATCATTGGCCATTGATGTCTCTCAATATCACTTGTCTTAATTGCCAGTAAAAAGACACAAACTAACAGAATGGATGTGAAGACAGGATCCATCCATCTCACACCTAGGTCATGACCTTCAAACAAGGAGGTTAAGATGATGCTGGGCAGCCCTATACCTCTGCTTTCATGTGTGTGCGTGCATGTGTGTGTGCGCGTGTGTGCATGTGTGCGTGTGTGTGCTCATGCGTGTGTGTGCGCGTGCATGTGTGTATGTGCGCGTGCGCGTGTGTGTGTGCGTGTGCGTGTGTGTGCATGCATGTGTGTGCATGTATGTGTGTGCGTGTGTGCATGTGTGCGTGTGTGTGTGCTCGTGCGTGCGTGTGTGCTCGTGTGTGCGCATGCGTGTGTGTGCGTGCGTGCGTGCATGTATGTGTGTGTGTGCTCGTGTGTGTGCATGCACGGGTGTGTGCATGCGTGTATGTCTGTGTGCATGCGTGTGTGTGCGTGCGTGTGTGTGCATCTGTGTGTGCATGTGCATGTGTGTGTGCGTGCGTGTGTGCATGTGTGTGCATGTGCCTGCATGTGTGTGTGTGCATGTGTGTGTGCTCGTGTGTGTGCATGCACGGGTGTGTGCACGTGTGCATGTGTTCATCCAGCATTAACGGTGCAGTGGCATTTATTGGCCTTGCTTTTTTTTTCTTGTCAGGCCCTTTTTCTTTTCACTACAGGTATTCAAGATTCAAGCTTATTATATCATAAGTTCATCAATGAAATTTTTTTGGCCAAGCATTTAAACATTAGTGAAACAAAAACAACAACAAAAAATACCCAGGCCAAAACCTAGACTGTTTCAACTTAGAGCCTTCTCTGTATGGAAGTGGCTTGCCTCAGGCCATCAGGGAGGAGAGCACAGGGTAGTACCAAACAGAGAGGTTAGTTACACCCATCAATGACACAGCCTGTTATTAAAAGACGAGGAGGAACAAAGACTGTAACTAAAAAAAAAAAAAACTCTCTCTGTCAAGCTCCCAGGGAAATTCCCCATAGCGGGAGCATCTCACTCAGCTGGATCCTGAAAAGAACAGGTCACAAAGCCATGGGCAGCTTGCTGGTCTTCCCAAGGTGGTAGCTCAAATCCTCCCTTCAGTTGTCTCTACACTTTGAAACAGTAAATAAGCTGCTGGATGATTCAGGACAAAGTACCTAAGCATGTTAGACACAGTGCCCTTTCTACTGATATCCAGTCAGCTCTGATCTCAAAGTCCAGACCTTGAGTGACTGGCTGAAATTTGAAGGTCTACTGTGGGAATCAGAAAAAAAAAATTTTTTTGTCCATTTATAGCAAATAAAAGATTTTTTTCAAGATATTACTGCTCGTTGACTTGTACCTGGTCACCTTAGAGGCCCATACGGTTATGCAAAGAGATTAAGCTGTTTTGATGCCTACACACCATGCATTCCGCAGTTCCATAGTCCCAGCTACTCGGCAGTCTGAGGTAAGAGGATCACATGAGCTTTGGAGCTGGTAACCAGCCTGGATAGCATAACAAGACTCTATCTCAAACTAAGAATGCATCTCTCGAGGCTACAACTGCTATAAATGGGGGTTCCCTGGAACTTTCTGGAAAAGAGTCACCGTTCTAGATCTCCTCGAGCACATTTGTGATTCAAGCGAAGAGGTCAAGGGAGCACGGAGAGGAGCTATGAGAGGCTGATTCCCAGTCCTGTTGATGACTGAGCTATCTGAGACTCCCTGGGGGAAGTTATCAAAGACATGGCAGAATAGCAAAAAGGCTTGGTTGGAAGAGGATTCTGAAGACCCCACAGAGTCGCTGCCCTCAGGTGGTAACGTTTATACCCAGTAAGAATTTGCTTTCTGTGGATTAACAGAAGAAGTGGCTTCTCTCTACTGCACTTCCTCCTGATGAGGATGCCACGCCCACAGTGAAATGGTGAAGAAGAGATGAACACAGTGACAGCGATGGGCAGGAGAGACTCCAGTTTGGAGAGCAGTTTTCTGAAGAGTAAGATTCCAGGCAGCAACAAATGTTGCAGAGAACTCTACCGAAAGCAGAGGCAAGCCTTGGTACAAACTCCCCCATTGTTTAATGCTGCTAGATGGCAGGAGCTGAAGAGATACCTCTGTGGGTGACAGTGCTCTCTGCACAGGTATGGGGACCTGAGTTCAGGTCCTAGAGTCCACAGAAAGAGCTGCGGTGACCTCAAGCTCCAGGTTCACTGAGAGACCTTCCTTAAGGGAATAAGGCAGAGAGTGTTACAGCAGGACACTGGATATGTTCTTCTGGCCACCATGCACCTGTGTACACACATGCTCTGTCTCTCTGTCTGTCTCTGTGTCTCTGTCTCTGTCTGTCCCCTCTCTCTCTCTCTCTCTCTCTCTCTCTCTCTCTCTCTCTCTCTCACACACACACACACACACACACACATTTCAAGCAAGGCATGGTGGCTGCGTGTGGGAGGTACCGGCAGAAAGATAAGGAGTTTCAAGCCATTCTTGGCTTCTTGGCTTCTTGACTACATAGTGATTTCTGAGGCCAGCAGGGGCTACATGAGACCTATCTCAAAGTAAAAATAAATAAAAATGAGCTGCCACCGCAATCCCAACTTTAAGTCGCCACCCACCCTGACCAGCGTCCAGTAGCACATGGCAAAACTAGCCAGTACCAAAAAGGTTACATTTGCTAAAGACTGGAGTAGCTGTCAGTGTCTTTGAGCAAGAAGAAATGATCTGTTTGGGTAGATTGCTTTGATTTGTTGAGACATAATGCTAGTGCAGTAGAATTCAGTATGATGTAAACACACACATATCTATGTATATATACACATACATGTATGCATATGTATATATCTGTGTATATCTGTGTGTGTGTATACACACACACACACACACACACACACACACACAAATGTATATTTATGCTGGGAAAGGGAAAATGTCCTGGGCTTGGTTTGTCATTATAGTAACTGTCCTGAAGTGGTCTAGAACTGACTGTGAAGCATCTGAGAGGAAAGCCTGTCTCTGATAGGTGCCTCTGTTGGTACAAAGTCTCAGTGGCGCTCTCTGTGGTGCTTCCTGCTACCCTCCAGTCCTCTTCCCACTAAGTCACAGGGAACCAACACATTTCAAAATAAGAATCTGAGGTAAAAAATTTGTTTAATAAGATGTTTCCCTTTCACCCTAAGTATGTGGCATTTCCTACCCCACCGGGGCCTTGTTCTTCTAACGCGCTGTCCTTAAAGCTCTTGGCATGCGTTTCGGATGCAGATGTTTTCTCATGATGTAGTCCAATAAGCTGATGGGGGAATAGGCTGCGAAGCAGATCCACAGGTAAGCCATTCTCCCTGGGGAATAGAAGGAAGAGGGGTTCCTGGCAGAGATGGCATGCTGGATGTCCTGCAGCACAGGGGTGATGTCTGAGGGGGACATCATTCTCATGGCCTGGAGGAGGGCCTTCTGTGTACGGACATAGTCCTGGCCGTAGTTCTCCTGAATCTCTTCGGAAAAGTGGTCCAGGATTTCCTTCTCCATTTTATCCCAACTGTCCTGCGAGCCTGTGATGTCTGGAACACATGAAGAAAGGAAGGCTCAGATGCTGGGGAGGCAGACGACCATGAACCAGCTTCTGCTGGGAAAGATGAGTGCTTGTGAAGGCCTTTTTTTTTTGTTTTTTTTTTGTTTTTTTTTGTTTTGTTTTTTCGAGACAGGGTTTCTCTGTGTAGCCCTGGCTGTCCTGGAACTCACTCTGTAGACCAGGCTGGCCTCGAACTCAGAAATCCACCTACCTCTGCCTCCCAAGTGCTGGGATTAAAGGCGTGCGCCACCACTGCCCGGCGTGATGGCCCTTTTTAAAGGCCAATTTTCTTTTATGTTTTGAGATTATAATATAGTTCCATCACTCCCCTCTCCCCCTTTCCTCCCTCTGAGTACTCCCATATACCTCTCCTTGAACTGTTTCAGATTTATAGCCTCTTTGAAAAGGCATGTATGTTTTCAAGGGTGACCACTTGGACATATCAGAGTAGAGAGGGAAAACCCACAAGGTCCCAGACCTATGCAGAGAACTACAGGCAAGGAAGGAATGCTGAGAGTGAGGGAGCGAGCGTTCTCCAGAGAAGCGCACATCAATGAGCCATCTAATGTCACCCTCTGATCAGCTCCATGCATTCTGGTTTCAGTGATGCTGGAGAAATGACCCAGTGGGTAAGAGCACTTCCTGTTTCTGCAGGTGATCTTTGGTGCTCAGCGCACACACGAGGTGACTTGCAACTGCCTGTAACTCCATCTTTAGGGCATCTGACACGCTCTCCTGATCTCCACAGGCATAGACATATGTGGGTGCACGTGCAAACTTGGGCACACACATGCACACATAAAATAAATCTTTTAAACCTAAACATGGATAAAGATGGATGGTTGGAATCCTCACAAACTGAATAGCCCAGCTAGTGAGCAACCAGTCCAAAACAAGGTCCCCTCTTAGACCCTTCTCAGGTGCCACTGTCCTTCCTAACAAGGGCAAGCTCGCTCTGCCTGTTTTGAGCACTTAGGGCTCTGGTGTCAGCTCTTTTGTTCAACATTGTGCATGGGTGTGTGTGTGTGTCTGTGTGTATGTGTGTCTGTGTGTCTGTGTGTAATGTGTGTGTGTATGTATATATATATATACATATATATATATGTGGGTGATATATGTGTGTGTCTGTGTGTGTAATGTGTATATAGGTGTGTGTGTCTCTGTGTCTTTCTGTGTGTGGTGAATGTGTGTGTCCTTGTGTGTGTAATGTATGTGTGTGTGTGTGTGTGTATGTGTGGTGTATGTGTGTCTCTCTGTGTATAATGTGTATGTATGTGTGTGTGTGTCTGTGTGTGTAATATGTATACATGTGTGTGTGTGTGTGTGTGTGGTGTCTGTATGTGTCTCTGTGTATGTAATGTGTGTATGTGTGTTTATGTATATGTGTGATGCATCCACATATAATATGCCCATTCTCTTTATTGTATAGCTTTACATTGTATAAATATTGCCAAAACTTGCAGATACAATATATTACAATGAAACTTTGTCTTGATTTTTTGTTTGCAGCTCTTACAGTCCTGGCTGATTGGAGCATTCTAGCACATGTCTTTTGATGGTAATTATATGTGTAAACCATAATGTCTACAACGTAGTATCTAATATATGATCTATTCTGTGTGCATAAATATGTAAATACATACACACAGCATGCACACATAACTTACTAAATATACAAGCAGGACCTGCTTCTGTATTGAAAATTTAGTATGCAGCTTAAAATATCTTCTGTGTATAATTTTAAATATTAAATATGTTTTTAATATAATTTCAGTACATGTTTAAATTTTATTATGTAAATGACATGACTGGGTAGAAATATATTTTAACATGCCTGCTCATTACATGAAATTAAATAAAATCTAGTTTGCTTTAAAACACAGCAGCAATGCCTGCTTATTTTATAGGTGAGTAACGAGGAGATGTGAGCATCTTTAAAATCAGTCTTCTTTGATATAACTAACAGTTTTGCATGCCCCACTGCAATTCCTCCTTATTTTTACACTTATGCACACAGAAGCCTACATTTCCTTTTATCAAGATGGAGCATCAACAACAACAGAGGTTTATCCTGCACTTTCCTGGTCAGGGGTTGTAGATCTGAGCTGTGGCTTGAAGCCGAGAAGTAGACTCCCCTTTGACCAGCTTTCAGGCAGCCATTTCCCTCCACAGCGCTGCCTGCAGTCAGCCCTTGCTGGGTTTTGCTGCTGCAACACTGAAGTCCACAAACTCACAACATATACAGAAGCTTTATCTTTCGCAATGTCTCCAAAGTGCAGACAGCTGGTTAAAAAGCATGAGCAGTTTTTTTATTTGAATAACTACTAGCAGATTACCCCTCAAAAGCACCATGGGCCCTCACACTCTGTCCTGCTAGCTGGCTGGTGGTGGGATGCACCCCCATTTGCTAGTGTATGAAGCGCCTGTGTAAAATGTTGAACCCCTGAAGTCCAGTGAGGCTGAGAGAATGTTATCAGGCATCCAGTGGCCTATTTCTCTTCACGGAGGCACAGCACTGCAGGCGGAGAAAAAATTACCCAACAATTGATCTGTAGATTGAACCTTGTAAAATACTCTTGCTTGCGTGATGTGTCTATTCTGATACATCTCTCCAACCCCTGATCAAAGGCTGGAGAATTTCTGTCTCTGCTCACTTCATTGACTTTTTTTTTTTTTTTTTTTTTTTTTGGTTTTTCGAGACAGGGTTTCTCTGTGTAGCCCTGGCTGTCCGGGAACTCACTCTGTAGACCAGGCTGGCCTCGAACTCAGAAATCCGCCTGTCTCTGCCTCCTGAGTGCTGGGATTAAAGGCGTGCGCCACCACAGCCCGGCTACTTCATTGACTTTTTAAAATTACATTTATCAGTCTATCTGTGTGTGTGTGTGTGTGTGTGTGTGTGTGTGTGTGTTATATGTTGTATAGGAGGTGAGGAAGGATGACCTATTTATCTATGTATCTATGAATCTATATGTGTGTATGCATATATGTATCTATCTATCTCTATCTATCCTTCTATCTATCTGAATGTTATATAGGGGATGGGGATAGTATGTCTGCCTCTGTCTATCTGTCTGTCTATCTGTCTATCTATCTATCTATCTATCTATCTATCTATCTATCTATCTATCTATATGGGGTATGTGGGATAGGGATCATTTGTCTATGTATCTATGTATGTATGTTTCTATGTATCTATCTGTGTTTCTATGTAAGTATGTATGTATGTGTGTATATGTATGTATGTATGTATGTGTCTATCTGTCTATCTATCTATCTATCTATCTATCTATCTATCTATCTATCTATTTGAATGTTATATGTGATATGGGGATGGCCCTTGTGCCAAAATGCTTATGTAGACGCCAGAAGACAACGTGCAGAATTAGATCTCTTTTTCCTCCACGTGGGTCCTGGGGTTAGAACTCAGGTCATCAGGCATCAAGGCCTTACCCACAGCGTCATCTCTCCCACCTCTTCCTGCACTAATCACATTTGAGAAAGCACTGTCTAGAGCCCCCAACCCGACGCCCTCTGGATGACAAAGCCACCAACCGTTTGTCAACCATCACCTATTCCTTTAGGCATACACCGTCCATCCACCCTCTGGCACTGTGGGGCCACACCCTGTCAATCTAACCTGCCTCGAAATCCCAACTTTGCTTTAGATCAGCGCTGTGGCTGGGATTGTTCTCACTACAAGAAAAATATGGAGATATTCCATTGCCTCCTTCATCGATGAGAACTGAGTGAGCCAGTACAGGAAATTAGCATGTTTAATGAGTACTAGGCATGCAACGCCTTGGCTGTTTTTATTGTAGGACATTATACAAAAAAATATGATCAGTGTCCTTGACTGTTTTCGGAAGCTCCACATCGGTTTCTTTGTAAGTTCCTTTCTTGTTCCCACCTTCAATTAAATAAAAACACAGGGCATAATCCTCTAGACTGCCCTCTGTTGTCTGGCTCCTTGCCTTTGGGGAACTTATCAGTTATCAACTGCAAATGGAGATAGCCTGGTATAAAAGACAGAGCACAAATTGAGGCACTGGAGATCTGTCCTCAGACTCTTCCTCATTATGTTGTACCCGGATCCTGCACTGGGACATATCACCCACCTTGCCTTGACGCTCTCACCTGGAGCGTGTCAATTAATCCTGTCTTGTATATATTTAATAAAGAACTAGACAAGATTCCCAACAGAACATTTTACGAAGATGGAAATGCTGAGTTCACCCATTTGCTCATTGTACAGTACACCACACACACACACACACACACATACACACACACACACACTTGCATGTGCACAGTGAACTTCAGCTACACCCAACATAGATGACTTGTAAAATCACAATGTTGAACAGAAGAATCTAGGCAACAATGGAAATGCACATATTAATCCTCCAAACCAGGGAAGGCAAGCTTCTGTCTGAGGGTGGAAACTGGACTTAAGCCTTCAGAGAAAAGCCATAACATCGCCATTACAAGACAGGAGGAGCTGGTTCTTTTCGGAGAAGGGAAAGGGTTGTAAAGGGTCTTCTAGGTGCTAGTTTCTTTGTTGATCTAAGTACTCAAGTGCTTGTGTTAAGTTGTTGATCTAAGTGCGTGAGTGCTTGTGTTAAGTTGTTACATGGTGAGTGTCATACCTTTTCCTATGCTCATGATAGAGTTCTTCATGGTAACAGTAAGATCAACTACACCTAGCATATACGGGACCAAGTGGTGCTGTACCTGCTAAGAGACACTCCCCAGAAATGTCAGCAGCAAGACTTCCCTGAGCCCCTTAAAGTATAAATTAACACCAGCCTGCTCCTTTTTTCAAAGGGAGCCTTACACAGGTATGCTGGAACTTTTCCTGGGCTCAGAGGCCCATCCTGACTCTTGACCCTACTGGCAGGTGTCAAGTCCAGTTCAGGGCCAGCAAGAATGCATTCGTAGGTAAAGTTGCTTGCCACCAAGTCTGACAACCTGTGATTGCTCTCTAGGAATCCCATGGTGGAAGGAGAGAACCAGCTCCCACAAACTGTCCTCCGACCTCTATGCACGTGCCATTGCATGTGGGTATCCACACACACCTGCACACAAATGCTCCAAAAGTAACAAATAAGGATGTACAAAGAAGCACTGTCCAGCATTTCCTTGGCCCACCAGCTCTGAGCTAGCTTTCCCCTCTCTGAAGATTTATTAACTTATTTTGTATACGAGTACACTGTAGCTGTCTTCAGTCACACCAGACGAGGGCATTGGATCCCATGACAGATGATTGTGAGCCACCATGTGGTTGCTGGGAATTGAACTCAGGACCTCTGGAAGAACAGTCAGTGCTCTTAACCACTGAGCCTTCTCTCCAGCGCCTCCTTCTCCTCTCTAGAACACCCTTCTTTGCCTTCTATTCCAGTCTGGCTTTGATTGATTTTCTTCTCTATCAATTTCCATAAGTCTCCTTCCTGCTGGGGAGTTTGGGCTAGAAACCCCTCAGAGATATCATTTTCTCTCCACTTTCAATTACCCCGATCTCCCTTCTTAGTATATATAGCTAATGTTCCCTTTTAAGTTCCCAGTGGTTCCTGAGTCTCCTCCACAGCCTGGTGTGGTTCCCATCTGCCAAATGCTTCCAGCCAAAGGTTTTCTTTATCAATTTTGCCTTGTACATTTGGCTTGCAATACCTTCCAGTTTGGGTCTTTATGAGATGTGCCTCTCACACCCCCACTAACATGACCAATCATATGTTTTATGGTCCGAGAAAAAATATAGATGAGCTTTCTGTCTCTGCCTCAAGTTCAGAAATTCAAGGAGGGGATGGGGAAAGGTTAGCATCTCCCATGAAAGAAGGAGGTGGCCCTGCTCTCTAGAGGAGAGGCTGGGAAAGGAAGCCATCTTGTAGGGATGAAATGGAATGCTAACCTTACTTTTGCCTTCATTCCATTTGCTTAAGAACAATCTCTTAGGTCTAAATGAACAAACCTACCAAGATGCTAATGGATGCCATATTGGAAGTACAGTTTAGTTGGCTCAGGAAAATCAGTGAGAGTCCGTTGGGGTCATTTCTGAGCTGTGCTCCCACAGAGCAACTAAATCTTAGGCATAGAGGAAGAGATTGTGAGGAAGTTCATGTTCTGAGGGGGTATCAAGGGTGCTAGGTTTGTACTCAACAAGGCCTCTGCTTGTTTGCAGTGTCTGAGCCCTCTCTTCCTTTTCCAGGAAGGAAGCTAAGAAGGGAATCATTCACAGAAGGACCCGGCTCTTGATCTTAAAGGTCAGATGAAGCCCACCTTCCCACTGAGTGCATAGTAGCTCTCTCCCAACTCCTGCATGAAGAGGCTGACCACGCTCCAGCCCAGCATTAGCGGTATCAGCCCCTATTCTAAAAGACTTGAGCCCTTCTGAATACCTGCTTAAGAAGTCTCACCACTGCCAGGAGAACTCACTACTGTCCCAGCAAACGTACCCCTGATGGTGGTTCCTGCTCTCTTAATTGGAAAATTCACTCTAAAAGTTGTTCAATTGTGTGTATATTTATGTATGCCCTGAAACTCAAGGCCCTAGGAGCTTGTTCCTTTGGGGAATTCTCCAGAAGGACCAAACCTGACTCCCAGCCTCTGTCAAGGGGTGGAGTCCTAAAGTCTCCCCCTCCACACTGATCCATCCTTAGTACTTTTGTGTTTGTCTGACTTGGCTGAGCCTTGCTCTCCCCATTCCCCCAGCCCCATTTAAACAGCCAATCTGGGACTAGAGAGATGGATGGTTCTGCAGTTAGGAGTGCTTGTTACTACTGCAGAGGGCCAGAGTTCAGTCCCCAGCACTGATATAGGGCAGTTCACAACTGCTGATAACTTCAGCTCCAGGGGATCTGACATCCTCTTCTGGCCTCCCCAGGCACCTGCATGCATGTGCATGCTCACACAGACAGACACATGTTGACACACATAAATAAAAATAAATTAAAAATAAGCTATTTAAAACACCCAAATCACACCAACACAGTCAGCTTTGAACTTAGCTCATACTGAATCAAATGAGTCTTCACTCCCAATGCCTGGCTGCGTTCATCTCCAAGAACCCTCGAGAGTTCCATGGTGTCATAACTGATCAAGACCAACGTCAGGGTCCCTCTCAAAGTGACTGTTACAGAGCTCTTGGGCTTGGATACCTACTTGTTTGGAAGCCTCCAGGATGGATGGTAACAACTTTGACTCCCCATTTGGCAAGCTCTAGTCTGATGACTGTTGAGAACATGGTTAAAGCTGCCTTCGTGGAAGAATAAGCTGACATCATTTGAAATGGAACCATACCTGTGGGAAGAATGGGAGAAAAAAAATAGGGTTTGATCGTCTCATTCATTCATCCAATAAATATTTAAAGTATCTAATTGTATACCGGGAACTGATGTCAACAGTGACCAGGTCAGGCAAAGGTATGCAAGGTCCTGCTGAATGCAGGTGAACGCACGTTCTTGGTTGGTTACAACATCATTGAACCTCCTAGGGTTCTATGGCATGGGTGCATTTCTTTCTAAATGAAATGTGATTGGTGTGGGAACGACAGCATCTGCTCATTAGCTTGTGGCCTTCAGCTTTAGCTGAAGTTCTACGTAATGTATCATCTTAGGGGGTTGGATGGGGTCCACACTTCAGTCCACCATGGCAATGTCCACCAAATTAGACTCAATACTAGTTGCAACAAAGAGCAATATATACCATGGTGGGCTCTGGGATATTTCTGAAAAGAACATGAGAAATATCTTAGTCTGTGATGGAACGAACATTCATTTCCCTGCCTACATCACATTTAGCTTAGTACACTGAGCCTTCAGCTGGGCCAGGTTGCAGGGCAAGGAGAGAGCTTAACAAGGGAGGCTCAACGGAAACATGAAGGTGTGACTTATCTCCTTGGAATAAAGGGCCCTGAAGATGTGATTAAGATGCTATGATCACTAGGCAAGGTTGTCAGACTAGACCTGAGCTTTAAGAAGCTAGAGACATGGCTTAGTTGGTGAACAGCTCACCATGCAAGCATGGGAACCTGAATTCAGATCCCCAGCACACATGTAAAATCCAGGTGTGCTGGTGCATGTCTATAATCCCAGCACCAGAGAAACAGAGACAGGAAGATTCCTAAAACTCATTGGCTAGCCAGCCTAGTGGAGCTGATGAACTCCAGGTTCAGTGAAAGACCCTGTCTCCAAAAGAGTAAGGTAGAGAATGATCCAAGAGGAGCCCTGACGGCAAACTCTAGCCTCCTCGTGCGCATGCGCACAGATACACACACCCATATGAGCATGCACACACACCACACTCACATGTACACACAACTAAATGGTAACAACGAACAAATAATAAATAAATGAAATGGAATGGGCCACTCGGGTGTTTTTATAAGAAAGCAAAGGATGGGACACTAGAGGCACAGAAGGGAAGGCTGTGTGAGGGCAGAGGCACAGGTTTGGGGTCTGCTGGGAGAAGCCCAGCAGTAATGAAAGCAGCAAGGTTGAACTCTCCTCCGGAGACTTCAGGAGATGCAGCCCTACTAACTTTCATTTTAACTTGAGGCCCTCCAGAACCATGAAAGAATACATTTCTGCTTTTAAGTCGCTTGGTTTGTTACAGGAAGCTGATCTAGGTACATTCTAGGTGGGAAAATGGCACTGTGGGGGGATGCAAATATCCAAGTCTCATAGCACTAAGGAAACGTGACAACATACCCAGGAAAACGGGAACCAGAACATGACCTTTAGCATTATGGAGGATACTCCTGGCCAAAGGAGATCCACTTAGCGACTGCCTAAACTGATGTATTTATACAGTAGACTACAACTCAGCCACTAAAAGATATGAACTTAGTATGTGTAGCCACAAGGAAGTCTCAGAGTAATTACAGTGAGGGAGGGAGCCGAGCAAAATAGAGTATGTGCTCTTTGTTATGACTGTATTCATGTAAATTATGTAAGATGCAAACTAATCTATAGTGAGAGAAACATATCACTGGTCACATGCAAGATGGAAGAGCTGCAGACTTAGTTGTGTTCCCTAAAAGTTAGATATTGAACCTCAAGCCTGGAGAGATGGCTCAGCTGTTAAGAACACATAGTGCTATCCAAGAGAATCTGAGTTCAGTTCCCAGCACCTAGGTTAGGCCATTGTTCATGACTGCCTGTAACTGCAGACCCAAGGAATCTGATGCCCTCTCCTCACCCCTGTGGGCATGATACCCACATGCTCATGTACAAACATTGACACAGGCACACTCATAATTAAAAATAAAAGTAAAGCCTTCAACTGGACCTCTAAACCCCAGTAGGATTGTATTTGGAGACAGAGACTTTAGAACATGATTAAGTCAGAAGGATGGGATCCCTCATGGCGTGGTTAGTGCCCCTTTAAAATGAAACACTAAAAGTTTCTTCATTCATAGTCTCTGTCTCTGTCTGTCCATCTGTCCATCCATCTGTCCGTCCATCTGTCTGAGTTCACAATATAAGAACACAGTGAGAGGGTAGCGCCTACAACCTGGAAGACAGCCCTCACCAGAATCTGATCCTCTCAGCATCTTAACTTCAGACTGCAGTCTCCAGAACTGAGAGAAATACAGTACTGCTGCTTCAGCTGCCCAGTCTGTGGTATTATGTTATGGCTGCCCATGCGGGCAACTCAGGAGATGACATGGAACACGAGAAGAGGATTAGAAAGGCATTTAAGGAATCTTCTAAGCAGGTTGGTTGTAACACCAGTATCATGGGGATGTGCGCATGTCTAAAGTAATCTGAGTGAGTACTTTAAATATTAACTGTCTCGTGTACATCCATGTCATCACATGACATCACAACTCTTAAAACTTAGAGAGGGGAAAGCTTCAGCAGTCTGTGGACATTTTAGCAACAGTAGCCAAAGCTAGCCATAGGTGCCTGTTAGATTATGTTAAGCCCTGCAAAATGGTTAGTAGGCCACAAAAAATGGCAGGGTTGTGTGGTCAGCATCATAGATCCAACCCTGCACGGATAGTCCATGTTAGTAATGAAGACCTCTGTTGGGGTCAGAGATGGTTGACTGTGATTGGATTGAGGAGTGCCCAGATTTGTTAGGAAAGCTCATGTATGTGAGCTTGCATGCGTGAACACATTTCCAGAGATGATTTGCTCATGATGATTCTGACCTAATTAATAATTTCATCTATTGGATTCAAAGCTTGGATGGATTTCAGAAGGCAACAGAGCTGTGGAATGTAGAGATGGATTGGAGGAAGCCGGTCACTCAGAGTATAATTTGGGGGCTGTATCTTGCCTTTGACCCTTCCTGTTGATACTCTTCTCTTCTTCCTGGCCACCATGAAGTGAACAGCCTCTTCCCCCACAGGCTTCTACTACCAGGATGTTCTGCCTCAACACTGGTTCCGAATTAACGGAGCCAGGGACTATGGACTGAAACCATGAGCTCAAATAAAGCTTTCTTCCTGATAAGTTATCAGCCATTTTGTCATGGTGACAGAAAACAGATTAACTCAGGGTCTGAGGGTGATTGGCCAAGAGAAAAAAAGTCACAGCATGTTTCCGGTCTGAAGTCACATGCCCCTCTCTTATCTGACCTGTTAGACTTTTTAATTTGTAAATTTTAATTTAGATTTTATTGTAGTAAAAACACTGTTCTAGTTTTGTTTCTGTGGGTGTAATAAAACACTCTGGCCAAAAACAACTTATGGACTGAAACCATGAGCTCAAATAAAGCTTTCTTCCTGATAAATTGTCAGTCATTTTGTCATTTTGTCATGGTGACAGAAGACAGGTTAACTCAGAGTCTGAGGGCGACTGGCCAAGAGAAAAAAATGGGCTATTTGGTTTATACTTCCAGCCCATTATTGCATGAAACCAGTGAAGAAATTCAAGCGGGAACCTGAAACAGAAACAGATGCTGCTTCTGGCTCATCCTTTACTACTTTTCTTGTACAACCCAAGACCGTCTGCCTAGGGAATGCTGCTGCCCAGAGTGGACTGGACCCTCCCACATCAATTAATAATCAAGGCAATTCCTCTCCCACAGACATGTTCATAGACCAATCTGATCGAGGCAATGGCTCTCTCAGATAACTCTAGGCTCTGTCAAATCGACAGGCAAATGCTAAATGCTCTCTAAGCCACTTTTAAAAGGTAGAGTGTTGGTAATATGATTAATGTTACACACCAGATTTATAGAACTTGCCCAGTAATCATGCATTACTGGGACATTAAAAGACCTGTTATTGGCTGGCTAAACAAAACATCCCTTATCATGATCTAAATGTGTTTCCCCAAATTTCACATTGAAGTGGTGAACCCCAATGTGGCTATATTTAGAGATGGGGCCTCTAAGGAAGTAATTTAGATTAGATGAGATCACAAGGAGGGGAACCTGACCTCCTAATATCAGCCCCCCTCCAATTGGTGACATATAGAGATAGTAACCACCTTCAAGCTAAGAAGAGGCCTCTCGCCAGCCATACTGTGCACCGATACTTGGATGTGGGACCCACCTCCAGAGCTGTAACTACATTTCTCTTATTAAGCCCCTTGACCTATGGTATTTTATGATGACAGCTTTGGTTGACCACCATATCCTGTCAACAGTATGAATTTTTTTAAACAGCCACATACAGGACCATAGAATCTTCCCACCTCTCCTAGGTCATGATAGCAAACTTATTTATGTACACACTATGAGCATGGTCCCCCCAACAATCCTCTCAGTCTCTGTTCTGTCTCTCCCTCTCCTTCTCCCTCCCCCTCTCCCTCCCCCCTCTCTTTCCCTCTCCCCACCTCTCTCACTGTTGCTGTCTCTTTCTCTCAGTGTGTGTGGTGTGTAGAGTGTATGTATGTGTGTTTGTGCGCATGTGCATGAAGGTACATTTGCACATGTGTGCTTCTGTGTCTGGAGGCTTCCTCTGACACTCCTTCCACTGTTTTTAGAGACAAGATCTTTCAATAAACTCGAGAGTACTGATTGGCTAACAGACTAGCCAATAAGTTCCAGTAATACCCCAGTGCTAGGGCCACTGCCCACCATCACCTTGGCTTTTATGTGGATCCAAACTCAGGTTCTCAAGCTTGCAGGTAAGCCAGTTCCTCAGCCCCACCTCCCCTGCCTCTGTGACCCACTCAGGATCTTGTCTCCTGGCCTGGGTCCCCTGTTTGTCGAATGAATACACTGAGACTGTGAATTTGCCCCTTGCTATGAATGGGCTCAAGTTGCTCTTGTCCGATGCTCTTGGTAAGTTAGTAATGTGTCTTAAGGTCTAAGACTCTGGCCAGTCTTGATTTGTTTTAGTGTCTTTAATTATACATGTGTGTCTGTCTGCTGGCATGGGCACATGCACATGAGTACATGATCCCATACAGGCCAGACAGTCACCCTGCCGGCCGGGGGGTCACAGGCAGTTCTGAGATACCACTGCCCAGTGTGAGTACTGAGAACCTAGCTTGGGTCCTCTACAAGAGCAAAAGGAGCTCTTAACTACTGAGCTATCGCCTCAGCCCCAAGGTCACCCCCACTCCCTTTATAGCTTGAAGCTAAGGTGTGTTTATATTGGAATTAAAGGAGAGATGAAGCTTTTCAAATAAATTTCCTTTTAACACAGTAGGGGGCAGAACCCAGCAGCAGCCTTTCCCACAGACTACAGGAGAAAGGCTCCAAGGTCATGGTGGCTCATTCACATCCTGGTAGCCTCCTAGCCGAGCTACCCAGACCTAATCTCAGGAGAACACCATGAGGTCTGTCACCTAGCTTCTCATTCTTCCAGGATGGGCTGAAATTGACTCTGGGAACACAGTCCATTCCTCTGGCTCACTTTCCCACACTAAACTACAAACCCTTCCCATGAGCTCAGGAGAGTCAGGCTGATCCCTCTGAGGAATCTCAGCAGAAGCTTTAAACAGCATGTGATAGTCTCCTCATCATTTGAAGGTCTCCGAGACTCTGGCAAGCTGCTAGGTACCACACCAAAATCAAGGTCCAACGCCTTGTTCTGAAAAGAATGAGCAAGCACTGCAAGTTGTCAGGTTCGACTCTAGACGAATTAAGTCATAAATATGGGGGTGGGACCCAGAAAATCTGTTATTGTGATAAAACACACAACATAAATATCATATTACATAACGCAAAGTTGGCTATAGTGAATGAATACTTTAAATTTAGTCCACTCAGCTCACGGCCTCTGCCGTTAAGACCACTCACTTCTGTCTCTTAGAAAACAGTCTCATCACCTCAAAAGAAAAGGTTGCACCCATTAGGCCGCTATTCCTCTGTCAACTACCTGTTCTACTTCCCGGCTCCATGGATCTCCCATTGCAGACAGTTCACAAAAATCGAATCGCATGCTGCTTGGCCTTCCGTGTCTGGCTTCTGTCTAGAAATTGTGGTGCTGATGTTTCTAGATCTACCTACAGTATCTAATGTTTTCAAGGCTCATCCATGCTGTATTGCTAGGAATCAATAGTTCACTACCTTGCTAATGTTCTGTGTCTATTGTGTATGTACCACGTCTGTGATCCACCGATGGGTTGTCTTTCCTGTCTGCTCGTGTGAGCAATGCTGCCGTTCACAGCTGTGTGTTCGTGTCTATTCCGGCCCTTGTTTGCTATTCTTTTCAGTGAAGGCCTAGGAATAGAATTGCTGGACCTCCTGTTGTTCTGTGTTTGACTTGCTGAGGGACTGGTTAATGGTTTCCACAGCGACTGCCCCAGTTTCAGTTCCCACCAGGAGGGATGAGGATCCCTCTAGTCCCTCCACATCCTCACCAACATGTGGGTTGGATTTCTTCTTCTTTTTTTCTTTTTTAAGCTTTGATCAGGGCACAGTGATGGGGTACTGCATATTCTATACTTGGAGAGCACATTTGTCCTTCGTTCTGTGGGAAGGGAGCGACATGCGGACATCGATACTGCTTTACCTGCTTTTGGTGGTGTTTCAACCAAGATGCCTTCCCAATTCCTGGCTCAGGAGGAATGTGAGACTCAGAGGCCTGGGTGTTTGTGAATCCTCCCCATTCAACAGAGAGAAAACAATACGGGGGGGGGGGGGAAGCAAATGTCCCCCTGAAGAAGGGGGCAGAACATGAGGATTTGTCACCAAGAGGAAATGGGTATTGCTACAAGTAGGGATTCAAGGTCATGGATGTTTCAAAACTCCCCACAACACTAGCAGAGCCTCCTGCTCCAAGCATCAAGGGATCCGAGCTAGAGAATAACTTGCCTACACATCAGAGTGTCTTTGAGACTTCCCAGGTTCTCCATCACCTCCATCTGACAGCGGACACTAAAAGCAGAGATAAGTGAGCAGCCTGCCCCTTGTCACCAGCTGATAACAAAAGAGCAATGTTTAGAGCCTGCTTGACTCGAGACCCCTGAAGCCTTTCCTGGAAAGGTTGTTCTTAGTCATTTTCAGTCACGGACTGTGCCGCTCTGTACAAATATTTATTCTGATTTCCTAAGAAGAAACCTGGCAGAGAAACACTTTCAGATCTCTCCTGGACAATTACAGATCTCTCCCAGTTCTTTAAATACTTGCTTAAATATTGATCCAACTGCCTTGCTGGGATTAGAGTTGAAGAGCTAAACTCGTGTGGGAGAGATGATAAATAGGCTACGACAGGAGAGTGTGTCCACCATTTTGGTAGAAAGTATAGACAGACGTATCTTTCTTGGAAAGAAGCAGTACTGGGCCTAGGGGCATTTGAACTGCTACCCACGTCACGTCCGGTGTATGAACTTCCATTTGCTGCTATAACAAACCAGCACCAACCTAGACAATGTCTATGGGAGATATCTCAGTTTGCTCATCAGACCAGCGGCCTCCCCAGAGCAGCGCTGGTCTCCTTGGTGCTCTCAGTCCTGCAGTCACAGATGATTTGAATAGACTTCCTGCCTTCCAGCTCAACTCTTCCTGGCTTGTAGAGAAATCCACAAAGGTAACAGAGATGGCAGACTCCAGACAGTCTGATAGATTCACATAGCTAGGAGAGCAGATGCTAGTGAAGGGCTCCTTATTTCTCCCTCCACGACCATTGCTTCAAAACAAGAAACTAGCAGTAACAGACCTTTCCAAGATAACTTTTGTATCACTTTTGCCAGGAGCTCCATCAAGTTGATGACATACTGAATGCTGACTCCCATGGGTGTATAGATTATGAGTCATCTTTTCTTTTTGTAAAAAAGAATAGCTTTTATTTAGCTGGATATGTATATACCTGTGTGAATTTCTGTGTACCCTATACATGCAGAAGCCTGCAGAGGAAAGAAGAGGGTATCAAATCCCCTGGAGCTGGAGTTATAAGGGTTTGCAACCCACCTTGTGGATTCTGGGGTTCAAATTCAGGTCTTGAACAAGAGCGGTAAGTGCTCTAACCACTGAGCAATATCCCCAGCCCCACACACAAGTGTGTGTACATATGGAAGCCAGAGGTCAACACTAAGTGTCTTTCTCACTTTCTCTCCACCTCACTGTTTAAGACAAGATCTTCTTGAATTTGGAGCTTGCTCATTTACCTAGGATGACTAGCCAATGAGCTTCAGGTATCGGCCTGTCTCTATCTCTCCAGTGCTAGGATTCTGGGTACATGCTGCCACAGCTGGCTTCTCACATGGCTTCTGAGGATCCAAAGGCAGACTTTATTGAATGGGCTGTTTCCCTTTCTTTTTTTTTTTTTTCCCCCTCAGAATAGTTTTTATTATATCACAAAATTCTCCACGATGTCCCCAAGCATTCATTCCTCTTTGTGGCTTCTACTGATTTCTTTTGTTCCTCAATATGTTCATTAATACATTATGGATGAAATTTTGTGCCCTTTTCCTGAAAACCCCATATGCTGAACATATCGCTTTTTGTGTCGTGGGCATTTACAGAGACTATTAGGATGAAATAGGTCCCTGACTTGGTGTGATGGCATCCACATAAGAAGAGACACAGACAGGAACAAATATAAAAGGGTACATCACAAGGGGGCCTTGAGCCGGTTGTGGTGGCTCACGCAAACCAATGGCTTTGCTGAAGGAGGCAGAGGTGGAAGGATCACAAAGGGGCCTTGAGAGCCTTAGACCAAGAAACCTCTGGAGAAAACACTCCTGACCCCTTTGTCTTGGGCTTCCAGAATGGTAGGAAAAGAAACTCTACTGTCCAAGCCACCAAGTCTCCATCCACACTTTATTTAGTTCTGCAGCCTTTGCAAATTAATACAAAGGGAGACGGGTCTTTGGGAAGCTGCATTTCTGTCCTCTTACGACCCCCATCCTTGCCCGCCATGTTCTTACGCCTCCATCGCCTGGTTTCCTGCTATTACAGTATGACCTTTGTACCATCTCCTGGGTAGCTCTTGTGTCCTACAAATGTGCTTCTTCCTAGAGTTTCTCTGAGACACAACCTCCAAAGCCGGACTTGAAGAAGGAATACTTCATACATTTGGTGGAGGCTTGGGGAGGAATAAAATCAAGTAGGCTCTGTGCTTGGAAATGTGACAGGCCAGCAGAACAGACAGATGCTGAAAAGCAAGCTTGGGAGGCCCACAGTCCGTTTGATTTCAAACACAATGACCTGGCACGGATCCTAAGAAATGTCATGGTAAAGCGGGGTGCACATTCACACCACTGGAGATTGAGAATGGGAGTGAGATAATGAGGTTCGTCTTAATACTCTGGAAAGCTATGGAAACAATAAGAACTTCTGGCCGTCAGGGTGTCAAAACCAAGCAGAAGGCACACCAGGCGAGCCGCCTGTGGGGCTGTGAGTTCTTGCTTTCAAAGGATTTTAAATTATGGACATGTGTATGCATATGTGGACCTGAGTCTCGTACTTGTGAAGGCCAGAAGGGAGTGTCAGATCCCCTGGAGCTAGAATTACAGCTGAGTGTGAGCTGCCCTACATGGGTGCTGGAAACTGAACTCTAGTCCTCTCCAAGAGCAGTAAAGGCTCTAACCACTGAGCCATCTTCTTAGCCCCCGTTACAAGTTGTTAAGCTGCCCCATCCGGGCTTCATTTTCACTCATTCACAAGCTGGCATTTCTTTTTCTTTTTGCTTTGTGTGTATGTGTGCATGTGCACATGTGTGTATGCCTTTTCCTGTGTCAGCAGGTATCCCTGGGTGCACACATATATGGAGGCCAGAGGACAACCTCAAGTGTCATTCCTCAGGTGAATAACGTGTGTGTGTGTGTGTGTGTGTGTGTGTGTGTGTGTGTGTGTGTGTGTGTGTGCAAGAGACAGGATTTCTCCCTGACCTAAAACTCATCAAGTAGAGTGTGCTAGCTGTCCAATAAGTCCTGGGGCTCCATCTGTCCCCCTCCCCAGTGCTGGAGTTATAAGGGCAATGCCACCACACCTGGCTCTGTCACATAGGTTCTGAGGATTGACCTTCTGTCCTCATGACTGTAAGACAAGCATGTGACAGATTAAGCCTACCTTCCCAGGTCCTTGTTTTGATTTTGAACCATTATGGTAACCGAGCTGACTATAGAGGCAATTAGGTTCCAGGTGAGCTCATTATCCTCCTTCCTCAGCCTCTCTGGTGCAAGGATATGGGCTGGCACCACAAAGCCCAACTGTATTTGTTCCTCTATTCATTGATGCTACTTCCTGCCAGGTACTAGGTCTACAGCACATGCGCTGTGTTAGAGAGCACTTAAGCCCTTATGAATGAAGGGACTGCCTGAAGCAAGGATGGAGACAGGAGAGAAAAGCAGGCTCATCAGTGTGCTAAGGAGAGGGCAACAATCAGCCACACCAGTAACCATTGGCTGAATGGATGAGACATGGAATATGTGGGCCTTGGCCAGGGGTACCAGACGGCATCCCGGAAGTGGGAGGGGTGAGGTCTCCAAAGTGTTTGCACGTATAAAGGCCAAGTTCAGAACGGGGACAAAGGTAAAGTGTTGCCTCTTGGGTCAGGCTGGGAAGATGGCTTAGCTGTGAAAGTGCTCACTGTGCAAGCATAAAGATCTGGGTTCAAACTCAGTCCCCTCAACTTAAAAAAAGAAGGGGGGGGGGAGTTAATAGCACATCCCTCAGTGCTAGGAAGGTAGAGGTAAAAAAGATCCTTACAGTTTGTTAGCTGGCCAGTCTAGCTAAATCAGCGAGCTTCAGGTTCAGTGACAAATCCTGTCGCCTACCCCCCATAAAAGGTGGAAAAATACCTTCAGCCTCTATTTGTACACACACATGTGTGCAAGTATACATACATAGGCATGAGTGTACACACACACACACACACACACCCCAATACCAGAAACCTAGCTGGACCTTTTCTTTTTACAGACTTGACTTAGAACCAACTAATCTACCAAGGAGAACCCCAGAAGGTCTCCCAAAGCTGAGGTAGGCCTGGGGAACTCCTGGGTGGACCCAACCAACAAAGGCAAGGACAACATCACAGTCAACCCTAGTGAATGGACTCAGGGTTCCCAGGGTCACTCTTTCAGCTTACAGGAAATAGCAGTGTGCTATGCTCAGAGAAGGCCAAAGACAGGTTTCCCACAGCACCAGAGTGACCTATCATGATTGGTGCTGTCCTACGTGTCAGAAAATCTCCAGTGATGAACACAGTAATTAACAGAAAGTAGAGAAGTGCTTTCGCATGAGAGAATTTGAAAGGAGAGAAAGGTCAGTCGATTTTGAATACACTTGCTGACTCACTGCGACCCAGCCCTGCTTTTGTGAGCCTTGCTCTCTTGTATAGCCTGCAAAGAATGCAGTACACATCTTGTGACAGGCGCCCGGTGACCGTGTTCCAACAGGCTGACTCACTTCCCATGCTGCTGATGTTCACCAGCCTCCCCTTGGACTTTCTAAGTAGAGGCAGAAACACCTTGGTGACCTCAACAGCTCCGAAGAAGTTCACGGCCATGCATTTTCTGTAGGAGGTCATGGGAATGAGTTCCCCGTCGATTGGAAAGTGTAAGATCCCGGCATTGTTGACCACAGCCCACAGTCCTGGGGACAAAAAAAAAAAGAAAAGAAAAGAAAGCAACTGTGAGGGTGGGAGAAGCTGGAGGGAGAAGCTGGAGCATGTGGATAGTTTCACACATAGAGTTCTGGAACCGCCAAACCTCTTTGAAAAGTAGATTTCAGGCCGAATACAGACTTCCCAAGCTTGGTCTCGTCCTATGTACTTAACACCCCTCCCCCATGGTGGAGCAATGTGAAGAGAACAAATGTGTGAGATATTAAACAATGATTTTGGAGATCCTGCACTTTTAAAGTTTATTTATTTTGTGTGGGAGAGAGGGACACGTATGCCACGGTATGCATGTCCAGGTCAGAGGACATCTTATAGGAGTTGATGCTTCCCTTCCACCTTGTGGATGGTATTGACTGCATTCAGATCCTCAGGTTTGGCTGAAGCCACCATTATTCACTGAGATGACCTTCTAGCCTGGTTCTTCCCTTGCCTGGTAGCCCTTTCCTATAGCCAGGAAGCTGGATAGTCACTATTTATGGGACCAGCTGGGATGGCAAGATGAGAGTCATAGTGTCATAGACTGCCAGGCTTAAAGCAGCAGTTCTCAACTTGTGGGTCTTGACTCCCCCAGGGGTCGCCTATCAGACATCCTGCATATCAGATTTTTTACACTGTGATTCATAACGTTAGCAAAATTACAGCTATGAAGTAGCAATGCAATGATTTTATGGTTGGGGTCACCACAATATGAGGAGCTGTATTACAATGTTGCAGTGTTAGGAAGATTGAGAAGCAATGTCTAAAGTGTCAAAGCCTACTCCCTCCCCAAGGAGTATGTAAAGACATCACTGACACACTCCAGGGGGAGTTGCCTACAGCCTTTGCTCATCTCTAAAAGTCTAGCAACAAGAAAGAAAGTCCCAACAGCAGGGCGACCGTGATGGCCTAACACCATGAGCCCTACTTCCTGGCTTGGACAGTGTGTCACCATGATGAACATCAGAATCACAGCACAGCTGGCTTAGACAGACTCCTGGCCCAACCACCAGAAATTGAGAGGTCATGAAAGGCGATCTGAGCATCTAAGTCCCAAGAGACGTGATGGTAGAGTTCTGAACCATCCTTGAAGGACCCTTGCCCCTACCAGTGCTGTTTAGTCCTCTGGGTACATTAGGATACTGTATCTTCTGGCTCAGACTACCTCCTAGCCTGTGATCAACCTGTGGCTGGGAAAGAGAAGGACCCAAAGACGAGCAGTGTTTAAACCTTGCCAAGAGTACAGCTGGGAGCCGCCCCTTAAGGAGAGGGTGGGGAAGAGTGAACACAGTAGTTCTAAGACAGGCAAGGCAGGAGATGGCTTAGCCTGGAACTTTCCATTAGTTCTGTGTTATTTACACCTCCCCTTTTGTAACAATGCACTTGAAAGCCTAGTTTCTTCATCTGCACATATTACACACACACACACACACACACACACACACACACACACACACACACACACATCTCCAAACCTAGCAACTTCAGAAACCCTCCACCCGCACACTGCTACACGTACTCTCATCTCCCAACAGTAGTATAAGCTGGTAATAATCATATTTAGACGGTTTCTATTCATGCATATTGCCATCATATCCAGGTATGAAGAATGGAACGGCTGATTCAGCCCAACTGGTATTGGGTGTGGATGCAGTCACCTTTTAGGGAGAACCCCCTATTTATCACCTTATGCCTATGCACCATTGGGTGTGTTTACGATAAAAAGTCAGATGCATTATGGGAAGGAACATGTGCGGTACTGAAGTGGTTATGTAACTTAGCCAACCAATCAAAATAGAGAAGCACCCAAACCTCGCTATTTAGTAACCAACCCTTCCTTCCCTTAGGGCTTTTAAAAAAAAGAGAGAGAGACCAAGCCGTAGCCTAGGGCCTGTGAGTACTTTCACTCAAGTGGTCCACTGTCAGTCTTGAAACCTGAAACCTCTGAAACCTGAGCTATCACCTTGTTGCCAATAAAACTGACTCTCTAAAAATCCGTTTGAGCTTTTATTTTCAATTCTTTGGAATAGAAGATAAGAGCATGGAATCACCCAGGCCAGACCCATCACCCCAGTAACAATCCCATAGGGATTTGAATAGTGGGGTTCTGGAGAACAAGTGGGAAACCTGAGAGGAGCAGGGGTGACAGGATCTGGGGGATGTTGAGCTAGACAGGCTTCAACGGACCCTCGAGGGTCATGGAATACCAGCATGTGTGGGCAGTGGGTCTCAAAGCGTGGTTCACCCCTCCCCCTGCGGCATCTGCATCTCAGAACTTGTTAGAAATGTACACTGTGAGACTAGGGATGTGGCAGGGTGGGTAGGGTGCTCAGTTAGCAGGCACAAAGCCCGGTCTCAATCCTCAGCACTCCATAAACCAGATAGGGAGGTGTACCTATAACCCCAATACTTGGGAGGTGGAGGCAGGAGGATGAGAAATTCAATCCCATCCTTGTCTATACAGAAAGTCTGAGGCCAGTCTGGGATACATAAGATCCCACAACAAAATGGAACTAAGAAAGGAGAGAGAGAGAGAGAGAGAGAGAGAGAGAGAGAGACAGAGACAGAGACAGAGACAGAGACAGAGAGACAGAGAGAATATTTATGTGTGTTTGAGAGAGAAAGAGACAGAGACTGAGAGACAGAGACAGGCGGGGGGGAGGGAGGAAGGGAAGGAGGGAGGCAGGCAGGGAGGGAGGGAGGCTTTGTGCACTGTGTAAAGGGGGTGTCAGACTCTGAAAACCGTTTCTAGGCCTTCTGGAAGAGCAGCAAGTGCTCTCAACCACTGGGCCATCTCTCCCCACCCAGACCTTCTTTTTTAAGGGGTCTTGCAGTTTCGATAGCAAACATCTTGGTACTGGGCTGAAATCAGTTTCCACATTTAAAGAAGTACAAAGCAAGAAAACCATACTTTAGCTGCCTTTGATGGCTCTTGCCTGTGATTCCAGGACTCTGGAGGCAGGAGAATTGTGAATTTGAAGCCAGCCTAGGGTGCATAGTGAGATCCTATCTCCTAAAACCCCTTTTGACTTTTACAAGAACTCAGATGCATACTTTCTTGCTGTGACCTGTAGCGATTCACTTTCCCCGTCTTCCTTTTGCTTACCCTGATTTCTTTTTCACTCTTTATTGGAAATGCTTTTTTTCTCACATAATATATCCCGATTACAGTTTCCCCTCCCTCCCCTCCTCCCAGTTTCCCCCCCCCACTTCCCCTCCCATCCAAATCGTTTTCTGTCCTTCATTAGAAAACAGACTCTAAGGGATAATAATAAAATCAAACAAAATTTACTAAAGTAATAGATAAGAGGAAACAAAAACCAACACATTGAAATTGGATAAAACAGACAGAAGGAAAAGAGCCCAAGAGAAGGCACGAGAAATGGAGACCCACTCATTCACACACTTAAGAATCCCATAAAATACTAAACTGGAAGCCGTCATATATACAGAAAGGACCTGGTGTAGACCCATGCAGGCCCTGTGCACGCTGCCTCAGTCTCTGTGAGCTCCTATGAGCTTTTCTCATGTTGATTTAGAAGGCCTTGTTTTCTTGGTGCCCTCCACCCCCTCTGGTTCTTACACTCTATCTGCCTTCTCTTCCAGGGTTCCCTGAGCTCTGAGGGAAGGGATTTGATGGAGACATCTTGTGTAAGACTGAGTATACAAAGGTCTCTCACTCTCTGCATAATGTCTGACTGTGGGCCTCTGAATTTGTTCCTATCTGTTTCAGGAGAAAGCTTCTCTGATGATGGCTGGCATGCACTGATCTTTGAGCATAGCAGAATGTCATTCGGAGTCATTTCGATGCACTTTTTCTAGCCTGACTTAGGCCTGCAGAAACTTCCCATCAGTAAGTTGTTAACCTCTGCATCTGCTGTGATTAACTTTCCACAATCCCAAAGCATGTTCAAAGTCAATGCTGTAGTCTGAAAGGGGGGGGGGGGAGCATATCCCCCATAGTGCCTATCTGGTAACAGAAACAAGGTGGTAGCAGCCGGGCTGCACATGAGGACCATGTGCCCTTCAGTGAGGGTGAACACTGGCCATCAAGACCAGATGTTCCATGTAACCTTCCCAGTCTTGAGCAGGCTGAGCAGACCTTGAATATTTGCCATGACAGGTCTTATCAACTTGGACAGAGACTTAGGTGTTTTGGCTGTCTGCCATGACCTTGCTCTACAACGTACTCCAGCTGAATCAGGGGATGGGTTTTGTGGGTTTTCCCTTTATAAACTCAAAGCTTATTATTAAACTTTGAGCCTTGATCAGAACACAGACTTGGCTTCATGCTTCTCTCACCCCTCTCCCCTTTTCATTTCCAGGCCCCCTTTCAGGTAAACCCTGTTCGACCATAGGCTACTGAACAGCTGCCGTTCCATACTTAGGAATTTAAATAGTGCCCCAGAGAAATGAGAGCGGCTCAAAATCCCGGCATCTCTTTTGCCATATCACTGAAAGATGGTTCTAAGCCGAAACCAAATTGGGTCACAGAAAATAAAATTACGCTTCTTGTGATCCAGAGTTTGCGGTCACAGGTAGGCACTGAAGGCAGTGAGCACTTAGCTGGGATGAAGCTTGCTCACACAGAAAGAGCAGAAGCCGTAAAGACAAGGATGAGTACAGTGCCATTCTGCCCGATGTGGACATTGGGTCAGTCAACATGGAGCTTGAGAATGTTCTAACTTCTATCGTCCAACTTTCTTCTGTAGAGAGCTCTTGTGGTCTGGATATGAACTGTCCCTCCAAGGACTCATTTGCTTCCCCAGTGCAAGGTTTAGAGTTGGGTCTTTGCAGAAGTGACTGGATCATGACGAGGATCTGACTAACCAACTGATGGATTAATAACTGTATGGACTACTGGGGACGCAGTAGGCACTATGGAAGGTGCGGCCTTGTTAGAAGTGATCATCTCTCTCTCTCTCTCTCTCTCTCTCTCTCTCTCTCTCTCTCTCTCTCCCTCCCTCCCTCCCTCCCTCATTCCCTCCCCCCTCTGCCCCCTCCCTTTCCTGTCCACCATAAAGTGTGCCGCTTTGGCCTACTTAATGCTCCCTGCCAGGATGTCCAGCCTCATCACGGCCCAGCAGTAATTAAACCATGATCCCAATAAATCTTCCCTTGAACTGTTCCTCTCTGGCATTTGCCACAATGACAACGTGCAGAGTATAAGGGCCAAACACTTTATCTCTTGCACGCCCTTCGGCTTCACCTCTGCCATCACAGCACAAGTGAGTAGAGAGGTACAGTCCGTGTGAAAGCAAAAAGGAGAGGCCGCGCTCCTAGAATGGCTTGTGGGATGGCATGTCATTTTCATGACCAAAGGTATTCTTCTAATTCAGTCACTTCAAAGATCATTCTTCATTCTGGGCCAATGGGCCAACCAAAGCAGGCGGCACAGCATGATGACAGCCTCCATTGTCTCTTTGGGTTTGGAGGTCGCATCTTCTAGATCTTCATAAAATATGTACTTCGTGACTGGCGACTCTTGTGCCATCAACAGAACTTACTGCTAATGTCTAACCATGCCCTGATACTTGTTAACCTACCAGAGAGTTCTAAAGTGGCCAATAAGTCTGTCACGCTCGTGGGTCTTACCTTTTTTTTTTTTTTTTTAAAGATTTATTTATTATTATATGTAAGTACACTGTAGCTGTCTTCAGACACACCAGAAGAGGGCGTCAGATCTCATTATGGATGGTTGTGAGCCACCATGTGGTTGCTGGGATTTGAACTCAGGACCTTCGGAAGAGCAGTCGATACTCTTAACCGCTGAGCCATCTCTCCAGCCCCGGGTCTTACCTTGGTACTAATTAATCAATAGGTTAACAGGAATCAACAATATGCTGGCAGGAATACAACATGGTCACTAGTCCTCCAGAAGACCTGCTGGTTTATCTACAGACTCTAGCTGCTTCTTTTGTGGTGATCCTGTGGCTCCAGCTTCTCTTTCAGAAGACTGAAGTTGAAGAATCCTGGAGTGTGCAGGCAGGTGGGCTGCTTGTTCTGGCCCAGGGGACAGCTGCCTCTCAGGATGCTAACTGCAGCATGACAGGAACCCGCGGCATGAGAACTGAGCTCCCACGTCCCTTCATGCCCGGGTACCACCACAGCATTTCTGTGTCCAGAACTCAGCACGCCATCACTGCAGATGGTCGCTGATGCCCTGTTGGATCTCACAAAGGATTCTGCATCCGATCTCTCCTTCTACGAGGCATTAAGTCAGACTTATGAGTGACAAGTAAGGCCTACTGGATGGTCAAAGATCAGCCTGGGAAAATGTTCTAGAACATGTCCACTCGGGAGCCGGAGAGAGGTCTGATGCCTTCTGACCTCTGTGGTGTCCCCCCCCCCCCGTGTGTGTGTGTGTGTGTGTGTGTGTGTGTGTGTGTGTGTATGTCTGTCCGTCTGTCTCTGTGTGTGCATCTCTCTGTCTCTCTCTCTCTCTCTCTGTGTCTGTCTGTCTCTGTGTGCATCTCTCTGTCTCTCCCTGTGTGTGTGTCTCTCTGTCTCTATCTCTCTGTCTCTGTCTCTGTGTGTGTGTCTGTCTGTCTGTCTGTCTTTGTGTGTGCATCTCTCTGTCTCTCTCTGTGTGTGTCTCTCTCTGTCTCTATCTCTCTGTCTCTGTCTCTCTCTGTCTGTCTGTCTCTATGTGTGCCTTTCTCTCTCCCTGTGTGTGTCTCTCTCTGTCTCTATCTTTCTGTATCTCTCTCTCTCTCTCTCTCTGTCTGTCTCTGTGTGTGCATCTCTCTGTCTCTCCCTGTGTGTGTCTCTCTCTGTCTCTATTTCTCTGTCTCTGTCTCTCTCTGTCTGTCTGTGTGTGTGTCTCTCTCTCTGTGTCTCTGTCTCTATCTCTCTGTATCTGTCTCTGTCTCTCTCCCTTTCTCTCTCTCTCTCTCTCTCTCTATCCCTCTCTCTCTCTCTCACACACACACATACACAATCTTTTTATAAAAAGAAAACGATGACACCATGCTATACTTGTTGAGAAATAATTCCCAAATAACTAACAATCTTCTGTTTCTTATCTCATTTATGCAGCAGTTCTTCGCACGTGGGGCGTGACCCCTTCACAGGGATCACATATCGGATATTTACATTAAGATTCATAACAATGGTGAAATTATAGCTATGAAGTTACAACGAAACTAATTTTATGGTGGGGGCTGGGGGGTGTGTTACCACAACAGGAGGAACTATATTAAAAGGTCACAGCATTGGGAAGGTTGAGAATCACTGCATGTATGAGTGAGTACTTGCTGCTCTAAATGTTGAATTGGGGAAAGAGGGACCTTTACTGCGCACCTCTCGCCTTGTTCCAGACTCTTCTACTTCCTTTCTATAAGAATCCTTAAGCTACAAAACAAGGCTGGCATTATGGGGAAGATAACAAGGTCAGCTCTGAACACGGGGAGGTTGAACCTCTGGGATGGGAGTGGAAATGTTTGGAGGACAATTCTGTGTGTTTAGGTCCAGATATAAGGAAGAATTTGCCAGGCGGGCTGCACAGCTCTGGAAGGTATTAGTGTAAATTAGTTTTTCAACCCTGAACAAACATTAACATCACCCAGGGAGCTTTAAAAACTAAAAGCTGCTGATGGGGCTGAGGAGAGAGCGTGGTGGTTAAGCTGCTTAGTGCATACCATAAGGACCTGCATTTGGGTCTCCAACCCCCACAAAAGCTGTGCTGTAATGACAGCTAAGGGGTCAGGGGAGAGACAGAGGGATCCCAGGGGCTTGCTGGCCAACCAGACTGGCCAAAACAAGCTCCATGTCAAAAACACAAGACAGAGCATGATAGAAGACACCTGACTTTGGCCTCTGACCTGTACATGCTCACACACAAGCACGTGCACACGTGCGTGCACAACGCACACACACTGCTCATGCCTCAGAGACTCTCCTTAAGTAAGCTGCAATAATAAAACTTCGGGCTGGAGGCACCCAGACATGGCCACCCCCTGGCCATGGACCTGGGAGTTCAGGAGGGACTCACATTTGTTTCACCCCTGATGGCATCATCTTAAAGTTCTGAATCAGTTCTTCGATGAGGAGGCTCTTACATTCATCTCACGTTGGGTTCCACAGGGTATGTGCCGTGCTCTGGGCTCAAGCATGGGTTTTTAATCAAGCCCTCCTCCAATGTGAGGGGACAGAGAGCCCTTGGCATAAGGCTAAAGTGATCTGACCCGGGGGTGGGGGAGGGAAGAGCTGCCGATGGAGCCAATTGGGAAGATTCCAATTTGATGGAGAGATGGAGAAAGAAACCTATCCTGAAGCAGAGGGAAGAGAGAGAAGGCCGGGGACCCCAAATTTGAGTGGGGGGTATCCCTTTGGAACAGTCCATGGAAGAGAAGGTCTTTGCTCTCCAAGATGATAATGGTAGTTTTGACCAGAGCAGGTAAGGAGGTGCAATGAGAACCAACGTTTGTGCAAGAAGATGTGGGAACAGATGGGGACTTGGCCTCAGAGACTTGGCCACAAATGGAGACAAGACAAACAGACCCTGAAGGGGGCACATGGATCTGTGGCTGTGAGCTGATCTGGGAACGACCAAGGCTTGCTGATAATGCAGGGGGAAGGCAAAGATCAGGGGATGGGAGGGTGCTGAGAGGGTGACCAAGAGGAAACAGTTCAGAAGATGACAGACCGCTCCACAAGGGAGCGGGAGGATGGTTCAGTCTGTGAAGTGCTTGCCTAGCAAGCAGGAGAACCTGAGGGCAATCCCCCAGAATCCACCTCTTCAAAAGCCTGTCACAGTGGCACACACTTGGAACCCCTGCGTGAGGGAGGCAGATAAATCCCCGGCGTTTGTTGGCCAACCAACTTTGCCTAACTGATGAGCTCAAAAGACAGGACGGGTGGTACATTTGAAACCACAGGCTGTCCCCTGGCCTACATGCACACACCTGCATGTGCGCACTAGTACACATGAGTTCTACACGTTCTGTGAAGAGGGGACCTAAATCTGAGTCTCTCCAAACATCTTTGTGTCTTACAGGCTCTGGCACAGGGCAGGGGCTCAATACAAGTGTCCTCTGTGGAGAGGTCGGCAGCCATGGTCATGGGAGGCTGTGACAAGAGATGGGCTTTGGTGAGTGGGATGAGGAGAAATCAAGGAGGTTGGTACCTTTATCTTGAATCTTCTCTGTGACTTTGCTGTGAGCATCTTTTATCTGCTCTGGCTTGGTGACATCCATCTGGAGCACCGAAAGGCGCTCAGAGCATTTTTTTCTCAATTCCTCTGCTCCCGGGCCCTCCTTGTCCAGCACTCCCGCGAACACTGTGAAACCCAACTCATCCAGGTGCTTGGCCAAAGCGTGACCGAAACCGGAATCAGCACCTGCAAGACGGGAGACAACAGAGTGAGCTCAGACCAATGCAATCGGCAAGATTGCTTCATGAGGAGAAGATCACATGTTTATGACGGACTCTGCTTCCTGAGGGGAGGGAGCCTGGGAAGGTTTTGTTAGCTATTAGGAAATAGCTGGGATGTCAAGACAAACAACTAACTCTATGTAAGGAAAGAAGGGTGTAGGTAGAAAATTTAGTGAGCACACATGGGAAGGGGAAAGGGACTGGAGATGGTGGCTCAATGGTGACTGACAAAAAATGAATGTGGCAGGGAAAACCATTATGTGTGTGTGTGTGTGTATAATATATATATATATGTATATGTATACATATATACATATACATATGTATACACACACACATACATTCATATGCATCTATATACATATATACATATATACACAGACATATATACACATATGTATATACCTTGTGTCAAATATATATGTGTGTGTGTGTATAGTATGTGTGTGTGTGTATATATATCCATATATCCATATATATATATATATCCATATATCCATATATATATATATATATATATATATATATATATATATATATATTCTCAAACTGTAGCCCAAACTAGCCTTGAACTCCCTCTGTAGCCCAGGTTGGCCTTGAGCTCATAGCAATCCTCCTGCCTCAGCCTCCCAGATGCTGAAATGATGGGACTGAAGGCTTTGCTAGTTGGAATGGAGGTCAGCTACCTCTGCAAATGTGGAGAAGGGAGAGAGAAGGCAGCCTGCCTGGTGTCTGCAGACACCGCCCAAGAAACAGCAGAGGAAACCATGCAGAAAGCTGTAAGCACATTTCCCTCTGATTCTCACATCGTTGTGTAAACATCACTTCTCTCAGGATTTCACACAAGAATTTATACAACTTAGTTGGAAAAATATTACAGAGTCTTAGAAAAAGTAGCCTTGTACTCACAAGTGTGAGACATAAATATCTAGAATTTTAAAGTTGAAGACACCGTGATCATAAAATCAGCCTCCAGGCCTGGAAAACGCCTAGCAGTTAACGAATTTATCTGTGGAGACAGTAAGAATCCTTTTCCTCTAGCTATACCACAAAACCTTCCCGTAAGCCTTGAGGCTGCCCTATCGTCAGTGCTTTGGGGCTTTGGTCAGGCATCCACCCCACACTTCCACACTTGTATTCTACAAAGAAGGTGATGAATTGCCCTGAGAATAACTACCTTAAAAGCAGGTTGCAAAGAAAGCCAGGCCAGCAGCATCCCTGGGCTGAGGGTGCGAACAAGTGGTGGGGGATAGGGGATCCTGTTTTGTAACAATAACACGTTGTGCTTCTGCTACTATTAACACAGATGGATATTTTGGAGCTGTGGATCTTAAAGGCCTTGATTTCCCTCAAGGACTTGCATTGATTTGGGGCCACCAGTATGTTCCCTCCTCAGGAGAAGTACCAGTCTACCATCCGGAGAGTCAGGCATGGCCTAGCAATGCGCAGCACCAGTCCTCGCCGAGCCTGGGTACCTGTTGCTCCCTGTCCACCAGAGATGGGTGAAAAAAAACACTTATTGATCCTTTTTTTAAAAAATTTTTTAGACAGGGTCTCACACTGTAGCTCAGGCCAGCCAGGATGGCTGGTCTCAAATTCATGACAATCCTCCTACCTCAGCTTCCCAAGTACTGAGTTCACAGGTATGGTAGACAATTCCACTTCCGGATGTAGACCCAAGTAAAAGGAAAGGCTAGACTACACATGAATGTCCATAGGTGCATCGATCATGGCAGCCACGAAAAGGAAACTGAACAAATGCCCACCCCCTGAGGAATGGGCAAACAGAGGTGGTCTATACAAAGGAATCATGTTGATCCATAAAAATGGAAGATAGTAATAACACATGCTAACAGCATGGATGGACCTTGGCAACAGTTGCTGAGTGACAGAAGCCAGCGTGCCAGGTAAAGGAGTGAGAAGTGTTGACCTTGACCACACATTCTCAGGGTAGAGAATGACCTTGGAGGCATCTTCATAGACAATGTTTTCGACCATAAGCTTGGGACCTACCTAGACCAGGAAAGGTCCCAGGGAGAGTCTGGCCTTGAGTAGGAGTGAAGATGCCATGACAAACTCTGCTTAAGGCTGGGGACCCTGGAAACTAGGCAGGGGGAGGAAATCCTCTGCCCCTCCTGCTCTGGGAAGTGACTCATGACCGGGCTCCTCCTTCCAGCTAGGCATGGTGTCTCAGAGCTGTGACTGTAGTTTCTTGGAAGGGTGAGACAGGAGGATTGCAAATTCAAGGGCTGCCTGAGTAACTCACTGTCTCAAAATAAGATATTAAAAAATTAAAAAGTAAATTAAAGAGGCTGGGGAGGCAGACTAATGGTAGAGTCTCTGCCTGGCCAGTGGACACTAGGAAGAGTAAATCTCAGTACAAATGTTTTCCTCCATCAGACTGGCACATGGGCATGTCTGTGGGGCATTTTCTCCATTAATAAATGATCAATGTGGGGGGACCCAGACCACTGTGGGTAATGTCACCTCTGCACAGAGGATCCTGGGTTTGATACAAAAGCAGGCTGAGCAAGATGTAGGGAGCAAGCCAATAAGCAGCACTCCTCCATAGGCTTTACTTCAGTTCCTGCTCCAGGTTCCTGTGTTGAGTTCTGGCCCTAACTCCCTTTATGAGGAACTGTGACCTGGAAGTACAAACCAAGTAAATCCTTTCCTCCCCAAGTTTCATTTGTCAGTGTGAAAAAGCCACCTATGACAACCCAGTAGCCTCCTCCACAAAATAAGGACTCCCCTTCCTCAGATGGATCAGCTGAGACTCATGAATACCTCCTTGGTTCACCTAGGATAAAGTCAGACCCAGAGCCTCCGAATCCCTTCTGTGCCTCGTTATTGATTAACTGACCTGCTTGTCCCACTGATAAACTGCAGCAAAATATACCCAACTATGGTAAAGGCTCTGCCCTTTCCTTGGGTCCTGATGTACCCTTCATCTGAGCCATGAGGTCACCCCTCATGACCCATCCTTGAGACACATGCAGGCCATTTGAACAAAGCATGCTCTCTTCTACAATTGTCCCTGTTTGATCTGGGTGTCCCTTGCAATAACTACACAGAGTGGCCTCTCCTATATAAAAAGGCGCCTTTGGATTGACCACTGCATTTTTAAAAATCATTTCTATGTGTGTGTTTTTGCATATGTATGTGGACATGTGTGTCATCGCATGCATGTGGAGGTCAAGAGACCACTTTGTAGAGTCACCTCTCCCTTCTGCCTTTACTCGGGTTCCTGGGTCTGAACTCAGGTTAACTGGTTTGCACTACAAGTGACTTTACCCACTGAGCCATCTTGCTGGCCCAACTGACCAGTGAATTACTAACGCCGCTGTTTGTGAGAGACCACGATGTTCAGCTGTGATGAAGTTTAGCATTGAGACCAGGTGCTCACCTGCCTTTCCCTCCTGCCTGTGTGGGCTTCTCAGTGGAAGCTCCCAGATCTGCAGAATGGGCTTAAGAGAGAGGTTGAATAGACTAATGTCTGTGAAGTGCTTATGCAGTGCTGAGTTTAAGCTCTGGAAATACGTTTCAAAAATAAGTTGGACTGAGCCATGTGGAGGTGGCCCAGGCCTTTATTCCCAGCAGTCCAAAAGCAGAGGCAGGCGGATCTCTGTGAGTTCAAGACCACCCTGGTCTACAGAGTGAGTTCCAGAACAGCCAGAGTTACCAGACTCCTTAAAGACAGAGAAACCCTGTCTCTAAAAACAAAATAAAAAGTTGAACATAGTGGCATAAGGCTGTGACCTGAGCTGAGTCAGGAGGATTGCTATGAGTTCCAGGCCAGTCTTTGGCTCCATAATGAGTCTTAGGCTGACCTGAGCTACAGAGAGAGGCCCTGTCTTAAAACCAAACGCCTGCTATTACAAAGAACCACAGCCAACTAAGGGATGCTGAGGGCGAGAGAAATCACCTTCCCTGGGGTGAGCACAGCAAATGTTATCCAAGACCAAAGGCTTAACCCTGAAGGCGGATCCACACAAGTAACATTCACAGAGTGAGGAGGCTGTACTTAGGTACTTAAGAACATACATACATACATACATACATATATACATACATACATCAGCAATGAAAGCAAAACAGGCCATAAACTTGAAAGAGAGCAAGGAGGGTTCGTGGGAGGGTAGGGAAGGAGGAGGAAAAGGAAGGGGAAAATGTAATTCTATTAAGTACTGACTGCATTTGTGTCAACTTGACACAAGCTAGAGTCATTAGAGAAGAAGGAACCTCAGATGAGTAATGGCCTCCATGAGATCCAGCTGTAAGACATTTTCTCAATTAGTGATCAGTGGTAGAGGGCCAGCTCATTGTGGGTGGGGCCATCCCTGGGCTGGTGGTCCTGGGTTCTATAAGAAAGCAGGCTGAGCAAGCCCTGAGGAGCAAGCAGTGAGCAAGCCCCAGGAGCGAGCCAGTTAGCAGCACCCCTCCATGACCCCTGCATCCGCTCCTGCCTCCAGGGTCCTGCCCTGTTTGAGTTCCTGTCCTGACTTCCTTCAGTGATGAACAGTGATATGAAAGTATAAACCAAAGAAACCCTTTCTCCCTAACTTGCTTTTTGGTCATGGCAGCAGTAGAACCCTAAGACATATTAACAATCTCAGACAAGTAGTAAAGGGTTTAAAAACACAAATAATATAAACCCACTGAAGAATAAATAAATAAGCAAAAGCCTGTTTGACGCAAAAAATAAAATTAAAATGACACCACGTTCTCTATTGGGCTTTCAAGTCTTTATGTGCAGCACTGGCCAATGGAGACTTCACCTCTAGGGCCAGGCCACTGAGCATCATGGGTAAGAATCATTGCCTGATTCTGTCGTCCACAGGTGAACCCCATGGAAAGTGTACCAAGCCATTTGGAGCCTCCACTTCCTTGTGAGGGAAGTAAGGTTCTAGTCAGCCCTCTTCTAGGCTGACCTGAGCAATCAGGGGTCCGGTGCTGCTCAGAAGTCCTAGCATGTCCTAAGTGACGTGCTCTGGCCCTCACAGTGGTGGAGACCCTGCTGTGCTGGCCCTCACAGTGATGGAATGCTGGTTCTCATCTGTGCAATGGCATAGACGTCATGCAGAGGTCAGCAGACCTTAGCCTTAGGAGAAGAGAAAACTGGGAAGTCGAGACAAGATAACCTCTCTATGCTCCTGAGTCAAGCCAGTCCAGGAAGGCCAAAGGTTTCCTCATTGCTGTGTGCAATGGGGCAGCTGCTCAGAAGAGTCTTCCTAAGCAAGGTTACAGGATGATTACCAGGTGCCAGTGAGCATCACTGACAGCCATCCTGGATGTGTATGTGGGAAGGAAACTTTATTATCACCAGGTTACAGAGGGGGAAACTGAGGCAAGGAAGGTTCACTCAGCAAGGGACAGCAGCGGTCATCTAGATGCAGACAGGGCTTTGGGCATGAGACCTGGAGAATGAAATTTTCTTGTCTTTTACAGCAGGAGTCTGAGCACACACTGTGCAGAACGACTGGCCAGTCGAGCAGCTTCGGAATATGGGTGCCTGAACGGTAAGAAGGGGGCTCTTTTTAAAATTAAACTGGATTACACGGGGCCATTTGCATGTAAGTGTATGGTGGCCTTTGACCATAACCCTCCCGTTCTCCCTTACCCTCTCTCTTCTCACCCTTCTCGAGTCTCATTGGTCACCTTGGTTTCCTAGGTGATTTCCACAGCTACTTCCATGTTGTTTGTACATATATGATCTTATAAGACCTAGGACATGCAAATGTAAAAAAAGCTCTGTGTGTGTTTGTGTGTGTGTGTGTGTGTGTGTGTGTGTGTGTGTAGAGGCCAGAGGTTAATTATTGCTGTCTTTCTCAATCACTGCCCTACTTGTTTGTTTCAGGGACAGAGTCTCACTCTGAACCTAGAGCTCACCAGGTTGGATGGATGGGCTGGCCAACAAGCCCCAAAAGACCTTCCTGTCTCCACCTCTCCCGTGCTGACTGCTGCACCCCGCTTTTGTACATGGGCACTGGGGATCGCACTCAGGATCTCATGCTGAGACAGCAAGCACCTTCCTGACTCAGCCGTGACCCCAGCCCCAGTATTTGTCTTCCTGAGCCTGACTTAACGTCCTCAGTATGAGCATCTCCAGTCATATCCATTTTCCTGCTAATGAAATAACATCATTCTTCTTTATGGCTGGAAAGGTTTCCTTGTGTATACGCCACATCTTCCTTGTCCAGTCCTCTGCTGTTGGACACCTAGACTGTTTCCATAAGTTAGCTACAGTGAATAGTGGAATTATCATCGTTGTTGACCATGCCTGACTCATAAGGAGAGACCAACAGCTCAACAGACGGCGTGAATCAGGGGGCCACCTCAGCAGAGGGCCAGGAAATGCTGAGGTCCAGGTGATAGTCTTTGCCATCCTTCTGTCACTAATGACTTAACACCCACCATCTCAGAACAAACACTGAGTGCTGGAGTCCCTTTGGGGCAAGAGTCGAGTAAATCAGATGCAGCCCTTAAGTGTAAAAATCACATTGAAACTGGGAAAGGGGATAACATTTGAAATGTAAACAAATAAAATATCCAATAAAAAAAATCACCATGAAAAACCATTGTTATGAAGCTAGGTGTGTGGTGCACAGCTATAAACCCAGCACCCCGGAGGCAGAAGGCAAGGGATCACAGCAAGCTCCAGGCCAAGCAGTGCAACTTCAGAGGATTCCCATGTTGAAGGAAGAAAGAAAGGAAAGGGGGGGAGGATGTAAAGGAAAGCGAAGGGAATGGGAGGGGAGGGAAGGGGAGGGGAGGGGAGGGGAGGGGAGGGGAGGGAGAAAACTTGATATGTCAGAGGGAAGCATGTAAATTGTCAGGAATCTTTAAGACTTAGGAGTTGTATGGTGAAAGAACTATTTAGTGACACAGACCATTCCCCAGAGTCTGTGGAGACTAGGGCAGGAAGACCGAAAGTACCAGACCTATGGGGTGCAGAGCCAGCTCAACACAAGCCTGGGCAACTCAGTGAGTCTGTCTAAAATGGAGGGAGGGGGAGGGAAGGAGGGAGGGACGGAGGGAGGGGAGGGAGGCTGAGGCTATGGCTCAGTAGCACGTGCCTAAAATGCCCACAGCCCTAGATTCAACACCCAGAACAGGGAATGAAGGGGGAGGGGCTTTGTGTATAGCTTTACAAGCATGAAGTGTCAATCACCTAAGATGAACCAGTCCCAAACGTGACTTCCCAATCCCAGGCGGTTCCTTCTAAGGCTTCTCAGCTCTCTTCTGTTTTTACTATAACCATTTCATGTAAATTCCCTACTTGATCAAAATAGACTGTGCATGTATGAAATCCTCAATGAATTAATGAGAATATTTTAGTCATAAAAATACCCTACACTCTAACTTCATTGGTGCAATTGAAATAGAGCTGTAGCCTGTGTGTGTCTCTTCTTTATGACAACAGACATCTCCTGAAATAATGTGTTAATTATGAACTAAGTTATAATGGTGGAAAATAATGCCTCAGAAAGCCGCTGTGTGCAGTGTCTCATCAGGAAACTGCTCTTCAAAGAGCTTATAAGAGTCAAAAGTGACAACACACACACATATACACACCACACACACTTGCACACACACATACACCATACACACGCTCACACACACATACACATATACACACCACACACACACCACACACCACACACACTCACAAGCAATCAGATACATGCTTACATACACACATAGACACATACATGTGCTCTCTCCCACACACATATACCACACACATACACACACTCACACACTAAGAAACACACACATACATGCTCTCACACACATACACACATATACCATATACATACACACACACACTCACATACATTTACACACACTCTCACACACATACACACACATACATGCTTACATACACATGCTCACACACATGTACACATATAAACACCACACACACATACACCACACATATACATACACACACACATATACACACATATACACATGCTCACACAGACACATACACATACACACACATGCTTTCACACACACATAACCACACACCTATACACACTCACACACATATATACACACACTCACACACAGAGACACATCCACACACATGCTCTCATACACACACACATACAAACACATACACCACACACACACACACACACACACACACACACACACACACACACACATACACACACCACACACACGGATCTGTTAATCTCCACCTTCCTTTTGAAGTAACTATCATTTCATTTCATTTGATTCACAGCCTACTTTGTAAACGTTTCTAAGACTCTGCATCAGAATATTTCACACACACACACACACACACACACACACACACACACACACACACACACACACACCATAGCTTAGTGAGTACCCCTTGAAAACAGCTACGGCTTCATGTCTACTTTGTAATGAAATTAGTAAACGGTCCTTTCCTCTGGCATGAATTTCTGAATAATTCTCCCAAAACCTTTTTATTCCTGTGAGAAACTGAGATGCTGAGAGCAATGTGCACACAGTGGGGATGTGCACACAGTGGGGATGAGCAAGAGTCGGCGCTGAAGCCTGGCTGTCTCCTTATGAAGCACTTTCCCCTTGAACACCTGGGTGGGGTATAAAGTAGCAACAGCGACCCCAGCTCCCTTCACAAAAAGCTGACTCTGGCCACATCTCCAGTACAATATTGAACCAACGCCCATGGCTGCTCTTTGGGAGGAAACACTGCAGTGGCTTTGCGTATGCTTATGTGTGAGGAAACACCTTCCAGGCCTGGCATAAAACAAGGAACTGAAGCGGCCCAGCTAGATGCTGTTTTTAAACAAGGTCTCCTACAGTCCAGGCTGGCCTCAAACTTGCGATATAGCTGAGCATGACCTTGAGCTTCTTATCCTCCTGCCTCCACCTGCTGGTATTGCTGGCAGACACAAGTAGACTTGTTTTGTGAGGTGTTGGACTACAACCAAACTAGGTAAGCCTTGTGCCAGTGGAGACACATCCCTTGCCTGGCTGGATTTGAACAAGGAATGATGCTGTAGTTTGAATCTGGAATGTCCCACAGTGGCTGTATTAAAGGTTCAGCACTCTGCCCTCTATAGCACTCTCATCCAGTGCCATGCAGAGGTGGATGAGCCTAGAGAGAGATCTTTCATCATGGCGTCATGCCCTAGAAGGGATTTGTGCGATACTGTCCCTCTTCCTTTCTCCCTTTCATTCCTGCCATGAGGCTAACAGTTGGCTCTACCATGTACTTCCTTCTCAATGTGACACCCCACCCCCAAAGCAGTGGGGCCAATATGCTATGACAGAAAACTCTCCTCCAAACCCTCTCCTCTCTATAAGTTGATTATCTCCAGTATTTCATTATAGTAACTGAAAGTCGTCGAAGACAAATAGATCCCCCAAAGCTTGAAATCTTCCTGCCCGTCTACGGTTAAAGCCAATTATTTGCTGGTTAGCTCCTCAATTGCTTCATCATGGAAAATTCCTTGTTTTTCTTGTGTGATGATGTCACCTATTAATCACCCAGAATATTCTTGAAGTCCTCACAGCCATTCAGTACACCCACACACACATTCCAATCCAAAGATTTCCCTGTTGTTTCTGTATTCCCTCTTGTGTACATTTCAGGGGGGTGGGGGCTCTCCGCTCCACTCCACGGGCCCCCACCTTGCCACTCACCAGAGACACGCATGCACAGATGTAGCAGAAACTGGCATCACAGCATGGACACATTCCCACATATAGCATGGGTATACACAAGAGTGACACATGACATCAGCTAAGCAACAATGCACAGGGCTCCTGTTACCGATGTCCCCAGAACTGATGGAGGTGGGGGCTCTGCGGGTGACCAGCTGACACATGGGGTGACCAGCTGACACATGCAGAATTCCAGGTGTGCCCAGCCAAGATGAGAGGACTTTAGAAAGAGATAAACTGAGAGAGAAAAACACCCTACAGAACTCATCACTGGCAGCAGGTGGAAGCCAGTCAGACTGCCAACCCGTTTTCCCCTGGGGTGTCATGGACTTATCCAGGACATGTTTGTTGTTTGCTGGTAAGCATGTGGCTCCTGGCCTTTATGTCCCTTATGCATATAAAGCAGTATTGTCTTCTGCCATTGCCTGCAGGAACTGGTATTAGCCCCATATCCCACGTCCAGAGGTGGCAAATGGCTCTCATCTGCCTCCTCAGCCACAGTCAGGAAGCAGAGGTGGATGAGTGTTCCTGCTTAGCTTGCTCGCTCCAGACCATAGACTGGGGTGGACTGTACCCACCTCGATTGATCTAATCTAGACAATCCCTCACAGATGTGTACAGAGATGTTTCCATGGTGATTCTAAAGGCTGAGAAGATGGCAATCAAGATGGACTATCACAATGAGATATAGTCTCTTACTGACCTAGAGCTGGCAAAGCAGGCTAGGTCACTTGACCTTTGAGCCCCAGGGATCTGTCTGTCTCTGCCTTCTCGGTGCTAGGGTTACAACCTTGTACCACCGTGCCTGGCAACTTCAGTGCTACTAGGCAAACTAAGCTCTTTTCCCAGAACCAGACCTTTCTTTTTCATTAGCTGAGTTTATTTTTTGACGTGTTCCTATTGACCATTTCTCAAGTTTATATTCAAAAGGAAAATAGAGCTATTTTAGCATAAGGAACAAATCATTACAGACTATTTTCAGTATAAGGTGATCTTAGAGTCCGTCAATGAATCACAGACGAGCAGGTGGCACTGGGCCCCTGTCTTCTTTAGGAATCAGATGATGCTTTTTCTCATGGGACTCTTTAGCTTATCTTAGGGTTGACAAGATAGGGACAGTCTTCTATGTGACTGAGTTCAAGTATCTGGAAGAGGGGGACTCTGATCCCCACAAGGATGAAGGATTTGGGGCGTGTGCTCCAAAATAACTTCCGGAATAACTCAGCCAATGAGGAATTCAGGGGGCAGGGAAATATGATTGGGGTATAAAAAGCACTGTTTCGTGCCAAAAGGGTGCTGCAGCCCTTCCAGGCTTTTCCCTGAGCTGATTTCTGATTTTGCGAGCCCGTAAAATAAACTGATTTGCTTTCACAACTGGGGGTCTTCAGAACAACTATTGCCAGATAGGGGTCACCATTTCTCACACTAGCTGTTCATAGGGAAGGGGCTTCAGACTCTTCACAGACCTTGAAGTCTCAAGATATCCACATCTGTCATAGAAAATGTCATATGTTCAAAAACACCCCAGGTCCATCCTCCTCTGTGTTTTAACTCATCTCTTGGTACCATGCAAGAAATGGACATGCCTTGTAAATGGTCATTACCCAGGATTGTCTAAAGAATAACAGCAAGAGAAGGCAGCTGAGTGAAACACACCCAATCTCTTTCCAATATTTTTAGTCTGAAATCAGTCTGTGGGACAGGTGATCAGCTGTACAGAGTCACCTTGATACCTGGTCACTATGAAACTCTGCAATGTTCACAGGGCACACGTGTGAAGCAACCCAGAGCTGCTGTGGGAATGGTGAGGTCATCTGAATGAAGGCTGGCCACTCAGTCTGACCACGGCCACAAAGCCCTATGAGCTGCTTCATGCCTGAGATGTCAGGGTGAGGTAGGTCTTTGTTTCAAGCCGTAGATTTCAGGGCAGGCAAGATGGCTCAGCATGTAAAGGTGCTTGCAGCCAAACCTGATAACCTGAATTCTATCCCTGGGACCCACATGGTAGAAGGAGAGAACCAGCTCTCCCATGTTGTCCTCTGACCGCCACATACATGCCAGGGCAAGCATGTGCACTACCGAGCACACACACACGGAGATTATATTTATATTATACTATAAATTATATATATGTGTGTGTATATATATATAGTTGAAGACTTTTAAAATAGATTTCATTACTTAGAAAATTTTTACATTTATAGAAAGATTAGGAAAGCCGTACAGAGGCCCCCACATATGTCACATACAATCTCCCATCAATGACATCTTGCAGAAACCTAGCGCAAAACAGTTCATCTCAGTCATGGTAGGAATTTTAAGACCAAGACTATGCATGGATGCCCAGGAAACAGATGTGACTGGAAAGGAAAAGAGTCATGGGAAAGGGAACTGTGGGAAATTCAGGCCACCCCGTGAAAAAGAGAGACAGGTTGTTGGCTTCTGGCAGTGTGTGTGAGGTGTGTCCTAAAAGGGACTTCCCCATGCAGGATTCAGATCAGCGGTCAGTCTGTCCCTGGTCACCTTCTGACACTACTAGGGAATTTCTTTCTTGCCATAAAAGGAATAAGAGGCAAGTAAGAGGAATGTGCTGTGATTAACTAAATTCTTTAGCTAGTCCCTCCTCCCCCTCTGTCTAGTCCTATTCCTTTCTGTGCACGTGGGGTGGGGGTGGGGCACGCACATGTGGAGATCATCGGTCACTGTCATGTGTGTTCCTCAATCACTCTCCATATTAATTTTTGAGACAGGATCTCTCAGTCAACCTGGAGCCCACCAATTTGGCTGGCCGAGCTGGCCCAACAGCCTCTCAGGACTCTCTTGTCTCTGCCTCCCCGGCACTTTGGTCATAAGTAAGCACCACAGCATTTGGCTTTTTCATGAGTGTTCTGGGGATCCAATTGTGGGTCCTTATGCTTACATAGCAACTATACCCTCTGTCCCTCCAGCCTCCAGTTTCCTTTCTTTTTATCTAACATCCTTCTCTCCTGGATCCCAGGACATGCTACACTGAGTCACAGTGATTCCTTAGGTACCTCTTGGCTGTGACTATTTCTCAGACTTTCTGTTTTTCTATTCTGGATGTTTTGAAGGACAGCTATCCAGGGCTTCTGTGAACTGTTCTCTTATCAGAACTGTTTGGTGTTTTCTTTTGCTCTGGTTTTTTTGTTGTTGTTGTTGTTGTTTTGTTTTGCTTTTCTTTGCTTTGTTTTCTTATGTGGCTCTGGGTTTGGGAGAGGAAAAAAAACTCACAGAAGTAAGATATTCTTTTCATCAAATTGTATTATAAAAGAGTTGGGAAGATGGCTCAGCTGGCAAAATGCTCACATCAAAAAGTTGGGTGTGGCTTACACATTTGTAATCCCAGAGTTGGGGATGGGCAGGCAAATCCCTGGGGCTCCCTGGCCAGCCTGTCTACCTTAACTGGTGATCTCCAAGCTGTTGAGAGACTGTGTCTCAAAAATCAAGATGGATGGTACCTGAGGAGCAACCAGAGGTCTTCTGGCATCCGCATGCATGTATATGCATGAGCATCTACATACATGTACACCTGCACACACGAATCATAGCATTAACGTGATTGTGACTGCTGATTTAATCTTTTTATGTGTGTTGTGTAATCTTGTATGTGCATATATGTAGACAAATGAGTTCGCCCGTGTGTGCATATGTGGGAGGCAAAGGTAGATGTTGGATGTCTTTCTCTATTTTCTCCACCTTATTTTTTGAGACAGGGTCTCTCACTGAATCTGGAGCTTGCCATTTTGGTTAAACTGGATGGCTAGTGATCTCCCGGGATCCACCTATGTCTGCCACGACTCCTAACTCTGGGCTGTAGCTGCTCAGCACTGTGTCCAAGAGTATACAAGAGTTCTAAACTCGAATCTTCATGCTTATGCAGCACGCACTTTACCCATTGAGCTGTCATCCTAACCCCTTTGATTTGATCCTTCTCTTTCTCTCTCTCTCTCTCTCTCTCTCTCTCTCTCTCTCTCTCTCTCTCTCTCTCTCTCTCTCTCCTGCTCTAGTTGATGGAAGGGGACTTTATTTGGTCCCAGGATCACTGGCCAGGTATGGCCCCAGCTTTATTTGACCTTCTTCTTGGAGAGCAGGTTGCTGGTATGGCCACACTGCTTCTTGCGGCAGTTGACTGCACGGGGGTGCAGGTTTGTGTAGCACTTGCGGCAGATCGTCTTGTCACAGTTGTACTTCTGGGCAAGCTGATGAAGGGATGGCTCGATGATGCCACCGCGCAGATGCAGCACCAAGTGCAAGGTGGACTCTTTCTGGATGTTGTAGTCAGACAGGGTGCGGCCATCCTCCAGCTGTTTGCCAGCAAATATCAGCCTCTGCTGGTCAGGTGGGATGTCTTCCTTGTCTTGGATCTTGGCCTTGACCTTCTCGATGGTGTCACTGAGCTTGACCCCAAGAGTGATGGTCTTGCCCAACAGGGTCTTCACGAAGATCTGCATATTGGTGGCCGCTCAGCCACCTCGTTGAAGAGAAAGAGCAATCCTGGTCTCTTGAATGAAACAATATGGGTCAAGGCTCCACCACACAGTTGAGAAAGGGACCTCCATGTGGACAAAGGTACAAAACTTTAACTCGGGAATGTTAACCATTAAAAACTTACTGTGTGTTCTCTCCTGACCCCTCACCTTTACAAACAATATTATCGCTCTCAAAATCCAGATGCACCAGAATGCCAGGGTACCGTCTCCACAATGTTCCCCCAACCTGAACTAGAGGTGTGAGTGGGGTTGCCCAGGGGTCCCTCAAAAGAACAGAAGATAAACACGGGTTATTCATTAAGAGCTTGCTGTGAGCTCTCTCCTTCCCAGACTGTGTTGTCTTAGCAGTTTGGAGGGGCGTTCTCATGGTGAGGCTGGGATGCTTCTGGATAATGGGATTATCAAAGGAATGTAACAACCCCCAGATGAACGAGTTCTGTGAGGCCAGGATATGGACACAGAGGGGAAGGATGTTTTGAAGTTGTTGTGCCCTTCTGTCTGCCGGGTCCTGCATTGTAACTCAAGCTGTAATATTGTAACTCATGTTTGGATCGCCTCTGATACAAGCCCAATGAGAGCAAGGACCTTGCTGCAGAATTCAGCTTCCCAGGGTCCTGCCTGATGTCCACCAGGAACCCTGCATTCCAGTGGCTCTCAGCCTTTCTAATGTTCTTTACAGTTAGTCATGTTGAGGTCATCCCCAACCGTTAAATTATTTTCATTTGCTACTTCATAACTGTAATTTTGCTACCATTATAAATGGTAATGTAAATGTCTGTGTTTTCCCACGGTCTTAGGTGACCCCCGTGAAAGGGTCATTTGACCCCCAAATGGGTCATGACCCAAAGATTGAGAACCACTGCTGTATTCTGTTGAATGAATACCCAGCAGGCAGAGCTAATCCCCACTTCAGACAGGAGAACTCGGTCTTTCTAAACCTCAGGGATGAGCAACCCCATGCTTGAGAGCCCACACCCAGTGGATACCTCTCAGTGGATAAGATTGAGAGGTGGTATCTGAGTAGTCATCGCTATATCTTAGCTTCTCTGGGTAGTCATTGCTACATCTTAGCATCCTTGACCTCTGCTTATATATCTGTTCACCAATGTCTGTTGAGCTCTGTATGCCAGCTATCATGCTAGATTCTGGGATTGTACAGGTCAGGACGGTGTGACCTCTACATGTATTTATTGACTCCACCTGCAATAAAAAATAATACCGTCAGGTAGATTGAACAACTGAAATCCACTCTTGTGTAGTTCCGGAGGACAGAAGTCTGGATAGGTGGACAGTGCTGGTATGATTAAGTTTTGGTACAAGATCTCTTCTTACCCTGGAGATTACAACCTCCTCAGATGGAAGGGGAAGATAGAGGGCCAGTGCTTTCTGGTGTTGTCTTCATTAAAGGGGCACTAATACCATCTTAGGGCACACCATTTTCTAGTCTAACCTCCTCCCAGAGCTCTGCCTTTCTGCGTCTCACAACTGGGTCTCCAGCTTCAACAGGGAATTCTGGCTGCTGGGATTGCAAGAGTGCTCCACAGCTCCTGGTGTTGTGATTTGAACATGAATTGTCTCCCATTTGCTTAGGAGTTTGAGCAAGTGGTTCCCAGATGGTGGCAGCTATTTTAGAATGTAGTATCTTGATGGAGAAAAGTGGGTCACTAGGCTCTGACATTTTACAGTCTGGCTCCACTTCCTGTCTTCCCGATTAGAGATACAATATAACCTGCTGGTTCTAGGTCATGCCTTCTCCATCGGCCACTTTGTGTTCCTCGCTGTCAGTCTGCTATTTTTCACTCAGAACAACGAAAAGCTATGAGAAGTCAATAATCCCTGCTGTCATTACACAAGAGATGGGGCAACCTAAACCTGTTGGGAATGCAACTTCCTCCCACTCACCCGTGCCTTGAATAGTTAAGCATCTGGCTCCTTCCCGTGAAGTACGAACGCCTCTTATCTCAGTCTCCTGATGCCCAGGGCTTTGTGAATTCCCTTCATTGACTTCAGTGCCTGCCACAGAGCCAAGGGGCTGTGCTCCTAAGAGAGGGACTGCTTAGAAAGCAGGTTAGATTGATGAATGAAGCCTGCCTCTGCACCAGTAGAGCAGTGAGAACCAGAAGTCACTGTCCACTGCCCTGGCATTAGCAAGACACGTCTGCCACCAAGGCATACCAGAAGAATCAACCTTTCCTGGAAGTAGAGCAGACGATGCTTGCACTGGCTGCTGGGCTGCTCAGAGTCTCTGTAGTAAATAAAGTCAGGTTGGATGACTTGAAGGAAGTTCACTGAAGAATGCTAGAGGAAGGAGACGGGGGTGTGGGGAGGGAAGGGGAGGAAAAAGAGGAAGACAAGGAGGAGGAAAAGGGGGAGAAGAAGGGGCACCAAGATGCAGGAAGAGCGGAGCATGTAGTAGAGTCAGCAGAGCACTTGCCTCCCATGAGACAAAGCCCTAGGTTGGACCCCCAGCACCCTGTAAACCGGGTGTGTTGTACACAGCTAGAGACCAAGCACTTGAGAGGTTGAGAATCAGAAGTTCAACTACCCTCAACTGCATAGCAAATTTAAGGCTGGTCCTGGCTACATGAGACCCTGTCTCAGTGGTAACAACAAAGGCCAGAGAGGTCAAAGGACAGCAGAAAACGTTGGGGAGGCACACGAAGTCTGGTTCTCCTTTCCAAATCCTCCAGGGGCAGTAGGAGGGAACCAGAGTAATCTCAGTATAACCTCCAGGGAGACACCTTACTTATAGCAACTGTCATATAGCTCGACACTCCTAACACTGTGACCCTTATGTGCAGTTCCTCGGGTTGTGGGGACCCCTCAACCATAAAATGATCCTTGTCGTGACCTCACGACTGTAATGTTGCTACCTGATCATAATGTAAATGTCTGTGTTTTCCCATGATCCTTTGGGGGTGGCATCCCACAGCTTGAGAACCACGGCTACAGGATGACGACAGAGGGGAGGATTAAAAACTCTGGGTTTCTTTGTCCTCCCTGGTTACAGTCTAGAGTCAAATGTTCCCCATGTTCCTAATTGGCAGAGGCTAACCTCAGACACACAGAGAAGGGTGGAGAAGATGGCAGCGATGTCTGAACGCAGCATGGATCTGTCCCGAATCTACCCCTCACCCCACGAACACACACACGCCTCCACGCTTTTTCTGGTAACAGAACCCCATTACACCCGGGAGGAAGGCTCGTAAGTTTCATTGCATCTTTTAAAACTTAAGAGTATGACCTTAGGTGGGAATAAGGTAGTTGCTTACATAATTCGGGGAGGAAAGGGGTTACACTTCGAGGTCACGGATCATCCCAGAAGGAAGTATTACCGCAAATGAGTGGGTCCTTACTCTAACATGCCTGGTATCTATATAAGAAAAAAAGAAGAATGAGGTCTGAGGATGTGTGTCCATTGGTAGACCACTTGTCTGTCATGCACAAAGCCATGGGTCCCATCCTGAGTACAGAATAGATGGTGTGGCATACTGAAATACTAGCACTCAGAGAGTTAGAAGCAGGAAGACCAAAAGTTCAAGGTCATTCTTGGCTATGCAGCAAATTCAAGGCCAGCCTGGTCTATGGGAGACCACAAAAGAAAATAAAAACGTTGCACTCAGACCTGTGGGGAAGACGGCCAACGGGGGAGCAGAGATTGAGGCTGAACATCTGCAGCTCTAAGTGAGAGTCCATGAAGGCAGAAACTGGCACTGGCAAGTAAGGACTCCTGTCTGCAGCTTTCAGATGGCATGTGGTTCTGCCAATAACTTAATAACTTAATTTCAGGTTTCCTGCCCCCTGGGGTTCTGAGAAGATTTCCTGTTGTCTTAAGCCAGCTATTTGGGGTATAGGTTGGCCAGGTCCAGTCTCAAAGGCAGAAATCCAAATTACTCCAAAATCCAAAACTTCTTGTACATCAACAGAAAGTCAGGAGTGGAAAAAGTCACACTTGACTTCATGTGACAGATGGCAGTGCAGACACAGGTGCACAATGCATCACTGTGTAAAGCTGCCCTCAGGCTGTGTATCTGGCAGATATAAAAAATAAATGAGTTTCTCATTTGGATTTAGGTTCCCACCTCAAAGATAGCTCATTGTGTAGATATACAAATATTCTGAGACCTCCTTTTGATGAGGAACACCCATTGTGCATCCTAGGGGATTAGTTCAGACCTTCCATTTCCCTACCACACGGAGTCCTGGTGGATTATAAATTCCATGCAAGCCAAGGGAATGGGTTTATTTTCAACGAGTTATGAACTTCAAGCATAAAAATTGGAGAGAGACATAGGGTCTCAACTCAGACCCCAGCTTTGACCCTTACTGGCCCAGTAGAAGCTGGATGAGCTCATCGAAGGGAAAAGTATGTATGTCTGAGGCACTGGGCTCCTTGGCCGGGTTTCTGAACAGACAGAAAAACTCAAAGGGGATAACTGATTCTCAAGACACTTACTCTGTGAGCCTACTGGAACCCACTGTTAGCCATTCTTACTATAATTCCCCACCAGAATTTTGGATTCTTGAGGTTCCCTTTGTACCGTCCAGAGGATGGCCGTTACTCTCTAGAAGCAAATTCCCTGCATCTTAGAGGCAGGCAGATGGCATCTTTACTAAATTTACCACTCGCAAAATCTGATGCAGAAAAGAAGAAAATGGAGAGGCAAAGAGATCCTACCCTGGGCTTCCCAATATTCAGCAAGAATACTAAATGTCCACATGGAGAACTTAGAGTAACATGTACTCTACAGAGCCACACTTATTACAGGAGGACTTACGCTGGTCATTACTCCCAGGACCAGCCCCATGAGAATTGCTTCAACAGGCAACTGCCCACGGTGACGTCATTAAATAACAAACAGGACTTGATCCTGATTGTGTTCCATCAAGAGCATTTCCTGAGCATCTTGGCACTGTGTGTATGAGGCACTGAGGGTACAGTGTGAGCCTGCCCCTGGCATTGGCAAGCCAAGATGAAAAGCAGAAGGAGGGCTCAGCCAAACCACCTGGGATCTGGGAGCCAGCAGGGTAGACTAACCAGCTAGGCACGCTCTCAAAGGTGCCACCTCTTGCAGACAAATGGAGACTCTGGATTGTTATTTAAGTCATGCCAGGCCACACCCCTGATGTAGGAGGCAGAGCTGTGAAACTGAAATTCCATGACTCCAAAGTACATGCCCTCTGTGCTGTAGAAGATCACCATTACCACCTAGTAAATGTACCTGACCACTCAGACATCTCTGAGTGCCATGTCATTCATTTATGTATGCCCATGTTAATTGGATACCCAGTTCTGAATGCCTACTGTGTGTCAGGAAGTGTTGTAATCAGCATGAACTGCCAACTTGACACAGTCTAGAATCATTTCCCTGCAAAGTCTCTGTGGAATAATTGTCCTTAGCAGGGGTGTCTGTGAGCATGTCTGTTGGGGAATGTCTTGACTGTTAATTCATGTATGAGTGCCCAGACCACTGTGAGCAGCATCATTCCCTATACAGGTGGTCCTGGGTTCTGTAAAGAAGCTAGTGGAGCGTAAGTCTGAATGAGCCAGAAAGCAAGCCAACGAGCAACGATCCTCCATGGTTTCTGCTTCAAAGTTCTGTCTTAAATTCCCACCCCAACTTTCCTCAACGATGGACTGTGACATGGAAATTTAAGCCAAATAAATCCTTTCCTCCCCTAAGTTGGTTTTAGTCAGATTTTACCATAGCAGCAGAAATGAAACTAGAACAGGATGTGCGTTCAATGGTTTTGTTACAGAACAGAATGTAGTAGACAAGTTAGCCACATGGACTGGGGCACTGACACTCCCTACTTGCCCATTATGTTATTTCAGAGTGATCCAGGTCCTGCAACCATAACAAACAGGATGTGTACAGGAAGGGAAAAAGCAAGAAACTTGACATTTAGAGATCAAAGGATACTTGTTCAGTAAGGCGACGCTAAGCTATTAGGTCTCTACAAGCCATAATCAGGTGACACTGTACATTGTCTAAGGACTTTTTGACCATCTCCACTGGGGAGGAGGGTGTTACTGGTCTCCAGTGAATCCAACTAAAGGATGCTGTGAACAGCCTCAAGAATGAAGCACTTTCCAGTTCAATGTAGTCATTGTGCCAAGGTTGAGAAATCCCCACTTTTGAAGACGATAAGAAGGTGAGGAAGCCAGCATTCTAAGGGATGAGGAAATACTAGGCTGAAAGGAGCAGCACACAATGGCTCTAGAGACAGGGCCTTGAGCCAGCAAGCTTGCCCCGGGCAATGGCAAACCCAAATGAAAGGCATGAGGAAATTCAAGATAAGGAAGTCTTCTGATCTTAGATGCTTTTTTTGACAGTGGACAGTGTAGGTTCTCTAACTAGAATGAATGTGTTGAAGAGGCAACTATGGGATTCTAATGAGTAAGGGGGAAACCTGGGGAAGGTTTGACTAGATTGGAAGCAATGAAGATGGAAAGCAGAAGATGAATCCAGATGCATTCTGGGAGTAATGGGTACTATACAGGAATAAGCCAAGAGGAACTGAAGGTAACTGGGTGGCGAGGCCCACCACATAGGAAGGGAGCCCTAATTAAGGTCCTCATGAGGAAGTGGCTTTGTTTCTTTCCCTGTTGCTGTGTGTGGTCATTTGAGTGCAAAATGTCCCCCATAGGCTCTGGTATTTGAATATTTGGTCCCCAGCAGGTGGTGCAGTTTAGGGAGGTTTAGGAGTTGTGACTTTGCTGGAGGAAGTATGTCACTGTCTTCAGGCTTCAAGAGCTTCAAGTCTTACCCTGCTTCCTGTCTGCACTGTGCATCATGCTTGCAGTTGAGGTGTGAGCTCTCAGCTCCTTGATTCAGCCACCATGTCTGCCACTTGCTACCATGCCTCCCCGCCAGGATGGACTCTACCTTTTGGAACTGTAAGTCCAAATAAACTTTTTTTTTCTAGAAGTTGCTTTTGGTCACAGTGTTTTATCATAACTACAGCAATCGATACACTGTGACAAAATACCTCTAGCAAAAGCCAGAGAGAGGAGGAAGGGTTGACTGTCGCTCATAGTTTCAGGACAGTCTAGCATGATGAGGTCAAGGCAGTAGGAACCTGAAGTCACTGGTCACATTATATCCCCAGATAAGAAACAGGAAGTAATGAGTGTGTCCTAAGCTTGACTTCTGCTTTTTATATAGTACAAGATGACCTGCCAAGATGATCCCCCAGAGGCCCGACTGCCAGGTAATTCTAGATGTTTCAAGTGGATGGTTAATGCTAGCCATGACAGGGAGGGCATCAAGCCATGACCATAGCCTCAAGCATGACTAGCTGGACTTACCCAGTGACACTGGGTATGCATGGTATTAGGGAGAGAAGCAGCTTGCACAGGACTTGGAGCACTGCTGTGTTCTCTGTGGAGGTCTAATGTTATCTTTAATTCCTACCAGAGATTTGCAAGAAACAACAACAATGTCCAGGCCCACACCTGAGATCAGGTAGGCTGGAGTTCTAGGAATGGGTACCCAAGCACAAGAGGACTTAAAGATCAGCCCACACAGTGAGTCTAGTGCAGCAGTTCCTAACCTTCTGAATGCTATGACCCTTTAGGACAGCTCCTCATGTTGTGATGTCCCCCAACCATAAAATTATTTTGTTGCTACTTCATAACTGTAATTTTGCTATTGTTAGAATATAAATATAATTATATTCTAAATACCTGATATACAGACTATCTGATGTATGACCCCCCCAAAAAGGTCATGACCCACAGGTTGAGAACCACTGATTTGACACATGGTAAAGATTGATTCCCCAGTGTGCTTGAGCTGTCCCAAGGTGATTACAATATCCTCACTGGCCTACCATGGGCTGAGAGGCTCGTCTTTATGTGCTTACAGAGGAGCGATTCCTGTTTTATGGCTGTTTAAAATTCTGCCTCCTGCTTCAGCTCTTGGCTGAATTCTGTCAAAACAATGAGCACTCGGAGTCTTGTGTGTTCTGGTATTGCCTGCAATGCAGACTTTCAATTCTTAGACTTTCTTGTTTACAGATATGCCAATCTGTAGTGAAGCCCCACACACAGTATAGTGGCTATTTCTGATTGTCAACTTGACTATATCTGGAGTGAATTACAATCCAGAATTAGAAGGCTCACCTGTGATCTAGATCTTGGGTCTGGAAGACACAAGTTTCAGGTGTGGTGGTGCGTGCACCTCTAATCTGGGCCACACCTTCTGCTGGAGACCTACATAAGGACAGTGGAAGGAGGAAGATCCTCCTTCTTCGCCTGCGAGCCTTGTGGGACTGGGCGACTGCTAGATCCTCAGGTTTTCATTCACAGCTGCTGCTGACCGTTGTTGGGGAGTTTGACTACAGACTGTAAGTCATTAACAAGTTCCCTTACTGTATAGAGACTACCCATAAGTTCTGTGACTCTAGAGAACCCTGACTAATACAGAAGTTGGTACTGGGAGTGGCTCTAGAGGAGCAGAAAGCAGTATAAGGATAAATTTTTTAAGAATCTGGAGCTGGTTTGATAATTCACCAGCACCTTCAACTGCTGAAGCCTCTCCAGATACGCTTTCTTCTGGGAGCTTGGAGGATATTGAAGACCCGTGGTTGGAAATATATTTTAAACTTAAAGAACCTAATGCCATTGAGCATCTTGATGAATTGGGTTATTGGGTGCTCAAAACTTTTTGCAATATGGGAAAAAAATTTGAAAATGACTTTGCTGGCTGGTTGCTCTTAGTATCTCTGGAGAAGATGATGAAGGAAAAGAAGGAGTTGTATAATAAAATTGAACAGATCCAGATGCAAGTGACCAATCTAAAAGTTGCTATGTGTGTCCTTGAAGAGAATCTTCTCTCCAGCAGCCATAGAGCTCAAGTTGCAGAAAATCAAACTGAAGCCCTCATTATAAGGTTGGCTGAATTGCAGCAAAAATTCAGGTCTCAGCCTCAGAGGGTGTCAGCAGTTAAAGTAAGGGCATTAATTGGCAAAGAATGGGATCCTATAACTTGGGATGGGGATGTGTGGGAAGACCCTGTTGAAGCTGAGAATTCTGAATCTTCAGATTCTCAATGATTTACCCCACCTGAGGAAGTAGTATCCTCAGCCCCACCCCTTGAAATAATGCCTTTTTCACGTGAGGAAGTTAATCCCTCAGAGTTTGATGGGCCAACGATGGCTTTTGCTAAAGAAAATGCCAGAGAAGATAATTTTTTTTTATTTTTTATTTTTTTTTTTGGTTTTTTCGAGACAGGGTTTCTCTGTGTAACCTTGGCTGTCCTGGAACTCACTCTGTAGACCAGGCTGGCCTTGAACTCAGAAATCCGCCTGCCTCTGCCTCCCAAGTGCTGGGATTAAAGGCGTGCACCACCACCACCTAGCAAGATAATATTGATAGGCCCACCAGTAGTTTCTTCTAGATCTATAACCAGACTCAAGGCAAAACAGGCCCCTAGAGGGGAGGTAGAAAGTGTAGTCCATGAGGAAGTGCACTACACTACTAAGGAGCTTAATGAGTTTGCTAATTCATTCAAGCAGAAGTCTGGAGAATATGTGTGGGAATGGATTTTAAGGGTGTGGGATAATGGTGGAAGGAACATAAAACTAGATCAGGCTGAGTTTATTGACATGAGTCCTCTGAGTGGAGATTCAAGGTTTAATATGGAAGCTCATACAGTTAAAAAAAGGTGTCAGAAGTTTGTTTGAATGGTTGGCTGAAGCGTTTATCAAAAGATGGCCTACTGAAAAGGAGTTGGATATTCCTGATATCCCTTGGTTTGGTGTTGATGAAGAGATTTTTAAGGCTCAGGGAAATTGCAATGCTAAAGTGGATACATCGTGTAAAACCTAATTGTCCACAGTGGGAAGGCCCAGAAGATATGCCCTTCACCAATCCTATAAGACACAAACTGGTGAGAGGGGCACCAGCACATTTGAAGAGTTTTGTTCTTGCCCTTTTCCTTGTGCCAGACCTTAGGGTTGGAGATGCTGCTGCTCAATTAGATGAATTAAATGCAATGGGTTTAATTGGGCCTTAAGGTAACAAGGGCCATGTGGCAGCATTGAATTGCCAGAGACAAGGTGGCCATAGTTATTATAATGGACAGCGTAGACAAAACAACATTTATAAAGACATATACCATGATGGTCAGCACAGGAGAAGTGAAATTTATAATGGCATGACTCGTTCAGACCTTTGGTTCTGGCTAATCAGTCATGGTGTTTCCAGGCATGAAATACATAGGAAGCCTACTGCATATCTGTTTGATCTGTATAAGCAGAAATATTCTCAAACAAATGAAAGAAAGGCTACATTGGATCCTGGCAAAAGGCAATCCCGGCCAGTGAATCAATTTCCAGACTTGAGCCAGTTTGCAGACCCAGAACCCCTTGAATGAAGGGGTGGCCAGGTTCCCCTGAGGAAGGATCTTGATAAGACACCTAAAAGTTTTGCTGTTAGGCTTTCTCCAGTCCCTCCCTAGAGGGAACTACAGCCTTTTACAAGGGTAACTGTACACCGGGGGGAAAGGAAATAATCAGACTTTCAGGGATCTATTGGATAGTGGCTCTGAATTGATGTTGATCCAGGAGATCCCAAGAAACATTGTGACCCTCCAGTTAAAGTAGAGGCTTATGGAGGACAGGTGATTAATGGAGTTTTGATTGATGTCCGACTTACAGTAGATCCAGTAGGTCCCTGAACACATTCTGTGGTCATTTCCCCAGTTCCAGAATGTATAATTGAGATAGATATACTTAGAAATTGGCAGAATTCTCACATTGGTTCCCTGACATGTGGAGTGAGGACTATTATGGTTGGAAAGGCTAAATGGAAGCCGTTAGAGTTGCTTCTGCCAAAGAAAATAGTGAATCAAAAACAGTACCATATTCCTGGAGGAATTGCAGAAATTACTGCCACTATCAAGGACTTGAGAGATGCAGGGGTGGTGGTTCCCACCACATCTCCGTTTAACTCTCCTATCTGGCCAGTGCAGAAGACAGATGGATCATGGAGAATGGCAGTTGACTATCGAAAACTAAATCAGGTAGTAACTCCAATTGCAGCTGCTGTACCAGATGTAGTTTCATTACTTGAACAAATTAACACATCTCCTGGTACCTGGTGTGCAGCTATTGATTTAGCAAACACATTCTTCTCAGTACCTGTCCATAAGGACCACCAGAAGCAATTTGCTTTCAGTTGGCAAGGCCAGCAGTATACCTTTACAGTTTTGCCTCAAGGATATATTAACTCTCCTGCCCTGTGCCATAACTTAGTTAGAAGGGATCTTGATTGTCTCTCCCACAAAATATCACATTGGTTATTGATGACATTATGCTGATTGGATCAAGTGAGCAGGAAGTAGCAACCACTTTGGACTCATTGGTAACACATATGTGTATCAGAGGAAGGAAATAAATCCAACCAAAATTCAAGGACCATCTACTTCAGTGAAATTCTTAGGAGTCCAGTGGTGTGGAGCATGTAGAGATATTCCTTCTAAGGTGAAAGATAAATTATTGCACCCAGCCCCTCTCACCACCAAGAAAGAAGCACAGCGTTTAGTGGGTCTATTTGGATTCTGGAGACAGCATATTCCTCACTTGGGTGTGTTACTCAGGCCCATTTATCAAGTGACTCGGAAAGCTGCTAGCTTTGGGTGGGGTCTGGAATGGGAGAAGGCTCTTCAACAGGTCCAGGCTGCTGTGCAGGCTGCTCTACCACTTGGACCATATGATCCAGCAGACCCGATGGTACTTGAGGTGTCAGTGGCAGATAGAGATGCTGCTTGGAGCCTCTGGCAGGCTCCTGTAGGTGAATCACAGAAGAGACCTTTGGGATTTTGGAGCAAATCTCTACCATCATCTGCAGACTATTCTCCCTTTGAAGAACAGCTCTTGGCCTGCTGTTGGGCCTTAGTGGAAACTGAATGTTTGACAATAGGACACCAAGTTATCATGCGACCTGAACTGCCCATCATGAGCTGGGTGTTGTCAGACCCTCCAAGTCATAAAGTAGGACGTGCACAGCAGCAGTCTATTATCAAATGGAAGTGGTACATCCGTGATTGAGCCCAAGCAGGTCCTGAAGGCACAAGCAAGTTACATGAAGAAGTTGCTCGAATGCCTAAGGTTTCTACTCCTGTAACAATGCCATCTGCTGCCAAGTATGTGCCTATAGCCTCATGGGGTGTTCCCTATGATCAACTGTCTGAAGAAGAGAAGACTAGGACCTGGTTTACTGATGGCTCTGCACGTTATGCAGGCACCACTCAGAAGTGGACAACTGCAGCATTACAACCGCTTTCTGGGACAACCCTGAAAGATACAGGTGAAGGGAAATCTTCACAGTGGGCAGAACTTTGGGCAGTACACATTGTATTACAGTTTGTTTGGAAGAAGAAATGGCCAGATGTACATTGTTCACTGACTCATGGGCTGTAGCCAATGGATTGGCTGGATGGTCAGGGACTTGGAAAGATCATGATTGGAAAATTGGTGAGAAAGACATCTGGGGAAGAAGTACGTGGATAGATCTCTCCAAATGGGCAAAGGATGTGAAGATATTTGTGTCCCATGTAAATGCTTACCAAAAGGTGACTTCAGCCAAGGAGGAGTTCAATAATCAAGTGGATAAGATGACCCATTCTGTGGACAGTCAGCCTCTTTCCTCAGCCATCCCTGTCATTGCTCAGTGGGCACACGAACAAAATGGCCATGGTGGCTGAGATGGAGATTATGCTTGGGCTCAAGAACATGGGCTTCCACTCACCAAGGCTAACCTGGCTATAGCTGCTGCTGAATGTCAGATTTGCCAACAGCAGAGACCAACACTAAGCCCCAGATATGGCACCATTCCTCGAGGTGACCAGCCAGCAACCTGGTGGCAGGTTGACTACATTGGACCACTTCCTCCATGGAAAGGACAACTCTTTGTTCTTACTGGGGTAGATACTTATTCTGGTTATGGATTTGCCTTTCCTTCACGTAATGCTTCTGCCAAAACCACCATCCATAGACTTATAGAATGCCTTATTCGTCATCATGGTATTCCACACACAATATTCCTTCTGACCAAGGAACTCATTTCACAGCCAGAGAAGTGCGACAGTGGGCCCATGATCATGGAATTCACTGGTCTTACCATGTTCCCCATCATCCTGAAGCAGCTGGTCTGATAGAAAGATGGAATGGCCTTTTGAAGACACAGTTACAGCACAAATTAGGTGGCAGCAGCATGGAGGGTTGGGGCAGAGTTCTTCAGGAGGCAGTATATGCTTTGAATCAGCGTCCAATATATGGTACAGTTTCTCCCATAGCCAGGATACATGGGTCCAGGAATCAAGGGGTGGAAAAGGGAATAGTTCCACTCACTATCACTCCTTGTGACCCTCTAGGAAAATTTTTGCTTCCTGTCCTCACAACTTTAGGTTCTGCTGGCCTAGAAGTTTTGGTTCCAGAGGGGGCAGTGCTCCTACCAGGAGCTACAACAAACATTTCATTGAACTGGAAGATCAGATTTCCCCCTGGTCATTTTGGGCTTCTAATGCCCTTAAACCAACAGGCTAAGAAAGGAATAACAGTGTTAGGAGGGGTGATAGATCCAGATTACCATGGGGAAATTGGATTGCCTCTCCACAATGGAGGTAAGAAGGATTATGTCTGGAGTGCAGGAGATTCCTTAGGGCGTCTCTTAGTACTACCATGT
>CM052707.1:46010708-46055436 GCA_028551405.1 Uromys caudimaculatus | reverse complement strand
AGACCTGCTGAGGTGCTTGCAGAGGATGGAAGAAATACAGAATGGGTAGTAGAGGAAGGTAGTTATAAATACCAGCTAAGACCACGTAACCAGCTGCAGAAACAAGGATTATAAAGTAATATGAATGCTTCTGTTGTATTTTGTTAAGAACATATTTGTCTTCCAATTTCTTTAACATCAGGTGGTATTTAAGTTGAGATACTAAAGGAATGTTCCCAAGGGACATTGCCCCATTGTAAGTTTATGTGTTTGCTATTGTACGAGGAATAGTTACATCATGTTAAGCGTATTTATGACCTTGTTATTGTTTCATGTAGACATGAGATATTATTTGTGTCAAGTTGACAAGGGGTGGATTGTAGTGGCTATTTCTGATTGTCAACTTGACTATATCTGGAGTGAATTACAATCCAGAATTAGAAGGCTCACCTGTGATCTAGATCTTGGGTCTGGAAGACACAAGTTTCAGGTGTGGTGGTGCGCACACCTCTAATCTGGGCCACACCACCTGCTGCTGGAGATCTACATAAGGACATTGGAAGGAGGAAGATTCTATCTTCTTCGCCTGTGAGCCTTGTGGGACTAAACGACTGCTAGATTCTTGGGTTTTCATTCACAGCTAATGCTGACCATTGTTGGGGAGTTTGACTACAGACTGTAAGTCATTAACAAATTCCCTTACTGTATAGAGACTACCTATAAGTTCTGTGACTCTAGAGAACCCTGACTAATACACACAGCTTCATACTGACTTCCTTTCCATCTTCTATTCTCTCTCTCTCTCTCTCTCTCTCTCTCTCTGTATGTGTGTGTGTGTCTGTCTGTCTGTTTCTGTCTCTCTCTCTGTCTCTCTCTCTGTCTCTCTGTCTCTCTCTCTCTGTCTCTCTGTCTCTCTGTCTCTCTGTCTCTCTGTCTCTCTGTCTCTCTCTCTCTCCAGTCCAGACTATCTTGAACTACTCTAAATCAGGCTGACCCCGGACTACAAGCAATCCTCCTGCATCGGCCTCTGGTGTCATAGGATTATGGGCACAAGCCACCACACCCAACTTGTGAACTTTCCTTCCAAATCTCCCGGCGCCCTGTGCCACAGAGCACTCAAGACAGCAGCCGACCCTGAGTCTGACTTATTGTTGGACACCAATTGGCTTCTGCTTTCTTTGTTATGTTAGGGTGCCCATCATGGGATTGCTTTATTCCTGGCTCCTGGGGATACCATGATCCATGTGCACACCATGGACCCTGGTCTACAGGGCTCATACTGTAGATCAAAGCACCTCAATCTTAAAGCTGAGATCAGATTGTTCTGGGGGGGGGGCACTCTGTGCCACTGCAGGAGGTTCTGGCAGTGGTCCTGTCTTACCGCTAGATGTGGCATACCCCCATGCTTCTCAGTTCTAACGTCGAGTTACCAAATATTCCCTTAGGAGCCAAACTTCCCCAAGTCTATAAGAAGTGCTCAAGAGGGAAGAGAAGGACAAGCCAGTACTCTGAGAATGTTGATACAGGTGGTGAGTGTGGGAATAAGCGAAGCAGGAATGCTCTAACTGACCTTAGCAGGGAAAGCATGCAGGTGCAGGAGGCAACCTTCTCAGCCCAGAAAATAGCCAGTGTTTTTGTTCTCTCTGCCTCTCTGTCCCTGTTTCTGTGTCTCTGTGTCTCTCTGCCCCTCTGTGTCTTTGTCTGTCTCTGTTTCTGTCTCTGCCTCTCTCTGTTTCTCTGTCTCTATCTCTGTGTCTCTGTCTGTCTCTCTGTCTGCTTGTCTCTCTCTGTGTCTCTGTCTCTCTCTGCTTCTCTCTATGACTCTCTCTGCTTCTCTGTCTCTGCTTCTCTGTCTCTGTCTACCTCTCTCTCTGTCTCTCTGTCTCTCTGTCTCTCTCTCTCTCCTTATCATCCTTTGTCTTGCTTGATTGCCTGTGATAGTGTTCTCTGAGCGTGTGTTGTATGGCCAGGTACTGTACTGTACAAAGCATCTAAGATACTCCAGTTAACCATGAATGAGTGGAGACACATTTTGCAAACATTCTGTCCTTCTAACCCATAGCTTTGCACTATGCGCTGAGTAGAACAAAGGCAGAGAGACCTGCAGCTCCTGCTTCATCTGCCGCTACATCCATCACCACGGTCCTTTTTTGGCATGTTCAGGTCCTTCCTCTGGCATTCTCCAAATTACCTGCTCCAAAATTTCCCCCACCCAAAATGCTTTCTTTTCAGCTTGCTCCCTGGAGTGAATTTACCACCCTGCTTCTTCCCTTTCCCCCTGTTGTTCTCAACACTTCCATACGGTCCAGAACCAACAGGATGCCTTGGGTTTGCTCTGAGGCTTCTTCCTATGTACTTGACGGGAGCAGGTCTCCTTGGTGAGTACTTCTTGACGCATGGATGGAATCAAAAGGTCTCTCTCAGCCTGTCATTCTCTCCTCCATGTTGGGTGTTGTTTATAACTCTGCTCATTTAGGAGGCCCTCTCAAGTGAACCAAGGCTTAAAAAGAAAACAGCCATATGAAGTTGGCAATTGCTCTTTCCATGTCTGTGAAGAATTATGTTGGAATTTTGATTGAATTACATTGAATCACATTGAATCTGTAGGTTGCTTTTGGTGAGATGGTCACTGTCACTATGGTAAATCCTACTAATCCATGAGCATGGGAGATCTTTCTATTTTCTGAGGTCTTCTTAGATTTCTTTCTTCAGGGACTTGAAGTTCTTGTCATACAGATCTCCCACTTGCTTGGTTAGAGTTATGTCAAGGTATTTTATATCATTTGTAGCTGTTGTGAAGGGTGTTGCTTCCTTAATTTCTTGATTGAATGGGAATATGCTCCTGCCAGAGGTGTAGAGGTGGAGGGAACCTCTAAAAAGTCCCAGAGACCTGGGATGTGAGAGGTTCCCAGAACTCAATGTTGGTGACCTTAGGCGAAATATCCAACAGTGAGGAGATGGAACCTGAAGGGACCACCTCCAATAGTTAGACAGTGGGGGGATGGGGGCACCAACCCACCTTCAAATTTTGACCCAGAATTGTTCCTATCTAAAACAAATGCAGGGACAAAAATGGAGCAGAGACTGAAGGAATGGCTGATCAGTGACAGGCCCAACTTGGGACCCATCCCATGGGCAGACACCAAACCCTGACACTATTACTGATGCTGTGTTGTGCTTGCAGACAGGAACCTAACATGGCTGTCCTCTGAGAGGCTCTACTAGCAGCTGACAGAGACAGATGCAGATACTTACGGCCAAGCAGTGGACTGAGGTCAGGGACCCCTATGGAAGAGTTAGGGGAAGGATCGAAGGGGCTGAAGGAGATGGCAACCCCATAGGAAGACAACAGTGTCAACTAACCCGGACCCTTCTGAACTTACAGAGACTAAGCCACTAACCAAAGAGCACACATGGGCTGATCCATGGACTCAAGCACATATGAAGCAGAGGACTGCTTTGTCTGGCCTCAGTGGAGGAGGATGCACCTAATCTGTAGAGACTTGATGCCCCAGAAAAGGGGGATGCCTGAAGGGGCACCTCTCAAAAGCAAAGGGGAGGGGAAATAGGGTGAAGAACTCTGGGATGGGGACCAGGAGGGAAACATTGGAGTGTAAATAAATAAAATTAATTTTTTTTTAAAAGAAAAAAATCAAAAGAAAGAAAGAAAGAATGAGAGAGAGAGAAAGAGAGAGAGAGAGAGAGAGAGAGAGAGAGAGAGAGAGAGAGAAAGAAAGAAAGAAAGAAAGAAAGAAAGAAAGAAAGAAAGAAAGAAAGAAAGAGCCAAACATAGACACAGTACAAAGGCAGGCTGGACATGTGAGAAAAGCATCTATAAGCAAAAGCCCAGTTTGGGCCAAGACCCGACGAAACAGGTTAGCTACCGGAAGAACACTTGCCAACTAAGTAATAGCCAGGATGTGGAAGGCTGACGGATTGGGGCAACGAGGGATGGAGCCAATATGGAAGGAAGCAGCATCAATGAGTGGCCCAGCCAGACTCCTACCGTCCTTCATTCTCCTTGGTCTAAGGCTTGACTGGACTGCAGTAGCTTAGAAAGGGGACAGAGGTGATGATATTATTTTATGAATTGTCTAATCTGTACTAGGTGGCAATATGTGTTCATAGCTACTTAATCCATAGAAGGAAGGGCGAATCTGCTTCCTATACAATAAATAAACCCAGACAGGTGAAACTGATTGCTTACAAGCCCACAGGTAGTGAGCAATCTCCATTACCATAGTGTGTGTCTTACCACTCAAGGTTTAGATGCATGTGGGGCGGGGTGGGGGAAGCAATGTCTGGCCTTGTTTCCATTTGTGTTTACAATCAAACTTTATTGGGCTATTCCTGCACAAGTTATCCTCCGTCAGCTTTCTGAACCTAAAGTGAAAGGGGAAGTTTTTCCCTACTTCTTGCGTTCCTGCAATGTGGGGGACATATATTACTGGGATACTCCTGGCTGCTCTCCGGCTTCTCCCTCTCCTGCCTGTGGGAAATGAAGCAACTGAAGTATCTGAGTTGACAGAGAGAGAGCTGGACAGGAGGGACTTGCCTGGTGCAAACCAGGCAAAGAATCAAAGAGGTAACGAAGAGAAAACAATCTGGGCTGAGGAGGACCCTCTGTAAAAGCACAGAGGGTCATGTAGAAACACTCCTCTCTGGCTAGTGACCTTCTAGCTGGTCAGGTTAAGCCCCACCCTATGAGCAAAACCTGTGACTTCACCCTGCTTGCACTGACTCTGCCACTAACACCACATGTCATAGAGAAGCCCTCCACTGCTCCTATCAGGAACAAGGCTGACATCTTGATCTAGCTGCCTGTTCAGTCCCTCACCCCTGGCTTAAGAATCATTCAGCAGGAAGAAAAGCTATGGATGGATCCCACCCAACAGACAACAGCTTCCTATATTGACTCGTGCATTGGTCCTGGTTAGTTTCATCTCCTTGCGTTCTTATGGCTCATACCAAGAGGCCACATACTGAGAAGTCTGAATTGCCACCTCAAAGGAATGGGTTGGAGAAAATGGGACAGAATGGAGAAGATTCTGTGGAAGACATGATATGTAAGGGAAAGGCTTCGCTATGTGGTAGTGAATTCAGGAAAATCAGAGGACAAAGGACAGAGCCACAGAGATGACCTCAGAGGAAGTCGAAAGAATCTCAGAGTCAAGGGGTAGAGAAGTAGAAACACACAAAAGTGCAGAGTCCTGGTAGGCAGAGGCAACCACACCTGGAAGGAGACTATGGTTGGCCTAGCTAGAGCAGAAGTCACACATGACTGGTTAGAAAATCCCCAGCAACTACGTAGGACATCTTCAGAGCCTAGTGAGGGACAAAGGAGCTTCTATTGATGTCACAACCTAGGTAAGAGCATGCTTAGGACCAAACCCACACAAAGTCTTGTCTGGAACAAGCCAACAATTAAATCACCTCAGAACAATGGAGCCTCCATACTTAGACTGTGTCACACTGCCCTTTCTGTACAGGTGACCCCAGCTAGAAGAACCAGTGGATAAGTACCTAAGCAAGTGGTCAAACAGGGAAATACTATGACCAAAGGGTGGGGGACATTCATTCACAGTCATTGGTTTGTTGTCATCACATTGGATCTAATGGGCTCCTCTCTGAGAAGGGTGGCACAGACATAAAAGAGACCTGGGTCCTGCCTTTGGGCAGCTTGCAATGTAGTTAGGCAGATTTTGTTCTATAAGGCTACACCTCAATCCCATACACACACACACACACACACACACACACACACACACGAAACAACAATAATGCATAGTAAAACTCTTGTTCAGGCTTTAAGGTAGAGTTCTTTTCCAGCACGAAGCCCTGAGTTCAGTTCCCAACACCACACACTAAAGAATATAGAAATCTCTGACCATAGACTGTTATTCTCACTTCAGTCAGTGTTTTGCCTCTTAATCTATTTTTTAAGTTCATAAGAGCCCAAATCCCCAAGAATTCAACTTTTAGAACCTCCACTGGACTATTCAGTAACTCCTAGAAGATGTCATCATGCCTTGGACCCTTCATTTGGAGCAGAAAATAATGATCTTTGCTTAAAATAAATCTACTTCTCCTCCTGGATCCACCTTGCCTTGTATCAAGTTTTCGATTTGAAAATATGTAAGGAACTGAGCTTTGTGGGGAGCCAGCTGGATACATGAAGCGACTTAAGCGATTTAGAATACTTTAGAAGCTACTTCTAAGGATTTTGTCAAGCCTTCCCCAGCTTCTCTCCCCTGTATACACACTCACACTCACACACACACACACACACACGCACGCACGCACGCACGCACGCGCGACCTGCCCCACGGAGGGCTGCAAAGCACCATGGGTAACTCCCCTGTGGTACCGCCTATGCTCTTTTCATGGCTGCAGTTGGGGACAGCCATGTCTGTTCACAGGATTTTTAAAGCGTTTCAGCTCTACAGAATCAGCAGGGAGCAGTCAAGGTGGTTGAGAAAGGAACATGCAGGTGGAAATCAAAGTTGCCTTGATTCTGCCACCAAGCCCAGGACGGTCTGAGGACCAAGGCCACAGCCTCACATGATGAGTCACATGACAAGGGGGGGGAGCCCCAGCCTCAAGTAGGTCCAAGGTCAAGGATTGCATGCCCTTCTAAATCTTCTGCCTCATGGCTCCTGTAAAATAGGTGAGCCACAGTGCATTCTCAGTAAATATTTATTGAAGGGCTGGGGAGATGGCTCCGGAGTTAAGAGCTGGCTAGTCTTCTAGAGATACCCCAGTTTGGTTCCCAGCACCTAGGTCAGTGGGCTCACAACAGTTTATAACTCCAGTTCCAGGGAATCTGATGCCCTCTTCTGCCCTCTGCCAGAAAACTTAACATACACGATATTCACACACACATACGATATTCACACCCACACACACCCACACACACCACGTAAAAGCAAATCTTTTTAAAAGGTAGAGAACTTCTGATGAATAACAGCCAAAGCTGACCTCTGACCTCCATCACATGTGCCCCACACACATGTGAACACACACACATACACACATTGAATAGATAAAAGACTGGTCCTTCTCTCTGTCTACCTGTCTGATCTTCCTTTTGCTTTGTTTATTTGTTTGGTTTTCCTTCCTTTTGTCGTTCCTAGCCACTCCCCATGCCTGCCTCTCACCGCCCAGTACACAATTCTCCACTCCCCCTGACCCCAATAACCTGTGAGGTTTTGCTGTGTGTGTCTACATAATATTTCCAGTCTACAGTGGGAAAGAAATCAAAAGCTGCCAACAGAAACCCAAAGACACACAAACACGCTTGTGACAGACATTCTTGGAGCCCTTTTGTGTGTGTGTGTGTGTGTGTGTGTGTGTGCGCGCACACACATGGGTTCACAGTACACGTCTTCTCCTAACAGCTAGTACCAACCACCCCAAGTCTGAGGACCATTCCCAGGGTGTTAGAGTTGCCACCAGTGCCACTGGAGCCAGAAGTGCTCAGAAGCTAAGTAGCGGAGGACAGCACTACCCTTGTCTAATGATTGACAGGTGTGGTGATGTCAAAGACTACAGCTTCCTGATAGCTAGTCTGGGTAGCTCTGAGCTGTGACTCACATCTGTCCAGGGTGAGCAAGCCAACGTGACCCTCAGAGGATTTCTTCATTTGGTCTCACCCTTTACTGTCTTACCTTGTTCCTCGGAAACCTTTCTAAATCTTGCCTCAGGGCCTTTCTCAGAATCCCAGAGTCAAGCGAGGTAGATGCTGGACCCAAGCCATGAGCTTCTTGCTTCAAATGTCTTCCCATCTTTTGGTGCTTGAGATGTTTTTTCAGTCATACTGATCTGCTCTTCACTATTTTTACAGTCATTGACAAATTCAAATGACCATTACCGTTTCAGGATATCTTGGAGACAGACAGGTTCAAACATTCTATGGATGTTTGGTATGATTAGATGGCTTCAGAGGCAATGCAGCTTTGAACATCACAAGGAAAGGAAGGACTCAAAGAGGAAGAAGCTATTCTTTCAAAGTTGAGTTTGTAATAGTCCTTCACGTAAGACCGTAGTTAAATGGAAACTAGAGTGACCAGATCCATTTAATGTTCTCTATCTTTAAAGAGTCCGTGTTTATCCTACCTTTCCCTCTGTTTACCACTAGGTATTGAAGCTGGGGCCTCCTCGACATTCCCAGCTCCTTTTTTACTTTTTATTTCTAGATAAGGTTTTACTAACCTTGTAATCCTCCTGCCTCCACAGCCCAAATAGTTAGGATTACGAGCCTGTACCACCAGATCCAACTTCTTTTAACTTTTTTGTTTGTCTATCTGAGACAGAGTCTTATGTAGCGGACCAAATATTTGTTACGTATCCAAGGATAACCTTGAACACCCACGCTGATTACACCATCCACCACCGTAACTTGAGTCTCTTTTGAAAATTTTTACGGCGTGAAAAATGCGGAGGCATCACACACACACACACACACACACACACACACACACACACACACACACAGCAACTGTGTACTCTATGCTAGCCATTTACAAACTCCTTTATAATGCCTCCCCTTCTTTCGTTTATGTGAGTACTTTTACAAAATGCTTTTCCCCCAATCTTTCACCACGGTTTTCCCACCAGCCACCAGCTTGATCTGAAGAGGAGGCCACATGGTCCAGACATCCCGCTCACTTGTGTTTTCCTGTACCGTTAGCAGTTTTCCACATCACAAACACCCCCCTTGCTGCTGTCCTGCTGTCACCCTTCACGGCTGTATATTGTTCCTTTCAAAGGAGCTATCATGGATTTGGGCTGCTCTGTAAGTGCAGCTATCTTAAGGAAGATCGGGCTGAAAACACTGTCTGGATTTTTTTTTTCTATTCATTTACATGGTTCAGTCCGTTTAGTTTGGGTGCTTTGCACTGTCAGAGATTAAACTTAAAGCCTCTGGAGGCTAGGCAGGCATTCAGCTACCCAGCTGGATCCCCACCTGCAATGTTATTTCTTTCTAAAATTTGTTTTTATTATTTTTAGTTATGCATAGGTGTGCTGGTGTGTGTGTGTGTGTGTGTGTGTGTGTGTGTGTGTGTGTGTGTGTGTTCAGGTGACTGTGGGAGCCAGAAGAGGGTATCACATCCCCTGAAGATGGAGTTACAGGCAGCTGTGAGCCACTCCATATGGATGCTGGGATCAAGTGCAGGTCCTCTGCAGGAACTCTGGTTCTAAACCACTGAGCCATCTTTGCAGCCACACCCACCCCAATCATTTCTTGAAAAGCGTTTTCTCTTAAAGGAGCAATGCCTGTGATTTCACATACTGTCACCTTCTTCCTCTTGTTTATAGCCACTCAAGGCTGCCTCAAATAGTGGTTTTAAACCCATGGAGGTTTCTTGGCTTGTTTGTTTGTTTGTTTGGTAGATTGTTCTGGGCCAGTGAGATGGTTCTGGAAGTAAAGGTGCTTGCTTGCCAACATGCTTGAAAACACGAGTTAAAGGCCCTGGACCTACATGGTGGAAGGAGAGAACTGACTTCCAAAGCTGCTCACTCATCTCAACATGTGCACTGTGATGCCCCCACACACACACACACACACACACACACACACAGAGAGAGAGAGAGAGAGAGAGAGAGAGAGAGAGAGAGAGAGAGAGAGGTGTTAGTTAAAAATAAAAATAAATCTTTTTTAAAAATTTAATGAGTTCAGGTATCACAAATTTATTTTTAACTTCTTTAATTTCATTTTGAGGTTTGTTTTGTTTTCATTGTTGTTGTTTTGGTTTTGTGTTTGGTTTGTATTTGTGTTTGGTTTGGTTTGTTCGTACATTTGGGTTTTTGTTTTTGTTCCTGTTTTTTGGCGGTGGTGTTGGTGGTGGTTTGTTTGGGTTTGTGTGTGTGTGTGTGTGTGTGTGTGTGTGTGGTGTTGCGGATTGAACTCTGGACTTTAGCCCATGCAAGACAAGTTCCTCTACCCCTGGACTCTACCCTAACTTTTAGCAATGATCTTGAACCTTCACAAGAATAACACCAACCTTGTGCTTTTGACAGAAAACGACATTTTAGTGTCTCTCTAATATCTCTATTCCTGCTCTGACATTCGGAAGAATTTCCCTTAGGGGTTAGTCCCTGAGCTTGTGTTGTTCACTTCACTGAGGTGTAGACAAGACAAATAATCGGGAGCAGATTCCTGTTTTCTCCTCTATCTTGGGATCTGCTGGAATCGTCCCTTCTCAGAGGTCAACCGAAAAAGTGTTAAATCTTGAACTGATCTCCCGGAGTGTCAACACTTCCAGGAGATTCTGTGACTGGCAGGATGTCATAACTCTTTTATTTCCTGCACTGCTGAGGCTGGGGTTATCTCAGTGACTAAGGGACTTGTGTAAGCATGAGAGACTGCGTTCAGATCCCTAGCACCCACGGAAAAAGCTAGGCACTGTGGGAAATGCTGTCAGCTCCTCACTGAGGAACCAAAAGCAAGAGCATCTCTGGGGCTTCTTGCAAGCCAGGCTAGCCAGTCAGTGAGCTCCAGAGTGAGGGAACAACACAGTCTTAAAGGATAAAGTGGGGAGTGGCTGAGGGAGACAGCCAGGATCAAGCTCTGATCCTTAGAGAGAGAAAGATGAAGACAGAGACAGAAACAGAGAGACAGAGACAGACAGAGATAGACAGAGACAGAGACATTTCCAGTGTAGTTAATAGTTCTGTCTTCTTTCGCACAATTGGGAAATACAGTGGCTACTTGACTCCACTGTTGGATTTTAAACTCAAAGAAACTGATGTCCTGCACTTCCACACCCCAGCAAGAACTGTGCTCTCAGGAAGAATTTTGTTACTGGGTTTAAGATAAAAATAGAAAAAGAGGTAAAAAGTTTAGAGTCTGTTTCTCCGTGAGTCATCAGCCTATGAGTCTTCTGCTGACCACAGCCAGAGGTCAGAGCCATAGGTGACCACAGCCAGGGGCCCCAGTCATAGGTGATGACTTCCCCATGCAGGGGTGACACCCTCCTCACAAGGTGACTCTGCTGATGACCTTTCCTCTTCTTCTTTCCAGGCCTTTCTAGGTTAGGATCACTGGGGGAATTCTAGCTGCAGCCTCACCAAACAAACCCGTTTTACAACTCCAAGGAACCTAATTCAGCCTCATGCGTACTGCCGATTAATGCACAGAAGTGAGAGGCTGGCAGCTCAGCTAATGAGCAACTAGACCTGTGCACGCACTGCCAATTTGATCTAATTAAGAAGCACTAACACACTAATGACACGTAGAGAAAAGACTCAAATGGACAATGGGGTGGTTCGTGGTTTGGGATAGCAGCCCGGCAAACTGCAAAGGCACCAAGTACAGTGGAGTCCCTAGACATACAGTAATGTGCCGAAGCTGGCTGGCCACCTTCCTTCCATATATAAAGGGGTGATCACCAGGCGTAAGACCTAGATCAATAATTACCTCAGAACAGAATACCAACTAAGCCTGAGGAAGTCTGTCGGGTGCTTCCTGGTACAAGGACACACGTGAAATGATGCTGTTTTACTTATTAATGTTTATTCCTAGGAAATTAGCACACTCATTGTATAGGTCTGTGACCCTGAGCAGTTGTCACGTTTCATCTTGCCACCGACTCCTTCCAAACACATTCAAACCAAAGGACACCCAAAAGGCAGTGAGAACCACTTGGGTATGTGCTGTCTGTCACTCTCAACATTTTACACTCAAGCCAAAACTGATAGAGTCCCACCAAGGCAGAGAATATCAGGCCCTTCTGCACAGGACAACCCCAGCAATGCTGGCCACTTACCTGTCACCAGCACAGCCTTTTGATCCACAGGTAACAAGTCTTGGTCAGACGAACTCAGATACAGGAGGAAGCAGGACACTGAAAAGAGGAGCAAGCTGCAGAGGAGGGAGAGGCCGAGCAAGCAGGCACCTCCCCAGAGGCCAGCGAGACACACCACCTGGCTCCGCAGCTGCCCTGGACTCCAGGACTTGCAGAGAAGCATGCCCCCCAGCCCTGCAGTGGCAGCCAAGCAGAGCCACGCTGACTCAGAGGAAAATAGGTTCATTCTCCACTGGCCTTCACTTGCTCTGGGCCAGTGAGTGGTGTGAGTACAGAAGCTAGCTAGAGGCAGCCCGGCTTATATGAAGGGAGAGGTGAGAGGGGAGGGGGGACAGCAGCCCCCGCACCCTTTGAACGAGCAGGTTAAAGGTAGTAATAGGGGAAACCACTCCCAGGAGGTAATTTAAACTGTGAACTGTAATATAAATACCTGCTCATTCCCCTAAGGCGCTCAACACATACACATGAGCGCACGCACACACATACACACACAAATGCACACATACATACACACACAGTCTATTACACACATACACACGCATACACATACACTCTCACACACAAACACACACATACAGACATAGACACACATATACACACACACACATTCACGCACTCTCACACACACATACACATATACACACACATACACACACACCTTCTCACCTGAGAGATGTTTACTCAGGTAATGATTGACAGAATTGGAATCACAAGAAGACAATCTCCTTTTGATGTGCCTTCTCTGTATTTGTTGACTCCTTTTGCTAACTCTGAGTGTCTCTGTGTGTGTGGCCATGAGTGTGTGTGTGTGTGTGTGTGTGTGTGTGTGTGTGTGATATCCAGGTAATCACTGAAGCTTGGAAGGTGGATTCTAAGAAGAGATTTGGCCTACATCTGGAGGATTACTGCTGACTGAGACAGGTTAAGGGTTCAATGAATCAAAAGGAGGCAACTCCTTAGAGGCAGATGGGAAGTGCCTGTGTCTTCCCAGAGGGCAGCTGTGCTAGGGGGAGACCATAGCAATGACAGTTGGACTGAGAGAAGCTGTCAGAACTTTGTTGTGACTGGTGCTCTGCTCAATTCTGACTCAGTCTACTCTGTTGGAGGCTCTGTTCTGGGTAGTAGGACTCTGTTTCAGAACAGGATGCCCTTACAACATTTCTATTCGTGTGGCAATAATAAGAGAGGGGAGACTAGAGCGATTAGAAGCCAAAACACAGCGGCAGCAGCGGAGGCAAGGAGGTCGATCCCCAGCCTTGCCCTTTGAGCCACCCACTGTCAGCTTTGAGTCAAACACAGAAAAGCAGCCCCTCCTGTGCTAGTTCCTCCTTTTGCCTGACTGGCATCTTACACAATCCTTTGTTAGACTCAGCTTGTAAACAAGAAAATTCAGGCTGGGAGAGGCTCTGCTTGTCCAAGAGCAAAGACTCTGAATCCACACACCTGTGACTCACCAGCTCAAGAGCCATTCTGTAAGACCTGGGAAGATAGTTCAGTCCCTACACATATGTATCCAGGTACAATATACCATGTGCACACAAGCACACCTGCACATGAGCATGTGCACATGAGCACGCAGACACAGACACACAGACACACACACACACACACACACACACACGAACGCACATGGACCACCAGTTCTAATACTGATGACCCAGGGAGCTCCCACTGGGTTTAATGGGGGTGGTGCTTACTGGCATCTGCGTAGGAGGGATGCGGGATTCTGATAAAGGCCAGACACTGAGAAAACTGGAGAGAGAAGAGCTCTCCGTGTTCAGATGGCTCATATGTAAACCTATTTCAGTTTCCACAGTTGTTAAGGATGAAGTAATCTTGGCTGGGAGATGCTGTCTCTTCACCTGTCGGTAACACTGTGCCCCACCTGGAACCCTAGACCAGGCCTCAGAAAGGTTTAAATGAAAGAGAACCCAAGGCAGGAAATCTGGTAGAACACAGTGTCCCACAGATTACAGACTTGTTCTAGAGCGAAGGTGCACAGGGGAGCAGGGGTGGCCGGAGGAGTCTGGTACTACGGATGTAGAGGGAAGCAGGGTTTGCCCAGTGGCACAGCCTGCAAGAAGATGAGTGGGGCCTTGAATGGGGAGTCAGGGGAATCAGCTTCTAGCTCAGATGCAACTCAGAAGAGTCTGTCTGGGCCGGTGCCACTGTCAAGGGAGGATGAGCTGCACCCAGGCTAGTTTAAGATCCAAGGGAAACATACTAAGAAGCAGGAACCTGTGAGCTACACTGTGAGGTGGGGTCATCGTGAGAGTCAACAGAACATGCCTGAGAGACCTGTGTGGGGAGGTAGCAAGTTATCTCCACTCCCAGCCAGCTTCACGGACATCTGGCTCTAGCCCCTCAAGCGTCGGTCCGTGGGGCTGTGGAATTCTTCAGTAGTCCTAAACATTTCCTCTCTTGCTCCACAGACCCCACCCCATCCTAATGCTGACTGCACCAACAGACATTTGATGGGTGGGAGAATCGCTCCCAGGGATTTCCCGCGTGGGCATATGGGGCTAGTTTTGTTCTTTTCTCAGGACGTTGGCACTGTAGCTTCTGTATCGGAGCGGGACCAAACATGCTTATGTGGGTTTCCTGACAGGCTCATTCTCACCTGAGACCTTGCAACTCTTTTTCTTCAGGAGGCTCACATAACTGGGGGAAAGCTGACTCTGTACAACACAGAAATTCAAGAGGAGGTATTTCTCAACCTAAGATGAAAAGGGGGGCTGTACAATGGCCCCACCAGTTAAAAGTTTGGGCAGGTTGCCTGCCATTCTAGACTGTTTCCTACACCGTAGAATGGGGGCTGGAGATGGTCCTCTTCCTTAGGGATGTTTTGAAAAGTGAAGGACTGACCCAGTTCTTCCACCAAGCCTGGCACTGGTGTACAGTCATAAACAGAGGCCACTTTACCTCACTGATTCAGAGGCTTACCTCCTCTTAGCCCTTACTACTGGGCAGCAGAGTCACCTTTCCCAGCCTCTTCTTGTTCCCTTGTTTCTCTACTCAATTTGTCACCTGACTCTTCCCTTGGCACCCTTCCCATGATGTCATCTCAAGTGTCACATGCTCAAACTCCACCGAATCCTTCTCAAGAGGTCACTTCGAGTGTTACCTGCTCAGACCCCACCCGAATCCATCCATTCTGTCACACTTAGCTCAGTTAACAATTTTGGACTGGTTTGTTTATTCTGAGAAATGTTCTTCTGTTTCTTCTATTTTTGTTAATGATGTCCCTGGGTCAGTGCATTGTGACCTTCTGTGGGTGGAGAAGCCTTTTTGAAGACACTTTCTGAAGATGATAACTTACTATAACTAGTTACTTTTTTTCATTTTTGTGACAAAATAACTGACAAGAAGCAACTTAAGGAAGGAGAAATCTATGTTGGCTCACGGTTTGAGGAGATACAGTCTATGTTGGCTCACAGTTTGAGGGAATACAGTCCGTGATGGTGGGAAAGACAAGGTAGCAGGAACATGAGGCAGTTGGTCAAGTGGCATCCACAGTCAGGCAGCAGAGTTCGATGCTGGTACTCAGCTCGCCTCCTTTTTATTCCATCTGGGACCCCAGCCCAAGAAATAATACTGCCCACATTCCCACCTCAGTTAAACCTTTCTAGAAACACCTTCATAGACACACAGTTGTCAGAGTTGATAATGGAACTCAACCATCACAGTTACCAAAGGAGAGTATTTCCCAAACTGAGCAAAGACAAAAAACGCTAAGAATCTGCAAAGGTACAGTTGGTTAGCATCCATGACTCTTGAGCATGGATGGCAATGGGCAGAAGTGACTTTCCTTCTAGAGTGGGGATTCTCTCTAAAACATCCCCACCAAGTGGCCATCTTCATTACTGCCAGTTGACTCTGAACACTCTGGTGCACTTGATCTGGGCACTTGTTTTCCTTTCCCATTTGGGAGCCACATACAGACATCTTCCAGATGCTGAAACACAGAAGCTGTTCCAAGCAGATGATGCCCTTCATCTCTCGAATGTCCCTTAGACAAGGTAGAATGTATTTGCTCTGGTATTGAGTTCCTCAATGAGCCACATGCCCAAAAAAATCCCAACACCACTGAGAGAACGATTCTGAAGGTGCTGGGTAGCATTTTGACATAGTGAGTGGCACATGGTAATTTACTGAGCATACAGAGCACATATGTCATTGTGATCCTGACCCAATGGTTAACACAAGGGCAGGTTGGTACAGGACATAACATAATCTCAGAAATTTGAGGGCAACGTTGCTTAGAACTGTGCCTCTTGAACACCCAGGGGACGAGGAATATTTTGTGTATTCAACTATAAGTTCATGAATATTATATTTTGTGTAATTCTTTATTCCACACAGTGAGGAAGAAAAAGAGAGGGGTGCTCCAACAGCAAAGAGCCTGCCCCATGAGCATGAGGACCTGAGTCCAGATCTCCAGAGCTGACCTAAAACCCTCAACATGATGGCATGTGTTAGTAATTCCTGTACTGGGTGGGCAGAGATAGATGCATCCCTGCATCTCACTGGTCAGTCAGCCCAGCCAAATTAATACGCTCTAGATTCAATGAGAGACATTTCCATACAAAATAATGTAGAGAATGATTGAAGAAGACCTGGACATTGATCTCTGACCTCCACATACATGCACACATACATGCTTGTGCACCCTTCCATGTACATGTACACACACAAACATGGGCACAAGACAAATATACACAAATACACTACACCAATGCTACCCACAAAAATCTAAATAAAATTCCATATGTTATAGGTATTTTCATATCATTTTTAACTTTTTGCTCTAAACTGTAATACATATGAAAAGTTGTCCAAAATATATAAGTGGGTAAATAATTATACATACATGTGCTCTCTCTCCTCCCCCCTAAAAACACTTTTGTGAAATCCAATTTGAGGGGCTGAATAAATGGACCAGTGGTTAAGAGTATTTACTGCTCTTGTAGATCCAAGTTCAGTCCCCAATACCCACATTGGGCAGCTCACAACCACCTGTAACTCCAGCTCCAGGGGGTCCAACACCCTTTTCTGCAGGCACCCACACACATGTGTACACACACACACACACACACACACACACAGTCTCTCTCTCTCTCTCTCTCTCTCTCTCTCTCTCTCTCTCTCTCCAACACAACACAGTCACAAATGAAAATAAAATAAATATTTTTTAAAATGATAATGGTCTTTGCACTAAATTGATTCATTTTTCACTTAATGTAAATATCAGTGTACTTGATTTAAATCCACTGTCTGTTTGAACATTCTCTATGACTTTTCTACTTTCTAGCATTTCCTTGAATGAGTTTTTTATTGCTCTATGTTCCCTTTGCTCCTCTCATTATGTTGACATGTCTGAGTTATTTGCACTTCTTTTAATGATTGTAGAGAAGCTTGTCAAAGTTCATCATGACCTGGTATGCTTGTTCCATTCCTTTGGACACTTAGAAGCCATGGGAATGCTGACCAGCAGCACAGCACCAGCCCAGCTGGTACTGAGCACTAGCTTCCCTCTCCATACCCCCAGCACCACACAGAAAAATTCTTCTTTCTTTTTGTGTATTCATTATGAAGAAGACCTGATAAAAACACAACAGTCAGAGAAAATAGGTTCATTCTTTGTTGTTCTGTACTAGGAATGGAGTCCAGAGCCTTGCTCAGGCTCTGGAAATATCCTTCTGCTGAGCCAAACCCCTAGACCCTCATTGGAGGATTCAGAACAGGAACGCCACCACCAAGCCACTCTTATATGCCGCTGTGTCATAAATTCTATTTATCCAGATACATCAGATCTATTCTGTTGTTGTCTTTCCTTGTATACAGTCAACAATCGTTAGAGTTTCCTATCAAATTAATTGCCTCTTGTTGCCTTTCATTTCCTTGTTTGTCTCCAAACTCACTACCAAAACCACTTTCCCTTTGTGTTTCCTTAAGGTTGAGGCTTGGAGCTTAAACTGCTCAGTTTTTGTTTTGCTGAAAATGACAATTCACCTGCTCCTTTGAAGGATATTTGCACTGGGTATAGAATTCCTGGTTGGCAACTGATCTCTTGCAGCATTTTCATGCTTTTTGAGGGAAATTTTTAAGTACTTGAATTTGCTTTGTTTCACAAACTCTTTTGAAAATCTGTGTGTGTTCATGTGTGTGTGGATATATATATGTATGTATGCATGCATGCACATGTGTGTGCATGTATGTGTGTGCATGTGTGTGTGCATGCAGGCATGTGTTCATGTGTGTATATATATGCATATGTGCATATATATGTATCTGTGTATGTGTGTGCATGTGTATGTGCATGCATGTATGATGTGTGTATGCAAGCATACATGTATACACATGTGTATGTGTACACATGCATGTGTTTGTGTGCACACATGTGTTCACGTATGTAAGTGCTGCTAGGTATGAGCTACAACATAAAAGTAAAGGTCAGAGGGCAACCTCCAGTGTCAGATCTCACCTTCCACCTTATTGGAGACATGGTCTATTTGTTGTTCATCTGACGTGTACTCTAGGCTGGCTAGCCCAAGAACTTCCAAGGAATTCTCCACTTTCCATCTCTCGGTAGAAGAACCAGAGTTACGCATATGCACCACTTCATCTGGCTTTGTGTGGATCGCAGGGATACAAACTCAGGTTCTCAGACTTGTATATGTCACGATTTTTTTTTCCAACTCAACCCAAACCTAGTTAATACCTGGGAAGAGAGAGTCTCAATGAGGCATTGCCTCTGTAAGATTGGCCTGTGGGCCCATCTGTGGGGGCATTTTCTTGATTGACAACTTTTGTGGGAGGACCCAGACCACTGTGGGCAGTGTTACCCATAGGCAGGTAAGCCTGGGCTACATAAGAAAGATAGCTGAGCTGAGTAAGACAGAGGAGGTAAGCCAGTAAGTGGCACTCCTCCATGATCTCTGCTTCAGTTCCTACCGCCAGTGACTGTCTTGAATTCCTGGCATGGCTTCCCTCAGGTTATGGGCCATAAACTGAGAGCCAGATAAATCCTTTTCCCCTCAAGTTGCTTTTGGTCCTGAGGTTTATCACAGCAACCAGAAGCAAACTAGGCTACCCCACCAACACTTTTCCCACAGGGTCATCTGCGTGCCCTTGTTTCACAAGCGACAAGAAGTTTGATCCTAATGACTTCTTCATCCCTTCCAGAAAGAACATCTTTAAGCCTTTTTAAACCCCTTGTGGTAAAAATCAGTTCATGCCCTTGTAAGGTGTTTTGCTTGCATTAAAATGAAGTCTTTGAAATTATAGTTACTTAGATTAGTCCCTGTTCTCCCTTTCAGCGACATTGTTTGGAGGAACTCGAAGATCCATATCTCCCAATGACTGCGTTTGTTTTGATTTCTTATGACACCTGAGATGGAACCAGGAGTCCTGAGCTTGCTAGGCATATGTTCTACCACCAACCTACACCCTCAGCCCCTTCTGTAGGCTTTTCTACCTGTTTGAACGGAACAGTCATTAAGCCAGCATCCACTGATATGTGCATGCCCCTTGCCTTTTGGTTATGGGAATTAAGCCTCAGACCTTGCGTTAGGTTCTCTGCCACCGAACCATCGCTTCAGTCCCAAGTTCTGAACCCAGATGCAAGGGAAATAAAAAGAACATGGTATCTGCTCTCAGTGAGCTTAGGGTCCAGGCAGGGAGGAAAGCCAATAAAGAAGCAATTACCAAGCAAACATGGCCAACATTGGAAGCCTTGCACAAGTTGGTGTTAATCATATAATATGGCTTTACTTTGCCAGGCGAGCTTGTCAAATCCCTGGCTGGAGTGCAGAGTCACTGCTTACACATTCTGGTTACCAGTGTGGGCAGCTAGTCAGAACATAGACACAGGCTAGTGGGACTTAGCTATTTCTTGGATCGTTATGTTAATTCCTGGTGATCTGCACCTCTCTCTCTCTCTCTCTCTCTCTCTCTCTCTCTCTCTCTCTCTCTCTCTGTGTGTGTGTGTGTGTGTGTATTTGCACACATGTGCACTTAGGTACATGTAAGCATATGTGGAGGTCAGAGGTTAGGAGCAAGCATCTTCCTCTATCACTCTCTACCTTTGTTTTTTTTTGAGACAAGTTCTCTCACTAAACATGAAAGTCTTCAATTTGTCTAAGCTGGTTGGCCCTGAGCTTCAGGGGTCTACCTGCCTCCCTCCCCACACACACACACACCGTGAAGGCTGGCATTAGAGATATACACCACCACACTCAGCTTTTTATACCAGCTCATCAGTTTTTAATCCCCTGCCTTTTCTATCAGGGTCTTGCTGAGGACTCACTGTATGCTAAAGGTCGTGAGACATACATGTACTTTCTATGTGAATTCTGGGAATCCTGCTTGTGCCGGACACACTTTACCTACTGAGCCATCACCCCAGCTCATCACTTCCTTCTCTGAGGTTACCCACACTGATTTTTAAAGGACCCATGTGAGGACCAGATTCACCTGTAGTCTATGGTGTCCAGATGTTTTGTTTTTTTTTTTTTTCTTTTTTTTCTCTTCCTCTCTGAAAAAAGACAGGAGTTGAGAGAGTGGGGCTCCTGGTGTTCAGAAGCCTCTCTAGGAATATCTAACCTGTGGAGCCGTACATGGGGTCAAAGATGTTTGTAGATGAAATCCAAATCTGGATTCATTTGTGATCAGGAGAGGTGTCCTTTCTTTAAGGTTGGTGACCATTTCTACGGTCACTTTCTAGTTTTCCAAGGTCTTTCTATCTATTCCTTCTAGGAACCTTTGTTGTGATTTGAGGTGATCATTTTCCTGGATTTTAACTAAGTAACTGGACCACAGCTGAATAATGAAATTGCCTATGATCTCAGCAAGATGAAGATGCTGTGGGGGTGGGTACTTGCTATACGTGGATGTGAGAGGGGACCATCAGAACCACAAAGGACCTCTGGGAAGCAGTCACTCCCTGAACTACTCATTGTGCTGTACCCCTCAGCCCTCCTGTGCCTGTCCATCCTATCACTTGAGGCTTGTTCCTGACTTTGAAAGCCTTGGATTCGGATGCTCTCACTCAACTGGGGACAGCAGGGGTGGAGGAGGAAAGCTTGGGTGTTTGTATTGAAGTTGGGGTGAGAAGTGTGGGCACCAAAAATTGGGTTTTCCCTCCCTACTGAGGGAGTCCCAAGTCTCCACAACAGGATCCAAGGACTCCAGGATACACAATCAGATGCCACCTGCTTGAATCTGAACTCACACTGGAGTGTGGTGACGGAAGAACCCAGAAGTGACAACTTGTGATTACACTCATAGAGACAATGACTATCAGTACATAGTTTGAGTGTTAGAGATGTGTATGTGTGGAGGCAGGGTTAGATATATATTTATGTCTGTCATTTGAGGCTGTTGGGTCCAGGGTGGAAGCCAAGAAAACTCACGTCAGATACGGAAGCTTAAAAATGAAAGCTTTAATTAAAAACAATGACTTCATGAAATTCACAGGCAAATGGATGGAACTTGAAAACATCATCCTGAGCGAGGTAACTCAGTCACAAAAGAATGAACACGGTATATACTCACTGATAAGTGGATATTAGCCCAAAAGTTTGGAATACCCAAGATTCACTTCACAGCAACCGTTGGGCTAAGCATGAGGTCCCAGATGGAGGAGTTGGAGAAGGGTCTAAAGGAGCTGAGGGAGTTTGCAGCCTTATGGAGGGAGCAACAGTGTCAACTGGCCTGACCTCCTAATGCTCCTGGAGACTGGACCACCAACCAAAGAATACACATGGAAGGACCCATGGTGCTGGCCACATATGTGGCAAAGGAGGGCCTTGTTAGCCATCAGAGGGAGGAGAGGCCCTTGGGTCTGGGAGTGTTAGATGCCCCAGTATAGGGGAATGCTAGGGAGGGAAGACGGGAGAGGTTGGGTGGGTGGGGGAGCAACCTCATAGAGGCGGGGGGAAGGGGGATAGGGGGATTCCAAAGGGGAGACCTGGAAAGGGGGAAACATTTGAAATGTAAATAAAGTATCAAAAAGAATGAAAGCTTTATTTTCTGAGTGCTCAGGGAGGCAGTCAGTTTGGGATCTGAACAGTGTCCCCTAAGAGAAATTGTATTGCATTTTTGTAGAATAGGAACACAAAGTGAGGGAGGGGCAGAGGAGGCTCTTGCATTGACCAATCATATTTTGACACAAGGGGTTAAGCAAGGAAGTTAACATTGGTGACTGGACCTTGGCTGGGTCACCTGGTTTCAGGGTCCTGATTCAGCTTTTGCAATCAAGTCCCCTCCTGGACTCTGACCTGGAATTTGGTAAGGGAACAAGGAGAGGGCATGCTGCCCGTAGTCAATTAGGTGAAGACGAGCAGCACATGTATGACTTGCGTGCCTTAGTGTAGATAACGGGGTAGCAGCATCTTCCCTCTCTACAACCTTCACTGGTTAACAGACCAACATGAAGCATCTGAACGATCAGGACAGGAGTTGGTCCTGGGGCCTGGGGACTCAGTTTTGCTCCTGCCAGGAAGGAGAAACTCGTTCCTGAGATGGTTAAACATGTAGTACAGAGTCTAGAGCAGGGCCCCAGTCGATAACTTCTAACTTCGGAAACCTCGCCTTTCCTGACAAGTCGGAGCGGATGCAAAAATCACCCCGGCTCACATCCTCATCATGAGGACGGCAACTGCTTTTGGCAGAGACCTCGCATGTGAACTTTGCCTATGTGAGCCGAATGCCTCTGGTAGCCCACAAACAAAGCCATGGCGAAGGGGTGGGGCAAGCCTCTGCAGTTAAACAACACCCTGTTCACCAGCCCATCAGGTTTTAATCCCCTGTCTTTTCCATTAGCAGTTTACTGAGGCCCCATTGTAGGCAGAAGGTTGGGTAATCACTGTCTCTCCTTGCTCAAGTGTGTGAGAGAGCAAGGCACGCACTCACATGCATTGACCATGCTACGCCAATGTCACGAGTCAAGGCAGAGGTGTTGGTGGAAGGCCAGCCTGAAGACCTGCAGTTCTATTCTAATTTAGCCACTTAGAGACCATCAAGGCTTCTCCACCTACCTGGCTCCACAAGAAGACAGCAACATCCACCAAAAGAAAAAAAAAAATGTTCTGCCTGCATGTTCAGATGCTTCTCTCTTCTTAGTCTCTGCCTTATGGTTTTTGAATTTTATGTCCACTGTCTCTCCTTCCAAGAACATGGGGAAAGAATTAGAATTCTACCCAGGATGGAGGAAGGAGATGGGATGGACATCTTGCTAGCCTTTTCCTGTGATGGGGACAGGGAAGTAGATTAGAAGCCCCTTATGTGTCCCACACCGTGCCGGAGCAGCCATTTGTCCAGACAGAGATGTCAACAGGTTGTGGCCGCTGAAAAAGGGACTGTAGCTTCTCCACCTTGGAAGTTCTGGGCTCATATTTCATTTTTTACTGGTTCCTGGGGAGATGAAAATCAGTGCCCAGGGCGTTATACTGAGTTTCTGTAGGACAGCGTTGACTTTATTACAACTATGGTCTTCAGAGCTTATAGCTTTCCTCTTCATTTTGACATGAAATATTCTCTCTGTCTCTCTCCCTCTCTCTCCCTCTCTCTCTCTCTCTCTCTCTCTCTCTCTCTCTCTCTCTGTGTGTGTGTGTGTGTGTGTGTGTGTGTGTGTAACATGTGCACTGAGTGTAGTATAAATACATGTGTGTGCTCACCCAGTAGCCAGAAGACATTAGACGTTCTGTTCTATCCCTCTCTACTGTATTCCTTTGAGACAGGGTCTCTCTGAGAACCCCGCGTCCAGCAAAGCCTGCAGATCCTTCTGTCTCCGCCTCCTACAGTGCTGGGGTTACATATGCAAGCTTAGTCATGTTGAGCTGAGGGCTTGAATTAAGGTCCTTATTTTGAACAGTAAGAGCTCACCCACTGGGCTATCTCTACAGCCCCCTAATACCTGCGGGTGTATGAAATCGCAGGAATAGGAGTGTTACTGCTGCCTTGACAACCTAACTTGACAAAACTGGATGCTGGCATATGTAATAACATTGTAAGCTGTGATCTGACATATTATCAGTGCTCAACACTGCAGAGATAAGGGCTGCCCTCACTGGCATAGACCATGGTGCGTTCAAGTTGGGTAAGCTTTCATTTCTGCTACATGGTCAACAGTGTGGCCTCACTCCCTGCCGTGAGCCCCAGCCGACTTGGCAATGATTGAGACAGTAGCCTCAGGATGGCTCAACCTCACCGGGTTTGGAATCACCATGGAATCACATCTGGTTTATCTATGAAGACATTTCTGGGAAGGATGAGATGAAGACCCATCCTGAGGGAGGTGACATCATTCTATGAGTTGGTAGCCCAGACTGAATAAAAAGGAGAGAGATGATCACCAGCATATCTCTCTATCTATCTCTCTATCTCTCTGTCTATCTATATCTATCTATCTATCTATCTATCTATCTATCTATCTATCTATCTATCTATCTATCTGTCTGTCTCTCCTCCTTCCTCTCACTTCTGATGCGATCATGGCCATGGCTTTACCATCATGACAGACTTTATCCTCACACAGTAAGCCAGAATGAGCCCTTCCTCCCTCCCTTCCTCCCTCCCTCCCACTCCCTTCTTCCTTTCTCTCTCCCTCCCTCCCTTTGTCTCTCCCTCTGTACCTCCCTCCCTCCCTCCTTCCCTCTCTCTCTTTGTCCTCCCCTCCCTCCTCCCTTCTTTCCTTCCTTCCTTCAGTTGCTTGGCTCTTCCCCCCTCCCACCTTTCCCTTCTCCCTCCCTTCCTCCTTTCCTCCCTTCCTCCTTTCCTCCCTTTCTTCCTTCAGTTGCTTGGGCAGATGTTTTTCACAGAGATAAGCTAGTAACCAACACAAACAAATGCATGTCTCGATCACTAGGATGGTCCAGGTAAAAGGATGCGACCATTTCAAAAGCATCCTTTATCTCAGGAGTCCTTTCTGTCTCAACAAAAACTCCTGCTCCTGAACACTGAGGAAAACATGCTGTATTGAGGAAAATGAAACCTCAATCCTGCTTTTCTCTGGTAGCCATGGCTCCAGGCCAACAGGAGGCATCATGCCTGTGTCTCCAGATGGAAGATGAAACCTGCCGTGAAATGATTAGAGATCGGACATTTCAAAATTTGGGATCCCAGCTGAATACCAAAACTGTGTCAGACCATAAGCCAGATGGTCCCAGAACTTTTCACCCATTTTTTATTTCTGCCTGAAGGAGAAGTTTTCATTCATAAAGAAAACAATGAGCAGAAATTGTTATGGCGAACCATCAACTCACCGTTCATGGTTATTTAAAATGAGCCCATTTGAAAATAATCCAAGATGTACATGAGGATTTATAACAGAAGTTGTCCATCTCGGTGGCATTTATCATATGTGTAGTGTGGAAACAGCCCCAGTGGATTACCATAAGGGAGTTATTATATTCATTATATAAACCGCAGTACTTTCATTTGATGGACGGCTATGTGGCCATTAAAAAAGCGCATTGTCGAAGGATATTTAATGACCTGAGAAAATGTTGGCAATATTTTTAAAGCAAGAAAATCGTGTCACAAAGTAGCATATATGATGAGGTCATATTTTACGTCTTTAGAACCCAGACGATCAGCTGGAGCTCCTCCCCTTTGCGATCTAAGATTGGCTCAAACTCCCAGGCCGGGGACTCTCTGGCTTAAGTGCCAAGATGCCTGGAGACCTTCCCCAGCTCCACCTGCCATGGCTTTCTTCACACCCTGAGTTGAAGGTGAAACTTAACCTCACTCACCTTTTTGTAAAACAAAATTTGTAGGTGCAAAGCCAAGTGTGCTGCCATTCCTCTGGGCTTTGGTGTTTGTGAGTTGGAGTGAGGTCCATGAGGGCTATGAACGAGGTCTTGATGGGCGATTGTAATGTGAACGGAAAAGTTACACCCGTTCACTATGCCAGGAGCCTTACTGGATAAAGGGGATCGTGCAGATATAATTAGGGGTCTACATGGCCTTGGGTTCGTGTGGCTTCAACCCACTGACATGATCCTTCATAAGGGTCTGAAGGGGAACAGAAGAGATAGCTCAGCAGCTAAGAACACTCCATGCTCTTACAATGGGCCAAAGTTCAGTTCCCAACACCTACAGGGTGGCTCATAAGCATCTCTAACTGCCGGTTTAGGGTTTCTGATTTCTAATGACCTCTGTGTGTACTGCATGCATATAGCACACATACATACATGTAGGCAAAACCCTCGTGCACTAATAAGAAAAATAATAACAACAATAATAATAAATGTGAAGAGAAGACAGAGATAGACACAGAGCAAAGGCCACCTAGAGGTAGAGGCAAAGATTAGACACAGTGCCGCAGTCTGATTCCTGGAGCCTGCAGCTTCAAAGAGGCAGGGCAGTAGTCGCTTCTCCTTCAGAAGGGCCACGCCCTGCCATCATGTTAATTTCAGACTGTAAGAGGATGAATTCTGGATGTTTAAGCTACCTGGTTTGCGACGCTATAGTATCCCTGGAAACTCACAAAATAATCTTAGCACAGATAGCAGAAGAAACTCTCTCTTCTCACAAGGCCCTTAGCCCCTCCCACCACCTCTGAAGTCACCATTGTCACCGGTACATTCCTAAGCACCCCTCAGCTCTCTCAGCTCCCTCCCTCTGTCAGTACATTCCTCTTCTCCCTCTATTCCGAAGTTACCATTTCCCAGCCCTTCCTCTCTCTACCCCGAGCTGAGCTGCTATCATCCACAGCTCCCCTCACCTCAGCAAGGGCAGCGTCCTCCTTGTGGCAGCAAAGCATAGAGGCTCTGGACTCCCCCGGCTCTGTGACTCAGCCCCCACATCCCGTCCTTCAACAAGTCTTGATAGCACTGCCTGACCACGCCCACCCACCTCCGTGGTAGCTCTCCTGACCCAGTCCACCACTTTCCACAACTCCCCAATTCCACCATTACATCCTTGTATAATTACATCACATTTCATCATCCTGTGATGATCGGCCTCACGTGTCAACTGGACACAACCTAATCCCCCAGGAAGAGTCTCAGCGAGGATCACCGAGATAAGGTGGGCTTGAGAACATGTCTTTGGGGGACTGTCTTGATTTTGTTAATTGATTTGGGAAGGCTTGGCCTCCACTCCCTTGGTTTGGATTGAGTGCTAAAGTGCATGAATTTCTCTGCAGGCTTCAAGCTCCCACTGCTGTGACTCCCCCGCTGGGCAGGACTAAGACCTGACACCAAAATTATGAATCGAGATCAACTCTTTCTCTCCTAAGCTGTTCTGTCAGGGTGTTTTATCACTAAATAAAAAGCCCAGTGCCGGGTGTGAGATACCTTCCCTCAAGGTGTTGGTCAGGAGTATCCTGGACCCCCCCCCCCAAAAAAAAACCAATACAGACTGTTACCATTGCTCTTAGTTGCCCTCTAGAACTTGAAGACACCATATATGTTGGTCATAGGACAAGAGAAAATCAAAAGCAAGAACACTTCATAGAACACAGGAAGCATCCAATAAAATACATGTTGAATGTATGAACTCACTGCATATATATGTGTGTGTCATATATATATATCATGGCTATATTGCTATCATCCATGATTCCAGACTCAGTGAGGACTGAGTACCGTCCTCATCTATGGGTAGAGAGACATGCCAATACTCCCATTTTAACTGCCTTCTATATGGAGGCTTGCATGACCAAGTCCCATTCCTTGGTTGGAATTGGTCTATATCCATGCAATAATGTTTTACTCCTATGTACCTGAAGCTATTGGAACCTCTGATAGTGTAAGCTATAAATCGCTCTAACCTTATTAGAAACTTCTTTGAATTGACACAAACTTTCATTGCCTAGAGTTCCTGGTATGCAATAGCAGGTTCAAATTCTTGCCTCGTATAACCTGCTATGGTTATAAACTCCGGTTAGGTGCCACTACTTAAGTAACCAGTCTTCAGCAGCAAAGAGACAGTAAATGGGTGGGACACTCCAGAACAAATTATAGTCTCAGTCAGGGTGGGGAAACAGCTCCGGGCAGGGATAAAGTGTTTGCAGTGCAAACATAAGTAGCTAAGTTCAGATCCCAACACCCACATAAAAGTCAGGCGTGCCAGTACAGCTCTGAAACCCCAACACTTGCAGGGTGGAGATAAGAGATACAGTGAGCTATTGGCCAGTCAGGCTGGCTGAAATGGCAAGTTCAGGTTCAATATGAGACTTTGCCTCAAAACACAACTAGTGAATGAGGAAGATGACCACAAAATCAATGACCTCCAGCTCCCCCCTCCACACACACACAAAGTTCAAAATTAATCTAGATTTGCCCTAGATTTAAAACCTTGGCATCAGCAGAAGAGAGATTCTAGGCTTCCCTCCCCTGCCTCAGCACCAGCTGCAGTGTTCTCTGGGCCTTCAGCCCCTCTCAACGGGATCACTCATAGCAAGGCAGAAAGTCTTTTCTCTATTTCTCTTATCCCTTCAACATTTCCAAGGTCTGGTGGTCCCTGGTGGTCCCTGGTAGCCCTCTCTTGATCCCCATAAGTCACCTCATTCCTTGGCCCACTCTCATCCAGTTCTATGCCTCAGTTTACTCTCATTTCATAGTTTGAGGAGAGTGAGGCAAGTGGAGGTACCCTGAACCTGAAGGAGGAACAAGGAGACATAGCTGAAGTGTGGCCTATAGATGGGTTGTCTAAAAGACTCTGGCCTTGTGTTCCTTCATGTCTACCTTGCTGACACTCTGAAGTGTTCCCCTACTTAGGAAGCCATTGTGAAACTAGAGAAATTATAGAGAAGATGGGGCCAGTGAGATGACTTAGTAAGAAAAGATACTTGCTGCCAAGCCTGACAGAACTGACCCCCACACGTTGTCTTCCAACTACCACGTGCACACCACAGCATATGTGCCCACACCCAAACAGAAAAAAAATAACCTTTTTTTTAAAGAGACGTGGGGGATGGAGAAATGGCTCTGTGCTAAAATGCTCGCTGCTCTTCTAGAAGACAGGAGTTCAGTTCCCGGCACCCACATCTGGCACCTCACAACAACCTGTAACTCCATCTCCAGCAGATCTAACCCTGTCTTCTGGCCTCTGAGGGCCCCTGTACACACATGTCATACATTCACACGGACACACACATTAATGAAAAAATAAAAATCTTTTTCAAACAAGCCCAAAAGACTACATAACAAAACTAAATAATCTGAGAGTTAAGACGGAAATGCGGTATGGAGAGGGTGTGGCCAACACCCAGGGTGGGTGCCAGTCAGAAATCCTCCTCTGGATACTGGAATGAACTGAAGTGTCTCCACACTCTCCAGCGTCATCTCAAGCTTGAGTAGGTTTGGGAGTCATCTGCCTAGGGACCATGGTTAGGAGAAAACGAGACAACTGAAGGCACCCTTAAGGGGACAGCTGATGGGGAAGGAGAAAAGGCTGATGTCTGAGTTGGGTTTTAACCTACTAGGAAGTGGCAAAGGACCAAAGAAAGGACTCGGAGCAGGAGGGCTAGGGAGGTGATAAGGCAAAGGAGGGGGAGGAGGAGGGGGGAGGAGGAGGAGGAGGAGAGAGAGAGAGAGAGAGAGAGAGAGAGAGAGAGAGAGAGAGAGAGAGAATTAGAAGCAAAGGGATCAATAGGAAAGGGGGGACTGAGTCAAGAGTCTTCCTAGAGATGGAGTTCTCAATACAAGGGAGTTTCAGTGAGTCTGATACAGCTGAATCCCTCTGGAAACACCTGTACCCAAGCTACAAATGAGCCAGGCATGAGCATAGAAGCACCTTCAGATCGACTCTGAGTAGAACCCCAGAAACACCACCTCAACTCTTCACACACTAGCTTGCAGAAAGCAACGAGCTTGGCCACCTCATGGCGCACCGTCTGTTAACACTGTGTTTTAAGACCACAGTTGTCAAGGGGGAAGAGCATTTAGCTAAGCTGTGGGTTAAGTAAACACATGCTACGTACTGGTGTGTGTGTCACTACAATGACTAAAATACTACTGGTGTAAAAAGATCCTTACAGTTAGCAGAGGAATGAAAATGAAGTAATTTGATAGTGAAAATCCATTCAAGTCAACTCTTGGTTTTTGATGCAGTTAGTTAGAGCTGCTTGTTATTCAGAGCTCACTCTGCTTCCTGCCCCATGTTTTTCTCCTCAGCTTGAGAAAGACGGAGGCCAGGGAAGAGCCTCAGGGGTAGAACTGTGGCCTCAAGACAATAGAGCGAGACAAGTAAGCTTACTGGCACCTACCCTTGTTCCCAAGCTGATTTTGACACCCTTGACATACTTCCGTGGGCGTGTCAAGGTGATAGGCCATCCTGCCCTCTTCCACTCAATCGCCCTTGAAATTAGAATGAAACTACAGTAAGATTTTTAGGACAGCTTTATTGATGTATAATTCGCATATTCTGCAATCTATTCATTCTGCTTGTTCAATTCAATGACTCCCATTCACTAAGTTAAGTAGCCACAATGACATTTCAACACCCTGGGGGAAAAATGCTGTACTCACCAGAAGTCACCCCTCCCCATAAGCCCCCCAGCTCCAAGACACCACCCATGTGCTTTCTTTCTCAGGGAATGTGTCTATTCTGGCAAATTCTACAAGTGAAATCATGCAGTCAGTAGTTTTTCTGGCCTTTTGAACTGGCTAATGGGGGCGTGAGGATCATGTTTTTATGGTCCGTCCATGTGGTAGCACGCACTGGCAGTTCATTGCTTTTTTGCAGCTCGAACATATCCTATTAAGTGAACCCAAAGGACTCATGTATTCGTTTGTCAGTCACTCACCATTCTAGATATTTCCAGTTTGGAGCTGCTAAGAATCATGTGGCTATGAATGTTTTACACATATAGTCTTTTGTTTAGCCTTGAACACACAGCAATCCTCCTGCCTCTTCTTCCCAAGTGCTGGGATTTCAGGCTTGTGCCACTATACCTGACTCTACATATCAAGTTTGGGTGGACGGGGTGTCTGTCAGGAGGCAGGCACTGCCTCATTTCAGCCAGGATCCTGGTCTCCTCAGCTCTGACTACAAAGTCCATGCTTCTAATATTGATTTTTCTTCTTCTTCTATGTTTAGAAGTTTAAAATGGGAAGTCATGGGGTGAGACAGATGCCTCAATGGTTAAGAGTGCCTTCTATGCAAGCTTGAAGACCCAAGCCCAGATCCTCAGCATTCACAGAAAAAGACCAGATGGGCCACACACATCTGAATAGGGGCAGGCAGAGATTGAGTCAGGAGAATCCCTGGCTTCTAGCATAATTCCCAGTTCAGCATAGGATGTTGTCTCAAAGGAATAAGGTGTGTGTGTGTGGGGGGGGGGTTATGGAGCAGAGCACTTGATGTCCTCCTATGGCCTCTGTGAACATGTACACGGGTGGCACACACCTGCATACAGATGTATACAAACACCATACTTGCAAGCATACATACATACCCACACTCATTACTGCAAGAGAACTATTCTTTGTAAGTAAGACTAGTTGTGACATCTCTCAGCTGATCACACCAGTCTGTTTGGAAACCACCATCTCCAAACATATGGCCCATGGGAGGAAATATTTGTACATGTGGAAGGAGCCTCTCCGACCCTGTCAGGAAAGTGTTGGCAGGTGATGCTCTGAAGAGCATCTAGAAGCAATCAGGCTTTCACCTGAGGAAGAAACTGTGATCTGAATACTTACGCTGCCTCCAAAATCATACGCTGAAACCCTCATGCAAAGTGATGGCATTAAAGGTGGGGCTCTGGGGTGACTCGGTCATCAGCATTAATAGTATCCTTATAAGGGAAGCCCAGCATGCTTGCTAGCATTGTTCCCATTACGTGAAACCCAGCAAGCAGATAGTATCTGTAAGCCAGGAAGCTATGTTGGCTCTCTGGCCTGGGACTTTCACCAATTACGGTTTTGGTTTGTGTTTCATAGTCTATGGTAATTGGTACGGGAACCTGAAGAGGACTAAAGGATACATTAGGGAAAGGATGGAGTGCAAGGATCTGAATTGTGTTTCTCCTTCCTCTGTTTCCATCTCCCTCCGTCCTCCTGGACCATCCCAGCACGTGGACAAGGCCTCCCCTTCAGATTCAGAGTGGCTTGTACAACCTGAAGGAATGCTTTTTCTTTCTTCCCATCGCAGACATGACACCTCACCACTCCACAAACCAGACTCCAACCTGCCTCTTAGGCCTCTGGCTTCTACCATGCTTTCTGTGGTCTCCCTTCTCTGTGGGAAACTGCCTACTGGGGTTACAGATTTCACCTCAGCTGATGCTTTCTCTGTGACAATTCAGGGATCTGTGCCCAAAGAAACCAGGAACCTCGGGAGACACTGGAGAGCAGCAGATCTGCAGGGGTATCCTCAGAGGGCACAGAACTGTGGGATTCCATGTGTGTAGCAGAGGCTACAGGTGCCCCACTGCCCCATCTCTACTTACTACACCTGTGCACACATGCCCAACTTTCAAATGCAGGTACCTTCATGTGTGTGCATTGTTTTCTGTGGGATGCTGGAGGTAGCAGGATAAGTACACCTCAGGATCGCCTCAATGATAACCAGAGTATCCTGGTGAACAAATAGGAAATGGTCATACCTGTAAAGTAGGATAGCTCTGAGAAGGGTATTGGTTCCTGGCTTTGGAGCTTTCCCAAGGGGTCATCGGCCCACTGGGTAGTTATCTGTCTCCTTTTCCTGCTAGAATCTCCTCTGAGATAAGCTCATGGGTTTTGCCAGCTTTGGTTGTCATCGCAACAGTGTACCTGAGAAGCAACTCATGGAAAGGTTTTCATTTTGAGCTTATGGTTCAAGGGAATCCATCATGGTAGAGAAGGTATCGTGGGTAGGTCCAGGGTGGTAGACGCTTCTAGAGCTGACTTCTCACATGGGACTGATGAAAAAGCAGAGGAAGCTAAGTCGGATTCCGAAGTAGAATACACCCCTCAAAGGTCCACCCCTCTAGCCTACAGTTGAACCTAGACCTCACCTCCTCATGGTCCCACAGCCCCCCAGAATATCACCATCAACAGAGACTAGCTCTTCAGTTTCATCACAAGCCTGCGGGGGACGTTTCACAACTGAACCACAGCCCTTTTGCACTGACTCTTAACCTCAAGGTCTGGTTCTGGAAAGATGAGAACTCAGGCGTGGTGGTGGTCTTGGAAAGGGTGTGGCTGCAGCCTAATCACACCAGAACTCGTTGCAGGCACTATCCAGAGACATGCCCTCCCAAAAGTGTGTACCTATGTGTGTGGGTGGGGGGTACCCACATAGCTTCCCACTGAGGCAAGAATCATTCACGACTGCTTTCCTAAAGGACGTTCCAAGGAAGCCAGTCAAGAGCAGAGGCCTCCCAAGGATGCTCTTTGTGGTGCAAGCATCATTTGTATTGCATTGCTATAGAGCAGTTGCAGTGGGCGATAGAACCTGCGCTCTCCTTCCAGCTGCACCGTCCCAGCTCTCAGGATGATGCTAGGTGCCTAGCACAGGCTACTGTTTAATAAGGATACTCTTCAGGGCAATGAAAAGACCACTTAAGGACCATCCTCCTGCCAACACTTCGTCTTCCCTTGGAAGACGCTGTTTTACTATCTTGTCTTGGCACAAAGGTCAGACTGCTGGTAAAATAGAAAAACCTCCAAAATATTTGCTCATTAAGCCTATGCCTGTGGTAAAATGGTTAGGAAGGAGCCCACATACCAGTGGATACACGTTAAGGAGAAAACGCAGATAAGATATGTGGTTTGTGAGGCTGGAGGGGTGACTTCATGGTCAAGGGTGCTTGGCGCTCTTGCAGAGCACTTGAGTGCATTTCCCAGCAGCCATGTCAGGCAGCTCATAACTACTATGACTGCAGCCCCAGGGGAGGTGACACTCTCTTCTGGCTTCCTCGGGCACCTGTGCTCATATTCACATAGCCACACACAAACACACATTTATAATATAAAAGTGTATAACATGATAATATAATATAGCATAATATAATATAAAAATTATAATAAATACAAATACAATATAATAATATATAATAAATATTATATATAACATGTAATATAATGTCATATGTAATATATAAATAGTATATTTATTATAAAGTATATATAAATAAATATTATACTGTATTATAAAATATATGTAAATATATGGTAAATATTTTTAAATTTATAATATAAAATATATTTTTTAATCTCTGTGGATTATATTAATGTTAGCATTTTGGTTGTAATACTATTCTAAAGTTTCATAAAGAGCTGTTACTGATGGAATCTGACCGAAATCTATTTGGGAGCTCTCTGTATTATTTCTTAATAATTATTTCAATAAAAATCCACATTATGTATATGTATATATGTATATATATATATATATATATATATATATATATATATATATAGCCATACATAGCAGTTAGGCTACTTAGGCTACCTGGGTTAGCAAAGCTAGTGAGGGGGCTCTCCTCCATGAGGTCATTTGGGAGTCTAGGTCCCTCTGCTTTATTGCTATCTGCACACACACACACAGTTGAAGTCAAATAGACAACCATTCTGGTTTTCTTTTCTGTCGCTGTGATAAAATACTGACCAAAGCAACTTGAAAAGAAATTCATTTTACCATTTCAGGTCATAGTCTATCATTGAGGGAAAACAAGACAGGAAATAAAGACAGAAACTGGAGGCAGGAGCCACTGGCAAAGGCTGCTTACTAGCTCGCTCACTGGACAATGCTCAGCCATCTTGCTAACACATTGTAGGCCCACCTGCCTAGGGATGGTGCCACCCACAGTGGACTGAACCCACCCACATCAATCACTGCTACAGAGAATCTCTTACAAACATGGACACCAGCTATTCTGATCTGGGCAGTTCCTCAGTTGAGGTTTTCTTTTCCCAGGTAACTCTAGGTTTGTGCCATGTTGACAAAAGAGACTTAACCAGCACAGTGACCACTGAATTTCAGCCCGTGTAAAAGGAAAAGGGGATGGGGGGGGGATCAACTCTTTTTAACATCTGATGCAAGAATTGAACACATCATTTCATTCACACCATGTAGTAAGAACTTAGCCACATGGCACACTTACCTACAGTTAAGTCTGAAAAATATAGTATTATAAATGACTATTCAGGGCAGTAAAATGCTATCACTGTGGAAGAAAGGAGAGACACACTTTGGGTAACAACCGGCAATGTTCCATAAAGTACAAAATGGTTGCCTTAGTTGATGGAGTGTTTTTGATGTGTGCCTAAAACACCTTCTTGGGGGTACAATCTCTGACATGTTCTACAATACTTTTCTTTCTTGACATTGAATGGGAGCAAATTCTGTCTGCATTAGTCTGAATAATGTTCCCCAAAGTATCCATATCCTAGTGCCTGGAACCCAGAAATATAATTTAACATGGCAAAGAGGGCCTTGAAGACGTGGTTAAGTTATAGATCTTGAACCAGTAGCTACTGAGGGTTATCAGTATGGTCTCTGGGTGTACTCACAAGTATAAATAAGAGAGCACACAAAGGAAATTAAACTCAAAGGAGAGAAAGGCCGTGCCATATGATAATAGAAGAATTTCAGCTTCTGAGCTCTTCGACATGAAAGTTCCATGAGTCCAGAGATGCAAAAACTAAGCATTGGGTTGACAAGAGAGCTCAGCTCAGTTGCTTGCCACTAAACTTGACCATCTGAGTTATATCCACAGGACCTATATGTTGGTGGAAAGAGGGGAGAAAAGTCCCACAGAGTGTCCTCATTTCTAAACACACACACACACACACACACACACACACACACACACACACAGAGTCCCTAAATGTAATTTTAAAAAATTTAAAGAACACAACTCTCGAAATTGAAATACATAACACAGCAAACTGCAGTTCCTCCATGGGTAGCCACATGGACACCTTGACTTTAATCAGGTGAGAATGACTTCCAATCACTGCCTCTGGAGCTATTAAGAGACTAGACTTATGGCTTTAGCTGCCACATTTATGTTAATTTGTAACAGGAGACCCAGGTAGGAATAATCCAGTTCCAACTAATCCGAAGACATCTTCCAGCTATATTGATTAAGAGACGGTCACATGACCCATGGCTATCCAACCAGAATCTTTCCTGCAACTTACTCTACAGCAGAAAGCTTCCCTTCTGAGGAGTCCGGGAAACGAGAAAGCTGCTGGCTTTGGCTACCAACACATTTTATTTTTATTTTTTCTTGCCACAGTAAAGAGGCCAGGTGAACTGAGAAGCTGCTCAATCCACCTTCTGAGTTTCCAGTTACAGGAGCCTAAAGTGTTCTCCTTTGATTTTCCGTAAAAGGATGAATTGATATGATCGTCAATTCAAAACCAACTAAGCAACTTAGCTGGTATCTGTGCTCCTAGATTCCTGAAAGCACTGAAGAGTGATGTGGCAGGCACGAGCTTCAGCAGTGCCTCCGAGGACTCCAAAGGCTTGAGTGGCCTATTTTCTAGTAAATGATACTGATGCTGAACGATCCTAGCCGGTCATGCGTCATGTGACCATCTCAACCAATCACTGTAAGTATGAAATGAGGCACCTCTTGGCTAGGAAACTCAGGATAATATAATTTCATATTTTCTTCTTGATATTTTTGTGCGTGAATATAATGAATTTTAGACCACTATCTTCTCTTATCTGCCCCCTCCTTCTCCCAGTGAAAACCGCCTCCTTAGCAAGTGCTCTCCTACTCTCGTGTGTGTGTGTGTGTGTGTGTGTGTGTGTGTGTGTGTGTGTGTGTGTGCGCGCGCGCGCACGCACTTGTGTGTACCTGTGTGCCTTCACCTGCATGTGTGTGTACGTACATTAATGTCATGGTTGCATGGGTCGCTGGTTGCATAAGCAACTTGTCAGTGGTTACGTCACTGACAAAAGTCACATCTCTTCCCCTGATCAGCCTTAACTATCAGTAGTCCCTCAAGGATGGGTGGGTCCTCATGAGCCCCTCCTCTTTCTATGCTGAAATGTTGATGGGGTCTACTGCGGGTCTTCTGCAGGGAACCACAGCTGTAGTGAGTTCCTGAGTTAGGTCCCGAAGACACTGTTTTCCAACAGTCCTCCCCAACCTTTAGCTCTTAGAATCTTTCTGTCTCCACCCCTTCTCTGATGTTCCCTGAGCCTTGGAAGGGGTGATAGAGATGTCCCTGTGTAGGGCCAAGCACCCCAGAACTACTTATTCTCTGTGCTTTGACCATTTATGAGTATCTCTATTAACTGTCATCCACTGCAAAAGAGACTTCTCTGGTGGGGTACTGAGAGCTAAGCTAAGCTTATGAAGTTTTTAATCAGCACTATTTAAACACGTCATTTAATTTGTGCTGAGAAAGGCAACAGTTCTAATAATAAGATATTGCAAAGGTTTTTTTTTAAAGGAAAAAGAACAGTCATTGACCCAGATAGAATGCTTGATAATTCTTAATAAGTGCTATAAATGCTCATAAAAGAATGTGAAGATGCATAATTGCTGAATAAATGAAATATAAACATTCATTAAGTCACTCGGAGAGTTCTTTAATATGTAGTGGGGAAAATCATTTTATCAAACGCACTGTAAGTAATACATGCTTATTTCCTTTCCTAAAACAAATTAATTCTTGAAATCATTAACCACCATTTAAATGTTTCTTGGCTTTTGTCTATTTGCTTCCCCCTTTAAATTTTTTCCTTGTGGTGAGGGAATGCATCCATCCAAGAGACAGAGCAGCAGAAACAACAGGACTCCAAGCTCAGGGAGTTGGAGTCTGGGACTGTGACTTTTGGTCCCAGCTCTGTCATTCATGATTTCTATGTCTGAACAAGTCACTTAACTTGATTGATTTTCAAGGGGCTTGGGGGAGGGTTACTATTTTTAAGGAGGTTTTTTCCCATGCCTGTGTGCACGCGCGCATGTGCATGCGTGTGTACTCGTGCGCGCATGTCCATAACGCATGCATGTGAGTGTGTGGATATGGGCTTGAGATAGGATCTCTCACTGAACCAGAATCTCACTGAGATTTTGAGGCGTCGACCAAACCTACCAAGACCTCTTTTGTATGTTGTTGTCGTTGTTGTTGTGTGGTGCAGGTACACATGTATTATGGAGCATGTATGGACATCTGCACAGAAGACAACTTTCAGGAGCCTGTTCTCTCTCCCGGGAATCAAATCCAGAAACTCAGGCTTGTGTATCACGTGCTTACCCTGCAGATGCATCTCTCCAGTCTACATAATGGTTTCTTTAGAAACTGCCCTAGTTTGCAGTGGCCGTTCACAACTTACATTGCTCACCCTGGCCTCTCTTCCAGCACTGTCTTGCCACAGCAGACTCCAGGAGAGGGTATGCCTGACCCAAGCTGGGTCAGAGGAACACCTGACCTGCTTGGAGATTTGACAGCCAGAAACATGGCGTGTATGTGGGTGTGGGTGTGGGGGTGGGGGGTGGGGGAGGTGTGCTTCACAAAATTGAAACCTGGCCTAAGAGCAGGGGAGAGATTGGACAATTTTGAGATTTTTAAATAAGATTTTAAATAAGGGGGAGAGCCACCTTTGTGCTTCCCCTGCCTCGGTGACTCTGGAGGCTGTGTGTGGAAAAGGACAGCACAGCAAGTGGAGAACACTCGGGTCCTTGAATGAGTATGTGGCTCACAGAGCACTCTCTCCTTTCCTGCAGGCTGTCTTGAGTGCTGGTGAGAGGAAAACAATACACTTTTATTGTATGAGACCGCTAAAGTTATTCTGTAATATCCCCCAATACTTGCTGGAAACACAAACGGCTGTTCAACCCTTTCTGGACTCCTAAAAATCAGCCTATTTATACTTAGGATGTTCCCTGGGGATGGCTTCTTCCATTCATTCTTTATCCCAGAACTTTAACAGGAGGGCATGTGAGAATCTGATGACCTAATGGATGTGTACGTGATTCTCAACATACAAAATGAGCAAAGCTCTAAGGAACCTGCCAGAAATGTAATCTTTCTGAAATGCACCAAGACCCAGATTTGCCTCAACAGCAACCTGCAGGGTCCCAGCTCCAGTCTCTTGAACTAAAATCTTTTTCCTTGATCTAGAGTCTAACTCCTACCCTCTTTTTCTCCCTCTTCCTCTTTAGGGGTCATTATGTAAATCCGGAGTTTGTACTCATTTGTGTAATAAATAAAATGTTCATAGATGGTTATGCCCCAATTCCTGATGTGCCTCACTCACCTCATCCCGTATGCTATAAAATTCAAAGAGAAAGAATTAAACCAGGCCCCTATTTGGCATTCAGTCCCATATGCCCCTTAAATGGCCTATAAAATGCATATTGACCTGTAAACTGACACTGAGGGTAATTTCTTTCTCTGGTCACTTCTCGCTTAGATTTCTTATCTGGGCTTTTACAAAATCTACTAACCAGCAGTGAGAACTTGGGGAGTAATTACAAAGTCTGTAATTTTCCTTTCAGATGTAAATGTTTATATTTTCAGAGTCCTTGGGGAACAAAGGAATATTAACATTTAATATAGCACTCTTCATGTTTATCCATATAGGAAATGTGGGCATCCCCTGGAGGATCCTGGGATTGCTCACAGGAAAACAATCTTCTGCAACGAATTCTCAGGGGTCCCTTCTTCACGGCGGCTGGTCTCAAGCAGACATAGCTGGGCTCGCACGCAGCCTCTGAGCATTCGTCTTCTTCTTTTCTACGTTTTTTATATCCCAAGGAGCCACAGAAAAGCTGTCCCTGAAGACCACTGAATACAACCCTATCTCCCTCTCCTGAGGCCTACAGCCAGATGGAAGCTGAAGACCAGGTAGCCAGGGAAGTCAGAGTCCCACCAGTATCTCAGCTTTCTTCATGTTTATGTCCTGGGGCTTGCCTCTACCCTTGTGTCTTTATGTATATGCCTGAGGAAAACCAAGCAGTGGATGGTATAATTCATGTAAGGCCATTGGAGTCTGAACCCATCTGAGTCTGAATAAGGGACCAGTTCTGTTGACAAGGAAAGCACTTGAAGTCAAAATCTCCATTTTTCCAGTTTCCTGAAGAAAACTCTCTGATCCAGGGTCTCATATAAGGCACATGTCTCTTTAGGCTATATACTCAGATGATACTGCTTTCCGTAAGTTCCCAGCCCTAATGAAAGGACATAAGGTGTTCCTAACAGGGAGAAAGCTAACTTCCTCTCCTTGTGGCTCCTAAGTCCTTCAGAAACAAAGGTTGGGCCTGGCTTGTTACATTTGTGGAGTTGGAAAAACAAAATCAGGAGCACAACAAAACATATCCACAAATAGATTCCAAAGCTCAGGGGGAAAAAAAAAAACAACAGACTTTGAAAAAGTAAGTGGAGTGGCTGGAGATACGGATGAGCAGATATATGCACTTTTTGCTCTTGCAGAGGACCTAGGTTTAGCTTCCAACATTTACATTGTGGCTCACAACTGGCCTATAACTCCAGTTCTAGATCTGAGGCCTTCTTCTGACTTCCTCAGGCACCAGGCATGTGGTTGCATACATGCAGGCAAAACACTCATACACATAAATAAAATATTTTTAAAGGAACATTGAGAGTGAATGTTCAGTTACAGACCCATCCATTCTCCAACCAGGAGTCCATCGATCCATCCAGCTACACACCTATCTATCCACTTACTCATCGTCTATCCACCATCTATCTATCCATACACCCATCTCGCCATCAGCCCATCTACTCACCCGCGTACCTATTTACCTACACATCCATCCACCCACCTATCTTTCTATCCACCCACATACCCATCCACCCACCCATCCACCTATCCATCCACACTTTTATCTATTCACCTGCCCACCCATCTATCCATTCATCCGCTCACCCACCCATCCAAGGAAGCCGGCTGAGCTAAACCCCTTCACTCGGTTCCGCACTCATTAATAGGGGTACACAGAGAGGTGGAAGCCTGGAAGCAGAAGCTGGAGGTAGGAAGCGGAATCTAGATGACTCTCTCGAAAGACTCTGAAACACACTGCTGGGAAAATGGACGAGATTAACAGTGAACTGCCTCGGCACAGTTTAAGACAGAGAAACCACTTGCTCATCATAGAGAGGAGGGAACCTCCGGGCTTCCTAGAGAGACCCGGAAGCGGCTTTAGGAGCCAGTCTGACAGCTTTTGCTCCAGAGCGGGACCAGCGAGGCACCAGAGGCTCTCTCGTCTTGCTTCTACAAGCCACGCTGTCTTCTGCCTCTGTGAGTGGACTGGGGTCGCAAGGGCTGTCGTCACGCACGGGTTCCCTATTCTGGGATGGCAGGGCGGTCCTAAATGCACTTCAGTGGGCTTGTGACAAGCCAGCTGAGGGGGAAATGAGCTAAAAGTGACCACTGAGGGTAACAGGTGGCATTTGAGAATGACAAGTAGGGGTGATGATGATAGCTGGTAGTTAAGGGTGACAAATGACAGCTGAGGATGACGGATGATTCTTGAGGGTGACAAGAGGCATCTATGGACTACGGTTTAAGTATCACCAAATTGGATGAATGTAATTGCTGCTGCCTCAGAACTGTGCTTAAGCAACAGTGGTATGCCTTTAAAACTCCTGTGATTTGCATAGCAGGGAGGAGGAGGCAAGGTTAAAAAGTTGTCCAGGGTCACACAAGTAGCTGATGGTAGATCTAAGTCATAATTCCCAATATAAGAATTTTAATGCTATGTCACACATCCCACTGCCTCGTGGGAGTAGATAAGGAAGATCATCCTTTGCCTTCCTGAGCCATTGCAAAATGTGCTGGTTGTGAAACTGTACACAATTCAGATCAATGTACACTCCATACCTATTGCTTCAGGTCACAGGCTCTGCCCAGCCCTCTGAGACTGCTGTGGTTGGAACATGTGTAATGGAGTCAGATGTTCCTTGGCCTAGTGGATACATAGAACCCTGTATCCACTCACCACCTAGGGGACTTGGAGTTGTTGATCATTCTGTCTCTGGGCCCGAGTTTATTCACTTGCAAAATGAGACCCACTGATGAGCACTGTCTCTTTAGGGCAGTAATGAACACCTAGTGACATAATTTATAAACATGTTGTAACGCAGTGCCTGGCACTTATGAAATGGCAGGAGACACAACAGTGGCAGAATGGAGTGGTGGGCATGCTGACTTCAAGACAGAAGGTGACATGAGAGTAGCAGAGAGGACCAGGGCAGTTTGAAAAGCTCTGATGTGTCCATCCCACCTAGATCACTAGTCTACCAGGTGCTCTTTGTCCCTGAAGACGGTTCTAGAGAAGGAGTCTACGTCTACAGTCACATAGCGTTTCCATGGTAATTTGAAACACAGATTGGTAATGGTGACTCTAAAATATGTCCGGGAATGAGAAGATGACTCCTCGCTTGCCATAAAGTTTTTGTCGTGCAAGCGTGAGATGGATGCTGGCCATAGTGGCATGTGTGTGAAATCCTAACCCTGGGAAGGTGGAACCAGGTGGATCCCTGGGGCTCACTGTCTAGCTAATGGAGCCACATCAATAAATCCAGGCAGTGAGAAACCCTGTCTCAAAACAAACAACTAACAAACAAACAACAAGAAGAAGAACAACAACAAATGCTAGGCCTAGAAAGAGATGGCTCAGCTTCCAGAGGACTTGGATTCAGCTCCCAAAACTTATATTCAGGATGAACTTGAACTGGTGAATCTCCTGTCTCTGATTCCCCGGTGCTGGGATGACAGGTAGATGTTTTATCTATAGGAAAGCACGGATTGGTTTGGTTTGGGTTTGGGATGTTGTTGTTGTTGTTGTTGTTGTTGTTGTTGTTGTTTAACGTACTGACTTCGAACTCTCTAGTTGGAATCTCCTGTCTCAACCTCCTGAGAACGGGGATTTCAGGTTTTCACTGCTATGCCCAGTTTATGCACTGCTGGAGAAGAAATCTGGAGCTCCCTACTAGATAAGCCTCTACCTTCTGAGCTTCGTCTCCAGCCCAGTTCCTGTGGTTAGCCAGGTTTGTTTGTTTTTGTTTTGTTTTTTAGCAGGCAACTTAGCTCAGTGGTAGAGTATTTGCCTAGCATACAAGGCCCTGAGTCCCATCCCCCCCCCCCCCAGCACTACAAAAACAAAATATCTAGCCATTAGGACATCTTAAACTCTTTCAGCTTGAGTTGCTGTTGGCCAAATGCTAATTGTGCCTCCATATCTGCACTGAGGTGAGGTGCCAGAGGGCAAGCAGCATCGTGGCTTTGAACCATGGGGTTGGAAGAACAGTGTGCTAGTCTCCGGTTTTTATTGCTGATCCTTAAATCTAATTAGGTGTTTGTAAGACAAAAACACCCAGGTCATATTTCATCACTCTCTACCTCTAACTCCCTGTGAGATGGCAACTGTTACCCTTGCTTTACCTTAGCATTATCAGGAGGTCAGGAAGATTTGAAACTTCTCTCTTTCTGCCTCCTGTTCGTAATTAAGATTCCTTTTCCTTAATCATGTGCTTAACGCTAACCTGTTCCTGAGAAAATAACAGCTTGGGTCGGATGATGTCCTCCCCATCCCAACAGAAAAGCAATTACTGAGCAAACCCACAGTTTGGAAGAGTCTCTCAGTAGTTGCAAAGACACAGTGTGACCCCAGGAGGAGTCCGATGGAAGCTAAGTACTAAAACAGAAGTGCTAAACAGCAGGAGGGTGGAGAGGTGCTATACACACTCTTTCTCCTCCTGGCTTCTCTCAAGGGGATTTCCTGGGTTTTAAGATCTCTCCCTCCCCTCCCCCTCCCCCTTGCGTGTGTATGTGTGTGTTTACTTGCATGTGCAAGGGCGCACACTTAACATGAGTTATATGTAATGTGTGGCACTGCACCTGTGGTTTTGGTGTACGTGCATGTGTGGGTGTGGGTGTGTGCCCAGGCATGTGCATATGAAAACTAGAAGGGTCCGGTATCCACCACTCTCCACCCTCTTCTTTTGAGACAGAGCCTTTTACTGGAAGTGAAGCTCCCTTTCTCTGCTAGACTGGCTGACCGATGAGCACCCAGGATCAGTCTGTCTTTTGTCTCCTGTTACTGAGCTTATAGACACATTCTGCCATGCCTGGCTTTTGGGTGGGTGCTGGAGATCTGAACTTGGAACTCAGATCTTCGTATTTGCATAGAAAAACTCTTACTTCTAGCTGCCCCCTCTCTGTCTTGCTAAATTGCAAATGCTTTTAACCTTTCTTTTTCGGCTGTCGCATAGATCCATTCAGCAGGTCCTTGCCTCAGATCTTTCTGGAACTAGCTGGAAGGTAACTAGCAGTAACATCAATAGACCTGGCAAGTTTCTGTTTGCTTGTGACTGGACATTCCTAGCCCACAGCCTTCTGACTGAACTGGAATGTGTGGTTATAAAAGCAAGGAACCATTCCAAATATTTCTCTGTCACAAGTTTTTAATTAGCCATGCCTATGCTTGGATCCCTTTCAGTGGTATTGTATGGGGATATTTAAAATAGTTTGAACTCTATGATCTGGCATCTTGTTAGCCATGATGTGTGCACATGCTCGTGTGTGTGTGTGTGTGTGTGTGTGTGTGTGTGTGTGTGTGTGTGTGTGACTCACACCCATCTGCTTGCCTGCCTGTCCTTGGGTGTCATTCTTCAGATACTATTCACATTGGGTTTTTTTGTTGTTTTTTTAATCTCTTTTTTTTTATTTTTATTTTTTTGATACTTTATTTACATTTCCAATGTTTCCCCCTTTCTAGGTCTCCTCTTTGGAAACCCCCTATCCCCTCCCCCTCCCCCGCCTCTATGAGGGTATTCCACCTCCCACCCACCCACCCACCCACTCCCATATTCCCACCTTGACATTCCCCTTTACTGGAGCCTCTAACAGCCTCAGGCCCAAAGGCCTCTCTTCCCCCTGATGGCCAGCAAGGTCCTCCTCTGCCACATATGTGGTCTGAGCCATGGGTCCCTCGATGTGTATTCTTTGGTTGGTGGTCCAGCCTCCAGGAGGACCTGGGGGGGGGGGGGGGTCAGGCCAGTTGACGCTGTTGCTCC
>CM052707.1:45974494-46010608 GCA_028551405.1 Uromys caudimaculatus | reverse complement strand
GCTCATCAGTTTGGCTAGGCTGACTGACAAAAGCGCCCCACAGATCTTCTCTCCATCTCCCCAGCCCTGGCATCACAGGTACATGCCATGACTCCCAGCTATTTTTTTTTACATGAGATCTAGGGATTCTTGTGCTTCCTAGGCTAGCACTCTTCTGACTGAGCATCTCCCCAGCCCCCATAGTTGAAGCTCTTCTTACAAGGTGGGTAATCCCTCTGTCCCCGGACCATCACCTTCCTCCAGCTTCTCCTATGTGCTCCCTGCCATAGCCTCAATGTCTTTCCATCTCATCTCCTTGGTCCCAGTTGAGTGTGTTGGTCCTTATTCCTTACACACCTCCAATGTAGCCCCTTGTCACCTTGTGCCCAGACTCTGTTCCAAGCCTCTTCCTTCCCTCACTGGAAGCCTACTCTTTATCAGAAAGCACGGATACCCTGCTATAAACCAACAAGTTTCCAGTTATCTACAGAATGGAGTTGAGACTCCTCAGAAAGGGACTCAGGGCTGTTTCTATGCCAATTCCAACTAGCCTCCTTCCCCAAGTTTATCTAGACATAATAGTCTTGGGTTACATCCCAACTATCCCAGCTACGTGGGGCCTGACATCACCTGTCTAGCATAGCCTCCCCCACGACACTTCAGTCTATTTGTGATGTGCCCCAAGCCTGTACAAACCCTTCACTTCATGTGAGTCTTCCTGAATCCTCCTGTGGTCCAGCTCTGAGCTTCCTCTTCCAGGAAGTAACCCCTGACCGGGGTCAGAATCAGCCCCCACCTGTGTTCCTGCAGCTCTCTGCTTGTATCTTTCAGGAAAAGTAATTTTGTTTTGCCGTTGATCTTGTGTTATGACTTGCATTTTCATTGTCCAATGTGCTTTAGGCTCCATCCCACCAATGGCACCATGGTAGGGATGTGGTCGAACCTTTGAAAGGCGGTACCCAGTGGGAGGAAGTTAGGTCATTGAGGTTATATCCTTTAAGGTGCTTCTCAGCCTCTTCCTCTCTTGCTTTGCTTTTCATCCACCATGAGGTGAGTCTCTGCACTCCCCAGCGTGATGCTTTGGCTCATCACAGGCTCCAGAACAACAGAGCCACCTGGCCTCAGATTTAAACTCCTGCAACTATAAGCCAAAATCGAGCTCTCTTCCTGAGAAGTCTCAGGTCCTTGTCTTGTTCTTTAGATGTCAGCAGAAGTCTTTCCCCATAATGAGCACCACAGCACCAGCACCCTGTGTCACTGAGCCTGGCATCTGTCCCATTCTGTAACTCGACACTTTTCAGGAAGTTAAGTTAAAAATGGTAGCATTAACCAGCATGGATGATAATGCCTATTTGATACCTCAGGACCCTGCTCTCGTATCTGTCACAGTTTTACTAAACTGGATATGTTTTGTGTCAATAAGAATCATCCAGAGTTTAGCAAATATTTCTTGGGAATCTGTCAGTTTCTGGATTCGGTGAAGGAATGCCCCTGTGGGAAAGGGAAGAACCCCTTTTCCGTGGAATTTTCATTCTGGGGAAAGAGGTATGCCAGGTTAAAGGCACACAGTTAGACATGGAGCCTGCCTTGAGGAAGGCAGAGCAGCTGTAGGGTAAGGAGAGCTAGGGTGGTGTGAGCTGAGGTCTCTCTGAGGAAAACCTACTCCTGAGGAAGCTACCCCTGGCCCGGACCTGGAGGAGCCATGGGTCACACTGTGCTAAGAACAGGGTACACCAGTGAGCCTAGCGTGTTGCAGGGAAGAAGAGCAAATCCATTTGGCTCAAGCAGGGAGTGTGGATGGCAGAAGAGTGAGTGGTTGAGCCAGTCAGGGGGTGAAGATCAGAAGTCTGGAAACATCAGTCCGTAGTCCCCAGCATAAGGGACATTTGCTTCCATGGCCATTCCAGTTCCAAGTGGGAGCATTCTGTTTTCAGAAAACAGGACTGGGATGTGACTTGGTGGTGGAGCACATGCCTTACATGCGTGAGGGCTGTGTTCAAACTCAAGCAGTGCAAAAGATTAGACGGCTCAGAGGTTAAGAGCACCGGCTGCTCTTCCAGAGGACCCAGATCCTATTCCCAGCCCCTACATGGCAGCTCACAACTGTCTGTAACTCCTATTGTAGGGCATTCGACGTCTTCTGACCCCCTCCAGTACTTCATGCGCATATATATATATATATATATACACACATACAGATAATACATAAGGACAAAACTCTCATACACTTAAAAATCAATACTTCCATATATGTATGTGCACGGACACCTATGCTGTTCTAAGGTCAGCACTTGATAGATTAAAGAGGTTCTTGCGTCCCAGTCTCCGCAGATTTTCTTGTAGCATAATAATAGCACTTGCTTCATGAAACCCAGCGGCCATCCTCCACACCATTTTGCCCAGTTCTCTGAATGGTTCTTGCTCCTGTTCCCTGTGGCCTCACACCTCTGAGACTATGGGTGAGCCTTGTCTACAGTTGTGACTCTGCAAGTGAGCCAGTTAGCCTCACTGGCTAGAGGTACACTGCACAGATTTCTACAACACGTTGATCTCTGTTACTCTGCATCTCGAGAGCTCTAACCATGACTGTATAGGGAATATTGAATTGATACACATCAGGGCTTGAAAGAAAGGACTCGAGAAATGGCAACTGTGGGGCAGCCATACCATGTTGTGTGTCTGGGATATTTTGTCTACAGTATTCCATCATATCTTTATAAACACGTGAGCTTGTCCACAGCGGCTCAACTTTTTAGATGACCCCACAGGCTCAGGGCAATTTATTGATCCAAAGTCACACAACTGAAAAGATGCCTCTTTCCTCAAAGTCCGTTTCAGAGCATGGATTCATGGTATCGATTATCCGTTGGGAATGCGTGGGACAGTTATTTACTCTCAGCTGGAAAGGATAGTGATGACAGTGCTTTTTTGGTAGCTCATGTGCACATAAAGTGCCACGTGAGCTGTGTGACACTCGTGGTGAGCACCACAGCACATGTGTCCTCTCTTCTTTCTGCTGTACACTGCAGCTTTTCTAGAAGCACAAAGACATCCTGAAATAGAACAGCACACAGCTTACAGGAAAGTAAGTTTCGAGAAAGTAAAGTGTCCCAGACAAGCTCACAAAACCATCTCAAGACTGATGCGCCTGCCCCGTATCCCTAGCTGCTCCCTACACCCTTGAGTTACTACTGATATCTTGGCCGGTGCACTCAGACTGACGTCACATGGCTCTTTGCACATGCGCCCTTCGTCCTGTGCTGCCCAGCTCATGCGGCTCCAAGAGCACCAGGATCGTACGCTTCCTTGTTCAAAACAGAGTCATGGCAGGTGATTGGGAAGGGGCGGTGGTTGAGCTCTTTGTTACTGTATACCTCTTGGTCCATTTCTCTGCTGTGTGGAACAAGTTCTCTAGCCAGTTTCTGTTTGTTACGTTCTTGAGAGAAAGAAGTGCTGGGGCCTTGAGATGAACCTGCTGAAGAGCAAGCAAATAAGGAGGGAGATAGAAGCAAGACACCGACCCCCACCCCCACCCCATCAAATGCATTGAGTAATCTCCTTTGAAGCAAGGTATTTAGGGTGGAGGGCATGATTTGCTACAGAATTGAATTTTTCTCCTTGTTTTTAAGTATGAAGTTAACAAAACAACCACACACAAAGCACACTGCAGATGCTGGAAGCTTCTACAGAGTTCTGTCTTGGGTTTTCTGATGCACGGGAGAAACCCCTTCTCTCTACCCGTTTCAGAGTGATTCTTCCCAAAGGCTCCGATCTGTTCCAAAAATCAACAGTGATGCCTCATGTCCAAAAAGCGCTTCGTGGTTTCGAGAGCATCCCCACACTCTTTATGTATTTATTTGACCTTCACATTACCTTTGTCGGGTAGGCAAGGAAGGCATGTCTATGTTTATTTCACACAGGAAAGAATCGGAAGCCAAAAAATAAGGGGGTGTGGCTAAAGCGGCAGACCTGTGACTGGAGCCACGTGTCTCAGAGCGTCTCCTGTGCTAACGTATTCTGTTGTTTGGTTTGGGTTTCTCAGTGCTGGCCATATAACCAGAGATTCACACGTGCTGGGTACATGTGCTACCACTGAGCAGCAGGCCAACCACATTTTTCTTGTTCACAAAGGGGAAGGATGTTTATACAGGGTCATAATGTAGTGGCATCCTCTTGCAGGTCCAGGTGTCCCTTCGCTGTCTCGTATGGACTCCCCAAGGTTCCCAGAGGAAACCGTCCTCATTACCGGAGGAGGAGGATATTTTGGCTTCCGGTTAGTTCATCTACAAAATACTCTCGTGGAATTCTTCTATTAGATAGTTTTCTATTCTCATGGTTATATAGTTCTAAAACAAAAGTGAACTGTGGTGCTCCCCGCTCAGGCTTAAAAATTGGAGGAAAAAAAAAAAAACCAACAGATTTATTCCACTTCAAGAAACATTATTTTTAAAACCTGTAAATTGAGACCTGGTGACTATTCATGTCACCAAAGATAATGTTCTTAAAGACAACTGTATTCATTTCTTTTTCTCATCACTATGACCAAATAAATATCTAACAAGAAGCAATTTAAGGGACAGATGTATAGCTGGACTCACGGTTCAAAGGAATACAGGCCCTCAGGAGGGCGGGGCACGTCGGCAGGAATGTGAGGCAACTGCTCCCAGTGCCTCTGAAATGAGAAAGCAGAAAAGCAACAGGAGGCTGGGTCTGTCTATCAAATCCCAAGGCCCACCTCTGGCAGCCCACTTTCTCCAGCAAAACAGCGCCACCAGCTGGGAACCAAGTGCTTAACGTCCTGAGACTGTGGGAAATGGTTCCCATTTAAATCACAGTAGGCACTCCGTAACAGAGGCATTGGTGTGATTCACATTGTTGAGGATCCCTGTTTTGTCAAAATCTAAATAAGACCTGTTGCAATGAATACATAAGGTAAGAGGCTTAGGATGAGTTAACATGACTCCGGTGAGCCTACCTTGTTGGCAAGTCATTTCCTACACTTTTTTTAGACAGAGTCGAAGGGTGACCTGACCTAACCCTGATCTTTCTCACCTCAGCCTCGGCTACACTTTGAACCAGAAAGGAGTCCATGTAATTCTGTTTGACATCATCCAACCAGCCCAGAACCTTCCAGAGGGAATCACATTCGTCCGTGGAGACATCTGCTGCCTCTCTGACGTGGAGACGGCTTTCCAGGATGCTAACATTGTGTGCGTGTTCCACATCGCCTCTTATGGCATGTCTGGGAGGGAGCAACTGAACAAAACCCATATTGAAGAGGTCAACGTGGGTGGCACAGAGAACATCCTGCGGGCCTGCCTGGAGAGAGGGGTGCCCAGCCTAGTCTACACAAGCACATTCAATGTCATCTTCGGAGGTCAAGTCATCAGAAACGGGGACGAGTCTCTGCCTTACCTGCCTCTCCATCTGCACCCAGATCACTACTCCAGGACCAAATCCATCGCAGAGAAGAAGGTCCTGGAAGCCAATGGCTTGGCCTTCAAGCAAGGCAATGGTATACTCAGAACCTGCGCGATAAGGCCAGCGGGCATCTATGGGGCTGGGGAGCAAAGGCACCTTCCCAGGATAGTGAGTTACATTGAGAGGGGCCTGTTCAGATTTGTGTACGGGGATCCCCAGAGCCTGGTTGAGTTTGTCCACGTGGATAACCTGGCGAAGGCTCACATTCTGGCCTCTGAGGCTCTGAAAGCCCATAAAGGCCACATTGCCTCTGGGCAGGCCTACTTCATCTCAGATGGTAGACCTGTAAATAACTTTGAGTTCTTTAGGCCACTCGTTGAGGGCCTGGGCTACACATTCCCATCCATCCGTCTGCCACTAACCCTCATCTACTGCTTTGCTTTCCTGGTAGAGATGACCCACTTCATTCTGGGCCGTCTCTACAACTTCCAGCCCTTCCTCACCCGCACTGAGGTTTATAAAACTGGCGTCACACATTACTTCAGCTTAGAGAAAGCCAAGAAAGAGCTAGGCTATGTGCCTCAGCCATTTGACCTGCAGGAGGTGGTTGAGTGGTTTAAAGCCCATGGTCATGGCAGAAGGTCTGGAGGTCAAGACTCAGAGTTTATTCTGTGGGATGGAATTCTGGTCCTACTCTTGGTGCTTTCTGTTTTTACCTGGATCCCTCCTTCCACAATTCTGTCCATATGAAGAGAAAAACTATACATAGGAGCCGAGCCTCCTTCCTGGGATGGTTTTCAAGGATGCAGGTTTTGAAAGATGTGTCATATTATCTGGTACAATTCCTGGGTCTTCAAATTACTTCTTAACAATGAGTCTTTAAACTTCATGGCCAGGGATGGGCTACCTCCTTATGAGTCGTTGATCAGGGAGACTCCTGAGGCCTCCAAAACAGTATTGACTGTTGCCAGTGCTCTTGGTTGCCCACCAGAATTAGGTAGACTCTACTGCCTAACGTGCCACACACCTTAACTGAAGCACATAAAGAAATCCAGCTGGAACTGAACTAGAAGCTTCCTCCCTGATTGCTAGATTTCATAGTTCCAGAAGGGTCTATTCAGCTAGTGGAGGAAAACAGTCTTATTAAGCTGTGGACCCTGCATACAGCACTACCAATACTGGGCAAGGGGTACCCTCTAGTGCAATAGTGGCACGCCTGTTAGAGGAATAACCAACTACTTCCAAATTGGATTGGAGGCTGGCTCCATGGGAGGGAGTTTGTTCCTGGTGCTATAAACCTGGCCAGACACTCATGGATAGAGAGATCATGGCCAGAAGCTCATGAATGGAGAGGTCATAGGCCAAGTGTGGCCTACTACTGTTACATTGCCGGATAGAGAAGCTGTGCCCATGAAACTGCTCTCTAAATTGTTAAATTTATATCTGTAGATTAGTGCTACTCTCAGCTGTAATCCGAGACGCTTCTCTCTGCAGTGGGCACCAGTTATACTTCTGAGATTCATTACTGGTCCAAGTGCTGAGTGTTTGTGGGGCAGTGATCTGTGACAAGCAGTCTGGCACCCAGTTGAGCACAGGCATAAAATCTTAGCGACCCAGAGGAACAATCCACAAGGGATCAGAAAATGTTATGCCAACGCTCCCCGGAGGCCTTTGGCGCCAGTCACAGTTACGTACCACCCCTCCTCAGATAGAGGCGTGGCCACACAGCTCCAAGCCATCCCCATGTTAATGAGACACCTAGAGGCTTAGCCACGCCCCTTCCCAATTACTATATCTGCCTCACATCTCCCAGAGGCCACGAGGTACAATTTCATCCACGCCACTCTCCACACGATGACAATAAACGTCTTAAAATTATGGACTGTCTCTTCATCTGGACCCGCCATGGGAAGTGAAGGATCCAGCCCTTGATTAAGGAGCCGTGTCTAATCTCTCACCAAGGGTTTCCCAGTGCTCCGAGATGGTACCCATTCACCTAAGTCTAAGCAGCTAGCCCGGCACCCCAAGCCACAGAAACCTGGTCTTGGCAGGAACCCCAGCTGCACTCCGGCTAGCCCGTCTGTGGCACCCTGCAGCAAGTTCCCAGAAAATGGCCCCCTCCTCCACCCATGGGTAGGGCCCACAAAGACTTCCAACAGCCCCCACCTACCCGTCGGACTGTGTGGGAAGACTCGCAGCCACTTCCCGTGTGTCTCCTGTCCCACACAGAGCCGCAGCACCCGGGACAGATACATGGGGCTTCTTCCCACCGCACCAGGTTTGTTCCAACAAGTGTTGAGTGTTCATCCATAGACAGGACATCTGTATCACTTCTTCAAAGCCTCACAGGACTCTGTAGCAAAAGGGGTGGAAAGAATGCAAAAGCTGGAGGAAGAGGGGGAGCGGATGTTGGGGAGTCTGTCTCCTGAGAATGACATGACTACTGTCTTCATGACCTAACGGTAGCTGTGATTGCCTGTATTAAACTACATATCAGGCCTATCACCATTCTGCCATGGGAAGGAGAGAAGTTCATAATACCCATGCTCCTGTAAGCAAGCTTAATGAAACTCTTTAGGACACACACACAGACACGCACGGACATGGTTTAGAAATGAATCTAGTTGGGAAGAAATTGGGAATGGGACAAAAGATGGTGTGGGGTTAATCTGATTGAACTACATTATATACATGTTCGAAAATGTCATAATGAAACTCTTATATACTTAACCCATGCTAATAAAAAAGGAAAACTGAATTCTTGGATTAAATATTCACTGCTTTCCTCTCTCTCACTGACCCTACTGGGACACAAGAAGACACAAAGGTAAGTTGGAAGTTTGGTTTCTGTGTCCTTGAACCCAAGTGCAGCAGGAATTCAATCTGAAGCCAGGAAAGGGTGTAAGCTAGGTTAGGAACTCTAGCCTGCATGTCTCAGAAGCCAAAGAAGAACCCATGTTCACCTCATTCACCGTGTGTGCATAAAACAGTGAAATTTAGACTGATATGGAATAGCCCACACTGAGACTTGAGTCTTATTCCTAGCAGATCAATCTCTCGGGGCAGTGGTTACTCCAGGGAGGAGCAAGCTGTGCATAGCATAGGTTCTAGGATCCTCTAAAACCTCTGCTCTTGGTGGTACAAGGGCATCCTGCCTGTGTGACCATGGGTCATATTTATGTTAAAGCAGAGAGAGAGCCTGCTGCCTAGGACCCTTCTGAAGATTAAAGTAGACATTTACAGCACATGTACACACACAAATGCACACAGGCACAAACACACACGTATGCATGCATGTCACCATTGTTACCAATATTGTCACCGTACATTCCTTCTGAAGGGTCTCTTCCTGGGAGCATTCTCTTTCGAGAGCGTATTGTTGCTCAAGTTTCTGCAACGTCTTAGAGTATTCCCCAGGAGCCCTCAGCTGTGTGTGCTGTGTGAAATCACACTGTAGCTCTCCTGTAGTGCTGCTTGCTGGGGAGAGTGTGGGCTCTGAAGGCAGCTTCCAGTGAGGAACAGTGGCAGCATTGTCTGGCCACCCAACAAACTGCTGTGGAAGATGTTTATATTGCATAGTTGCCTAGGAACCAGAGGAGGAAGAAGAAAGTCTTTACTGTGCCAGTTTCATCTGCAGGAAGAAAGTAGTGATGCATGATGAGATGTGGCGGTGGACGGTACACAGAGTTATTCTGGGAGAATTTGAGAATCTAATAGCTGGATGGTCCCTGTTGAATGGAGGATGGATACTTTGGGAGATGTCCTGAACTTGATGCCACAAGACACACATCATCAACGTTTGTTTGTCCTTACCGAGCCCCTGTAAACTTTGGAGAGCTTGGTTGTCGGTGTCTGGGAAATGGAACTGGCCACACTGGCCCTCTTTGTGAAGTAGTTCGTCTCACAGTGTTTGTTGAGAACATAAAGTATGAAGTGTTGGGGGTACTCTTACTCTTGGAATCTTCCCCCATAAATAGGAGGGCCGCACTGCTCTTAGAACACTGTGTTTGTAGTCTGTCTCTGGGCTCTCTAAGGAAGGTAGCTCATCTTAGGCTTTCAGGCTAGGAGCACCACAAGATGTCCATGTGAGATGATTGCTGACACACGAGGCAAGTACCGCTGTCATTGAGCACTACCGTGGGCCCCTCAGAACACGTTCTAAATGACATCAAGTTTGGAGCTTCTGGGATGCCCCGTCACATGATGCAGGAGAAAATCTCACTTACATGTCATGAGGGCATCTCTATATGACTGTGAACATTGTCATGATGTAGCTTCTGGTATCCTCCAAAACAGGTAATCCAGGAAGGTGAGATGGATCTTAAGTGTCACTAACTGTCACCCCTCCCAGTAGTAGTAGAGATCAGTCTTATCCCATGTGAGAAAGGAGTGGTTTGGGGGTGTTGGGAACTATCAGGGAGTCTGGGCTCTGACCCCCACCACATCACTGATGTTCCAGGACCTGTGTCTGAAACTCCAGTTCTGGGCCTGCTTCCTGCTTGGTCCAGACACCTCTTTGAATTTCATGTTCCTTCGTGGACCTGACAGTGCTCATTACAAATGTAATTATTCTGAACACTGTGTTTCCCATTAGTCTTGTTGCCCTTCATTCAATTAGACAAAAGTGTCACCCACAGATCTCTTTGAGATGAATATTTATTTGGAACCACTGCCTAGACCACTGAGGGACCATGCACAAAGTTCCCATAAAGGCCCCCACATGAAGTCTGAGGTCTTAAAAGATCTCACAGTCATAAACTCAGTCACACGCAACAATTTCCACAACAAAGTGTTAATGTTACTGTCTATGTGAGACATTAACTGGTCAAGCTATTTAGCTCTATTCCATGAATATGACCATGGGGTTCATACAAGGTCACAGCTACCAGATGGTGGAGGTTTTAGGAAGCTAGGATTAGCCTACCACACATTCTGTGGGCTGTGTGTTTTCTCCCTCCTCGAAGGGGTAAATACACGTTCTGACACACAATTTACTGTCTCCAACCTTCATAAATAGCCCCTCATGATTCAATCGTGTGTTTGCTAAGTCAAGACTAGAAAAGACCTAGAAGGTAACTAGATACATCTCACAAGGGATATGGTGACAGCTGAAGATCCTGTGGAATGCTCAGGAAAGTGGGAGGGGATACGGATGGAGTACAGAATGACTGGCATTCTCCCCACTGAGAGGCTGAAGGCTGACTCCGTCTTTGTGTGTGTTCCAGTACACCTATGCATCAGACTCACACAAGTGGAGTTGGAAGTTAACCTTGTGTGTCGTTCATCAGAACTATCCACCCTGTTTCTTGAGACAGGCTCTCTTTCTTACAAGCTTACAATTCATCAGGCAGGCTAGACCAGCTGGCACCCTTTCCTTTGTAACAAGAACTTTAATGACAAAGCCCAGACCTGCCTCTTCCACGGATAGGATCGTCACTTGCAGGCCTGACCAATCAGGAGGCTGCTTGTAGTCACCTGACCAAGAAGAGCCATTCAACATCCTCCTCTCAACCTTCCTCCCAGCACCTGATCCCCAGGGTTCCAGGGATACCAGAGAGAAGCCGACCCTGCCCAGGTTGCTGCACAGGAAGGGCACCTGGTTAGTGCTATCATAGTTCTCCTTCCCAGGAGAGAGAGACCTGAGCTCAGTTGATGGTGCCTGGGCTCCTGGGTCACTCAAAGTTGGGGAAGAGAAGAAAGAGCCTTGCTCACATCACTGTGGCCTTGTCACCCACCTGACTTCAACAAATCCATCCGCCGTCATCTAAGCCACTAGCAGCAGCATTTCTGCGTGGGACTTTTAAAGTTAGGTTTCCCGGGCACCAGAAAAAGGTCCCGTCTTAGGATCTCCATGGTTTCTAAGCACGTGGGCCCAAGTGAGCACACCTGTGCTCTTCTGCATTACTCTAGTTTGCCTCTGTGCCCTCTTCCTGACAGAGGGGGACATTTTTTATAACATCTGTGGAACTGAACACTCTCTTGAGGTTTTCTTCCTGAAGTGGTTATTGTTAGCATTCTGTTTAAATTCCACCCCACAGTTACCTGGCAACAGCCAGGTATGCTCCTCCCCACAGTTACCCGGCAACAGCCAGGTAGGCTTACTCTTCTTTCCACCATCCCCTCAGGAACTTCCCATTTCTCAGTCCTGGATCTCAAGGATGCATTTTCTCTATCCCTCTTGACGCCCAGTCACAGAACATATTTGCCTTTACCTGGACAGATCTTGACACCCACTTTTCTACCTAGCTTACCTCTACTGTTCTACCTCAGGGATTCCAGGACGGCCCACCTTGTCCCCAATCCCAGAAAATGAGACCACTCCGGCAGCCAAGCTTGACCTCACTGGATTAGACATGGTCTTCTCCCTGCTGTTCATTTCCATCCAGGGTAGCCCTTACATCTGGAGATTCGAAGTTCAAGAAACCCCCACAGGCCGGGCGGTGGTGGCGCACGCCTTTAATCCCAGCACTTGGGAGGCAGAGGCAGGCGGATTTCTGAGTTCGAGGCCAGCCTGGTCTACAGAGTGAGTTCCAGGACAGCCAGGATTACGCAGAGAAACCCTGTCTCGAAAAAACCCAAAAAAAAAAAAAAAAAAGAAAGAAAGAAAGAAAAAAAAAGAAACTCCCACAGATAACAGTCTTTCCAAGTAGGGTCTGGAAACTGCTCCATAGCCGGATGTCAGGAACTGATCCAAATTGCCATCATCCCTGCATCTGTCATTCCATCTAAATATTATGATCTCTGTGCTTGCTTTCTCTTTGACCAGACAAAAGATCATTGTAGAAAATGGCCAGACGAATATGGGGGCTGTCCATATTGGGCTTGTCAGATACATATGTTAGGATCAGGGACCAATCACTTCTTCTATCAACAACGCAAGACACTCTTTTTCTACATACAAGACCCATGGGATTCCAGGTGGGAGACAGGAGTTGTTGGTAAGCTCTACCATAAAAATCAACCCAGCTCCCCAGTAAGTACCATCGTATCCAGAGAAAATATGTCTCAATTTCCCAACCTCTAGACATTAGATAAGTAGGGGAAGTAATCAGACACTCCTCCGATATCCTTACCTCTTTGACATCACCCCTCATTAATGGCACTAACTGGTCATTTCGACTTTTGCTTCAAACCTTGACCTCAGCGTACCAACTCCTTAATGTCACCAGGCCTGGTCGCTTTAAAGATTGCTGGCTATGCATACCCCCTGGAATTAACTCACAAATGCCACTTACAGCCTCTCCAGCGATACTGCCAAGAAACCTTACGTCACCTTTTGTCAGCTGCCCTGACTCCGATGTTGCCATGACTCCGTACCTTGCCTCTATTTCTCCCTTTGGCGTGGCAAATTGTTTAAGACACGTTCTGTAGGAACGCTAAGCGCCCTAGACTGCAATAGGACCATAACCCTTGATATACCATCTCTGCCACAATGCCCTGCAGTCCAGAACATGTCAATTCTTTGTGGCACTCAGGTACATCATCGCCTACCCGCCAGCTGGTCAGGACTTTGCACGTTGGTACTCCTTTTCCCTGAACTGGGAGTAATCCAGGGAAATGAGCCCCTGCCAATCCCAGTTGTAGATATGATAGCTGCCCAACATAAGAGGGCAGTTCAGGTCGTGCCACTCTTGTTGCTATGGGAATAGCCATAGGTGTTGGTACTGGAGTTGCAGGGATAACGACTTCCATGACCCAATATAATGAATTCACTTCCCAGTTTAAAAGCAATCTTCAAGAAATGACTGAAACTGTGCTTACTATCCAGAAACAGGTTGATTCTTTGGCAGCTGTAGTGCTTCAGAACCGACAGGGGCTAGATGTCCTGACAGCTAAAGAAGGTGGTCTTTGCCTGTTCCTCCAAGAAGAAAGCTGTTTCTACGTCAACCACTCCAGGGTAGTGAGAAATAAAATCCAGGAACTACAGTCAAACATACAAAATTTCAGGGAATGTGAGACCTCCAGTTCTGGGATTTTCGAAAACCCTGTATGGAAGTGGATGCTCCCTTTCGTAACTCCTTTCCTAGTCATCTTCCTGGTGTTATTCGCTCCCTGTCTCACTAATGTTGTTTCTACATTCCTTCAATGACAAATACAAACTATTAATACAAATACCAAACTATTAATCAGTTCCTGTTACAGGATTACCAGCCGCTGTCCACAGAGGAACCCAAACTAAGACTGTGTGCTGGTGGTGGTGTGTATGATTTGTGTTTTTGTGTAGTGTGTGTGTGTGTGTGTGTGTGTGTGGTTTGTGTGTTTGTGTGCTGTGTGTGTACATATGTATATAAGACAGAAGACAACTTTGAGTGTCCTTCATCGGGCACCATCTGCATTTTCATTGAGGGACAAGGTCTCTCACGACTGGAACTCTTACGGGCTACACTGGCTGCCCATCAGGTATCTACCTCAGAGCTTAGACGTGCACACCGCCATGCCTGGTATCTTCCAGACGTTTCAGGAATCAAACTCAGAGCAAGCAAACTTTCAAGGCAAGCTTAACAATTGAGCGGCCTCCCCAGTCCCTCCAGGTGTTTCTTTATAGTCCACCAGGAGAGATAAATGGTTCCAGACAGCAGATACAGGTGCTCTTGCAAGATGCTAAGTGGGGTGCTCCTGAGCCCTTGTGGAACCCCTCTTTCCAGTGATTGGCTCAGCGGGTGCTCAGTACCCCATGGCTGAGTATATGAAGGGTCAGCACTGATTCATAAAAGAATCTGGCGTCCCAGTGACCTCTTCCCACCTCCTTTGAGCAGGGCCAGATCATTTTGTGGCCTATTCTCTCTCTGATCATCCTGGCGAGCCCTCCCTTTAGCCAAAGGATTCTTCTGCAAGCCTATGTGCTTAAACTTGGTTTATCTGATTTTCCTGGGCTGCAGTCAATAGATGCCCAGTAGTGGCCAATCTATGATTGTTGTTTGTTAATGTGTTTGTTCTATGAGCTTTTTGTTTCATTTTGACTTTTTGCCTTTTTTTGTTTGTTTTGATTTTTTGTTGTTTTGTTTTGAGAGAGAACAGGAAGTTGGTGTTTAGGGAGGTGTGGAAATAGGAAGGGGGAAGAGGTAGGGAGAAGAAAATACAATAAAAATATATCTTATAAATCTTTTAAATAAAATAAATTTTTAAAAATTGAAGAAATGGGCTCGGCCAGTTCACAGCATCTCCGAGCTTTGCGGATCTGTCACTGTCCGCTCCTATGTTTTAGACACCAGGAAATATACTTTGTCACTAAAACACATAATTGTGACCAAAGCCAAGCCTAACACATACAAAATTATTCACAGCAGAGATTTATCTGTGGGAATTTACAATGTTTATTATTCAGAGAGCTGGTTGGAACAAGCAAGTAATTAAAAAATTCATCCTAACATCTAGAACTTTAATGCTGGCAAATAATTTCAATATTTTTCTTTCCAGTCTTCTAATGGAGCCTCACAGGAAAAAGCCTTTACTTTATCTACATGTGTGTGGTATATGTGTTGTTGTTGTTGTTGTTGTTGTTGTGTGAGTCTTTTGTGTTCCTAATGGCTCCTAGGTTCATGTCTGAGATAGACAACTGGTCTTTTTGAAGTATTAGCTTTTATAAGGAATTACTCAGTGTGTTTCTGGGGTAATTGTTGCAGGATATTTGATCACATTGTGACCCCCAAGATTTTATTATCACTTACGGAAAAGCCCTGTTTCTAGTTGTGTGGCTCAGTCTTAGCACACGCCTTTAATCTCTCAGGCTGGAATACAGACACGCCCTTAGTTCACACTTGAATCCCAAACAATAAAGGTAAAGTTAGTTTATAGAAGGAAGTACCTGTGTTTGAAAGGGATGTCTAATTGAGTGGCAGAAAAAGTGACAAATCAGAGAAAGATTTGACTGAATAGGACCTGCCCAACTCTCACGAGAAGAGGAAAGGGAAGCAGTGCAGGGGAGGGGGGAGAGGGCAGTTTTACTGGGAGAGTTGTACAGAGACAGGTTGCAGAGAGGGGTCAAACTAGACACAGGTAAAGACAGAACAAGCCAGAGAACGAGAAGGAGCCAGAAGATCAGAACATATTGCCAAAGTTAGTATGAGGCCAAGCAGGGCAATTCATTGAGAAGCTGAGAGAAGCCAGGTTGAATCAATCAGCTTGGTAGAGGAGTTTGAGCCAGAACAGCTGAGTCAAACCAGCCAGCCAGAGCTCAGAAAGAACAAGAAACGGTAAGCGTATTCAGTAGCAAGTCTCAGAGGCTGAAAACATTCTAGGCCTAGATTACATTGTACAGAGACCAGAAGCTTCCAGGGCTAGGCCTAGGTTAGCAGACTGAGGCAGTAAGCCTCGGAGATGACAGTTACTACAGGAGAATAAAAGATAGCTTTACAGGTAATTACAACCCCCCCAATACATACACACATACACACATACACATATACACACACATACATACACACACACATGCACAGACACACACACACAGACAAACACTGTATTTTGTTCACCATGTTCAACATGAAGATAATGACAGATGTCAACCCATCAACCCTGTTCACTAAAGCACTCAGCTTCACGTTCTCAATGGGTAATGGCTCCTGCTTGTTCGAAGCTTATGTTGTGTGGTGCTCTCTATATTGCTGGGCTCATTGGGTTTTCTCAGTGCCGTCACAGCTAGGTACATTGTTACCACCTGTTTACATGGGAGGAGACTTGGGCTTGAGAAGGGGATGTGCTTTGCCCAGTGCCACCCAGTTAAGTGGCCAAAGCTTAGATTTGCACCAGGCCTACTTGAATTTCAGAAACCCAAATTTTCATTCTCATTCTGTCTGTCTCCATCTGTCTATCTATCTGTCTGTCTGCTCACTCTCCCTCCTCCTCCTCCTCCTCCCATTCTTTCTTAATGGGGTCTCATGTAGCACAAGCTGGCCTCTTAACTCTCTATGTGGCCAAGGATGACCTTGAACTCCTGACCCTCTTGCTTCCATCTCTAGGTGCAGGGATGGCATGGACCACCATGGCTGGACCACCACAGCTCTGGGGATAGAGCTCAGGTCTTCATGTGTGCTCAGTGAGTAGTCTACTAACTACACTTTATATATATACCCTCAGTCCGCAAACTCTTAACTGCCATGTTTAAGGCGGCTTTATTGTTTCAGTATGGTACAACCCAAAGCTACACATCACACAAGCTGGAGTGGCAGCAAAGATAAACTGTTTTGTTGCAAAAGGTGAGCATCTGTAACAAACTCATAAGTTACTTCAATAATCAGTCAAGGTATGGTTCTACAGCAGAGACAGGGAAGATGTGTGAAAGGCTGAAGTCCTGACTATTCTGTGGGAAGTGTGGCATGCTAGAGTCTGGTCTGACCCTCTTTGGGCATTCTCTTAGACTTGCTTTTGCACCTAACCATGTGCTGACACAGGTCATACTGCCTGTACCTCAATCTCCCCTCTGAATCCCTATCTGAGGAGCAGAGCCCAGGTATCACTCACTGCTGGTAGACACTGCCTTCCCTGTAGTCTTGAACCACCCCGAAGGTGGGACACAGCCTTGAGAAAACCTGGCAAGGCATAGAAATGCAGCATCTAGCTGGCATAACTCCCCCTAGATGCTGACACTCGGCAGAAATGCGACCTTCCTTCAGATCTCCAGGAATGCCTGAGGCTTTCCTTCTAAGAATCCTTTGGAAGGGGGGTTTGGGCATTTGCTAGCACTTCTGAGGGCCCTTCTAGGACCTGCCTCTTGTGTGTGTGTGTGTGTGTGTGCGTGTGTGTGTGTGTGTGTGTGTGTATGCACCAGAGGACAACCTCAAGGGTTGTTCCTCAGGCACCATCCACCTGGAAACAAGTCTAACACTGGCCTAGACATGGAGTGGTAGGCTAGGCTGCCTGTGATGGTTTGTATATGCTCGGCTCCAGGGAGTGGAACTATTAGAGGGTGTGGCCCTGTTGGAGTGGGTGTGGCCTTGTTGGAGTGGGTGTGTCACTGTGGGTGTGAGCTTTAAGATCCACATCCTAGCTGCGTAGAAGTCAGCCTTCTGTGAGCAGTCTTCAGATGAGGATGTAGAACTCTCAGCTCCTCCTGCACCAGACCTGCCTGGATGCTGCCATGTTCCTGCCTTGATAATGGGCTGAACCTCTGAACCTGTAAGCTAGCCCCAATTAAATGTTGTCCTTGTAAGAGTTGCCTTGGTCATGGCATCTGCTCACAGCAGCAACCCTAACTAAGACAGCTGGTCAGTCAGTGAGTCCCAGGGTTGTTCCTGTCTTCAGTTCCCAGCACTGGGATTCTAAGCATATGCCACTGCTCCCGTTGGTTTTGGGTTGGTCTGGGTAGGTGCTGAGCAATGAGCTCACGTCCTCATATCTGCACAGCAAACACTTTACCGACCGAGCCATCTCTACCGTTCCCAGGATCCATCTACCTCTTCCTTTCAGTGTGACTTCCCACAACTATTCCCCTCCTCTGTAAAGTGGAGATAAAGCACTCCCTCTATCTCCCCGGGGAGACTTGTATGGATTGAACGACAAGCAGCCCTTCTGTATCCTGCACATGGGTCCTTAATTAGGGATGGCTCCCCCGAGAGCAGTAGAAGGGTTCGCATGAGGGAAGTGGTGGGATGTGGGGAAGCTTCAAGGCATATGAGTCGGTTCTGAGGCAGATGCTCAGCACACAATTAGGGATGCTGGGCTGGAGACTGGATGGGGAAAGCTGAGTGCACAGGTGTGACGAAGTGTCTCATCTACTCTCTACAGTAAGGCGTTGCTTGTGCATTTGTTCGGGCTTGGACTGTCCCCATCCAACGTTGCTTCAGGCTCTAAACTGAAAGTGAGAACTTTTTGAAGTCAGAGAGTCCAAGCTAGAGGACAAACGGTAATTGAGATTTTTTTCTGCTCCAAGTCCTGAAATCTAGAGACACCCCTATTGTTTCTTCCCTGCTTTGAAACCACACAGGACTCAGAGTCAACCCCAAATGAGGCGTTGGCTCAGCCCTCGATTCTATGTATTTAGAATGCTTTTCTTTAAGACATGTTTATTGGCACACTAACTACTGATATTCTGGGATGTGGTGTGATATTTTGTTACATACTGTGATGGTCTGTATATGCTCAGCCCAGGGAGTGGCACTATTTGGAGGTGTGGTTCTGTTGGAGTATGTGCGCCACTGTGGGTGTGGGCTTTAAGACCTTCATCCTAGCTGCCTGGAGGTCAGTATTCTGTTAGCATCCTTCAGATGAAGATGTAGAACTTTCAGCTCCTCCTGCACCATGCCTGCCCTGGACACTGCCATGCTCCCACCTTGATGATAATGGACTGAACCTCTGAACCTGTAAGCCAGCCCAAATCAAATGTTGTCCTCATAAGAGTTGCCTTGGTCACGGTGTCTGCTCACAGCAGTACAACCCTAAGACACATGCTTGCTGTGTTTAATGAGCAGATGACAGGCGTGGGCACAATGATTACTTCTCTGTATTGGGAACAATATCTTTGGTAGCTGTTTTGAAGTGTGCAGTTGACCACTGCTGAACATTCCTGACCAGCTGTAGATTCTCACCTCTGTTCCTCTCTACCATGCTCCCAAACACATTAACTGTCCTCTCCGTACCATCATGCCCCTTCCCCCCCTCCATCCTGTGCAGGTCCCATCCTCTGGTAACCACTCCCCAAGGGTTCCCTTCTCTCATCTCCATCCTTAGCTTCTGTGTGAGTGAGAAGATGCAGATACAACTGAGTCTGACTCTTCCACCGAACACAGTGTCCTTAAGTCCCACCTTAAGTCCCACTCTCAGTCCATAAATAAGATGGTTTCACTACTTTTTCTTTTTTTTTTTTTAGCCCTGGATATATCAAACTTGCTCTGTGGACCAGGTTGGCCTTGAACTCGCAGAGACCCACCTGCCAAGATGTGCGCCACCATGTCTAGTGGAGTAACACTTTTTATATCTAAGGAATATTCCTCTGTGTTTCTAGACCACATCCTGTTCACCTATTGACCCATTAATGAACAGACAGGGAATATTTTTTATTTCTTGAAGTTTTTATTATACTTAGTTTTTATTTTATTTCCCAGTTATTTCCTTTATATATCTGCATTTGTTATAGTTTTTATTATGATCATTAACACACATTAATAATACAAACTATATTGCTGCATGTCTATACACAAATAAACCATGCATTGATCATATCCATCTACTCTTCTTCTACCATCTCCCACCCCTCCCTCCTCCCTTTCTGAAGGCCCCACCCCTAATGACCTCTTAAATTCAAGAATCATCTCTGCTTTGAACTAGTTTGCTATTAAAGAATTATAATGAGTGTATCTCAAAAGAGAATTGTAAAACAAACCAAACAAAAACACCTCTAAATATATTATTTAAATATTTAGATATAAAAGGTGAAACTCTACTACTAAACATGGTGGTACACCTTTATTGGGGTTTTTTTGGGGTTGTTTTTTTTTTTTTTTTTTTTTTTTTTTTCGGTTTTTCAAGACAGGGTTTCTCTGTGTAGCCCTGGCTGTCCTGGAACTCACTCTGTAGACCAGGCTGGCCTCAAACTCAGAAATCACTGCCCGGCTGATGGTGCACACCTTTAATCCCAGCACTCAAGAAGCAGAGGCAGGTGGATCTCTGTGAGTTCAAGACACAGTCACAGGATACCGAAACTTGGTCTTTGTGACCTCAGCTGCTGTCTGAGGGCTGCACGAATCTGTCATGTGCTGAGGTTTAGCTAGGTATTTTGTGTCCATTTGAAATAGGATTCTGTCTTAGGGTTTTCCTGCTGTGAGCAAACACCATGACCAAGGCAACTCTTGTAAGGACAACATTTAATTGGAACTGGCTTACAAGTTCAGAGGTTCAGTCCATTATCATCAAGGAGGGAGCAGGGCAGCATCCAGGCAGGCATGGTGCAGGAGGAGCTGAGAGTTCTATGTCTTCACCTAAAGGCTGCTAGGAGAAGACTGGCTCCCACATGGTTAGGAAAAAGATCTTAAAGCCCAACCCCACAGTGACACAGTTCCTCCCGCAAGGCCACACCTCTAACAGTACCACTCTTTGGGGCAAGCATATTCAAACCATCACAGATTCCTTCTCTGATTTACTTAACTCCATTAACGGGTAGGTTAGCTACCACGTTGTGTATGTCAGTTCCATGTTCTGTGACCCATCTATCAGTTCTAATAGTCTTTTGGTAGAGTCTTTAGTGGGCTTTTATCATCTGGAAATGAGAATAATCCCCCTTCTCCCTTCCTACTCATCCGTGCTGTATCCTTTCTCTTGCCCACTTGCTCTGCTAAGATTCTCACCACGTATTGATGAGATTGACAAGAGTAGAAACCCTTGGCTTGTTCATGATCTTAGAAAAATACTTCCTTTTCCTAATTTGTAAGACATAAGCTATGACCTTGCCAGGGAAGCCTTTACTATGTTGAGCTGTGATCTTTTTTACACCAGATTTCAGGACTTTTACCACGAAGGGGAGTTGAATTTTACGAAATGTTCTTTTGACATCTCTTGCAATGATCATGTGGTTTTTATCCTTGACTGTTTATTCTTATGAATTACATTTATTGATTTGTGTGTCTTGAATTCCTGGAATTAAGCCAATACGATTACGGTGTATGATCTTTCTATTGTGCCGATGAGTTTAATCTGCAAATATTTTGTGGAAGTTTTTGCACCTGTGATCATTATGGGATGTTGGTCTTGGGTTTTCTTTTTTGTTATCGTCCTTGTCCAGCTTTGACGGGCATCACGTTGCCTTATTTTCTATATTTCTTACATTTCCATGTTAGGGTTTATGCACCTGTTAGGATGGCTCTCTCTTCCACTTGTGTGTAGACTTCCTCAGTAAGCAGCTTTTTCCTTGTGGTGTGAAGTGTGGTGTTGATTCCTGTGTCACGGTGATGAGTATGTTCCCAGCTGAGCCCTGTAGGGTAACCTTCCCTGTAGCCTCTTTAGCTGGGCTTGGTCGATTTGAGGACCATGTATCACATCCACGACAAAGACTCACTGTCTACAGGTCTTACAATCATTCAAAGTGGTGTGGTGTAGACATCAGAGCATAAGGTTTGCGTCCTATGTAGTTGTCAAATAGTGGGAGTGCAGCCTCTAATAGCTGATGGAAGCTTCCTGACATATCTTGGCGACTAGCTGTGTCCTTACAAGTGATTTTGAGGCTGGTCATGGTGATAGCCTAAAGCTCTTGTCCTCTAATTGGGCAATGGTACATATCCAGAGGTCCTGTGAGGTAAGTAAACACAGTTCCCTCCTGCAGGACTCATGACCAGGCTTGTCAGCAAGTAACACCTTGACAAAGCAGCGTGTGCCCGTGCAGGTGACTAACAGGCAGTGTCAGGAGACTTGTATTTCTCCTCTCTGCTGCTCCTGGGAGGGTGACCAGCCAGGAATGAGACCTCAAAGCTTTCCTCAATGTGCCTGCCTGGGGCCCTGTCAATAACAGGGAGATTTTGTCCCTTGGGTTGATTGGTTGGTTGGTTTTAAGACAAGGTCTCACATAGCCCAGGCTGGCCTCCAGCTGGCTTACGCAGCTGAGGGTGTCCTTGAACTCCTGACCCTCCCGTGTCTACTTCCCAAGTGCTGGATCACAGGAGGGCACCACCACACTCCGACCTCTATTCTTTTTTTTCTCCTTCATTTTTTATTCTTTTATTTTTGAGATTATAATACAAATACATTTCTCCCTTCCCTTTCCTTCCTCCAAACCCTCCCACACACCCCTCCCCACTCTCCTTCAACTCTAGGGCATCTCTTCTCTTGTTATTGCATGTGTATACATATATATTCTTAACTATGACCTGCTTGGACTGTACCCTTGCTTTGTCTGGTTTTAGGGCTAGGCATGTGGCACTGGACAGCCAATCGCTGTGCTCTTCTCTGGGGAAAACCATGTCTCTCGCTCCCAGTTGTCTTCAGGGGCCTGTAGCTCTTCGTGTAGGGCTGAGGCCCACTTGGGCTTGTCCGTTGTCATCATCCTTGTTTAGACGGTCATGTTGGTGAGACTTTACGGGTGTAGCTTCTGATATTACTAGGAAACACAATATCATAACACATTCCCTGATCCTCTGACTCTCAGAGTCATTCTGGGCCCCCACCCCAATGTCCCCTGAACCTTCCGTGTGGGAGCGTTTTAAAGATGTATCCATTGTGACTGGGCTCCACAGTTCTGCATTTTGGTCAGTTGTGGTTTTCTGTAGTATGTATAATTGGTTAGGGGTTGGGGGGAGTTTGGTATAGCCAGAGGCCCAGTGGATCCCCAGATCCCCTAAGGGAAGGGATAAGGAGGCAGAAGAACCCAAAATTCTGCTCTAGGAAAAGACATGGGTATCAAATGATCTGTTTCCCGGTGTCCTCAGCCCTGGCACGCACACGGAGCCACACAGGGCTTTTCATGTACCTGGTCTCAGAAGGCGGATCCTGGGTGGTAGCGCCCTCCAATTCCTTCCCATGTAGCAGTCTGCACCTTTCAGGTGTTCATGTCAATCACTCCAGGTTACCCCCACCTGCCGAAGCAGTACTGTAAAATATCCATGAGTCTAGAACTGAGAAGGTGTGGAATGTTGTGGTCCAGGAGGAGCACAAATTCAGCCCATGGGACCCACGTCCAGATGGCCGCTGGCTATAGCACCTCAAGAGTTCATAGAAGATGCAGACAGACACTCCATGTCTTTCATCTGTTTAGGATGTGTGTCTGTAAGGCTCTGGCTTGACTAGAGCAACTTTCTGGGACCCTGTCCCCCCCCCCTTGATCCCATTATTTTTAGGACAAAGGTACAAGCTCTTGGAGTCCTGTGGACTGGGCTCAGCCATCCATCCATCCCAATATGTCGCAACTAATTAAAGAGCAGAACAAGGAAACTTAACCAATATGGCCATGTTGAGTAGAGGAACTGAGAATGAGGTCCAGTGACCCCCAAGTCTATTTTGAGGGAACTGACCTGAACTTTCTGTTTAAATAGTAGACAAACTGGGGCGGTGTACAAGAGGTGTGCATGACAAAGAACTGCTGATTGAGGGGTGACCTGGCTTGCTCTGTTCTGCTTCTGCAAGGTTGTTGAAGGCATTTGATGGAGCAATCTGACAAACATAGGCCCTGCTCCAGGGCACACCTCCTCACCATGATAGTTGCCCTCCTTTGGAGGGTGGCCTGACCTGTGAGACTCTGCTGTTCCTGTAATCCAGGGTAACTCAGGACTGGAGACCTTAGATGCCTCCAAAATCTGGAGTAAGATGATCCAGGCCTGACAGGAAATGCCCTCCCCCACCCCGCCCCGCTCCACTGCCACCCTCTCCGACCCCCATGCTTTTGTCTCAGTACCTTTGGCCTTGAAGAGGGATAAGATGACATAGCTCCTACTAGTTACCTTGTGAGCACCACCATCACCACAAATGATTAACCTGTCTGCAAACTGTTACGCAGGTAACTGAGCCCCAAGCAATAGTGGTTTACAAAATGAAGGCAGAGGTACCAGGCTTTCAACCTGCTGTGACTTAAATTGCATGGCCAAGTGAGGAGTGAATGCTTTTTAGCAACATAAGGTCAGGGTCTGGAGAGCTGGCTCGGTGGTTAAGAGAACTGTCAGCTCTTACAGAGAAGCTAAGTTTGGTCCCCCCAACACCAACATGGTTACTCATGGCAGTCTCTAACTCCAGTTCTGGGGATCTATCGCCCTCTTCTGGCCTCTACAGACACTGCATGCACACAAAACATACACGTATGAAAATTAAAACTGAGTAATTATAAACCAGCTTTGAGGGGAGAAAATCTATTTTGTACGTTTGTAGTAGAATGCACTAAGAAACCCTAAATTCTGGATTGCAATAGTATTCAGCTGTCACTGTGTGTAGAATTCCCTGGCTAAAGAAAATGTTATGTTTGTCAATGGCTCTCTGAGGTAGCCAGCAACTAGACCGACTGACTGATGTGTAGTGGTCTAAAAGGATGTACTGAGCCATAGTTCATCAAACACAGATAAATATGAGGAAAGACACAAGGTGAAACCCAGGTACCCAGTTCCTGACTGTATCTATAACAATGAACAGCAGCCATCTATCTGACTGTAACCATTTGGGGAAACTCCTCCCACAAGCAGCCATTTTGCAGAAGAATAAATACTGATACAAAGTGTGTCCCACAATGCTACATTGATCAAACTCCCAGTAGGAACATTGAGGTCATGGCAAAATTGCTAGTAGGTGCTGTAGTGCAGCCAGCAACCCAGAGAAAATGTCTAAAAAGACATTTTCAATGCATTCAAATGGATGCCTGTGTTTTAGTAAAGTAGGCTCTCCAAAACCCCAAAGCACTATTTGTTTTCTTTTTTTAATGGTAAATATTTTGTTCTTCGTTTTCTTGAAGCTGAGCATGTAATTTGAACGTCTCTAGGTAGCTCTCCCTTACAGCGGCTGTCCCTGGAAAATTCAATGTGACAGCTCTAAGCAGCACACTGTCTTTCACATTCTGCTGATTGCTCTCGTTGTTCTGCTAACTTAGGAAACACAGTCCTGTTGAGGGCCAGCCCTGGTAAGGATGGGATCATGCCTCGTAGAAGTCCCCTTCCCAGCAGGCCTCTGCAGGCTCCAAGGTGGTGAGTGTTTTTTTGCTTTGTGATCTAACGCATGCTCTGTTTTGGAGCAGGTTCCACGTGCTACTTAAAAGACTTCCCACTCTGTAGCTGCTGGATAGAATGTTCTATGAATTTCTGTTGAGTGCATTTGACCTATAGTATAATTTATGCTTCTCTGTTGCTCTTTTGGGGAAGGTTTTGAGTGGGGAATCCAGTAGAAAGGGTAGGATGTAAATGCCCAAGTATCATTTACTGGCGTTTCCATATCTCTTTAGGGTTATTTGTGTTTATACAGACATGCATACATACCACACACATATAATCTTAGGTTTCAGTGATGGCTCAGCCATTAAGAGCACATAATCCTTCTTGTAGAGAATTGGAATTCAGTTTATAGCATTGGGCCACTCACAAACACCTGTAACTCCAGCTCCAGGGGACCCAATGCCTTCTCCCGTCCTCTGGGGACACTGCACACACACACACACACACACAGAGGTGGGGAGGAGGGAGAGGGAGAGCCAGACACACGTCAAAATCAAATCTTTTTAACACTGAGTTACCGACAGTCTTGTAACACTCTCCTGCTGACTTGATCTCTTGGCCGTGACTCAGTGACCATCTTTTCTTGTCTCACTGTCTGTCTTAAAGTCTGTTCTGTTTGTTGTGAGCACAACTGCTCAAGCTTGATTTTGAATTTGTTTGTTTCTTTGTTTCTTGTCCTCTCAGCACAGGGTTGGATCATCACCTTTCAGCCTGTCTGTATATTTTAAATGATCACCTGGGGCCACTTACCCTCAAGTTATTGGTGGAAAATAGGGACTTGTTCCTGTGGTTTTTAAAAATTACCTAGTTTGAGATATTCTTTTATTTTAGGTTGATTGGTTTGCTCTTTATGGCTTGATGGTCTACTGTATTGGTCATGTTTGATTATTTTCTGTTTTTACCCATGTATCTACTCCAGTTAGATTAGTGTCTTTACTGGGATTTTGTGATCTTTTTCTTCACCCACATCTACATGAAGGGTTTCCTAAGCATGGTTTCTAACGTAGTCTTGAACCTCCTCAGTCGGTACTCACCTTGGAAGGTCTTCTTTTGTCCTTTGGTTCTGAAAAACATCTTTCTGAATGTTGCTCCAAGACCTTAGATTCTTAGTATCCTCTACCTTGAACTGACATTAGAATACACTGCCTTCTGTTCTTAAGATAGACTTTCTGACTGTATTAACCTTGATTGGTTTTCATTTAATTTTTTTTAGAATATAAAACAGTGCCCTCTGTCTTCTTGCCCATAGGGTCCCTGCTGAGAAGCCTGCTTGGCAGTCAAACAGGAGTGTCCTTAAAGTGACTTGCCACATCACTCCCGTGGGGTCTAAAATTCTGCCCTGAACTTTCAGCTACAGTCTGGCAGCTGAGCATGTGTTCTAGTCACCTCTGTTGCGTATCCACCTGTCTTAGTTGCTGCAACAAAAACACTGTGACCAAAAAGCAAGTTGGGAAGAAGAAAAAAAAAAAAGCAAGTTGGGGAGGAAAGGGTTAATTCAGCTTACACTTCCACATTGCTGTTCATCACTAAAGGGATTCAGGGGGTGGATCCAGATCAGGAACCTGGAGGCAGGAGCTCATGCCAAGCCCCTGGAGAGCTGCTGCTTACTGGCTTGCTTCACGTGGCCTGCTCAGCCTCCTTCCTTATAAAACTCAGGGATGGCACCACCCACCATGGACTGGCCCTCCCCCAATGATCCCTAGTTAAGAAAATGCCTTATACCTGGATCTCATGGAGGCATTTCCTCAACTGAGGTCCCTTCCTCTCTGATGACTCTAACTTGTGTCAAACTGACACACAAAACCAGCCAATTCAGTGCTCGTGTCTTTCACGAGAGTGAACACGTTTTCTGTTATTATTCACTGAGTGGGGTTTTTAATTAAATGAGGCCTTCGTACATGTGGATCTGGTCAATACGTCTTCTTTACTCTCTTTCCGTCTTTCCCTTTGCCAGTCATGCAAACATTTGATCTTTTAATGGTGCTCTTAACACCTTAGGAATTCTCTCTCTCTTTCCTTTATTACTGTCTGGATGTAGTAGTCGAAAGATGTCTTCAGGCTCCAACCTGCTTCTTGTCACCCCATCCTGTAACTCTAACACCCAGACAAAACCATCTGCGACTGGCCACGCCCCCATCACAGAAGGCAGTCCTGTGCCTCCCAGGTCTTGGGGATGGCATCCTCTGTGTTTCCCCATGCTGTAACACTTAGTGTGTCTGTGCCAGTGAGCTACCTCTTGGTCCTGAGACAGCCACCCACTGAGTCAGCGCAACAGGATGTCTGTGGGGCCTAGAGATGGGAATTTTCAGGAATCCCTAAGATAGTTCCTGACTTTAAGACCATGAAGGTTCATAGCAAGCCAAGCAGATTTCAAACCCTTTTAGACTATAACTCTGCAATGGCTGAGAGGACTTACAGGCCCAGGAGTGGCCAGCATCTGCACTGATATGTTGCTGGAATTCTACCATCCTATGGAGGTGGGCAGCAGGTGAGGGCCTCCACGTTGCCATGCTGCTGCTCCAGGCCTCTGGATCTTACAAGGCTTTCATTTCCTCCTGTTTATTTCTGCATTTTCCACAAGTTGCCCCCCTTCATTTATAGCTGGGCATCTGTTACTTTAGCTCTTTGTGAAGAATCAAACTGACAACTTTGTTTGGCCCCATTGCCCTGCCCACCCACTTATGTGTAGGGTAAGGAGAGGTCAGATTTCAAGTCCAGGAATGATACAAAAATAACTGTGCAGTAGACACAAAACAGGCCAGACCAGTTGATCTCATTTCCTGTCTGTGGCTGGGAATGCCCTGACAAAAGGCAACCTAGGGAAGAAAGGATTTATTTGGCTTACACTTCCAGGTTACAGTCCATTACTGTGGAAAAAGTCAAGGCAGAAACTTAAAGGCCCACTTCCATGGTCAAGAGCAGAGAGAATAAACACATGGATACTTTTACTATTCAGGATCTCGCTAATTAGGGAATGGTGCCTCCCACCATGGGCATCAATAACTTTAGAGAATCCCCCACATACATGGTCATGGGTAACCTGATCTGGTCAGTTTATGAACTGAGGATTTCCCAGGTGATTCTAGGCTAAAACAATCACACTTGTGATCAGTATTCAGAAAGCAGTGCTCAGCTGAGTGTCCACAGAACAATAATCACTTATACTATGGAAACAACAGGAAGCAATGGGATTCTATAGACTCAGACACCCTACACTGTTTATAGCATATCTATGTGCTGTTCTCTGGATTTTCCTTTGACCCAATAGCAACTTTTTCTCAGTCCTTTGTTAATGGGTTGATAGAATTTTGGACGCCGGTTCCTGTCCTTTTTTAAGACGATTATGTCACAGTTATAATTTCCTCTTTGCTTGTTCCTATGCTTTGTTCATATACTACCAAGAGATTTGCCATGGGCTGTTCTGAAGTCTTCAGGCTGGAGTGACTAACTTTGATTATTGATTGCTGATTATTGATGGCTAAACAACATGGCTTCCTGTGTGCCAAGGATGCTAGCTGGCAAGAAAATGCCATGATCTCACTGTTTTTAGTTAGGGTTCCATTGCTGTGAACAGACACCATAACCAAGGCAACTCTTATAAAGGAAAATATTTCATTGGGACTGGCTTACGGTTTCAGAGGTTTAGTTCATTATCATCATGGCAGGAAGTATGGCGGCTGGCAGACATGATGCTGGAGAAGGAGCTGAGAGTTCTCTATCTCCATCCAAAGGCAGCCAGGAAGAGGCTCTTTCTACTGCACTGGGTGGAGCTTGAGCACTAGGAGCCGTCGAAGCCCGCCTACACAGTGACGCACTTCCTCCAACAAGGCCACACCCACTCCAACAAAGCCACACCTCCTAATAGCGCCATTTCCCATGCACCAAGTATATTCAAACCACCACACCAACACTTCTAGCACATCCCCCCACTTTTCTGATAAACATGAATGCTTTCAACAACCTTATTCGCTCTTTCTGGCTCGAAGCCTTCTTACAAAGGCCAACAAATGGAAGAGCGGGCCATGGGTTGATTTATAACTGTGGGTTTCTTCAAAGAGTGAGTTGTGTTTTGATTTATTACTGTGGTTTTCAAAAGAGTAAGTCTGAAAGAAACGGACTTGTCACCTAGAGAAAAACGTAAAAATAAAATGGAGAATTTTTTTAAAGTGGGGGTGGGGAGGGAGGTGACTTTACTCTTCTCATGGCTGACCCCTTTCTTCATTTCAATTGGGAGCATAAATAGTGAAAAATGACAGGCCAAAAAAAAAAAAAAAAAAATTCTGGGCAGACACTCTATCAGATTGTTTATATTTTTTCTAATATAATGCAACCATTTAGCATCACATTAACAATAGCTGATATCTCTATGTCTCATGTAGTTCTCTGTGTATGCACAAGCACATAATTTTCATCAAAATTAAGTTTTAATAATGAGACACTAGTTTGCACAGGCAGCTTTGTTAAGCCTGCTGAAGTCAGCAATGTGGGTATTTCTGAGGGAGACCATTGCTGTGGGCTGTGGCTCTTGAAGGAGATGTTAGATGTTTTGAAAAATCAAAAACCCAAGACAAAGGCTGGATAGCTGTCAGTGGTTAGTAGTACTTCCTGTTCTTGCAGAGGACCTGAGTTTCTTTCCCAGGAGGCTCGCTATTGCCTGTCCTCCAGCTCTAGGGGGTTCTAACGCCCTCTTCTGGCTGCCTCAGACACTGCACACACATGTGCAAACCCACACTCAGGGCACAAATCTACCTGGTTTAAAAACCAAATTAAAATCCCTTTAAAATATTTAAATAAGATCCAAGTCACATCACTAGGTGACTTCTAAACGCCAACTTTGTCATCCTGTAGCTTTCTGGAATACTCACTAGTATGGCTAGAACATAGCCTTGGGGTTACCTCCAAGTTCAGTATCACCCATGTACAGGGTAATATGTATTTCTGCTACAATGGAAAAGATCGGGGCTCCTTGTAACTATTCTGACTGCTTAATATAATTCAAAATATAACTTGATGGCCCAGGATCATCAGTCTTACGGTGCTGTCTCTCAGCTACCTCTGACACGATTCTTAAAATCTGTGTGTGCCCTGTGAGCATTCCTAAATCAACATCTAAATTTTTCCTCTTCTATAGCTGCAAAATTGGTACAGTGTAGTAGACACTTCATCTTCACATAAGAGCAACATTCCTTTTCAGACATCCTCAGGAGGCTCTGATTGACAAGCGACACCCTCCCTTCACAACACAAAGGAGGCAACTTCGAGTAGGAAGTTTTCCTGTCTTCCCGGGTGCTCCTGGAATTTTTAGTTTCATCTCATTCCTCCCCACCCCCATCTGAGATCCAATTACTCTGGGCTTTCACGCCACTTAACTGTATCTATTAAACAAAATTTACATATTATCTATCCACTGATCATGAGGCTCTAAGGCTTTAAATTCTTTTAATGAGCTTGATCAATAAAAATACAAGATACAAGTGGTAACACATGAATCATTAAACACAGTAAAAAGATACATTGGAAGCACAAGACAATGGTGCTTCCTCTCAGTAACTCATACCCCCTGGCTCCGGATCAGCACTGCTGTTCTGGGAAGGAGCCAAGGCACCAACGCCATTCTCTTCTCCCTTTTAAGTTTCTTGTGGGGAGGGGTGGCAGTGAGCCCTGCTCATACAGGTTAGGAGACAGAGCAGAGACACTTCAGGATAGCAGCATAGCCAGGCTCTTCTTCATATCTGCATGTCAAAACATCTGTGCGGCTCCTTTATGAAATTCTCAGTGTTAAACGTCAAAAATCCACCAGGTGTTAGGTCCATTCACAAAAACAAAGGCCAGGAACCACCACTTTGGGGATTTGTGTGTGAAAGGGCTTGTGTGCTGTTGTCCCTGCTTTTCGAAGGTGCAAACACACTGTCTACTTAGATGAGTCTCAGGAAAGGAAGGGAACAACAGGAAGATAAGAGTCTACAGGCAAACCTGGTCCATTCTAAAGGCTCTAGAATCATGGACTCAGTGGCTTTAGGATGCCTGGCCATGGTGACTTTGATTTAGATTGTAACCTGGTCAGGAAGCATATAAATGACTAGATTTTGTTTGCAGCTTTGTTAAAAGGAGCAGCATGTGTGGGGATGGGCCTGGAGAGACAGCTCAGAAGTCAAGACCACTTACCAGTCTTACAGAGGACCTGGGTTTGGTTTCTTGTATCCACATTGTGTGGTTTACAACCACCTCTAACTCCAGCTCCAAGAAATCCAACGCCCTCTGCTGTCCTCTGTGGGTACTGCACTCATGTGCACATACTAACTCACAGACACACATATGCGCACACCCAGAAAATAAAATAAATCTTTTTTTAATTATCTGTTTATTTTGTGTCTATGAATACATTGTTGCTCTCTTCAGACACACCAGAAGAGGGCATCAGATCCCATTACAGATGGTCGTGAGCCACCATGTGGTTGCTAGGAATTGAATTCAGGACCTCTGGAAGAAGAGTCAATGCTCTTAACTATGGAGCCATCTCAGCCATTAAAGGCTAGGCTCACAACCAAACATAAATCTTTTAAAAGGATTTTTTTTTAATTGCCCTGAAACATTTTCTACAGTCGACTGGATGCACGCACCATGCTAGGCTACAGGATCCTGGGGTCACCTTAGGAAATGCAGGCCTCTACACCCTGTTTAATTACTGCACACCTAAGCCTCACAACACACAAACTGTCTAACTTTGTCTACTGAAGTTTCCCACACCCAGTGACCTTTGCCACCCCAGCTCTGTATTTTCTCATGTCATAACCAATGTCCCAAATAATACACAAAGGATGGAGAGCAAACCCATGTGAGATTGTAAGGGTCTCCTTGATTCGTGAAGAATGATGCCCCAGATTCAAATAGTATGCAACAGCAAAAAGCGTTTATTCTTCAGAGAAGCTGCACGCAGGGGTCTATCATGCATCAGTACGGAAGACAGCGGTGTGAACTTTGCAGGGTCAGTGTAAAGCCTATTAGGGTAGGAATGGATGACTCTTACCTTTCTGTCCCTTGGTTGGTTGGCTCTATCTCCAGGAATATGGATGCCTTTGTGATTGGTTAAGGCTCTGGGGGATTTGGGGGACTTTTGCTGATTAACTGTACTTGGCTCAAGCGAAGTGGTAGACAGCAGCTTCTACAGCTCCTGATGGGCTGCCCACGAGGGGCAGTTTCCCCTGGAATTGACTGGTTTTGGACTTTTCCAACTATGGTAGACAGAAACGTAGGCCTAATCTCCCAGACTGCCAGTTTGGAGCCTGTCGAGTCTGCCTGGCTCTGACTAACTCTGTCTTCCCAACATGACACTGTCCATGGTTGTTGTCACCAGTGCTGCTGCTGTCATTCAAGATGCCTGTGCTCTCCTGTCTAGACAAGGACACATGGCATCAGGACAGGCTCAAGTGATCCTTCTGTAAGAGAACCAACTCGGACCCTGAAGTCACCACCAAGAGTCAAATCAGTGCATGACCCAATCAAGCTCAGGACAAAAGAACCTCACAAGTGCCCTCTAGTGACGGACCAGGAGGAGAACGTTCTTCCCAGCTCACTGGTACAGCTGCCCCGCAGGGTGTGTCTCTATGGATTTCACACCTCATTGGAAGAAAGATGCTTCCTGCTGCCTCCTACCCGCCATCTCTCACTTTCTTTTTTTTACAGTAGCAAAGATATCCATTTTAAGCAATGAAGACTCCAGCCTTAGCAATTGGACTTTAAAACAGAGCAAGATGGAGGGATGGATGGGAGGATGGCAGCAGTCCAAGTTCTGCTGTGCACAGGTGACAATACAATAAGGGACCGTTCCCTGGTCCCAGCCAGTGGGAAACTGCTACCGAGCCTGACGTGTCCTTCCCTGAGGTCTTCACCCAGCTTCTAATCCAAGTCAGCCACGTTGCTTTCTACTCCTAGAGTAGAAAGGACCAAAGACCAAAGGATCCTGTCCCTTCATTTTCCAAAAGTGTCCTGAGCACAGCTCCTTCAGAGACCAACCTCCAAGCTAACTTAGTCTTCTGACCTTGGAATAAAGCCATTTGTTACTGGGTTCAAGGGGCCATATCCACCATGAGCCCCTGAAGACCTAGGATCTCCTAACTCCTCTGATCCCACTTTGTATTTCATTTGGTAATTGACAAGGAAAGAAAGGAGTCCACAGCCAGATCGCAGCCGTTCATAGCTACACCTGCTTTCCCAAGTCAATTCTGCAGTCATTGGGAAGCTGTGAGTTTACTGTTTGTCTGTCTTCTCCTTTAAGAGTTTTTATAAAGCTGGAGACTTAGCTCAGTCGTAGCATAAGGACCTGAGTTCAATTCCCAGCACGGCCACAAACACACACACACACACACACACACACACACACACACACACACACACCCCTTGTTAAATCCTGCAAGCATTGAATGATGTCTCATAGGTGACTATGGACTGGGTAGGTGAGCCTGCCTTCTGGAATAGCTGCAGGTTTCCTGTAACACACCCTAACATCAATACCATCAGAGCTTAACTTGATGGCACCCAAATGTTGGATAACCCAGACAAATTTTCCTATAAACCTACCTTTCGGCTTCCTCTTTAACCAGCAATGATGCTGTTGGCTGTGGCCCCAGGACCTTGGCAGCAGTCTCCTACCAGACTCAAGGGGACCCTGGATGTGATGAGTCGGGGCAGGCACAACAAGGACATGCAAGAAGCTAACACCCCAACACCCCAATGCCACTAGCCACGAGACAAAAAAAATGTCCTAAGGGCAGACTCCATCCCCCATTTCTGCAGATTCCATGAAGATCTGTCTAGCCAACTGCTGTGCCAGCAGTAGTTAACACACATTGAGGTGAACCCCTGACCAGTCTTTGGGGTCCTGTGGAATACAGTGGCCTTAACTGTTGAATCATTTTCCTCTTCCAAATCCTTTTTGGAATCTAATAATAGTTCCCCATGTCTCAGCTCATCTTCCGTGGAAGTCAATTACCTGGGTCATCCGCAGAATCTTGTTCACCACAGAGGAATTCTGTTTATTGTACAGATCAGGTATAGAACGCTTAACAACATGAAACCGTTGTCTTTATTCAATGAGGCTGAGAACAGGGAAGGACAAACATGAGGCACACAGTTGGGGGATCCTCTATCAGGAGTATAAGTTAAGAAAGTTGTCCAAGGTGGAAAATTAGCAGGAAGGTCTCAACCCCTCCTGCCCATAGGGGTGTCTTCAGAACTGTCATCTCTATGGTGAGTGGCTCAGAGAGAGGACAATGAAGGTCACAGATGAATCTCTTCCTGGGGGCTGATTATAAGGCTCTCCCGTACCCAGATGCACTCGTGAACACCGCATGCATGCGCACGTGCTCACGGCTTCTAGGAGTAGAACCTGCTATTGCTCACTCTCTTCTCTCTCAACCTGAAATAAAGGAGATTGAGTCCCATCAGTGGGTAACTCCCACCCTACCTAGGCTGAGCGGAGGAGGCTCTGGGCTCCTAGTACACCCCTGAGCTTTGGGGAATGTCTACTCCCTCCTTGGTAAACAGGGCAATGGCGGCTCTTCTAAGGATCCAATGAGAACACACCTGATGGGCGGAGCTCATGCTCTTTGAAGGTTAGTTCATTTGACGCTTGGTTGGGAACATGGCTGCCTCTCCCACCCACCTCATGTCTGGGGCATAACCAGAAGCTTCCGCTGGGGAGAATTTGTCTCAGATCTGAACCACTTAGTCTACCGCTGACCACTCAGTGAGGACAACTTCAAAGTTTGTAGTCACTGTAGCTTAAGAGCAGACCGCTTGCCTCGCCATGAACGAGGCTCCAGGTTTGATCCCCTGCACAGCCACAGTGAACAACTGGTGCTCACTATTTATCCTCATTATTAGACCAAACTGTCCGTGGAGGAAACAGTTCTGCATGAGGGAAGCAGCAGGTGCTTGCGGTGTTAGGTAGCTTCTAGGTCACTCCTAGAAGCTCCAGGACTTGGGGGGTTGGCGGGGGCGTGGAGGGGTTGGCGGTTGTGACCACACCTACCTCCGGTTGCATTTCTCCTGGTACAGCTGCAGCTGATTCTCGTTAACATTGAACTCCTTCACCAGGGCATCACGGTTGGCTCCGCGAAGGTTCTGGTGTGTGTCATACAAGAAGAGCTGGTTGTTGAGTTCTTCCTGCCGCCTCCGCAGTTGGCGACAGGAGGAATAGAGTTCTTCTTCACTCTCCTGGGGGTGGGAGTGGGGGAGAACAACCTTGTGAGTGGCATCTTCCGAGCCAGTACAGAAGGCACATCTTGCGTCTCGCACGACTGCCTGCAGGATCGCAGGGCAGAGGTTTTGCAACTGGGGCAGCTCCTGGAAGCCAGGGCCTAATTTAAGCAAAGGTGACTTTTGCTACACAGTAGAACTTCCTCCTTCTCTCCTGTTGACCCCAGCCTCTGCTTTGCCATCATCATCTACGGCAAAAGCTGCTACAGCCCTTGGTCTTCCAAATGTGGCTTTACCCTGAAGCCCTGAAACACAAGAACACTGTGTGTCTTTCTGAGTTGAATCTGCTCATCCTGGGGTCAGATCAACTTCTGGCTTTTGCCTATGTTCATGGGTGTCTATGCAGGCCTATGTTCTCGGGGAAGAAAGGGTGGTACAAGGTGTGTGGGGGGGTGTAGAGCAGACAATATCATTCAAGGGACTTAAAAGGCAGAGTGGGAGGAGGAGCTTAAAAGGAGGAGTTGGGGAGATGCTTGGTCCAGAAGAGCTTGGGTTGTAAGCATGAAGAGGATCCGCAGCACCCACGGAAAAACCCTGAACAGAGTGATACAAACTTAATATCGGCTCTGGGGAGGCAAAGACAGGTGGATCCCTAGGGCTCACTGGCCAGCCAGCCTACCCTAGTTAGTAAGCTCTATACCAGTGAAAGAAGCTGTCTCAAAAACCAAGGCGGGAGCTAGAGAGAAGGCCCAGGCATTAAGAGTTCTTGCTGGTAGTGATAAAAACTGCATGGTATTGGTACAGTGACAGGCAGGTAGATCAATGGAATAGAATTGAGGACCCAGAAATGAACCCACACACATATGGTCACTTGATCTTCGACAAAGGAGCTAAAACCACTCAGTGGAAAAAA
>CM052707.1:45916215-45973994 GCA_028551405.1 Uromys caudimaculatus | reverse complement strand
TAGGTGAGAGGAGGAATTCCCTCACAGAGGCGGGGAGGGGGAGGGGATAGGGGGTTTCCAAAGAGGAGACCCAGAAAAGGGGAAACATTGGAAATGTAAATAAAGTATCAAAAATAAAATTAAAAAAAAAAAAGTTCTTGCTGATCCCCCAGGGACCAGAGTTCAGTTCCAAACACCCATTGGGCAATTCACAGGCACCTGTAACTCCACTCTAGGGGATCCAACGCCATCTTCTATTACCTGCTGTCACATGCACATAGCCACGTGCATCATTTCAATTGTCTTATGTTACACTTCCGTGGATAGCTACACATGCGGGGTGGATGAAGAGCAGGTGCTTCTGATACAATGTATAACTTCTCCCATCGACCCCAGCCACTGCTTCACTAACTCAAGTGCTATACTTGCTGCTCTCTCACTAATGCACACAGCATCTTCTCCAGAGATGCTCTCTCTCGGTTCATCCATACACAACTCCTCCATAGCAGTGTTACCATTTGACTATAGTGCAGTGTTTCTCAACCTGTGAGTTGCGACCCCTTTGGGGGTCAAACAACCCTTTCACGGGTTGCCTAATACCATGGGAAAACAGAGATATTTACATTACGATTCATAACAGTAGCAAAATTATAGTTATGAAGTAGCAACAAAAAGAATTGTATGGTTGGGGGTCCCCACAGCATGAGGAACTGTATTAAAGGATCACAGCATCAGGAAGGTTAAGAACCACACTGTGGTGTTTTGCTGCAGTCAGGACTTCTGGCTCTGCTTCCCACCATTGCCATCTACAGTTATTTCCACCAGCCATTCCCATGAATGGGCATCAACTTATTACAGGCTGCTGCTCTTGACCTCTCAAGAATCACTGATGTTCTGAAGGACGTCTAGAAAGGCAAATCCCTTCCAGAAAGTTCTCCGTGGGAAGAATGACTACAGCAGCCTTTCCTATGCATTTCCTAAATAATAAGCCTCAGAAGTCAAAATTATCCCTTGATATGTGGGCAGCAGAAAGCATCTTGTATCTGCAGGTACAAAAACATGAATCTTGCCATCTATCTCCACTGGGCCCCTGGGTGACCAGCGCACCATCAATGCACAGCGATACTCGGGACGGGAATTTTTCTTTTGAGGTCTCAATGGCGGGGCTTAAATGCTTCAGTAAATCATGTCATAAATGGATGTGCTGTCACCCAGGCTTCTGAGTGCAGAGTGGATTTAAGATAATCCTCGGGGGCCCAGGATTTTGAGAATAGTAAACTAGCTCTTCACATATAGCCAGCAGCTACATCAGCCCCCACCCAAGGCGGGCTGTCTTTTGAAGCTTAGCATTGACGTCTCTCTATAGCTACAGAATCCACCATCGCTTCCAAGAGGAGATATTTCATCTGCTCTGAGACTGTACTGCACAGCCTTCTTCGGCGGTGGTCACATGGCCAGTGACTCAGCTGGCTCTCCTGCATCAGCACCCTCTGCTTCATCTCCCACTGTGATGCTCTGGAGCAGATTCTTTCCTTAAAGGCTCCAAGTCTCCCTGCAGACTGTCATTTTTTTTTTTTCCTGTAGTTTTCTTGCAGAACTGTGCAGAGTCAGGACTTCCATCCTGTGAATGCTGTGGCTGCCTTGATCGTCTACTCAGACCACTGGTGCTTTCTCCATATTGAAATAAGATGTCTCATTGTTTGTGCTTGTAAGAGTAGCTCTTCCCCCAGCCCTAAGAGCCTTTCCCTAGTGTTCACAGCTTAGCTGATTACAAGACCTGGCTTCTGCCCTGTCTCTGCTCTTGATACCCCTTCCTGGTCTGAACCTATTCTAGCTTTGATCTATGTGACAGACATGTGACTCTTCCTGTCCCTGGAACATTTTCTTAAGTGGTGCTCTTAACTGTGTCTTGGAGAATAAGGAAGATAGAGGAGGATCTGTGAAGGATACTGACCAATCCATAGACCGGCCAGAACATACACATTTACCAATTCAGTGTCTCACATGAGTGCAGCCTATAGAACCCCCGGCCAGTCACAACAGTAAGATCAGAGATCACAGATCTCCACGATGGCTATAATGATCTACCGTACGCTGAAAATCTGAAATAGATTCAGATGGGGCAGGGCCACACAACGCTATCAGGAGCTGCTAAGGAAAGCCTTCATGGAGCTCCATGCAGGGCTGCCGCAAGCCTCAGTCTTCAAAATTCTCAACATATTCAAAGTACAGGAAAGTAAGGTTTGCCTGCATAGGTGTGGCATATATTTTATTAGTGATTTTCAAGTAATTTTGGCTTCTTTAGAATATTTTTTCGAGATTTTTTTGTTTTTTTTTGTTTGTTTGTTTTTTTCGTTTTTTCGAGACAGGGTTTCTCTGCGTAGCCCTGGCTGTCCTGGAACTCACTCTGTAGACCAGGCTGGCCTCGAACTCAGAAATCCACCTGCCTCTGCCTCCCAAGTGCTGGGATTAAAGGCGTGCGCCACCACCACCCAGCTGAGATTTATTTTTATTGTATGTATATAAGTATTTTGTGTGTGCATGTCTGTTGCCCATGGAAGTCATAAGAGGATCATGGATCCCCCAGTACTGGAGTTTCAGGCAGTTGTGAGCTGGCCTTTGAGTGCTGGAGACCAAACCCAGGTCCTCTGCAAGAGCAGCCAGTGCTCTTAACTGTTGAGCCATCTCTCCAGCCCCTAGGGTTCTTGTTTTCAAATCCAAGCATCTGTCCAACTTTATGGCGTCACAGGCAAATGACGACTCAGGGAGGTCACCGTGTTTGAAGGTACAGAAAGGTTTGCTTTCTGACCCAGGACACAAGCGAGTTCATAAAGTTCCCACGACAAAGAAGTAAAGAGATTTTTATCCATTTGCAGAATGCAAAGGTTTATTTCTGAAGTTAAGGTACTGTGGGCTTCTTTTTGTGTGGACTGGCTCACCCAGACTATGAAAACATATTCTTGTAGTTTTACATTTATTGACTTAGGGGCAGGAGATGAGCCACAGTGCAAGCGTGGAGGTCAGAGAACAGTTTAGCAGAATCAGCTCCCGACGGCCACCCTGCGGGTCTTGGGGATTGAACTTAGGCAGGCAGGCTTGGAAACCAGCATCTTTACCCACTGAGCACCTCAGCAGGCTCAAAGAATTGTCCATGTCCTGAATCTGAATTAGCTTTTACTTCGTGAGCTTTCCACTGTCTTGTCCTTTGAAACTAAGCATCTCGATCGTTATCTACCCTTCCTCGATGCTTTATGGTATTTTGTATTTCTTAGAGTCTCAACATGTGGTTCAAACTTCGGGCTTGGGCAATCCTGCCCGCTGAATAGCTGGGACTCCAGGTGTGCCCCACCGTGCCTCGCCATCTGTAGTTTGGCTTTGACGTATTACTGCTTTTCCCAGTATGCTCCCACCCTTTCCAGTGGTCTAATTCCTGCCTTCCATAATTTGATCTTGGGCTTTTTTGAAAACCCTAGACTGTTGGATTCCTTCCCCAGTCAGAGTCCAGCTTGGTTGCCCAGTTAGGCGGAAGTGCTTGTCCTTGTGCTTACTACACACTCGAACTCCTGTCCTGATCTGTTCCTCTGTTTACCCTCATGATTAAGTTTCTGATGGTGACTTCCTGCTGCCCTCGTATGACGCATGCATTTCAAGAGTCCCGTGATTTCAACAATCCCCGTTAAAATGGCATTTCCCTTTTATATCAGGAATGAAGTCTCTCTCAGCCTGGTCCTTGTCGTCAGAGGTGAAAACCTTTAGGTCGTTCATTATATCTGTTTTTTTGTGCTGATTATTTTTAGTTTCAGGCTGCAGGCTTTTTCATTATAGTGGATGTTTCTTGTATCCTTCCTTGATACCACCACAAAGTCTTAACCAGTGTTCTCCCCTCCGTAAGATACCATTATACCACAAAATCCCCTCGTTTCCCAGCTCCGCACTTTATCATCTAGAAGTTTCCTTTATATACAGGGGCTACATAGGAGTTTGCTTTCGGTAAAATTCCTGTAAACTCAGAAATGCATTTGTGTGTGTGGGTGTGCATAGAAGCCAAAGGTCAACGTCGGGCATCTTCCTCCATGGCTCTCAACTTTCTTACTTATGTTTGAGGCAGCATCTCACAACATAGCCCTGGCTATGGAGTTCGCTGTGCCTCTCCAGCACTGAGATTAAATGTGTGCACTGCCATGCCTGGCCACCTTACTTTTGAGATGATGCTTTTCACAGACCCTGTAGCTTAACCAGTCTACCTGGCCAGTGAATTCAGAGGATCGGCCCACTCTCCCACTTTTCCCAGAGGGCACTGGGGTTACAGATGTGCTCCATGTAGCCGGACTTTTCCATAGATACTGGGATCCAAACTCAGGCAACTTTACCAAGGGAGCCATCTCCCCAACCCATGAATGCATCTGTACTATAGCATCTTCCTAGCCCTGTGAATGTGTCTGTACTGTCCTACTGTCCTACTGTCCTGACAGGTGGGGACTGGACACTGTTTTCTCTCCCCTAGCCAGTCTGCAGCTGACATGTCCCTGTCCTCCAGTTTCCAGGGCTAATGAGGACAAGTCCAGTACTAGACTTTACCTTATACACACTCAAGCTTGTTTAGGTGCCTGGTTCTTTTTCCTCTGAGTTCAATATATTTTGTTTGGGTGTATCGGTCATTTTCTATTCACCCCACTGAATCAAATGAGCACACCTATAGCGACTGTCCGTCTGCTAACTGCCGGAAGAGTGGCCAACCTGTCACTTCCTCAATAACCTCCCTTTCTAATGGTGACGTTCTTGATGCTGAAGTACTTCTTCTGCCTTAAACATAGGTACCTTTCTTTAAATTGATTTTTTCTTTGTTTCATTCTGTATTTCAAGTCAGGGTTTCTCTATGTAGCCCTGGCTATCCTGAAACTAGCTCTGTAGACCAGGCTGGTCTCGAACTCACAGAGATTTTCATGACATAAGAGGTCAGAGTCTGTTTCTGTTTCCAGTTCCAAATCCTTTTCCAGGGCTCCACGAGGTAGCTCCCACGGTGCCCGTGACTTCCGTCTTATGCCTGCGCTGCCCACCACTCTAGCTGCACAGTGGGCCTTTCTTCCTCTGTGTGTGCTAGATTTGTTTTTTTTTTTTTTTTTTTTCATTACAGCTTTGGGGCTTTGTCTGTTTGGTATCTATGTCCTGTCAATGGATCTGGGGAGGCAAGAACAGCACTTCTGTCTCTGTCTCTCTCTCTGTCTCTCTCTCTGTCTCTCTCTCTCTCTCTGGAGCTGGTAAAGCACCAGGAGGGTTTTAATCTGTGTCTTCAGGTCCCTCCCCAGTAGAAGAAAAATCATTCTCAATCTCAAAGTCTTGCAGACCGGCTCAGTACTTGGTCCTCCGGGACTCTGGGTTATATGCACGCCCTTTCCCTACCTCATGGGTGGCTTTCTTCCTCTGTCAGTTTATGATTTTTCAAAGTCACCGATGTATCATAGTTTTTCTCCAAAGAAGGACCACTTCTGTTGGGCTATGCCTTTAGCTGGAAGCCAGCAAGCTGGGCTTCCCGTGGACCTCACTACTCTTGCCCCTTTCTCCTACCAGCCCGGAACAAGGCGTATTCCAACCCAACCCAGGCTATTAGGGTAGCTGTTTTACTACATATCCCCACCGGGTACCACCAAGCTCGCCCCCCGATGGTGGGCACGGTGTGTGTAAGCTTCCACGCTCTGTTCCCAAAAAGCAGGTCACCTGGAAAGAGACCCCTTCCACTAAATGTCAAGACTGAACTAAAACCCAGCCCTGACTTTCAGGAAACATTTCCCCTAAAGCAATGATTCTCAGACTATCTAATACTCAATCCTTTAATATAGCTCCTCACGTTGTGGTGACCCCAAACATAAAATTATATCCGTTGCTACTTCATAACTGTAATTTTGCTACTGTTATGAATCACAATGTAAATATCTGATATGTAGGATATTTGATATTTGCACCTATGAAAGGGTCATTCGACCCCCAAAGGGATCGCAACCCACAGGTTGAGAACCACTGCCCCCCCTTTAAATGTAGCATCTTTTTATTCTTTGTTCTATTTATTGCACTGCCAAATATCTAGCCCATAGGGAATATTTTTAATCAAAAAAAAAAAAAAAGTTATGTGAAGACCTCTACTATTTACAAAGTCAACAAAGAAAAAAAAAAAAAACCCTGCCACCAACTAAAGTGCCCAGCGGCGGAAGAGGGGCTGAGTGACTCAAGGACCTATAGCTGACAAAACAACGCATGGAGGGCTTTGAAAATCACACACCAGAGAAGAGCCTCTTCAAGCTGTCTGCAGAGGGGGAAAGGGCACACACGTGTGAATCCAGCTTCACAAATATCACGTGCAGAAAAAAGACAAGGTAGAGGAGACAAGCTACCATCAGGCTGTTGTGGGGAGTTTTGGTTTTTACCTCCCTCCTCAGATTAAATATAGCATGTAATATCATGGTGCTAAAACACTCCACATTCAGCAAACACGGTAAGGAACCAAGGGTCCACAAAGTAACCGTGCCGTGTAAATGGCCAACTCTGAAGAGATTTGAATTATTCATTGACAGACTTCCGCAGCTTCAAGCTTTATTTCAACAAATACTTCATGAGAAAATTCCATCAGGGCTCTCGGTGGATCAATCCCTTGTTCAGAAAAGTCTTGCTGGCTCTCACATCCAGAGGTTACAGTGACAAACCCAGCCAGGTTGGACCCCTAGACATCAAAAGAGGAAGCTAGCATACTGTACGTGTGGCCTTCATCCCGGCACGGATGGAAATGCCAACTGGCAGCTGGAGGTGGTACAGAACCAGGTGACAGATGTACAATTAAGTACAGGCTCAGGAGCCAGGCACTGATGAAATTTGCACACACTCAGAGGCTTCCTCTTAAAGCACAGACCTGCAAGAGGGGACTTTCCATTCTGAACCTCCTTCCCTCCCCCAGTCTCCCTCACTCAACAGTGGGGTCCCCAAAATATCAGGCATCCCTCATCGAGGAGGCCAAGCCTAGCTAAGCAGGATTTTCTTTCAAATACATTCATTTCTTCTGCTATCAATGATACCTAATAATTTATTGATGACGGTTTCGGGGTGTTTACAACAGCTTTGCAAAGCAGCCGCATCTGCTGCCTGGTTTTCCCATGAACCTGCCTGCAGATGGGCTTTATGGGCACAGAGGGGCAGCAGAGCTTCTCCTACTCCAGGCAACAGAGGAAGAAGCCGCAGTGGGCTGAGAGGCAGGGAGTCTGACTCAGCAGAGCCTCTTTCAGCTTCCTTGTCTTCGAGGTTTAGGTTTGCGGTTCTACCACCCTGCTAAATTATCCGGCCCCACTCATTCCACATCTGGGAATGGAGCCTAAGCGAATAATTCAGACGTAAGTGAAGGGAGACGGGCTCGAGAGCCTGAAGGGTAAATGGGTCTCATCTAAGTACTGGAGGAATACTGAGCTTATGGCCAATCTACTTAATGGCGGGATCTAATATAGAAAGGTGCTTAGAATCTCATTTTGGAGCAGTGGTTCTCAAAGAAGGATATGACCACCTGAGGGCTGTGTGACAGTGCCTGGAGAGGTGGTACTGTTGTGTGAGGTAGGAGCTGCCGCCATCTAGTGGACAAAAGACACAGATGCTACTGAGCATCCTACATAGAATATCCTGGTGTCAAATCTGAACAATCCCAAAGTCTGGGGGTCGGGGGTGGGTGTGATTAACACACACACCCTAGGAAATGAAGGGAACACATGAACTCAATACTGATTTCTCTTTTTCCTCTAAATATGATCTGTGGTGTGTGTGTGTATGCATGTGTGCATGTTTGTATATTGCTGTGTATGCACATGTATGTGTGGAATCCAGGGGTCAGTGTTGGATGTCTCCTTCCCTCACATTCGACTTTATGATTGAGACAAGGTCTCTCACAGACATGGATTTTCCGGGTTGGCCAGCCTGGCCAGGAGTCCTCTAGTGTGCATCTCCTGCCATTACAGACCAGCACTGCTATGCCTGGCTTTTATGTGAGTGTCAAGGATCAGAACTCAGGCCCTCCTGCCTGTGCGCACAGCACCAGCCGATCCACCTCCCCAGACCCGCGGGGGTTTGGGCAAGCAATCATACCAAAAGGAATTTTATCTTGCTAGATTTATTGAGCATCTTGGTCTTATTTATATGTTGGCTTGTATATAATTCATTCTGAAAGGGAGCGCTTTAAGACCTGTGAGGGGTTATGCATTTTGCTCACTTGGCCACAGAACAGGAAGGAACTTACAAAAATGTTCCTGCCCGGGCCTTTCCACTACAGAAGGAACATGGAATTGGCTTGAGGGTGGACCTCATTGAAGGTTCAAGTGAAAATTGTATTTTTTTTTTTTTAAGTTTAACATTTAAAATTATTTTCAAGATGGAAACTATTCTATTATCTATCCTCTTCAGATGGAATTTCCTCATCCTGAGGCTATATTAGAGAGTGATGGTACCCTTGGCCAATGGGGTGCTTGGCCAACTACCATCTGTTACTCTCTGCCTCCTGTCTTGGTTCCCTTGTTTTTATGTCTTCTTTCACCCTGATGTTTCATGAATGCTTAAGAAACCACTATACTAGGAAGCCAAGTAGTCTCATCTAGGAGTCAAGTTCAGGATAGATTCATTCATTCATTCGAGCCCTGACTGTTCTGGAACTCACAGAGACGTGCCTGCCTCTGCCTTCCGAGTGCTGGGACTGAAGGTGTGTGCCACCATGCCTGACGATATAAATTCAGCAGTTTTCACATCCTGAACTACCAGAATGGCTGCTAAAGGCATCCCCCAGTTCTGCCCTCTTGCCCCATTTGAAAGCTCTCAGCTATATTCCAGGAACTGACCATCAAGAAACTGCCAACATGTTAGTTCTTACAGCCAAAAGAACACCACAGACCAACAGTTCCCCACCAGAAAACACACTGAGGTCCAGTGGCAAGACCATCATCATACAGCAGTACACTTGGGGCCACGGTTGGCTTGGGTTTCCCAAAGGGAAATGTGGGCAGCTATAGAATTCCCTGGCTCATGGCAAGCTCTCTGAGTTTTTGGTAGAGGAATAAAGAGTCATGGAAAAATGAATTATCTACATGCCAGGCATTGCAATAAGAGCACTCGCTCAATCGTGTTCATTGCTGCTTCATAATAGATAGAAATGGAAAACAGCCTAAATGTCTATCAACGGGTGAATGGATAATGTAGTACATTTACACAATGCAATATTACTCGGCCATTTAAAAAATGAAATGGTGAAATTGGCAGGTAAATGGATGGAGCTAGGAAAAAAATCATCTTGAGTGAGGTCTAGACGCGGACAAATAGGGCATGTATTATATGTGGTGTTAGCTATTAAGTCTTCGATAAGTTATAATATGTATAACCACAGAGGTTACAGAGGTTACATAGAGAGTAAGGGAGTGGGGGTGGGGAGAGATGGATCTCCCTAGGAAGGGGAAATAGAATATATAGTTTCAGATGGAGGGCAGGAGCAGAAGGAACAGAGAGGGAGAGGGAAGGAGATAGAATACAGGGAGGGCTGAAACTAAGGGCCATGGAAGGGACTGTATAGTTAACTACAGTAGAAACTTCCTGAAATATATACATGTATGAAGTCAATCTGAATGGAATTGCTAAATGATGTGGAAGATGGAGGCCCATCTGGACATCTCTCGTCACCAAATCATGCTTCTGGTGCCAAGAACGAGTTACATCTAATCGAGGAGTTGGCCAAAGATGCCCCATGGGAACCTGCAAACAGCCAAGGCTATTAGTTGCTCTCCACAAATTGAAGTTAAGGCTCTGTTGCTGAAAGCTACACCTGCACAACTCACCGAACATGGGGAAGTGGAGCCAGTGCCTACCTAGAGCCTTTACTCCTATGGATTAGTGACCATGAAGGCACTCTGCCTGCTGCCAAAGGAGAAGGGTGAACACCAACCCAGCTACAAAGTCTTCAGTCTATAACGATGACCAACCTGCAAGATGCTCTAGTGCAATAGTGGCACAAAGCTTATGGGTGTAACCAACCAATATCTGATTTGAGTTAAGGCTTACTCCATGTCCCCAACACTACTTGGGTGACCAAAAACTGGAGACCAGATAGGCCAGAGACCTGGGGGAAAACCAAATACTACTGTAAGAATATAACTCTAAGCCTCTTAATGGCATTCTGCTATATTTATAGATCAGGATTTGCTCAGCCATCATCAAAGAAGCTTCCTGTGGAAGTTTTGTCTTTTACTGTCTATTGTAATGCTAAGTGCAGGCCCCCAAGACCTGGGGTCTGCACATAGCCCCTGGAACCCTGCCCTCAAGTTAATTCTGATTGGTGAATAAAGATGCCAACGTCAATAGTTCGGCAGAAGATGCATAGGTGGGGTTGAGGTTTCAAGGGCTTGGGGAGAGGGGACCAGGAATAAGTCTCCATGGAAGAAAAAGAACATGAGAACATGCAGGAGTGAGAAGGAGAGCTGCCATGGGCTAAGGGCCAAGAGAATGTGGCCCAGAGAGCTGCCCAATTGGGTTAAGAGCAACCAAGATGGAACATTGGTGATAACTTGGGGTTATCAATAGGAAAGTAGATTCTAACAGCACGGAGGGTAGGCAACTGCCCAGCTTTTGTGCTGCCTAAGGCAGCACAAAAATATTTAAAAATATAAAGGTTGTGTGTGTGTGTGTGTGTGTGTGTGTGTGTGTGTGTGTGTGTGTGTGTGTGTGTGTTTCATCCAGGAATATAAATGGTCTAAGGCGGAGAAGAAATCCCGTGCCGGGATTCTTTGTATTTTGCATTACACTCCTACAGCAGATAACAAGTGACAGAGAAGGAACCGCAGCTGGACAGTGTGCAGAGAGTGAGAGAACTTGGGACACTCAGTCCTAAATGGGATGTCTTCACCAAATCCCTCCCTTCAGGGACCAGGGAAGACTGGAAGAGGAGGTGGGAAGATTGTTAGGTCCAGTTAGGATGGCGGACTCCGAGAAAACAAGGCCTTCAAAACACAACAGGACCAGGATACATATGAACTCACAGAGACCGTGTCAGCCTGCACAGGTCTGCACCAGATCAAGTCCCAGCTCTGATAGCAGTGGACCCAGCAGCTAGCTCCAATTGTGTCACTGGGGATACAAGCCACTCTTAGGAGTAAGCCCCATGTCCGGCAGTGATGGCCAACACAAATCAGTGACAATTCTTGAAGGTTCTTTGTCTCATATGGTTTTGACAGGGCAATCTTTTAAACTTATGGGTCCTTTGCATATATGTGTATGTACGTGTATATATACATACATACACACACACACACACACACACACACATATATATATATATATATATATATATATATATATATATATATATATATAAAAATATGGGGCTTCTAGTTTTGTGTTTTTAGGGAATTCCTGTGCATACAAATATGTGTGTCTCAGTGCCTACGTGCGTATCATGTGCTTTTTCTTTGGCTATTTTTCTTCATTTTCTTTGTTTTGTCCTGTTCTGGTTTGTTTTTGATTTATTTTTTTATTTTATTTTGTTTTGTTATTATTCTTTAGATGTCTGCTTGTACTCTAATGAATGACAGAATGGGGGTGGATTCTCCTGGGAGGGAAGATAGGGGAAATCTTAGAGGAGTTGAGGGAGGGGAACCATGATCAGAATACATTGTGTAAAAAGAATCTAATTTCAATAAAAGAAAGAAAAATGAAACAAAAAATATCTTGCTACACTGGTTACCAACTATGAGAGCCTAGTGTAAATTCATGGTGCTCTTTGGTGTTGTTCAATGAAGCCAAGATCTTCCTGCCGCATTAACACATTAGGATTTAAATGAAAAATTACTCCACACAGACATGTGTTTGTTTAAATGTGGCCCCCACCTGGTGGTGGCAAAACTGTGGAAGAAGAGAGTCATTGATGGCAGGCATTGGAGTTCTTAGCCCAGTCCCGCTTCCTATACAGTCTCTGCTTCCTGATTCCTCAGCAAGAAGCTGGCCAAACTTCCCCACCACAGAGCCACCATGCTCCCTTCACCACAGTGGACTGTACCACATCAAACTGTGAGCCAAACAAACCCTCCTCCCTGGCAGTGCTTCTTGTCAAGTCTTGGTCACAGTGATAAAGTGACTTCAGCACACAACCAAGCTGGTTAGTCAAAGGAGAAACGAGAACTCTTCAAGACACCGACAAACAAGAGGACTAGAACAAAGGTCCCTATAGTGCAGAAAGAGTCACCACCCCATGGGAATCAGGGTCCAGCCTTCCCCCACACAGACCCTTTGAAGCAATGACCCAAGGCCAACAGATGGGAAACACATCCAGAAAGAATGAACTTGTCTGGAAAAGCATCCTCTGCCCAGGCTGTTGGTGACAGGTAACCACGAGGAAGTTCTTCCCAGGACCTCTCCCTGCAGCCCACTCCAGACCTACAACAAACCTCGAGAAAGGATGCCGAGGAGAAAAACCCAGGACCTTGACTGGCCCTGGGAGGGTTTCAGCTCATTAATCCAGAGCGTTTCCATTATATTCCCACTGCTGGACAACTTGTCGGTGCCCACCACTCACCAGGACTGGCCGCATCTCACAGAAAACCAAGAGGGACGCCAGCTCGATGTCTTCACTGTACCCGTTCTTCAGAGGGACTGATCTAAATCCTGGAGCAGAAACAGAAGGAGAAGAGCCAATGGCAGGCCAGCAGCAGCAGCTCTGGGCTTTCTTGTGTTATCCTGGAGATGGCACGCCCGTTCCGAGGGTAGAGAGGTCAGTGTGACATGCTGGGGCATCCTACCCAGATGCCCAAGTTCCCGTCCTAAAGTCATAGAGAGGGACTAGCGTTCTTTACTAACAGCCCTACGTGGATGTGTTTGTCAAGTTAAAACATCTGCCAACTAGAAATGGTTGGCTCAGAAGAAATCCAAACTGGGCTGACACTGGACTGACAAGATGGCTTGTCAGGTAAAGGTGCCTGCTTCAATGCCTGACACCCTGGGTCCCATAGGGAAGGAGAGAAACAACTTCTACACATGTACACTTATGCACAGCTGATAAATGTAATTTTAGAAAGAAGTAAGAATCCACAGACTACTCCCCCCCCCATTGAAATTAGAGTGATTGATACCGCTGTGGTTTAATTCCTTAAGTACTGATAAAGTCAAAAGAGTCAGAACGGTAATGAGTCTCCAACGCACCACCTCCTCTCGGGCCTTCACAAAGCACAGGGCTAGGGAGTAGCCTTTAGCTTCAACGATTTCCTATCTGACTATCCCTTGGCAGTCTATAGCTATATTGATCACTCTCTCTGGAACCCACTTCCTGTTTACAACCAGCATCCACATGCAGCAGACCTTGAAATGTGTCTTTTTATTTAGGATTGACGCAGGGTGAACTTGAGCCAGTCCTCACCCTCAGCCCCATTAACCAGCGTTTGCAGCAATCTGTCTCAACAGCCGATTGGTTACCTTGTATGAAGGAATGCCCAGAAAATATAGGATACCTGCTCCCTAGCCTATTGCACACCACGGTGTCTGGCCTTTCCTCTCTAAGCAGATGTTTGTGTTTCTTTTAAAAAGCACAAACCCCGCCGGGCAGTGGTGGTGTTTAATCCCAGCACTTGGGAGGCAGAGGCAGGCAAATTTCTGAGTTCGAGGCCAGCCTGGTCTACAGAGTGAGTTCCAGGACAGCCAGGGCTACTTACACAGAGAAACCCTGTCTCAAAAAAACAAAAAAAAAAGAAAAAAGCATAAACCCCTAGCCAATAATATACATATACACATAAACAAATGTACATGTGTGGATACAATATAACACAGAGGAAAGAGCAAGAAAGACTAAATTTTAGGTAATGAACAAGGACTGAGTGCAGGTAACAGACACAAGTTATGAAACACAATATAAAGCTAATGGGTTTTCTAGTTCTAATTACATCCTGTGAATTTTCTGGTTTGGGCAGCGGAGAAGTGTGTAGAAATGCTCAGTAGTGAAAGTGCAAACCCCAATGAGCAGCTGCGGCTTCATATCGGCCGCTCCAACTGGGTAAAAGCTCACTGACATAGAGAGACTTAAGAGGTCCGCTCCAGTGTGTAATGGTTATTTGAATTTGTACAATAAGGTTTCTTTTTAAAAAAATAAAAAGCACAGATCCAACGCACGGTCTCTCATAGCTTACATACAACCTTCGATCTTAGTCATCACTTCTAATGGCCCCTTTGTCCCAAAAGCTTTTTATGTACGTGGTATCTGCTGAGCCTCCAGGGTAAGTGGGGCACAGATTAGACACGCCCCGTTTCCTTACACCGTTCCATCCGTGTGTTGGCTCGTTTCTGTCAGGGAATATCTACACTGTCTAGCCTATCACCTTATAAATTAACATGTGTTTGTGTGTCCATGTGCAGAGGTGAGGACATCGCGTGGGAGTCAGTTCTCTCCTTCCGCCATGTGAGGACTGAACCCAGGTTGTCTGGCTTGGCCACAAACACCTTTCCCTGCTGAGCCATCTCACCAGCCCCAGCTTCTCACCTTTAAACAATGCCTATTGAATCTCTCCTATGCTGCTGCTGCTTAGGCTAAGGAAGAGCACATGGCCACCCAACCTTTAGCCTTCCTTTTTTTCCTCCCCATTTTGGATACTTTAAAGGTGTTATTGTTTCTATACCAATGTATAGAACATTTGCATCCTGTTGACTTTTTTTCAGAGCAAGCGAGAAAAGTTTTATTAAGCGATAAAGTAACAACTCCCTGTGGCCGGGCATATTGGAAACAAGTTGCCCTGTGCCCTGTTTTACAGCCACTATTCTCCCACAAAGAAAGGCTTGGGTAGATTTTTCATTGTTGATTTGTTTTAGTTGTTGTTGTGTCAAGACAGGGTTTCTCTGTGTATCATCCCTGGCTGTCCTGGAATTCACTATGTAGACCAGGCTGGCCTCAAACTCAGTTTCCCAAGTGCTGGGATTAAAGGCATATACCACCACTGCCCAGATCAAACATTGTTAAATTGCTCAATTCCCTGTTTTTTTTTACTTAACTTCCTTGTGAATGTCTCAGTTACTTGGCTTTGTTCTCTTGTGCTCACGTGACACAGAATCCCTAAGTGTGCATTTTAAATGGATCTGTCCTTTGAGTTTATAGATGTGTGATAGTTGGGATAGGTATAAAACTTTAAGGCCACATCCCTCCCCCCCCACCCCACCCCCCACCCTGGTAGCATTTGGAGGACATTCTGAGTTAATTAAATACTGCTGTCCTGAAATTGTCTGACCTATTCCCACCTGATGGATGATGAGATTTTAGGCGGTGCTTGGGTTGTTGGCTGCTCTGGCTTCTGCCTGGGTTGATAATCACAGACTGTCTGCAGTCTAGCATAATACTAGTCCAGCTTAATGTAGTGTGTGACTCCCGTTAAGATACGAGTGCAGATTCTGGAGTTCTAACCCCTCATGAACCCTGTTAAGACACAGATTCTGTGCAGCTTATGGGCTGACCTGAGGACAGTTTACTGTTAATGGACTGGGAGAATAAACTAGACTTTGGCGTATGTGGGGTGGCCCAGGACACTGCCAGGTAGCTGTGGACTCCAGCTATAGACCAGGACTGAGTGAGGGTGTGTACTTCTTGATTTAGGAAGAATAGGCTCTGCCCGTGGTCCCTAACACCTCCTCTTACTGCCTGACTCTGGGAAGCCACTTGTGGACTAGAGCCAAGCTATTTCTCAGTTTCTCCAACCATGAAAACTACATTATTTTTAGTTTTGTTTATTTCACATAGAGAAGGGAAATGAAGGAGGGTCTGCACTGGGGGCTTTAAGTGCCCACTTGAAATAAGAGGCCTTTCAAGGACAGTCTACAGTGAAGGAAAAACAAGGGGCAAGTGCCAGCCTGTGACCTTGAATGGGTGAATTCACATCTCCAGGGCCCAAAATGCTTAGATTTTAAAAGTAAAAATTATTTCTAAAGAGAGAGAGAGAGAGAGAGAGAGAGAGAGAGAGCGAGCTACAGGATTACTGTAAGGATTAAAGAAAAGGAAATTAAGGTAGCTGGAGGCAGTAAGTTCGTCTCCCTCCTGAGCTGGGCCCAGCCGGTTTGAAAGCTTAAGTGCAGCCATCCTAACAATGGGCAAAGTTTATTTTCGAGTTTAGACGGCCCTGGAAGTCATCCACACAAAAGGACTATTCATTTTATTTCCTGCCTTTCATGAATATAGATATGCCAGGAGCCTGCTAGGAAGAGAGAACAGCAGTGCTGTGATTATCTCCTAGTTAGAATGTGGTAGAGGCCCCCATTATTAATCCACCTCCATGTTTCCTTGTTGGGTTTTTCTTTTCAATCTCTAAGCTAATTCATCTTAAGAGAATCGTTTCCCTACCAGTAAGGAAAGTCAATGTGCCGTGAGCGCTGACTGTGTCCCGAGGGTCACCTCCCCCATGTTCCAAAGTATGGTAGGGTCAGGGGAGGAGCAAGATGGTCCAGGAACAAGCCATGAGGTCATTAAGACCAGAACTGCAAAGATTCCCTTTTCTGGATGGAAGGAAGCAGCAGCATTTCTGAACCCTGATTGCTGGGCTAGTCTGAAAAAGCACATAGCAAAATCAGAGTCCAGCAGCTCCGCTGCTGACTTTAAGTCACCTGCCATATATGTTAACCATCAAGGAGTGCTTGTTATTGTTATTGCCTGACATACTCAAATGCGATTTCTAAATTGCTAAAGAGAAATCTGAGGTTTAAACATTTACCCAGACTCTTACTCTGGTGTTTGGGTCCTCAGCAGGAAGACGGGCAGCTGGGGACCAGCCTCCTTTGCTCAGACTGCCCAGGTCCTCCCAGGGAGCTGGCCATAATACAGGCTGATTCCGGAGCACCACTCTGGGCTGACTTGGAGCATCCTAGGGTGGACCCAGAAATCAGCATTTTCAAACAGGAGCCCTTAAGGCATCTGCTGGTCAGAATTGCATGTAGCAGGGAGTGGGAAAAATGGCTACAGAAGCTGAGAGAGTTTTCATGAAAGAAGGGGTGGTGTGGTCCTTGTTTTCAAAAGACCCAGCTCAGCACTGAATAGAGCCCAGGCTTCCACACATCAAAAGATGGTAATTTGATATAAGTGACAAAAAATGATAGTAATTTATTTCTCTTGAAAAATGACTGCTCTGGGAAACAAGGGAACAGTGACCTCCTGGGGAATCCAGAAGGATCTATGGTGTCTGCCTCCTAAATCGGCAGTGCCGTGGATAGGGAAGGAAGACGTCCACCACATAGCTGGTCTGCATGTTAGGTTAAATGTGAAATCCAGAGAGGAAGACCCTGAGAGAAACCATCCCACATAAGGATGGCCACTGTGATGGTTTGAAAACGCTTGGCCCAGGGAGGGGCACTATTAGGAGGTGCAGCCCTGTTGGAGTGGGTGTGTCACTGTGGGTGTGGGCTTTAAGACCCTCAATCCTAGCTGCCTGGAGGCCAGTATTCTGCTAGCAGCCTTCAGATGAAGATGTAGAACTCTCAGCTCCTCCTGCGCCATGACTGCCTGGATGCTGCCATGCTCCCGCCTTGATGATAATGGACTGAACCCGTAAGCCAGCCCCCATTAAATGTCATCCTTATAAGAGTCGCCTTGGTCACAGTAGTAAAACCCTAAGACAGCCACCTTCAGAGAAACCCCAGGTCTCACAAGGCACTGTCTTAGCTGCCCTAGAAAAATTCAATAGAGTGGGTTTTGTTGTTTCGTGGTTTTTACTGTTTGAGAATTTCATATCTGTATATAGTGTGCTCTGATCAAATCCATCCCCTACCTCCCTACCACCACTTTCCCCTCCCAACGTCATGTGTTCTTTTTTTAAAAACCACTTAATATTTAAGTGTGGGACCATCTCCTGGAGCTGGGTAGCCTCTCAGGGGCTGAATCCCTGAAGAAGGTAGGACTCTTCCTCTCCCGCAGCCATCAGTTGCTAACAGCTCCTCATTGTGCAGTGGGACTTCATGAGCCCAACCCCCATGTGGGCTGTGATTTGGACTGGCTTGTTCTTGTACTGGTCTTCTATGTTGTGTGTACCTCTGTAGCTCTGGTGACCTTTCTGTTCCCTCTTCCTCAATGCTTCCTGATATGGGAGGGAGGTGATATAATGTCCTATCTAGATCTAAGCCCTCCACGGTCTCCTCTCTGTATTTATTACTGTCTCCTGTGAAGAGAAGTATCTGGAATGGGGGACTGAGAGATGCCCAAATTTACGGGTTCATATGTGACCAGCTTTTGGGCTTAATGGCGAGCAAACACACACAGACCTTTTCTAGGAAGGGGTTGTATTATGTTCAGCATAGAAAGAAATCTAAGAAGCAAGTCAGCCTCCAAATCTAGCACGTGGTGGTACGTTTGCAATGCTTACGAGAATTGGGCCCTCATCCTGATGACGCAGGCCAAGACCTTGCTTGGCTTGTAACAGAACACACTTCTCCATCTGCTAATGAAGACAAAATGCCCGAGGCATCTCAAAATGAAAGCAAACCGAGCCAGGTTGAGGGTAGTCTAACGCTGACTTTTTTTCTGAAAGATACTGAAGTTGAAAGGACTCAGCTTTTCTTCATTTTCCCCCTACCCCTGGCCTTAATGCCCATCTGAGTGGCTTTGTGTGGCTTAATCTAAACCAGGGAAGATGGTGGTGTGCTCCTTTACAGTCAGCAGCACAGACCAGAGAACCTGGTTCCCCCCCACTGAACATCTTTGCCAACACCCCTTACCTGACTTGATGCCTTTAATAGGGTACGTGGCATGAGCCAGGAAGTTGGGGTCACTAAACATGTCTTCTTCGTAGACCACAAAGCGTAGGAATGCGAGGTTTGGATCATAAATTTCAAATGTCACCTTCTCCTGAGTTGGAGCCCAGACAGGGCTGAGGCCATTGTCGTCTGAAAAGAGGCGACCAAAACTTGTTACTGATGCTTGCGCCCTACCTCCTCAGAGTAAGCCAGTCTCTGCAGCCTCAGCTTCAAACCCCTCCACAAACTTGCAAATTAATTTGCATTTACGCCTGGGTCTAAGAATCCTGGAAGGGTTATCTTTTGTTATTTCTTCGAAGCAAGCAATCATGCTGCAGGCCTGCCTTCCATGACCAGAACAACATGAGACCTTACCTGTCTCACCTCCTGGGATAGCAGAAGGGAAACAAGGCAGGTTGGGTGTAGAATGGAAGTCAGGGGGAGAGAAACAGAGGTGAGCAGAGCACTGTGAGCTGCCCACCCGTTGGCCTGAGAAGGAAAGTGGGCCGGGGGTCTCTGAAGCCTGTTGGGAGTTCTCGTGGAGGACCAGCCTTGTAAGGCAAGACACATAGCAGACCTGCCACCCTATAAAAAGGCCAGTTGAATTGGTCTACACTTGAGTTGTCCCCTGGGCAGGTGGCTGTTTCCCCAACCACAGGCTGGAGCTCAGAAAAGAAGATACAACAGCAAAAGTACATTATAAAAATCACCAAGGAGCCATAACCCACATAGTAGCATCTGCTCCCTTAACCTTTAAAAAGAAAGACCAGCAGGGCTGGGGAGACGCTTGCATCAAGTGTCTGCTGTGGGAAACAGGACAACCTGAGCGTAGACCCCAGCGTCCATGTAAGCGCCAAGCTCATGTCTGTAAGGCAGCGGGAGACACTGGCAGATCATTGCCAGAGTACCTGTACTGATGAGCTCCAGGTTCAAAGAGAGAAGATACTAGTCTCAAAACCTAAGGTGGAAAATGACTAAGAAAGACACCTCTGGCTTCTGCCCTGCCTGGGCAAACCCACACAAACAGGAATCGCCAGCTACTTACTCACAACTGTCGTCTTGAATTTGTTGCTGTCGTACTCAGTTCCACAGATTTCCACCTCCACAAAGGGACAGGCGATACTCCGCCCTAGTTTGGGGAGGTGGCGTGCACCAAGAACCTGGGACACAGAAGGCAAGGATTGGAATTGTCCCAGCTCTGCCCTGGGAGGGTTGAATTTGAACCATACTGTAGTGCTTCGTGGATTTTTTTTTTTTTGGGGGGGGACTCTAGAGTCCGACTGTACAAGTTCAAAGCTACCCTTATTCAGTGGAGAAGTCACCACCGCTCTCAGAGGCATGGATGCTGACCCGGCCCACCATCACTGTTTGATGATAAAAAGTGGTAGTGAGTTCCCAGGCCATGTGATTCACCAGGAGAGTCTCACCTGAGCACAGGTACATGGGTACCTTGACACTGGATTTCCCAGACAGAAGACAGTGGGGTGGTCTGTTTATAACAGACCCTTATTTACTAAAGACTTTACAAGTACTTCATCTTACTTCTCTAAAATGAGGTCTCGTTTACCCTAAGCTGGCTTCAAACTTGCTATGTAGACAAAACCAGCCTCACCCTCATGACAATCCTCCTGCCTCTGTCTCCCTGGTGCTCCCGGGTCTTCATGCACACTGGACAAGCACTCCAAAAGCTAAGCTACATCCCAGCCCATCTCATTTTAACTTCCTGGACCTTGGAACTCTCTGTCTTCCTAAAATGCCAAGGACTGGATGAATTTAAGAAAGCTCATGCCGGGTTGTAGTGGCGCAGGCCTTTAGTCCCAGCACTCAGGAGGCAGGGGCAGACAGATCTCCGAGTTTGAGGCCAGCCTGGTCTACATAGCAAGTTCCATGATGGCCAGGGCTACACAGAGAAACTCTGTCTCAAAAAAAAACAGAAAGGAAGGAAGAAAGAAAGACAGAGAGGGAGAGACAAAGAGAGGGAAAGAGCTAAGCTCTGACCTCTCTAAGGCAAAGGGGGGATGAACTCTCCTCTTGGCTAGAAGTTAACCTCACATGAACCCCAAGTGCACACGTCAAACCCAGACTAGGGCAGGTGACAGGAAAGGTTTTCAGCTCAGGATGACCCCAGGTGAACCACATGACCTGCAGTGCTGTGGAGATGGTGCTGGATTAACAGAGGCAAGAGTTCCCCCCAGAGAGCCCCACCCACCTGCCCCCTCTACCTTGACGGTGAGTGTCATCAGGATCTTCCTCTGGGACTCCGGGGGCATCGGGTCATACTTGTCAGAGCGCATGCTCTCGGGCTGCAGGACGTAGCCTGTCCTCCCATTGAGCGAAAACAGCGCATGGTTCATCTGCATATACTTGTCTGAAAGGAGAACAGAGGGCTGCTATGGGGCAGCCAGGGCACACCAGCTCCAGGCGCCCATGGGCACAGGCCACGTGACCTTCCTGTGATGACTGGGAGCAGCTGTTCACAAAAGACATCTGACTCCAAGGAAACACGGAGAGCATCAGGAAAGAATCCAACACCAAGAAACAATCTTACACGGTGTCTAAAGGGTATAAACCTTTAGGAATTAGAATCTACTGAAACTGGGTGTAGACCAGGGGTAGAACACTTGCTTGGCACATGCAGGGCCAACACTCCATCAGCAGCACTCAGAAAACACCACAGGGTAAATCACAGTTCAAGGGACAGGTAGCTCAGCAAGTAGATAAAGCCACTGACCTCAGTGTGGTCTCCAGACTCACATAAAGATGGAAGGAAAGACTCTACGAGTTAACCTCAGACCTCCACGTGTGTGCTATGACATAAGTACCCTGTTCCTCCAACCTTCACACATGTGTGCATGATATATAGGCTCTGACCTTCACATGTGGGCCATGGCAAACATACCCAATACACACACGCATACACACACAATAATAAATTTGTTTTAAAATTCATCTCAGTTCAGGGCTTGAGAGATCACTCCAAGGTTAAGAGCACTGACTGCTCTTCCAGAGGTCCCGAGTTCAATTCCCAGCAAACCACATGGTGGCTCACAACCATCTGTAATGGGATCTGATGCCCTCTTTTGGTGTGTCTGAAGATAGCAACAGTGTACTCACATACATAAAATAAATAAATATTTTTTTAAAATTTCATCTCGGTTCAAGTAACAGGCAGATATTTAGAGTTATAACTAAAAGGCCAGCTTATCGGGATACAATGTGGACTGACCGCTTCGCAGGAAAACTAATGCAAACATTGCCTTGAGTTGGTGAGGGGAAAGATTTAATGTTACTCAGCAGAGCCTTGATCAGAAACCATAACAATTGAATACAGTTTTCTCACCTGATAAGCAAAGAGCAAAAGAGCTTCATGAAACTGCAGTAGTGACATAGGCCAGAGAAGTGTGCCCATGCCCACCAGGCTAGAGGAGGAACTGGGCAAGGGCCACAGGATACAGGTGCTCAGTGGTCCAAGGGGTTGGGGTGGGGGGTATTCCCCAGGAGTAAGAAATGTCTGCCCCACAGCTGTGCACCTACACCTGGGAACAAGAGTCATGGGAGGGTCCAGGAGGCAGTGGCACCTGCGGTAGACAGGGATGGGACCTGACCTACAGATTCCTAGCCCTGGGTTGGGTGTAGTTGTTATCAATAAGAAAAACAAACAAACAAACAAATCCACAGGATGCAAAGTCTAAAGTTTGTGTGCATGGGTTTTCCCTACAATGTAAGTTTCTAGAGAGTGAGCATGAAGCCCTTGGGGAGAAAGGAGTAAGGCAGCCACAGAAAGCCTGCATCCAGCCACGCCCGAGTCTGTAAGTCCCTCTGAGACTTACCTGTTTCAGGATATTTGATCACACTGTGAACCCTGAGATTGTGAACTGGAGAAACCTTTTCTTGTTGTGGTGTGGCTCAGCCCTAGCACACACCTTTAACCCAAGAGCTTTCTGCTTACTGTAAACAGGATGTTGTGGTGTGGCTCAGCCCTAGCACACACCTTTAACCCAAGAACTTTTTGTAAAGAGGATTAAATAAAAAGTCAACCATAGGTCAAGAGGCAGAGCAAGCAACCAGTTGACAGGGAGTGAGCATAAGAAAACCTGGGAGGGAGAAAGGAGGGTCTGTGAGTTGAAGGGTATGTAAGACAGCATGGAGAAGGACCCTTTTCCTTCTGGGGTGTCAGTGGAGTGGGAAGGTCAGCTGGGTGCTTTCTCTGCCTCTCTGAGCTAGGAGGCTTTGACCACAGCGTCTTGCTCCTGAGTCTTCATTTGGTAAATCGGGTGTTTGGGATGTTGTTTTAAAAACACTTACTAATTCCATAAGCTATTATGTTCCCTCCCTAAACTAGAATGGTAATACCTCTGTCACTCATGGTCACCAAGCCTGCTTCAGTCATGTGTCCACTGTCCCCTTTGTCAGTTCCTAGGGCTTTGCACTAAGCAGCATTCAAGTTCAACCTTAACGGGCCAGCCCCACCACTTGTTCAGAATCAACCACATCCCACTAGCTGCCCAGGTGCCGTTGCTGGCTGTGACAGGGCCACTGCCTGGCCTGGACAGACTGGCTACCTTCATCCTTTACCTGGAGTCTGGAAATTGAGCGCCACCATCTGGGAGCCACACAGCCACAGACGGAAGGGGTCGTAGTTGGAAGAGTCAACTCTCTGTCCCTTGGGGTAGACGCGGGTCAGGCCCTTCTGGTTGTACCGCAATAGGTCGACAGGCTTTTGCCTAACAATGCTGTCTGCCTTTGTCTCCACAAAAGAGCGAATTTCCCGGAAGTCAGGATTTTCTGCAGAGAGGATATGATGCTTTGAATAAGAATAGACCCCATAGGATCATAGATTTAAATGTTATTCAGAGATGTGGCCTCACTGGAGTGGGCGTGGCCTTGTTGGAGGAAGTGTGTCACTGGGGGTGGGCTTTGAGGTTTCAAGGGCCCAAGCCTGGCCCAGTAGCTCTCTCTGTCTTCCTGCTACCTGAGGATCCAGACGTAGAACCCTCAGCTACCTCTCCAGTACCATGTCTACCTGCATGCTGCCATGCTTCCCACCCTGATGACAATGGACTAAACCTCTGAACCTGTAAGCAAGTCTCCAGTTATGTTTTCCTCTGTAAGAGTTGCCATGGTTATGTCTCTTCACAGCAATCGAACAATGACTGAGACAGAGGAGAGAGTCACCCATGCTTCTGGGTGTGATGGAGAAGGCCCAGGAGACACTGAAGGGATAGGATGGTGGCCAACTCTGGAAAGTGCCAACTATGTAAGCCGAAAGTCCTGAGTTTGAATCTACAAGTTATTTAAAAAAAAAAAAAAAAAAAGTTAATGCATTACTTGTAACTCTAGTATGCAGGCTTGCAGGAAGATCCCCAGAGCTCGCTGGTCAGCCAGCCTAGCCTGCTCGCCAAGTCCAAGCCCAGTGACAGAATCTATCTCAAACATGATAAATAATAGCTGAAGAACCACAGCCAAGATACACCAACACCCACCATGACAGCTAGTTCTAATTGTCAACTTGACACAACCTAGAATCACGTAGGCAGAAAGTCTCAGTGAGGAATTGTCTGGATCAGGTTGGCCTATTGGCATGACCGTGAGGGAAGTAACCACCACATACATACACAGAGATAACTACGGGGACGACAGTCACACCTTAATTGGTACCTCTTGGTGTCCAGCACTACAAAGAGGTTCTCGTGCAGTCCAAAGGAACCCGATTCTCCCCATAGCCTTTCCTTCTAGGTGTATTACAATTTTATGTTTTATTTAGAACCACCAACATCTTGGCTACGGGGATACTCAAAGGGCTTCGCCCTGGACCCGTTAGGAAGCAAAGTGCATGCTCCATGTACTGTCCTGACAGCACCCAACTCACAGCAAACACCAGAGCTTGCTGGGGGTCTTCCCCAGGAGACTTACCCAAATGGTCCTTGGTTTTGCTAGTTGGCTTGCAGTACACGACCAAGTCAGAGAGCTCAATGGCTATGGACTGGTTCCTCTCCCAGTACTTCATGTTGTTCTCCTGTGGAGATGAACACGATACAGCACCAAGCCAGCATCTGTACCATGTCACATTCTGGGTCACCCGGACAGCTCTCCTCACCACGCCCAAGCACCCAGGGTTGGGTGTCTTCCTATCCTGAGGACAATCCCACTCTCCTCTATCCTCTGAAGATTCTCTACCATGCTGTTCCACCTGGAGCTTAGAGCCTAGGACGGCACTGCTGCTGCTCTCTAAAGTCACACAGGCATGAACTAAGAGAGACTGCCCAGGGCTGGAGAGATGGCTCAGTGGTTAAGAACACTGACTGCTCTTCCAAAGGTCCTGAGTTCAATTCCCAGCAACCACAGGGTGGCTCACAACCATCTGTAATGGGATCCGATGCCCTCTTCTGGTGTGTCTGAAGACAGCTACAGTGTACTCACATAAATAAAATAAATCTTAAAAAAAAAAAACATATAAAAGGTTTATTATGAAATTAAATATATAAATAAATAAGGACTTTAAGAGAGAGAGAGAGAGACTGCCCAGTGGTTAGCACTGCTCCCTCTGTAACCATAAGAACTGAGTTCAGCTCCCAGCACTCACATGATAAGCTAGGTGTGGTCTTTCACACCCGTAACTCCAACTTGACGGTGGGGAAGAGGCAGGGGATTGCTGGAGCTTCCTGTTGCCAGCTTGACCCCAAAAGCTAAGTTCTAGGTTGAGGGAGACACCTAGCCTCAAAGGAATAAGGGAAGAAGTAATAAAAAAAAAAAAAAAAATGGTATCCAACACCTTCCTCTGATCTCCATGCACAAACACAGGCATTTACACCTACATGCATACACACGTACACACACACACACACACACACACACACACACAGATAATAAACAGTAAAAGGGGACCCACAAGCAGTGGAACTCGGCTTTAATCCCAGCACTTGGCTGGCTGAGGCAGGAGAATTTGGAAGTTCAAGGTCAATCTGAAGTAGGTGGAGACCCCGAGAGCAAAGAGAGCTTCTGTCATCCATTATACCCCTGCCTCCTGTCTAATCCCCTCCCCTAAAGCCACATTGTGGTGGTCCCCAGGACTCAGTACTCCAAACCCCTGTGGAGTCCACAGAGCAGCTCCTCTTTTCTCTATACCTTGGAAACCTGTGCGGCCTCCCCCTTGCCTCCAGCTCACCCAGTACTACCCAGTGCAGACAGGGCCCGGGCCACACAAGCGGACCAGGGGAGGGAGGACTCCGCTCCACACACGCACTGTACAATGCCTTCAGGCAAGGATTAACTTCTCATTTTCTCACATTGCTCCAGACTCAGCAGCCTCTCACTGGCCAGGGCAGTGGCTGACAGAATGTTTTTACAAGAACATCAACATCTAGGCGGTCACTGGCTTCCAGAATCCTACGCTGAGTGCTTCAGGGAAACTGTCTAGGTTGGTCCATACATCTCAAGAGACAGAACTGCCTCTAACTCTGAGCTACACCGCCAATGGCGAGACCAGATTTGTAAGCTGCTGGCCTGACCCAAAGTCCCCGCTCTTACCCTGCCTGCCCCATGTCAGAACTGTTATCACTGGCCACCAGATTATAGCTGACGCCGCTAAAACACCTCCTGTATCCAGCCCCAGAGTTTAGAATGGATTGCAGGGTCCCTTTGAAACACGGCAATGGCCTCTGAACCTGTGCCTGGCCTCAGCAGGGCAGCATGGGTTGGGACGGGCAGGCACCTCACTCCCCAGTGTGCTTAGGCCTACCTTGGTGTCGATCTTCCAAGTGATCTCTCGTATGCTCTGAAACCACTCAAACAGTTCCTCCACGCGGTCGGTGGCGAACTCCACGGGAGGATCCCCCTGTTTCTTAGGCTCCAGGATAAAGACAAAGGCTTTCTGGTTTTTCCCCTGGGGGGCCTTCACTGTAGACAGAAGGTAAGGAAAGTCCTGGTGGGCCCAGGAAGTGGCCACAGAGGCCACTTCTCACACTAGCGCCCCTACCTACACTGCCACAGCTACAGTCCCATGCTGATGGGGACGCCTGCCTTCCAGCAGACAGTGTCTTGAACCCTTTGTACAAGTTACTGGTAAAGGTGTGTACTGGGCTGAGTATTATCCTCCAGAAAGATTTATCAAGCTCCTGTCCCTGTGAATGTAGCACTATTTAGACATGGAATTGTTGTAGATGTACCAACTATCTCAAGATGTGCCAGACCTAAGAGAAACCTTAAACCCAAGGAACAAGATCCCTAGACGAGAAAGACAAGGGGGCATGGGAACCCAGACCCAGGAAGCAACCCTAAGAGGGTGGAGGAAGGTCAGGAACGCTGTGGCGCCCCAAGGCTGACTGGCAGATGTCGAGGAAAGACGATAGAGAGGAACATGAAGGTTACCCTGGTCTGCCCAGTACTGGCGGCTGCACTTTCTGAGCTCTGAGGTGACGTCCCCAGAAGATGACGTCATGTATAGTTTTTTAGCTTTTAGCAAACCTTGTGGGGACACTGTGACAGTCATCCTACAGGAGACAAGACCGAGGCTCAAGGTGACAGCAACATTTGAAAAATCACACTGGCAGAGCTGAAGGGCAGCTCCACCCTGATGACAAGTCCCTACTGCCGAGTGACATCCCTATGTCCTCAAACAGGACAATACAGGGAGGGGACAACCCAGGGCATCAGCGACAAAGGTGAGAATTAACCCTACCAGTCACGGCACATTGGAGAACTGCCGGGGCCTTACCCATTTTCTCATCTGAAGCAAAACCCCTCCACCTTCCCTACCAGAGTCACAGGAAGGGAACGGAAGAAAAAAAGGACAAAAAGAAAGTGCTGGCTGTACAGGGGTGGCAGGGAGGGTGTCCTGGGTTTGTTATTATGGGAATCCAAGGGGACAATGCTCGGACCTCCCCGGGAAAGAGGGGGCCCAGCTCAAGAATCAGTGGGCTACCACAAAGGGAGCTTGGACTTTGTGCTTGGACCCACAGCTGCAAATAGGAAGCTACAACTCTGGAAGCTACCACGCACCCACTTCAATGTGGGCAGGCCCTGAACACAGAGAGCTGTGTGCAGTGGCGCCTTGTCTCTACAAAGAACGCTCTGTCATATCCCTGGTGCCACATACGCTGACCAGGGCAGGACAGGTTTCTTGCAGGAGCTGAGATCTAGTGAGAAGAGACAGGCATGACGCCTCAGGAGCTTAGTGGCTGATGTGCCTAACCCCATGCTCCACCACAGCCTGCCCAATCAACAGCTCAGCTCTCTGAAAAGCAGACACATGGGCAGATGTTGACACCATGACAACAGCTAAGTCACCGGTACTTCTTAGAGGGCAGTCCTGTGTTAGCAGATGGTGGCAGCAGGCCTCACCATCGGGGACCCATCAGTCCCCACGCATCCGGCTTTAGCCCCACCTCATCTAAGTCTGGAAGGCACAAGACTTGCACCAGCCATCTCCCTGCTAAGGCTAGTCCTAAAGCCAGGCTTGGCAGGGCGGGGTGGATCCAGACTGGAATCAAGCTAAGAAAACACGTGCACATACCAACATTGTAGGTATTAAGATCCAATATGCCTCTGCAGAGAGACCCGAGGGGATTGTCTTCAATAATCTGTGAAGAAATAAGAACCAATTCTCAGCAGTCATAAGCAAAATAATAAAACGACAACCAGTTTCTAGACATGTCATTTAGCGCCACCACTACCTGTGGCGTTGCTTAAAATGCATTTTCATTACAGCGTCCACGGGGGAGGGCGCTTCTACCAAAGCACGGAGATGACGGGGACCCAGCAGCGCGCAGGCACCCACAGCCTCTGAGTCGCATTTTCCAGTCCACAGAGACACACCTTGTGAGTCCTAAAACCAATTTCAAACCCCATTACAGAGACCTCATCTAATGTGCATATGGCCTGTGACTCCTGCAGCTCAGGAGCCTTCTGTGGCTCCCCACGTCCCGAGAAAAGCTGCGGCTGGGGTCTGTCATCTCGTTTCTGAGGATTTCTAAGCCCTGGCCAACCTCGTGAGCCAATATTCCCTGCTGCACACTTGAACCGTCCTGGGTTCCGGCTGAGAAGGGAAAGCTGCTGTTAATACTGTCCTGTCCTAGCCTTCTCTACCAGGCTTCTGGTGATCCGGTGACATACAGAAGCAGTGAAGAGTCCTGTCCCTGACCCAGCCCACACCTCCTGGGGACATCTGCCTTCCAAACACCACACCCTAAACACTAAGGGCTCTGAAGGCACATAAGCCCACATCACAGATTCTTCCCTGGGGCAAGCTGGTGAACCCAAGTGGCCACTTCCTTCCACCAAGAGCACTCTAATACAAGGTGGCTAAGTACCAAAGCCTGGCTCACAAAGTCACCAGAAGGCCCTGTCTCACCTTCCAGCAAGGCACTGTTCTTCCTCATGCTAAGCACGTTCTGCATGTCTGCCTCTCTAAACCGAACGTGTTTCATTTGCACATTGCTTTGAGCAGAGGACAAATTCCCCGTCTGGCCACTTTCACTCCAGTGGGAATTCTCCTGAGCTTTCAAAGCCTCAGCCTGGAGTCACCTGATTAAAACACAACAGGCTGGCTCATCACGAAGACTTTTACCCACAGCAACTTGAGGCCAGTCCCAATTTCTGCATCACCCTGCATGCTCCACTGCCAAGCTCTACAGAGACCCCAACAAGTACATGTCAAAAGTCACCCACCCCACCCCACCCCTACCCCAAGATAGCTCAGGGGACTCCTCCAAAGCCTGCACCACAGACGATGGAGATTTAGATGGAGACTCACCTGCTTTTCTATCTCCTCAGCATCGCCCGCTGAGATATCCTCAACATAGTTGGACGGGAAGTACTGCTGGATCCGGGTCCCGTAGTCCCCTTTCCACCTGTGGAGAACCACGGACATCCAAGGGCTTAGCTGCCTCAGCTCTGAGTGCTCAAGTGACCTGAGGGGGCTATCAGGATCTGTGACGACGGCATTTCAAAGGGAACACTTATAGTCAGATGACCAAGAACTCGTTCCTCAGGACTGGACTCTGGTGTTGGCAACACTATGTGAAGTCAAAAGTTTTCAGGACTTTAAGAGGGACCAAGGGCCTCTTGGAGGGTACACACCCCATCTGTGGAAGGCTGTGAATCCAGACACAAGAGTGTGTGGAGCTAAATGGCCTGCAGTGAAATCTTAGCTCCTTGGGGCTGGAGAGACGGTTCAGCATCCATACCAAGAAGTTCTAACTCCAGTTCCAGGGGCTCTTCTGCCCTCTTCTGGCCTCTGTGGGCACTACACTCTAAGGCACTACCCACAGACAGGCCTATGTTCACTCAGAATTTAAGAGCAATAAAACCAAATATTTTTTTAAAAAGAAATTCCAGCTCCTTCAGTGACTACACTGGTGCTCTGTACCTCAGGCTCCCCATCTGTAAAATGGGGTAATGCTGGAGCTGCCTAGGGTTTTATTAGGACTTTCTAGATTACTGTATGCCAAGTGCTTCGAGCAGCATCCAGCATCCAGTCTGGGTATGACAGTGTCCATCCTTGGCTCAGCATTTAGCTCAGTAGTAGACACTTGCCTAGAATCTGCCAGTGAGAGGTTGAGGGGGGTGCTGAGCTGTAGAGCACTGGCCCTGGGTTCCATGCCCAGCACCACAAGATAGCGTTCTTGTTATCAGGTAAAATGGCACACACGCCCCTCATTACAGCGCCAGCAGCATGTGACGTAATCCATTGTGGATGTACTGTGACCAATCTGGGTACTTCTACACTTCCTCAAGTCCATTCCTGATCGCAGAGCTCCACGGCCACTCAGTGGGCCACCACTTTCTGCAGCCAGAAAGCGCATTTCAAAAGTACCTCTAGCCATACCACAGAGCAGTGTTCAGATCCCACAAGATCCAGCCTCAGGAGCCTGGCATCACAGCCCAGCTGGGTCTCAGCCCAGGGACTCGCCGTGACCCAAAATTGCCCCTGCTGCCCTGCCTAGCTGCTAGGCCCGACAAGCAGACTACTAACCTGCTAACCAAGCCTACCACCCACCTAGGACTTGACTCCATAACCTTCTACTCCAGAGAGCCTTGGCGACTGCTCCTCTGTGCCTCTCTGGCCCCTGTGCCCACCACTGTCTAAGCAAACACACCTAACTTCTCTGTAACTAGATCTATACACTTCGGTAACAGAAAGCACTTAATTTGCTTCTTTGGCCTGAACAACAAGCAGAAGGATATGTGGTACTGTGCACATAGCGGCTGCCAAGTGCCAGCCCTTTCTGCACCCTCCTCATCACCTTCCTTCTATGGATCATCATAGGCTCAGGCGCCACCTGGATTTCAGGACCAAGAACTTGATAACTGTTCCTGACAAGTAATTATTAATGTCCACCTTGTTTTCACTCTCAAAAGTGTTAGAAACAGGACAAAAACTATTGGTTGCCCCTAATTAGTTTGGGAGGAGGGTCTGATACAAGCAGTCAACTAGGTGACCAGCTTGCCATCAGAGAGAGAGAGATGAGTGGCAACTGTCATTTACTCACAGCCCCTTGCCAGATGACTTTACCCTGTCTCTCAATTCATCTCAAGACAAGAGTTAGACTTTTAGGAAAATTCACATTAGAGCCATGGGAGGGCATGAGACATGACAGAGTCTTCCCCAAGTTAAAAAACAGTGTGACTTGGGAGTTCTCACCGGGGTTTACTCCGTCCCCTGGATACCAACTGTGTCTGGGAATTCCCTAGATGAAGGAACAAATAATGGGGGGCGAGCACCTGCGGCTGAGAGACCCAGAGGGAAGGATCCTTGGCAATGCCAATTGGAGGGTGCTACCACCCAGAATCAGCCTTCTGAGACCAGGTACATGAAAAGCCCTGTGTGGCTCTGTGTGCGAGCCAGGGCTGAGGATACCGGGAAACAGATCGTCTGATACCCATGTCTTTTCCGAGAGCCGAATTTTGGATTTCTTTGTCTCCTTATCCCTTCCCTTAGGAGGATCTGGGGATCCACTGGGCCTCTGGCTATACACAGCTCCCCCTGGGAGAGGAGGGCAGAGGGCAGCACTGTGGGCAAGCCGGCTCTGAGGACAGAGGCGTCGACAGGAAGACTAACAGAGGCCATTCCTCACCTGCTGTTGTATTATATGTCTTTGATGCTGGGGAGCAAGGTGAAAACTAGTTTGGAATTAAGAGGGTCTCCTGATTTTTAAGATGAATTTGAGAGAGGCTGGAGAGATGGCCCGGTGGTTAAAAGCACTGGTTGCTGTTGCAGAGGACCCAGGTTCAGTTCCCAGCACCCATATGGTGGCTCACAACCATCTGTATCTCCATTCCCAGGGTTGTGATAGCCTCGTCAGGACTCTTTGGGTGCCTGCACACACGTGTGCATATTCAGACAAGTAGGCACACATGTACACTTTTTTAGGTTTTTTTTTTTTAATTACAAATAGGCTTGTGTAATTACTGAAGCCTGCACAATAACTATGTGACCTTGGGAAGCCTCAATGTCCAATCAGCACCAATCCAGTCTGGAAGGTGAGTCAAGAGGGCTCAGAGCTCCACCCAGCCCCTCAGAGTCACCACAAGAGGAGACCAGTCAAGTTCACCTCCAAGAGGTCCATCCCCAGTCAGCCTTACCATCCCCCGGGCTCCTTGGAGACATTGTGGATGAGAGCACCGCGGCAGAAGGTCAACTCATCGCTGCGCTTGGCTTTGTAGTCATAGAGCGCTTTCACAGTCCTCTGAGGCTTTGGGGAAAACGGGAAGAAAAGGGGCAGATGACAGAGGGAAACAAGACCTGTGCAGTGAGCTTCCCGTTGGGAAGCCAGAGACATCAGAGGCCGAGATTACTGCGCCATCTGCTGGCGAGAGTTGGTATTGCATAGGAACCAACGTTGCACAAAGTCTACCAGGAAGTGGAGCAGAGACTGGTTTAACGAGGAAGTGGTGGCGCACGCCTTTAATCCCAGCACTCGGAAGGCAGAGGCAGGTGGATTTCTGAGTCGAGGTCAGCCTGGTCTACAGAGTGAGTTCCAGGACAGCCAGGGCTACACAGAGAAACCCTGTCTTGAAAAAAAACAAAAACAAAAACAAAAACAAACCAAAAAAAAAAAACCGGGAGAAAGACACAACATTGCTCATTTCTCAACAGAGCCTCTTAGATTAAGCCACACTCGCCACCTCAGAAGTCCCCCCACAGAGCTGCTGTTCTCAATGATTCTCCCAGAAGTTCAGGCAATATTTCCTAGTCACGCTGGGGACCTGGTCACTGTTTCTGCATAGGCTGGTGGTCCCCTAATTAGATGCCCACACACCGTTGACAGTTAAGAAAGAGTAGCTGAGATCCTGGATGTAGAGGTGCCTACCCATAATGCCAGAGCTTGGGATGTTGAAGCAGGAGGAACACAAGTTCAAAGCCTGCCTGAGCTACACAGTGAGACTCTGTCTCAATATCTCCCACCCCTCCCCAAATCAAACAACCACAAAAGCTGGGCTCAAGAAAGAAAGATAGAATTTATGTGGGGTGAAATTTTCAATGAATTTTTTTTTTATGCCTGCTACTCAATAGTAAACACACGAAGAAAAAAACAAAAACACTCACACAGCAAAGAAATACTAATAGAGAAATCTCTAAAATTATCACGCCTCTTTAGATCTTTGGCTTCTCTCTCTTCCCTGACAAAGGAGACAGGACTCAGGAAAAATCACTCCTGGGAGACTAGATACCGAGTCAGTCACGGAAGTTGTAACCGTGGCTCTGTCCATTCCTATCTGTGTAAGCTGGAGCCCACTAAGCCTCCACTTCCCCAACTGAAATGGCAATTAAAAGTTTTATATATTTCACAGCGTTCCTGAGAAAATTCAGTGAAATAATTCACATGATGGTAAAAATGCCTGCGCACTGCATTTCTTAGGTGTCTGCCAACATGGAGAGCTGTCCTGAACCTTTTAACCTACACTGGCTCCCTTACTTGTCACAAGTACCTTAATGGGGAGGTGGTGCTATCATGCCCATTTTACAGATGAGAAAGCTGAGCACAGAGACATGAAGGACCTGGTCCAGAGCTAACCATATGGGAAGTAGCTGAGCCCAGAACGGGGTCAATGACTGCAAGGTATTGCCATCCACTACCAGAACCTATAAAGAGTAATACAGCTTCTAGAAGCTTCTGCCATGGAGAACTCCAACCAGAGATTGGCAGGATTACTCCTGGGCATTCTAAATGTGAGAGGCAGAGCCAGGCTCTCATGGTCAAGGCACAGAGAGGTGCTAATGGCATTAGGGAGAGGCTGCTTTTTCTGGAACAGCAAGAAAGGCCCTTGGGGAGTAGTGAGAAATGAGCCAGCCACTGTGTGGCCTGTAGGAACTGGGCGTATCCATGAGGCCAAGAGGACAGGCTTCCAATCCAGCTGCCTGGAGTCACCTGAATAACCTCAACTTCCTCACCAGTAAAATGGGTGCCACAATGGTACCTGCTTTGTGGAGCTGGCGTGAGAAATCATGATCTAACCTAGGCTAAGTGCTTAGAACATACTGGGCTCTTGTCTGCAACACATCTTACATGTTATTACATGTTATCTTAAATGTTATCGTTCCAGTCCTGTGAACTTACCTAGGTCACCCTGGGCAATTAATCTAGACCCTGTCTCCATTGAAAAAGTCAAGGTGGGGGTGGGGGCGGTGCCACTGGAAATGCACTTGAGCAATCCATCACCTGCCTAGCATACTGGAGGTCCTGGGTTCCATCTCCAGTACTGGGAGGTGGGGGCTGGGACGTCATCCTTACAGCTCAGCTCTCCCATGTCATCTGCCTGACGTTCTTTTGAGGCAGTAGACCTAACTTGTGGAATTGTGTTTAAAAGGAAAAGAGACGCAGGCCCTTCAGAGCAAACTGAGCCCATGACCTTGTGAGGAAGATGAAAGCCAGCTCAACATTCTTCTGGGGGCCACGGGAGAAATGTCCCAAACCTATACATCAGGGAAGGGCCTCATCACAGCACAGTCTTCCCTCTGACAGGCTGTCCATACATACTAGTTAGTCACTCTGCTCCTCACCTCCTCCCTCTGAAGCCTTCATGCTCTGAATTTGCATCCACTGAGGATTTAAAATTAAAAAAAAAAAAAAAAAAAAAGGAAGAGAATTGAGTCCTGGATCTCAGCAGAGCCCACCAGCGAGAGCCACACCCTAGTCATATGTACCAGACAGAAAATTCACTATAGTTCTTCCCTCACTAAGTTTGAGATGGAACCAAAGCAAGAAGAGCTAGAGGCAAAAAAAGCAAAAATCCACCTTTACCCACAGGAAGCTACCAGGCAGAGGCAGGGTGGGAATCCGAGATAGCGCTGGCCTCACAAGGAGGTCAGCGAACCAGACATAATTCATAAACACCTTGGGCTCCGTCAGCAAGCAGGAAAAGAATTTTGGAAGATTTTTAATTAGAAGCTGTGTGGCCCAAGGGTGGTTCACCGAAACTCGGGACTCTAGTGAGACTCGGTTCCATCTGGATGGAATTCGATTAACCTCTGTGAAACCACATGGTATCCTGCCTTTCACCATGTCTTGAAAGAAATGTTAGTTGTGGTCAGATGTTCCAGGATACTCCCTGCTATAACTGCAATGGAGACCAGCGACGGGGCAGGGTCTCCCTCTCCCTGTCCCGGGGAGGACTGGTGCTGTACCATGGAAGGGTTGATCTCACTCGGGTCCACATACATCCTGCTGACGTCATAGAGGGAGTTGATGTCTCTTTCCTGAAAAAAGAGGAAGGACAAAGAAAAGTAAATGGAAGGGGTTTGAGGAATGTGGCTCAGTGGAAGAAGCACTTGCCTGCCATGTGCAAGGCCCTGGGTTTGATTCCCAGCACCAACCAAACAGGAAGTACGGCACCCACACTCCTAGAATGGCCTGTGCCCACAGCCAAGCTGCAGGCTTGCTCAGGGTATCTTGTTCTTTGGAAAGAAGAGTTAGAACCTCACAGGATTTTCCGTGGCTCAGATGTAGAGAGAGCAAGAAGATTCAAAACAGTTCCCCCAAATTTGGAAGCAACCTGGAAATCATAGACACCCTACTCTGACCCAGAGGGTGCCAGGATCCCCTGTTCAAGGTTACCACATCATCAGCTCGAAAGATCTACACCAGGGGAATTGGCAGGCATGTCAGTGACAGATATGCAAATGTTTGCCAGAAGCAACCCCAAGGCCCCTGGCCTGCCCTGGCCCCTCCTCCAGCCTTCCTGTTCCTCTACCCAGAGTCACTGCTGTCAGCCTTCCCTCATCTCCTCAGAAACCATTCGTTCACTCCTGTCTCCTGGGTTTTGGCTCACACTTTTGTCCTGTTAAAATGCCTCTCCTGACCACTTTCCTGTCCACTGTAGTGTCTTCTCCTCTTGCTCTGAAGGTCTGTGTGCGCCAAAGGAGCCCATGCTGACCAAAACACCTCACTCTGGCACACTGTGCTTTCTCCTCTAGGACCCAAATTTTCTCAAAGAAGAATTTGGACACATTCCCTGGCACATGGTTGGAACACAGGGTCCTAGGTCCTAGTCTCATTTCTGTTGCTGCGATAAAATATCCTGACCAAAGACAACTTAGAGAAGAAAGAATAATAGCCCATCATCATGAGGAAGTCAAGACAGGGACAGTCAAGAGCACAGAGAAAATAAACACATATATCCTCGCTGACTTGATCTCAGCCAGCTTTGTCCTCTCTTATACTGTTCTGGTCTCACTGCTTAGGGAATGGAGCTGCCCACAGTGGGCTGGGCCTTCCTACATCAATGAACAATCAAGACAGTCCCCCATAGACACGCCCATGGGCCAACCTGAGCTAGGAAGTTTCTCACTAAGACTTCCTTCTGATGATACTAAACTGTGTCAAGTTGACAGGTAACACTAACCAGCCCTCAGAATCAACCTCCTCTCAGGAAATCAAGGATCCTCTGACAAGAAGTGAGATATCATGACCATATCCGGTCTATCTGCACCCAGAACCCTGCAATGAACAGGATAAGAGCCAGTGCCTTACCATCCCCCCCCAGATGCTACGTGAACCTTCCTCTCAGCCCCATTCTTTTCTTTCTTTTTTTTTTTTGGTTTTTCGAGACAGGGTTTCTCTGTGTAGCCCTGGCTGTCCTGGAACCCACTCTGTAGACCAGGCTGGCCTCGAACTCAGAAATCCACCTGCCTCTGCCTCCCAAGTGCTGGGATTAAAGGCGTGCACCACCACTGCCTGGCTAGCCCCATTCTCATTTAGTGTTGCTCTGGCTGAGCTCATTCCATGCCTGTACACCACCCAAAGCTTTTGTTTCTGCTGTCCTTTCCCCTCCAGATATCTGCATGGCTCACTCCTCAGTCAGATCTTCCCAGAACCTTTGAAAACTGCAAGCCACTGCCCCCTCTCTTCATACACTCCTATGCTGTCCCAGCTCTTTCTCTTTAACACATGGCACCATCTGACACTGGCTGCGTTTATTTTCTAGTGCATTACTGTCTGCCTCTGCCAACCTGCACCATGGGTAGCATGGGGACAGAGTCTTTGTGGGCTGTGGTCCTCCTATCCCATACAGTATGTATGTAAATGTATGCACATTGTATATCTAAAATATAGACTGTGGCATGCAAGCCCAAGGGAGTCAACCTACCATATTATATCGCTCCAGGAGCTCCGGGGTCACAGGGTATCGGAGCCTCATCTTGCGATAGAGTGCATGCTTCTCATAGTAGCTGACAAGCTCCACCAGGCTCTCAAAGTAGGCAGAGGTCCCCAGCACAAAGTGGCGTCCGTCCCGGTTGATACGGCAGTGTTTCACCTTGCCCCTAGCCCTTAACGGGAGAACCACAGGGGATTAACAACCAAGGATGCTAGCAGCTACACCAATCAGCCGCAACCTTGTTATCCATCCTCAGGGGACTGAAATGAACAGAATTCAATCCTCCTATGGAACACGAAACACTGGGGTCTTTTGAGTTCAGATCTGAAAGAATCTATATCTGATGCTCAACACCCAAATCTCCCTTCAGCCTGACTGAGGTGCCATACTATGACCCACAAGCTAAAACTGCTCCCAGTATGTTGTTGCTGTTGTTGTTGTTTTTTAAATAAAGTTTTATTGAAACATGACCACTGTTCATTTGTGTCTATGCTGTGGTCGTTTTCTCTTACAGATGGTGGGTTATATAGCTGCAACAGGGTCTATACGGCCTGTGAAACCTAAACTGTTTGCTCCATGGGCCCTTCCACAAAGGGCTTTCCGGTCCTTGTTCTAAAACTCCAATTAGTCCTCAGGTCCTTCAGTGGCCAGAGTTACAATGACTTTTTGTTTGTTTTGTTTTGTTTTCAAAAAGGAGATAATTTTTTTTTTTATCAGTTTGAAACAAGAGACGGAAAAGATTCCAAACAGGACAGACCACAGATCCTTCAGTCTTACTGATTTAGAAGAGCAAGAATAATCAAGTCTGATCCTAACTTTAAAGCCAAGAGTGTCTAGGCTGGGGAGGTGGCTCTGCTGTTAAGAGCACTTTCTGCTCTTGCAGAGGACCTGGGTTCAATTCCCAGCACCTACATGGCAGCTCACAACTGTCTGTGACTCCAGTTCCAGGGGCTCTCACTACCTCTTCTGGCCTCCACAGGCACCAGGCACTCGTGTGATACACACACATACATGCAAGCAAAATACACTAATTAATTAATTAAGGAATCAAGTGCCTTCCCTGTGTACTCACTAGAAAGAAATGTCAGAAGTCTGTGGCAAAAGGTTTATTAACTGGGTAGAACATGAGCCAAAACCCCACACTACAAATTTGGACAAATATCATGAGCTAATTGATTTTATTTCTGTGGCATTAGCCCTGAACAGCCAAAGCAATTTTAAGCAAAAAAAGAGCAAAGTCAAACACATGGCACTCCTCGACTTGGAATTATCATGTAATAGCTGAGTTTGGGGGTGCACACCTTTAAAGCCAGCCAGAGATCCCCATGAGTTCAAAAGCAAACACAGACATGTATGATTACATCAAACCAAAGAGCTTCTGTATAGCCAAAGATGTCACAGGCTTCGAAAAGAGAAGAGAACTGGGGAGAACATTTGCAAACAGATCATCTGCTCAGATCTGTTCAGATTCAAAGACTCACGGATTGCAAGTGACGACATAGTGACAGCAAGGACAAAAATCTGACAGAAAATGGGCAATGTCTCTAAATAGACATCGAGGGCCAGCCAGCAAGTGGAAACTTTAAACCTCACTAAAAATGGAAACCAAAGCCACCACGAGCCAGCCCTCTCACAGGTCAGAATAGCTGGTATCAAAAAGGTGCGGTCGTGCACGCCTTTGATCCCCACATCCAGAGGCAGACAGAGCAGACAGAGCTCTGTGAGTCCCAGGCCAGCCAGGGCTACCACAGGGAGAGACTATCTCAAAAAATAATACATGGATGGATGGATGGATGGATGGATAGATAGACAGATGAATATATTTACATTCATGTCCTTTCTATGTCTCCTTTCGGGAGCACTTACCCTCACATACAAACAGCGCCCGCCTACCTGAAGGTGATGGCGTAAGAGTCGGTGCCCTCCCGCTTCCGGATGAGGAAGGCTCCATCTCGGGGAATCCGCATTAACATGTCCTCTGCTTCCCCCCTGCTCAGCCTGTCATAGTACCACCTGCATCCAGAAGAGGAAAACAACCTGGTGAGAGTCCTCCCAGACAGAGAGCCGGCAGGAGACAGAATGCCAACATACAGGGACACCTGGGGCTGACCATGAAAACTCCATAGGAACCATGCTGGACTTCCCTGACCATAGGCACCTCCAAAGACAGCGATTCCTATTGAATTTTTGCTTTATTTTATCGCAGCACTGAGGGTTAAGCTAAGGTGACATGCACACCAAGCAAGCAACCTCGCAGTCAGCTGCAGCCTTAAGTTTTTGTTTTGCTTTTCATTTTTGAGACAGGATCTTGCTAGATTTTTTTCAGACATGCTATATAACCCTGGCTGGCCTTGAACTTACAATCAGCCTGCAGCCCAGCCTCCCAAGTAGCTGGGATTATAGGAATAAGTCCCCAGGTCTGGAAGAAAGGCAACAATTTTTCATAAAGACCCCAGGAGTATGAGGCGGTCACTGTGAAACTAAGGGGAGTCTCTTCTCTGCCTACTTGCCCAGCCCCAATGGCTGGAGAGGTACAGCAGTGTCTCAGAACATCTGGGGCAGGGAATGCAGGTAAGGTTCAGAAAGATTTTGGTTACTAAAGATACAAAATGACAAGTTTGGAAAGGCAACTGGTATGAAAATAGGGAATGGTAATTGTAATCATAATAATAACAATAATAATAATGTCACTATAAATTATTCAGCTTCCTCCAAAGCAAAAATGTTAGATCCACTTTGTGATTACTATACTGTGATTCCTTTGATCACAGATGGAGCCTTGAGAAGCACAGACACAGCAGACCCAAACCGGCCTCTAAGATCAAAGCCCCAGACCTCAGGGCGCTGAAAGAGAAGAAAGGGGGGAAGAAGCTATGAAGGGAAGAGAAAAGTGGGAGCTGGAAGGGAAAAGGAAGGGAGGAAGAAAGAAGAAAAAAGCTAGGTGGCGCACGCCTTTAACCCCAGCACGCCCCTCGGGAGGCAGAGGCAGGCGGATCTCAGAATCTGAAGCCAACCTGGTCTACAGAGTTCTAGGATAGCCAGGGCTACACAGAGAAACCCTGTCTCAAAAAGCCAAAACAAAATGGTGGGAGCTGGAGAGATGCTCAGTGGTTAGAGCACTAATGGTGCTTATGGTCCAGGTAATGTTCCCAGCACCTAAGTGCCTGCGATTCCAGTTCCAGGGGATCTGACGCCCTCTTCTGGCCTCTGTGGGCATCATATACACAGTGCACATAGATACATGCAGGCAAAACCACTCACTCATACATTTTTTAACTTAAAAAAAGAATGCTCTTGTCCAGGTCCCAGGGTCCATGACAGGCAGCTTATAACTGTCGTAACTCTAGCCCTAGGGGGCAACCCCCTCTTCTGGTTTCAGTCAGCACCTGCACTCACATGTTCATACCACACAGAGACCTACACACACACACACACACACACACACACACACACACACACACACACACACACACACAAATAAAATTATTTTAAAACAAGCAAGAGAGGACAATCTGACAGGTAGGAATAGTTCACGTGGTGGTCCCCAGGAATTCTAAGATCCCACATTGTCAAAGAGAATGGGCTCCTGGAAATGAGAACCCCGTATAGGTCCCACCTCGTGGGCGTGACCCATGAGGTCATCAAGCTCCCACCCAATCCTAGGAACCTACGGCTTGGACTCATGTGGGTTGGGGTTGGGCACCGGGTCTGTGAGCCGCAGCTCGAACTCCGCACAGCGCAGGTGTGCCTCACGGTAGTGCTGGATGAGGGCGTAGATGCTGTTGAACGTGAGGTTGTCAGTCAGGTAGTACTTCATGACCCCATTCTCCATGGTAGACCGAATCCGGCAGTGCTGCACCCGACCAGACCGCCTGTTGGGAGTAGAGACAGAGATGTCCCATCAGAGCCAGGCAGAACGCAGCCAGACCATACCTCCCATCAGCCTCGGACGAAGGGGTGTTACCAGAAGGAGAGTGTGTAGTCGTTGGGGAAGGTCTCGCTCTCCCGCACCAGGAAGGTGCCGTCCTTGGCCCCCGTCTCGGCACAATACTCTTGCAGTAGCTTCTCCGCACTGGTCCTACTCTCCACCTTCTTATGGAACCATTTCTCCCCAAAGTGCAGCTCCGTGGGGGGAGTGTCCTGAACCACAAGCAACCGAAAGGGCTTATTACAGCTCCCTCTGCCCTCTCCTGGCAACTCACTGATGGCTGTTTCCAGGAGTCCTAAGGCAAGGGGTTCAGGAGCCCCAGTACCAGAAGCCTGAACTCACCCTGGGCTCTACTCAAGAAAAAGGCCAAAGATGAGCAGCAGCTGGAGGGAACATGTGTGCAGGGCAAGGAGCAGATCCATCATCCCCCCCCCCCCGCCCCCTTCTCCCTGGGGAAAACTGACCCTGGACAAAGGCCAGTCAGACCCCATAGAAAGCAAGAAAGAATCTTACTGGTTAAACTCTAGGGCCAGGAGCCAATCAGAAAGAGCTAGTTAAGCTTTGCTACCCAAAGTAATATCTATTTCCTTAGAGCCAAGGGTGCTTAAGTCAACCCAGATGTGAGAAGCCACACACTAAGTCTCCAGGTGGGGACTCTCCAAGGACAAGACCCAGAAGGCAGAGGGCAGGCAGGTCTCCACCTACCTGGACCAGCTCCTCCTCCACAGTCTGTTCAATGTCATCACTGAAGGACAGCTTGGCGTCAGCAATGGCACAGTAGTGACGAGTCCATTTCTAGAGAGCCAGGCTGGCATTAGTCTCCCCCAAGGTCTCAGCCCTATTGACTCTGAGGACCTATGGGACATCACCCCAGCATTCACTAGGGCTGCCCGGTGCCAGTTTTCACATTTATAATGATTTTTTAAAAACAAGATCTGCTCTTATAACATCTACTTCTGGACTCTTGGTATTGTTCAGGACTATTTAAGTGGGTGCTTCTGGGAGCAGATGGGAGCGGATACGGACTTTCTGCTGCATTGACAGTCTGCAGCAGATCAGATCATGCAACCTCACGAGTAGCTTTTCCTCATTCACCGGGCATTTTCCTCAGTACTGGAGACTGACCTCAGGGTCATGTGCATGTTAGGCAAGAGCTCTGCCACTGAGTTACGTCCCCAGCCTGTCGCCTGCTTTGTAAGCCTTTCTGGGTCTTTTCAGCCAATTGACCTAACAGCATGCTCTTATTTCACTAATTTTTAAAAAGTTATTATGTGTTATATATAATATATGATATATATTTTATATATAATATATGTTATATATCATATATTATATATAATATTATATATTATAGGTGTGCCAGGCATGGTGGTGCACACCTTTAATCCCAGCACTCCAGAGGCAGAGGCAGTTGGATTTCTGTGAGTTCAGCGCCAGCCAGTGCTACATAGTGAGACTCTGTCTCAAAAAAAAATTTTTAATGGATTTCATTATGACATTTTCACACATATATATCATTGTACTTGACTGGATTCATCCCCCATCGCCTCTTTCATGATCCTTCATCACTGCACTTCTCCCATTCCCAATAAATAATTCTCTTCAGCTTTTACACCACTCATATATATGACATGCATACAAATTTAAATGTTTATAGTTGCATGCATTTATATGTAACAAATACTCATATATATGTGTGTGTGTGTATATATGTGTGTGTGTGTGTGTGTGTGTGTGTGTATATATATATATATATATATATATATATATATATATATATATATATATATATATATTTGAAAGAATGTGTGTGCAGTGTCCATGTAGGCCACAAGAGGGCATCAGATCCCCTGAAGCTGGCACTATAGATGGTTGTGAGTCACCCATGTGGATGCTGGGCACCAAACTCATATACTTTAGAAGAGCAGCAAATGCAATTAGCTTCTCAGATGTCTCTCCAGCCCCCCCGATATTTAAGTTTTCCTAAAAATACAGAGCCCACATATGAAATAAAGCACCAATATTCTTATTTATCTTTCCACATCCCAGTCTCCACATGTAAATGCTATCATTTCATTCTTAGAGGCTGAACCAGACTCCACTGTGTATGCACGACATTTTGTTGAGATTTACTTAAATTTTACCTATTTCTTATTAATAGTGTACTAGGACAGACCTTTGGATCACTCAAGAGAATAGGGGTGTCAGGAGGTATGGGAGAAGCATTAAAGCTTGAAAAACCTTATTCCACCACAAATAATAATAATAATAATAACGATGATGATGATGATGATAAGGAAGAGATTGATGAGGATTACCTAGGGAGGGGCTGACCCCAGAATGGAAGGCCACAGCAGGCTGCCTGCTAATAAAGGTTGCTAATAAATAGCAGCAAGTTGACTGCTAATATATATGATGGGAAAAGGGCATTAGTGAATGCTATAGCTTAATCCAAAGCCTGTCCCTATAAGGACTATGGAATAAAGGGTTGTCAACTGATAGGGCTTTGGGAATGACCCGTGCCATGAAGGGGTTAATCAATTCATTGATAAGTTCATAAGTGAATAGACCGTTGGGAGCTGGCCTGGCTGAAGAAGATGAGGCTGTGCCTGGAGGAGGGACTGACCTCCTGTCTCTTATCTTCTCTGCCTCCCATCCACCATGAGGTGAGTGAGGTACTTGGCCCCTTCACACAGTTCCCTGTCAGGATGCTCTGCCTGACTTTGAGCAACAGAGCCAAACAGCCACAGACTGAACTCTCCCAAAAAGGGTTCATCTAACACAGTGGACAAGGGGTGATGATACAGAAAGAAGATCCACAAGCAGCTGATGGTGTCACAGCACTGTGGATGCCCTGGATGCTGTAGTTATAGCAAATGCTCCCATTCAGGAAAGGTTTCTGCAAGGTCAAGCCAGGGCAAGGAGTAAGGAGCCCTCAGCTGTGGTGCATCATGGGAGAGTTAGGAATCTAGGGTCTATGACATTGGATTGTGTATAATTGAATATGAAATATTGTATTGAATATGAAATTATCTGAAAACATTATAATGCAGTAAAAAGACAAGTCACATGGTTCCAAATGGGATGACAGCAGAGACAGTGTCAGACTTTATGGTGGAAGCCTAGACAGCTGAGAGTCAGCATGCACAGCTCTGCGAGGGGAGGAGGCGCCCAGACCCACCTGGTCGATGGAGTCCCACATGTACAGTTCACCCTGGGTCTTGTGCTCATCTTTCTTGTCCTCCACGTTGACATCGACATCACCTCGGGGGCCCAGCTTCTTATGCTGAAGGGGAGAAAGTTCACATAGCCCTCCTCACTCAAGATCCAAGTTCAGAGCCTTTAGCAACAAGAATCCACCCACCATCAGCCACCCAGCATCACTGCGCTCCACCGGCTCATCACACCCTGTAATCTCAGCTCTGTGCTTGGAGACCTCTCCTCCCTCAGAGGCATCCTCCTTGCCCCTCAGTCTGTGGCCCCTCCTTGTCTCCTTTCCAGCTGGAGACCTGCTTCTGTTTCCTTATCCTTTAGGAGGCTGTGCTTTTATGGGAGGTGGGGACTGAGCAAAAGGGAAGAAATGTCACTGTCGCTTATAGGTTAATAAGCTGCAGTATCTCCCCATCCAATCTCCCAGGTCCCTTCCTCCGCACTAAATTCTAACTCTCACTTCTTGAGGACCTGTGGAAACCCCACTGAAAATCCCTGTGCTGTAGACAGAGTAGGACATCAGGATCCTTAGTCCCCAATTCAGTTTGGGGACCAAAGCCCAATGCTCCTAAAACATCCTACCTTGTATGAGAAACAGAAACTTGGGTGTGCTTTATTTCACTATTGAGCTGTCTTTTGATCCTAACAATACAAGTATGCAAATGTTGATGTCCCCAAAGACAGATAAAATCACGCATCGCCTCCACAGAACAAGGACACCAGCCCCAGCATCCCACGGTCAGTTAAACCCTGTTACACAGCTATCCACATCCCATAAAGTCTGGGAGATCCCAAGGGCAGAGATGGGGCCTGAGCCACTGGAAGCCCAACACTGACACAAGACCAACTCACAGACCCACGAGTGAACAACTACAGGTTGCATTTGCTTCATTTTAAGACAGAGTCTTGTCTCGGAAAACCAAAAAAAGAAAAAAAAAAAAATACAGAGTCTTACTAGGACAGAGTCTCCAGCCCAAGCTGAAACTCATCATCCTCTTAAGTTAGAGTTGGTAGTATGAGCTAACTATTCTGCTCATACCCACCCAGAACATTACCAGAGGGGTACAGAGGCACCCACAGGTTAAATGATCAAGATCTTACCTAGATCAGAGAGAAGGTAAGGAAGATGGGACCTGGAGTCTGGCACCAGACCTCTGATATGTACTCTTAATGATGGCAATCCCTCGTAGACAGCAGCCCCACACACATACCCACCTTGATAATGATCTTCTCACGAAGCTGACTGGGCGAGGGCAACTGGTCAGCACTGGCCTCCGTGGGCTTCGTCAACAGCAGGTCTCCTAACACCTCCTTGAACACCTTGGCCATGTGACGCTGCTGCTCCACACTGCAGTGCTCCTCGATAGACAAGATCACGGGGAAGCTGCAGGCGGCACAGGGCAGGGTCAGCAGGGGAACAGGTCAGTAACTGGGATCTCCAAAGCATGATCCCAAATGAGCTCCCTCTCCTTCTAAATCCATTATGGCAACATCTTTTCATCATGACAGGAAGCTAACAAAGTCTGAGTAGGCACTGACCATCTCTGGGAACACAGGGTCCCTCGGAGAGTCAGCGGCTGATAGAGGGAGGAGTGCCCAAGGAGGGGCTGAAGCTACATGGGGAAGGATGTATGTGAGCTCTGTAGTCTGACTTAAAGGCTTCCTGAGGAGAAAGGGTGCTTGCAGCGTCACTGTCTCAGCCCTGATCCAAGGAACTCAGGCAGGAATGTCCTCAGAAGCATCTGGTCCTATTTACTGAATGCTGACCATGCCTGGCCCCTAGCATTCAGCATACCTCACGTCATTTAGACTCATGACCCTTCCGGGTCAATAAAATCATCACCATGGCCATTAAGATATGGGGATCCTGGCAAAGAACCACAAAGGCCGACCATTCACAGAGCTGGTCACTACACGAGAATTTTGGCGTCTTTAAAAAAACATAAGGAGTGTTATTGGAATGGTTTAGTTTCAGTCCCAGGTGTGGGATATAGGGCTACTTCAGATTGTCCACAGCAGAAGACTATGATTTGTCTCACGCTGTGCTAAGGGCATGATTCTGCCAGCTGAAGACAGTTTGTGTTTGGAATTCTGGGAACTCTTGAGAGGGTATTTAAAATGGCCAGCGCTCCAACAGAAGCAGAGGGGAAGCTGGTGGCCGTTGCTGCAGTTTGTGAATGTCCGTGAGCAAAGAAACAGGGAAAAGAAATTGGATATCCTGCCGACAAAGACTGGACTTGCCCCAAGGAACTCAGCACCGCTAATCAGCAGGAAATAGCCTAACAAGGTCGACACCACCTTTCCCCTCTAACTGTTTCTCCTACCTGGTGTTGTGGGGGTGGAAGAGTTTGGGGGTAGAGAAGGGTGGTAGGAACAAGAACCCAATTAAGTAGCCAGAAGTCTGGTTACACTGGACTCAAACTGGAAGAAAGCATCTAGAACTGATCGGTTCTAGTACAAAGAGACAGCTGAGCAGTAAAGAGCTCACCATACTGCTCTTTCAGAGGACCCCAGTTCAGTTCCCAGCACCAACCTCAGGCAGCTCACAGCCAGCTGTAACTCCAGCTGCAGGAGAGCCAATGCCTCTGGCCTACGCTAGCACTCATGTGCACATACCCACACAAACACACACATAATTAAAATAATTAACATAATTTTAAGGGCCATTATCATTTCTTTTTTTTTTTTTTTTTTTTTTTTTTTTTTTTTTTTGGTTTTTTGAGACAGGGTTTCTCTGTGTAGCCCTGGCTGTCCTGGAACTCACTCTGTAGACCAGGCTGGCCTCGAACTCAGAAATCCACCTGCCTCTGCCTCCCAAGTGCTGGGATTAAAGGCGTGCGCCACCACTGCCCATCTCATTATCATTTCTTAAGGACCCAAGGGCCACTTGGCAGTAACTATCCAAGGTTTGGGAGAAGTGGGCAGTGTGTATATTCATGTGTGTATGTGTATATCTGTGTCTGTCTGTCCATGTGTCCAATCCTAGCAGCTTTCCCCTTACAGGCCCACCTCCAGGAAATCAGCCACTGACCTGGAGGTAACAAAGGCGTGGTCCCGAATGGCCTGAACAACATCGTCAAACTTGATCTTGGTGGTCCGTGTCCAGCCATGATAGATTATGGGTTTCCCATCAGGCCCGTCCCAGCAGTCCACTGAAGGGAAAACACAGGTCCTCAGCACCAGCCACCATCAAGCACAGTCACCAAGAGTGAACAGGTATACAAGACACATGTTGGGCAGAGGCCATGAGGTTAGGCCCTGGTACCCACACCAGCTCTGTTCCCAAGGCTGACCCAGGTTCACCCACACATCCATGGTCATATGTACAGGCTTACAGAACACACTTCCTAAGAAACTCCTTCTAGTGAGCTGTTCATCATAAAATATTCAAAACGGGTGTTATTTTCTTGTGTCAGCTGTTCAAGGCTCCCCTCTTTTACCAGTAGAAACAGACAGATTTTTAAAGGTTCTATAAATTATGCAAATAGAAATAAGACTGTGGGGGATGGTAATAATCCTGAGGATACTAAAGCTGGTAACTTCTGACTTCATTTTCTCACAGCTTTTTTCCAGAGGGAAAAGCATAAACCCAGGAAGCCCGTGAGCAACTGCTACTAATCTGTGGCACAGAATGAGCAGGTTTAAAACACTTGAGGTGCCATCGATGGTTTGGGCCATTTTCTTGGCCATATACATGGCTATGGCTTAGAAAAGTGTCACCCAGCTTGGTTCCTGAAGTAGCACCATTGAGGCTGTGTCCTTGAAAGGGACTGTGGGACCCCAGTCTCTTCCTTGTCCTCTCCCAGTTTCTACCTTATGGTGGAAGCATTTGTGCTACCACATTTTCTTGCCATGGCCTGTTGTCAAAGGCCTAAAGCAATGCTCCCAACCCAAGATACAGAATAATACACCTGCCATTAAAAGCTCATCACCTCAGTTGTCTTACAGTGACATGATGCTAACTAATCCAGATACATAAGAGCTTTGGTGATAGAATGAGGCTGGGAAGGAAAGAGCCAAAGATGGGCTGGGGAGGTATTTCAGGAAATAAAGTATTTACTCTGTAAGCATGAGGGCCAGAGTTCAAATCCCAGAACCCAGACACTGGGCAAGTGAAGACAAGGGATATGTGAGGCAAGCTGACTAGCTAAACTAGACCTACAGGTTCACTGAGAGACCCTTTCTTAAAATTAAAGAGTGACTGAGGAAAACAACTGCTGTCAACCTCTGGTGTTATGCACATGGTAATATACACACATGTGAACACATTTACTTATGTGTGCATGTACACACACATGTACACATTCACACACAAAAAAGCCAAAGAAGTGAGGAGAAAAGACAGACAAAAGCAAGGCTTTGCCACCTGCTCGGCCACAGATTGTCCCTGATTGTCCCTTTCATGCTTGCTTTCAGGGCCCCACCTACAGACATGTGGCTCCTGGGTATGTCATGCTAACTGGTATATGTCTGTGTTCCTCTTAGCAGAAAGTGACCCTTGCTGCTGGTCCTCTGCTTCCCACTGTATCAAGACTCTTTCTAGGTACACTAACCTATTGCCTAGCCAGTTGCTACTTTTGCTTGGGGACAGTTATCTTCTAGGAAAAAATCCTTAGTCACCTTCCTCCCTAGAGTTGCTCTGCATGGGAACTTCTCAGTCTGTCTCCCTCCCCATCTCCCACCAATACTTAAGTCTTTAGTCTTACACACACACACACACACACACACACACACACACACACACACACACACACATAAAATAAAATAAAAGCAATGAGCAAATGCTGAGCTTCATAGCTTTGCTTATTGCATCATCTTGGCCAAGACAAAACTCACACTCAATGCAGCGGCAACCAGCACGCAGACAGCGGATATACGCTTCCGTGGAGGACTCACTTCGCAGCTGGTCCCCAGTGAGGTACCTGAGGGACAGAATGAGCCAAGTCAGGAAGGCAGTCCTGTACACAGGACTCATGCTTGGAGACCATCTGAGCCAAGATCTTCTGATCTAGAAACACCCAGGCTAAGGTCTGGGCTGCACGCATGCCATCCTGAGGCCTCAGATTCAGAACCAACAATGAGATGTGCACAATAGCTACCTAAGCAATCTGAATGCAATGAAGACAGTATGATCCCTCTATGAGACCTGGGCTGAGGGTGTCAGGAGCAAAGAGGAAGGAAAGCATGTGCTAACGACCCCCCTGGAGTCTGAGGCCAGCAGAGGCAGGCTCAGCAAGTCCTGGTAGAATTTACAGTGCCATGAACCTAGTCAGCAAAACTGCCATAAAATAGGTATTTTTTTCTTAAACACGTAGTAGTCATGTTTCTGGATCTGGCTTATTTCACTCATCATCATGATTTATGGCTCCATCCATTTTCTTGCAAATGCATGACTTCCCATTTCCTCTGCAGCTTCGCAAAGTTCTATCGTGATATATGCATTACATGTGAATTACATTTTCTTTATCCATTCCTCCGTTAGAACATTTATTGATTAGGTTATTTAAGAGAGCTTTTGATGTCTTGAAAGACAAATTATTACCACCTTGCCTTCTCTCCAGACCACGTGCCCTCTCAGGACATTCCTCAGCTGTCTCTAGGCTTGGAGAATCCACTGTCCTAAGATAGGAACTCGAGACGCACCATCTACCCATTCCCCCTGGAAAAGATGTCACCTTCCCAAATACCTAGAGGATGACACACTGGGGGCCGGGCTCATCCCCGTTTGAAAGAGCCCTTTGCAGCATAAAAGTCAAACTCTAATCCTGAAAGACCGACTGAACCCTGAGGCCAGGAGGCAGCACCGTGCCACTCCCTTCACCCACCCTACTCATTTGCAATCAGAATAATTATCCAAAGAAGAGGATGAGTGCAGGTTACTCTCTGGGTGAAGTGGCCTGGGGCACCCTGCGACTCTGTGACTTACAAGCTTCTGTGTAGGCTAGCCCTCTACAGCCTGCTACTACCCTCCCAGCCGTCCCACCCCAGGGCTTTAGCATATGCTGCTCTCAGCATGAAGCTCCTAACACCAGCTCACTGGCTGAGTGAACATTTTGATGGCGTGGTGACCAAATCATAGAATGCCAGCTCTGCGAACTTGCTTAAAAGGCCATCGACGACGCATAACCATCCCAGTGGCTGGAAAGAGAGCTGTGTTCCCCGACCCCTTCTCCTGACCCGACCCGACCCTTCATAGCCTGCTCTGCCAGGGCCAGCCTGGGCTCATCCGGAAACTCACGTGTTGTGGGAAGAGAAGATCCAGTAATGGGACAAGGGGTTGTTCATGTCCTGCATGTCCACTGCATCGTATTTCTCATCCCAGATGCTGTTCTCCCGGGAGAACAGATACGTGAGGAACTGAAAGAGACACCAACATGGCGTCACCGTGGCATGAGAGGCACGGAGTCTACTTGTTCCCAGCCGGCGCCCTGAGGTTTCAGTACAAACAGCTCAGACTGTAGCCATCCTTCTTGTGATAGTTTGTATATGCTTGGCCCAGAGAGTGGCATTATTATAAGGGGTGGCCCTGTTGGAGCGGGTGTGGCCATGTTGGAGTGGGTGTGGCCATGTTGGGATGGGTGTGGCCATGTTGGAGTGGGTGTGTCACTTTGGGACTGGGCTTAAGACCCTCATCCTAGTTGCCCTGAAGTCAGTCTTCCACTAGCAGCCTTCAGATGAAGATGTAGAACTCTCAGCTCCTCCAGCACCATGTCTGCCTGGATGCTGCCATGCTCCCGCCTTGCTCACAGCAGTAAAATCCTAAGACACTTCTCAACATAAGCACCTAGCCATCATTTCCCTTCTTAACGTGTATTCCCAAATGTCTGCTGCCGCCAGAGCTCCAGTTGCCCACACAGAAGCTTTATGTCACACCAGCGACTAAGCCTCTGTGAGCCCAACACAGTTTCAGAAGTCATAGAACATTACAGATATGAGAACATGAAAAGATGGAAAGACACCAGGCCTAGGGGCTCAGGTCTGTCATCCGAGATACTCAGGAGGATCAGAGTCAAGGGGTGTCTGGGCTACAGTGAGTTCAGGTCCAGCCTGGACAAATGACTGAGAACCTGCCTCAAAGCAAAAAGAAAAGGAGGGCTGGGGATTAGCTCAGCGGTAGAGTGCTTGGCTAATGCATCCAAAGCCCTGGGTTCAAAAATGGGGGATAATGAACATAAAATGGGAAGAGGGAATAAGGGACAGTTTCCTATCCCAACTCCTGGCCCCTTTAAGAAAATAAATAAGAAAAGAGAAGAGGGCTGGAGAGATGGTTTCATGGGTAAAGACAAGTACGAGGGCATGCATTTGAACCCCAGAGCCCCCACAAAAGCTGAATGTGCTGGCACTGCTGTAATCCTGTGTTCCTCTACTGTGATATAAAGTGGAGATGGGGGAAACCCCAGAAGCTCCAGGGTCGGTGAGCCTGGCATATGCAGCAGCCATGAAGAGATCCCACTTCAAATAAGGAGGCCGGCCAGGACCTACACTTAAGGCTGTGTGTCCTCTGACCTACTTGGGGGCTGGAAGGGAGGAACAAAACAAACAGTAAGAGAGAATTCCACTGTTATAGGTCTGTGGTAGAGCACCTGCCTAGCATGCCGAAGGTCCTGGGTTCAGTTCCTACCACAGCAAAAACAAAGAGGCAGAGAAGGGACACGGGGACTTTCCCATCTATCCACTCCTAACATTTAAAAAAAATAATAATAAATCAGAAACACTGACTGGCTCAGAGGTACATTTTACTACCATAAACAGCCCCACTGGGTAGGTGATAACCCATGTCCCTTCGGTCCCTCCTCTGCCACCTGTACAAAGAAGTATCCTTTAGAAATGGCTTGCATGATCAAGCATTTGTCCTGTTTTTGTTGGTTTCTTCCTGGTGGCGAACGCCCTCTAGTGGCAAGACAGGTAATCCCACCCAGGCGAGAATCAGGAAAATGAAAGGCAGAAATAATCCCCACCCTGGGAAAACCACTCCCCATGAAGTCAGTCCCTGGACACCTGACAGTGGCCCCTTCTGAGGGGAAGGGACGAAGGATGTCCTGCTCAAGTGACAAGCCCCAGCCCACTCACCTCGTCCACAAACAAGAAGGGCTCTGCAGTCTCCCTCATTGTGTCGTCGATAAACTTGGTCATCCGCTCCCGGACTTTGTTCAGATCTTGAGCCCACAACTCCTTAAAGATGTCAAAGACAACGCAAAGTCACCAAAGGACAGGCAAAGTCCTTCTCAGGACCTAGTCAAGGTGATCAAAGACTGGACCATCAGCCAATGTCAAATCTACTTGTCATCCAGGCCCACACAAACAAGGTTCCATCCCAGCATGGCCTTTGCCAGGGGTGGGCAAATGCCTTCTGCTTGGGTCACCAGCTATTCAGTAGCCACCACCATGTGAACGCAGCCACAGACCAAATACAGGAAAACGAGGATAGCTCTATCTCAATAAAACTTTATCTATAAAAGTAATGACCATGGTCTGCCAAGAACTCAGGGCACTAGGCCACAAGTGTCTGTATGAAACAGCCCAGGGACCATGCTGGGCTTGCCAGTGTCAACAGTTTGATTATGAAATGTCCCCCACAGTTCATGTGTTTGAACACCTGTGTTCCCAGGTCGTGGCATAGTCTGGAAAAGCTGTGGAACCTTCCGGAGATGGGAGGCTTGCTAGAGGAAGTAGGTCTCTGGAGGTGGGCTTTGAGGTTTTATAGTCCAGCCCCACTTCCTGTTCTCTATTTCCTGACTAGCAAGGCCATGTGACCAGCCCTGACTCCTGTCACTGTGCTGTTCCCACGGGCTGCCATCTCTTCCTAATTATGAGGGACTTCCCTCCAAGTCTAAGTCAGAATGAAGCCTGCCCCATTTATATTGCTTGTGGTCACAGCAATGAGAAAAGTAACCACACAGCCAGCCTACTGGGGTGTCTCCCCTGGCTCAGCCAAGGTAACAACTTCTTCTTTGTACATCCTCACCCATGAGAGGAGGGTCCCAAAAGTCATGCACTGCACAGGTTTGGGGACAGGGCCATATGGAGTCAGCTGTGTGCTGAGTGCAGTGCTCTTTACTGCAGGAAGCCTCTAGTCCTCGTAGTTTATTCTAACAGCCTCATCCCCGTATGGTCCTCTAGCCCGCCCCACCCTGCAAGTCACATAGTGTCACTGTCACATAGAAAAGAGGACACACAGGCTCAGGTGACTTCAAGAGGATCCAAGGTCTCCAGAGCTCATAAGAGGCAGGGTTGACTTCCAAATCACTCAACTTGGGGAAAAGAACTTAGACAGACACCTCACATCCCCTCCTCCGGGGGTCAGCCAGGCAGAGTCACCCTGATAGACAAACCCAGTTCCACTAGCAGATTCGGCACAATGCTGGACATTCCAGAAACATTTCCTTAATAAAAAGAGGCCATCGCATGCAATGGCTTGTTTTCCGCTGCATACTCTGAAACCCCAAATATCCACAGGCAACAAGATGAAAGATACCACAGACCCAGTGGTGGCCATGCCTTCTGGGTTTCAGACATTCTCCAGGGTCTCTCCTTGTGTCTGAGATGAACTTGTGGTTGGATAGGAAGGGACATGACACGGGGATGTCAGAAAGAACAAAAGCCCAAAGACAGACTGAAACAGAGTGGTGAGGCCCTACTTCAGCAACACAGGACTGGGGTTAGCTAACAAGTCTCCCCGGACCGCAGACACCGAAACAGCCAGCAGGCTGTGAGTTCCCTGAATGGAGAGTTGTTAACAGCATTGGAGCATGGGGCTGGAGATTTAGCTCAGTGGTAGAGCACTAGCCCTGGGTTCCATCCTCAGCTATGGGGGTGGAAGGGGGGAACCATGAACCGCTACAAGAAGTAACACCACGTGCAGGATACTTGATGCAAACACTTTGGCTCCCCTGGGCGTCTCAAATGACCTGGACGGCCCTTCTCTCCCTCCCCTGCAAAGCACACACTTTTATCAAAAGATGTGAGCTAATAGAACTGGGGACTGCTCTGGCTGGGCAGAGACCAGGACCTTCCTAAAGAAGTTTAGAATCCCAAGATGCTAGGGGTTCAAATGTGGGATGGTAAAGTGGCCTGAGGGTAAAGGTACCTGCCAAGCCCAACAACCTAAAATTTGATCACTGAGACACTCGTGGTAGGAGGAGAGCTTCTAGTAGCCTCCTGTCCTCAGATGGCCACACACACACTGTGCCCAAACAGAATTAATTCACTGCCCACGGTGTTTAACATCCTCAAGTCTTAAGAACTCAGGCTAAGCAAACAACCACTCCTCCATCACCTGCATTCAGTGTCCCGGGCTGACATGTGTGGTACACATGACAGACATCAAAGTCCTTACTCACCACTGCCCAGCACACCAAGCCAGCAGCCGCCACTGCCCAACCTCGGGCTGCTGACCTCGTGGTACATGTGCCTCTCTGATCATTAGCTTCTATGCAATCACAGAATATCTTTATCTTTACCTATCTTTTCTAGGCTGTCATAGCATATATCGATATGCCATGATAAAGCCCAAACAGGAGTTTGAAGGTACGGGACTGTTGTATCAGCTATTCAGGAAGCTAAGCCAGGAGGACTGCAAGTTAAAGGCCAGCCTGGGCTACAGAGGGATTTCAAGGCCAGCCTGGGCTACTAAGGGAGTTCAAGACCAACTTGAGCAACTTAGTATAGCATATCTCAAAAACATGTATCACAGGGGGAGCTTTAACGGCATCTGCTTGCCAGACACCAGCATGGTAGCCAAGAATACACACACACACTGGGGTGACCTTGTACCATCAGATAATGACATCCCAACAGGAAACCCCTGTGACTCTTGCTCCACACTGGGAGACTTATCTCTCATCCCCCAGAAGAACAGCAGGTTTGGCCAGTCTCCTCCTCCCATCCAGAAGGGATGGCCTCCCAGGAAGACACTCCTGGGGTGACCTCAGGGGAGGAGCTGACACCAGCCAGGTGAGGGACATCTTATTCAAGCCCTCCCGCACGTGTCCTGTTCTGGCAGAGTCCCCTGCCTTCGCCTGCTCATTGAATGTGGCGCCAAGTTTCCAATCTTTACACCCTTCATCTCCCTCAGCTGTCTTACTGCTCCAACTAAAGCTTCATGGGCTCACAGAGACTGAAGCAGCAGGCATGGGACCTGCATGGGGTCCGCACCAGGTCCCCTGTGTAGATGCTATGACTGTTAGCCGGGTGTCTTTGCGAAACTCCTAACAATGGGAGCAGGTGTGTCTGACTCTTTTGCCTGCTCTTGGGATGCTTTTCCTCCTAGTGGGTGGCTTTGTCCAGCCTCAATAGGAGGGCTTTCATCTTGTCTTGTTGTGTGTTTTGTCCTGTTCAGCTGCTGTCTCTTGGAGGCCTGCTCTTTTCTGAAGAGGAAAGGGGTGGGAAGTAGATCTGGAGGAGAGGGGAAGTAGGGGGAGGGAGCTAGGAGCAGTGGAGGGGGCGGAGAAACTGTAGATGGGATGTATTGTATGATAGAAGAATCTATTTGAGAGAGAGAGAGAGAGAGAGAGAGAGAGAGAGAGAGAGAGAGAGAGAGAGAGAGAGAGAGAGGGAGGGACAGAGAGTAAGAGAGAGAGAAAGAAAGAGAGAAAGGCTATAGAAGACTAGGAATTTGAGGAGGCCTGGTGATGTTGGACAGGGGTCTGAAGCCCCATCCCACCTCAGGGACACCACAGCTATTCTATGACAGCAGGCATCCAGGGGAGCACTTTGTCCCTAACACCCCAATCTCGCAATCCTCTCACCTGCTGTTCATGTAAAAGAAACCTCTGGAAGTCCTGCAGGTAGACAGCCGAGGCATCAGGCCGGTCTGTGCTTCTGCCCTCGGAGAAATGACACAGGGTGGTTAGAGAGACATTTGCTAGAAGTGGTCCACCTCCACCCTGAACCCCAGCCCCACCATGCTGAGCACGCCACTGACCCTCGAAGTCGAGATATAAGAGGCTCAAAGAGGGACCCCAACCAAAGAACCTTAGAGGCCCTGGACAGCATTCGGGAGCTCTAGGAGATCTGGGGAGCACAGTAGAGTAGTGTGGAGTCCACAGACAGATAGATGGAACCAGAAGACCAGAGCTGCAAGAGACAGTGGGGGAAGGGACGAATTCGGAAGAGACGGGGTGGGGGTGGAGAGGAGGGTAAAGCAGGGGGAAAGGAGAAACCTATTGGTTTGTCACAACCCCGAAACTTCAGGAAGAAAGCCTAGACCTTCCTCATGACACCCCACATCCTACAGATTCTGTTCACTCGCTCACTCACACCATCCTATAAACCTGGGGTCATCAACTGCACACAGTATCCCCACCCCACCCCCATACACCACCAGAGCTACAAGGACACAGAGACCCTACACTGCAGTGACATGTCAGAGGTGTCTCACCCTAAGATGAACACGGAGGAGTCTTTTTTGAATTCATCAAGTATCTGAAACGAGAAACATGCAGATAGTAAGAGCATTGGACAAGTCAGCTCATACCAGGGAGATTTTGTTTCTAGGACATCAGTGGGCTGAAGAGATGGCTCAGCAGGCAGGAGCACTTGCTGCCCTTGCAGAAGATGCAGGTTCGGTTCTCACAGCCATCTGTAACTCTAGCTCCAGAGGTCCAACTCCCTCTTCTGGCCTCTGTGCGCACCAGGCACACATATGGTGACCTATGTGCCTGCAGGCAAGATACTCATGTACATAAAATAAGTCTAAAGAAAAATAAAGGAAAAGTTACTTTTTAAAAAACTATCCAGGCATGTACTGGCTGGTTCTGTGTCAACTTGATTCAAGCTGGAGTTATCACAGAGAAAGGAGTTTCAGTTGAGAAAATGCCTCCATGAGATCCAGAGGTAAGGCATTTTCTCAATTAGTGATCAAGAGGGGAGGGCCCCTTGTGAGTGGTGCCATCTGTGGGCTGGTAGTCTTGGGCTCTATAAGAAAGCAGGCTGAGCAAGCCAGGAGAAGCAAGCAAGCCAGTAAGAAATATCCCTCCATGGCCTCTGCATCAGCTCCTGCTTCCTGCCCTGCTTGAGTTCCAGTCCTGACTTCCTTTGGTGATGAACAGCAATTGGAAGCGTAAGCTGAATAAACCCTTTCCTCCCCAACCTGCTTCTTGGTCATGATGTTTGTGCAGGAATAGAAACCCTGACTAAGACAAAGCAAGTGTCCTGGTTAGTTTTTTGCTGACTTGACACAAGCTAGTGTCATTTGGGAAGACAGACCTCAGTTGAGAAAATGCCTGTAGGCTAGTTTGTAATGCATTTTCTTGATTAATAGTTGATATAAGCAGGCCCAGCCTACGGGGAGTGGTGACATCCCTGAGCAGATGTGCCTGGGCAGGCT
>CM052707.1:45861215-45911215 GCA_028551405.1 Uromys caudimaculatus | reverse complement strand
GACAGTGACATGACTGGGTGAGCCTGCCATGGGGGATCTGGATCACGTGTTCATTTCCTGACAGCATCTCTCTGTGGGAATGAGGCACCTTCATCGCCTCCAACCATCCTTGCCCCCTGCATCCCATCATTCCTGGGGCAGAGAGACTTTGCTGGCTGTCCCACCCACAGCTCAAGAACACAGCCTACTTCAGTGATAGGGGAAGAGAGGACAACAGGAAGATGAGCAGTTGGACCAAGAGGACAAACGCAGTGGCAGATGTCCCTGGTATCCTCTCGAAGGCATCTGCCACCGCAGTTTACAAAGGACCCCTGTGCTCCCGTGACTAAGGTAAGCGGAAGGCCCAGGAAATGCTGAAAGGCAGACTGGTTGAGACAGATCTAAACAGTGCTCCAAGTCACACCGTCCAGCAACAGTCTTCACTTGCTCCATCCTCAGAAAGCCCTCCAGTGGTCGCAGGGTTCCATTGGATGGACCAGGACTTATATGCTCCGGAGGCGCAGGAAGGACTCTGTTGGGTACCATTCCACAGAGCCCCAGGCCAGCATGGGTTCCTGAGAGAGGCCCTAAGCAAGCCTAAATTCATGTCCCCCACCCAAGTGGCCATACTTACAACCAGCTTGTCCTTGAGAAACTTGATGCCGCTCACTTTGAAGTTGACCAGGGGCAAGATGGCCTTCAGCTCCCGGAGGCTGATGCTGCAAAGAAGGAAATCTCGGTTCCCATCAGCCTCAGGGGCCAGAGTGGGAGGCATTATACAACTCTACCAACACCCGCCTTGGCACCCCTCCATGAGAAAACCAACTAGAAGAAACAAGTGAGACCCTTGGGGCCAGAGGAAAGGGACAGCCTGATGGTGGAGGCTGGTCCCTACCCCTCAGCGTTGGTGGTAGACACGAGTCACATGGGAGACGGTTCTGGAAGCAAGTGCTGTGGGAGATCCAACGTGGTTTGTAGAACACTGTGAGCATCGGGCACCTGAAGAGTCTCGGAAACAAACTCATGTGGTTTCAAAGCAGAGTGAGCCAGAGAGGGGCAGATGGAAAGGCAGGTGGTACCTGCTATGTACCAGGCAATCTAAGCCATGGCTCTTCTCCACCCTGCTCCCATTTATCTACACACACACACACACACACACACACACAAACACACACACACTACCACCACCACCACCAAGCTCCAGCCTCAGGGTTCAGAGTGGGTGGAGGCTGCAGCTGGGTGCAGGGTGGATGGTGGCAGCCTAGATCCTAACCAAATCCCACAACAGTCATCAAGCCGGAATGCATCAGAATTTTCCAGGAGCTGCTCCTGACCTTCTGGAAGCTTCTAGTGAAGAGGAGAGCAAGAGTCGAAAAGGGGTATTGGGAACAATAAAGGTGACGCTAATGGACCCCATTGGGGTTGGGGCTCTGCTCTCCTTGGTCTAGCTACATATTTCTCAGCTTCAAAAGTCTCATAAGGCAGCCCTTAGGGCTATCTCCACCTCCACATAGGAAACTGAAGCTCAGAGGGGCCTGCTGTGTGAGCAACGTTAGACTAGACTCACTGCAGTCCAGGCCACCCAGAACAACCACATCCAAAGACCTGCAGGACAGGACACCAGAAATGAGAGTGCCGGATGGGTCACAGGTAAGAGACTCGGGTCCTCCTGGCCAGAGATCCAAGCATCCGGCAGAGTTAGAGAGGGCTGCATGCCCTCCAGGTATGGGCAGAAATATGCCCAGGTCTCCATATTATCAACGTGGCCTTTGTCATCTTCAGAGAAGAGCCGCATGTGTGACTCCCCAGCAGTGACCTCCAGCCTTCTGGTCCCTTTGTTCCCGACCCCCTCACAAGTAGCGCTCAAGGCTCCTGTGGAGGACATGAGGCCCTTGTGCTTACAGATAAGCACTAGGGAATCCAGGAATGTTAAAATCATGGGGTTATCTGTTCAAGGGAAGAGATGCGTAACCTGTTCTCTGCCCTGAAGGCTGGGAATGGTGATAGCCTGGTGACCTCAGCCCTGGCTCCCCAGACTCTTAGGTTTATCTTAGCCATCTCTATGGAAGGGGTCACATAGACTTTACAAAGAAATTTCAAAGCAGTCATACTTCTTAAACTTTATTGTACACACAGGATTGAGTTGATTATCACCCAAGAATCTTTTTTTCCAAACTGTGCCTTACTTAAATGTGCCTGAGAGAAACTGCCGGGTGTCAGACACTCGGAGCTTGAACCAACACTGGCTACTGAGTTGTGCTAAACTGGTGGACTTCCTACTTGCCTCATACAGAGCAACACTCTGCTGGCCGTCATGTTTGCAGGGGCACCCACAGGCTCCCACCACTAGCCCAAGAGGTCTGACTGTGCAGAGATGCCAGCAAACTACAGAAGGTGCCTCAGAGGGTGACATTCTTCTCGGCCAGGGCAGGACGAAGATACGTGAGAGCAGGTGCTACATGGCAAGACACAGGAGAGAGATCGAAAACGTGGGGTAAAGGAAGAAGTCAGAGGCTCCAGGAGCCCAGGCTGCACCATTAAAGGAAATGCCCACATATAGAAACTGAGAATGAGAAGGAGGGGACCCAAGAGCCAATGCAGCTGCTTAGGGACTGAGTGACGGAGCAGGCACAGGAGTCAGGAGCATCTGGGACACTGAACCCATGCCCTGGACACATATTCAAAGGCACCGCTTTGGATCACAGAAGCAGGGACCAAAGGGCTATTTCAGATTCCACATGATAGAAACAACTGAATCCCCTCCCAGAACTCTCTCCCCACTCCCATCTCTAGGAAGACACACCCAACCTGAGCACTCCCCAGCAGCTGGAGGGAAGGAAGTCAGCAGCTCTTAGCTACACCTGCTCCTGAGATGGAGAGAGTGCCTCACTCATAGACCCATCCCTTGGCAGAGGCCCCCAGTACCCAGTGACTGGTCCAAGCATAGGAAGCAGAGTTGACTCTCTGGACCTTCATTCCAGAGAGCTGGTAGGCAGTGTCAGGACCCCACCCCAGGAGCAATAGCCAGTCCTGCTGCCTGCACACCCTGTAGCTATTCATAGTCCCCAGCATCAGCTTCCTGGATACAAACCAGTAACTCAGATCACATCCTAGGGCTCAACCAGAAACCAAGGTGCTCTCTTTTGGGAACTACAAAAAAACTACTTCTCCCAAGGGGCAACAGACACCTGTCTTTCATGCAGACTTCATCAACCAATCACCATAAATCCTAGCTGGGTCCTGGGAGCCTTCAAGGCTACATCCATCACCAGAGGAGCCCCTGAAACCTGCCTGCTAAAAACAGTCCTCTCTCACCCACGGCTATTTATAACAACAACAATAAATATTTAATGTGGAATGTTTTCTGTAAGCCAGGCCCTATCTAGGCACTTTGCAGTGTGACCTCACTGAATCCCACAAACCAGCATCCAGCCAAGATGCAAGGTGCAGGGCGACATCATGGTTCTCTGTAGATAGGGAAACTGAGGAAGAATCATCAATTACCCCAAATATCACACAAGCAGTGTTACAGCTTCTATTACTGACTCTCTCTCTCTCTCTCTCTCTCTCTCTCTCTCTCTCTCTCTCTCTCTCTCTCTGTTCCCGTGTGTGTGTGTGTGTGTGTGTGTATGCATGTGTGTATGCACATGCACAAATGTATGGATGCATGTGTGTGCATGTATGCATGTGTGTGTATGCATGTACAAGCGTGTGTGTACGTGTGTGTCTGTGTGTGTTGTCAGTGTGTCTGTGTGCGTTTGGGGACAGGCTCTCACCATGTAGTCCTCAGCATCTGAGGTCAAAGATAACAGGTGTGTGCCTCCAAACACGGCTAACCTCACAAAACTTTCTAGAGTGGTGCCTAGGTTCTCTGTTTGTGCTGGTCAGCACACCAGCAGCCAGCCACACACAGCTACTGTATGGATGAACTGATTCAGGCACTGTATCTGTCACTGGCCCATGTCCTCAGCAGCGCCTACATTCACTGTGGAGATCAAGGACCCTGCTTCTTGAAGCTGTTTAGGGACCACTACTTCCCAAGGATTAGTCAAAATGCAAATTCTTCAGGTCTGGACCCCCACATTTAAACTCTGAGGAGGAGGAAGAGAGCTGGTCCATGTGCCCTCAGGGATTGAGAATTCCTTTCCCTTGAGAATTTACTTCTCAACCCTGGGCTACATAGCGAAACATTGTTTCAAAAGAGATTGCTGGTACTGGAGAAGTTACACTGGCTACTCCTCCAGAAGACCTGGGGGTCCATTCCACACACCCACCTGGCAGCTCACAGCACGTGTAACTCCAGTTCCAGGGGATCCTCCCTGGCCTCCCTTGAGCACCAGATACACACACAGTGTGTACACATACATACAAACACAAACTCATACACATAAAATAAACCACTTTAAAAAAAACAAAGCCTCATGCCCACAATGATGGTGAGTGCAACGGAATCCGCACAGGTGTGGCTTGGGTTATCAACCACACGAAACCTATTTGCATCCAGGAGCTGCGAGTGCTCTCCCTGGTCTCCCACCTGCAGTGCCTCCCCTCCCACATCCCTGCAGACCCAACAGTCTTCCCACGTTCCCTGCGGAGCTGAATGAGGAAGTCTGTTCTGCTTATGCAAATTCAGTGGTATGACCCAAGGGGCAAGGATGGAGGGAAATCGTGTTGGTAAGGATGAGGAAGAAATAAACCAATTGTATGCTGAGAGGACTGTGTGAGGACATCACATTATGGAAAACAGCACAGAGTTCCTCAGAATGTATTAGCTTACAGGTGATTCTGCCTAGGCTTCTCCCAGGAACTGACTCTCTCTCTCCCCACCCTTCCCACGTGTTCCCAGCCGGGCTCTCCCCGGCCCCTTCCCTCATGGCTCTGCTCCAGTCTGCCTGCCTCTATCCCTTCTCCAGGTAGAGACAGAGAAAGGCAGAGAGAAAGAGGAATAAAAGAGTAGAGGCTGGCCATTAGCATGTGGATACAGAGGGGAGAGGAGAATGGGGAGAGGGGGTAAGGGGCGAGAGGACAGAGCGGGAGCAAGAAGGCAAGAGCAAGAGAGAGCAGAGGGGGCGAGCAGCCGGGTAACTGTGGGGCGGAGCTTAGACAAAATGCTAACACTCACTCCCCTCCCTTCCCCCAAATAAACCTCCCTTATACCAGGTTTGTGGCATGGAGTGCTTTCTCGGCAGGGTACCTACCTTGGCATGGGCCCACCAGGTACCCCACCTGCCGCCGCATTATATTTCATAATGGGGGAGGGGAGAGGGGGCCTGTGGAGTCACGGTTTAATGAGGACCGTGTCCGTGAGACAGAACTCGCTGTCTGCTCAGGAGACGGAACACACCAACAGTTGCACAACTTATGAACGCAATTAACCCCACAGAACTGTGCACTTAAACCTCTTACAAGGTAAGTGTGACACTTGCTGCACAAGCCCTACCATCATTTTAAATTTATTTTCTTTTTCATTGCAAAACGAAAGATGTCTGCATACACACACACACATATTTTAAATGAAGCACAGCAAGGTAGCAAGCCTACAAACAGTGGTTACATCCTCAACATGCTGAGTTGCTTTAGGCAAATGACCTGATTTCTCTGGGCCTTGGTGTCTTTACATGTAAAATGGGTGCCTAGCTCAGTGCTTGGCTGGGAGCATTTGGTTGGCATGCGATGGGCCTAATCCAGTGGCTGTTGCCAGGCAAGTCCATCACAAAAGCCAGCCACTACCGTTTTGCCCTAGGAGAAGTTAGAAGCTGGACAGGACTTGGGCCAAGGAAAACATCTGGGGTTCGGGCTCTGCCCTTGCCTTTGGCAGCTCCTGTTTCCCTCTGGGAAACAGGCTTAGTCAGAGGCTGTGGGAGACAGGAAAGGGAGGGAAACTGGCCGGGCTGCCCTTTCTGGAGCACTCCGCTCAAAGTTCCTTTTGAAGTATCCCTGAAACCTCCTAGAGAAGGTGAGACTTTCTCAGTGCTGACAAGCAGCAGGGCCTCCTGGGAGGGAGCTGGGAGAGGAGATGGGTGGAGGGACAGCCAGGGACCACCTCCAGAAACAGGTCCCCTCTTGGCTAATAGGAAGATGGGTCCTCTTGGCTAATGGGAAGATAGGTTTCTAGGCAGGATTTGAAGAATCCATCCCCAGCAAGGGGCAGGCATTCATCTCTGCTCCATATTAGAGACAAAAGTAGACCAACTCCACCACCATGGAGACATGGTGACCAGAGTGACCCCTTCTGTCACTCTGAGCCAGTCTGCACAATGAGCACAGTCTCGGAGAAGACAACACCCTACGACCTCAGTATGTAAATCCCACAACAGCCCACTAGATCAACCCTGGTGACACCAGAGAGCAGCCGAGCAGCCTGGAAATGACAGATGGGAGAGAAAGGCAGAGGGGAGAAAGCACGTGGCTAGAGGTCACAAATGCCCCAACTGGGTACACTAACTGAGACAGAAATGAACAAGAGACAGACAGACATGCCAGACACCAAGTCGCCTTCATGATGCAGGGACAAAACGGGGAAGCTGGTGGCGTTTAGCTTTGTCTTGAATGTGAAAATCAAAAATAAAGGAAAGAAAAAGAAGCTAGTTAGCTAGCTAGCTGGTTAGTTAGTTGGTTAGTTGAAGTAGGGTCTCCCATGGCCTTTGCTGGCTTCCAACTCTCTCTACAGCAGACAATGACCTTGAACTTCTGACCTGCCACTTCAACCTCCCTAGGGCTAAGAGCCTCAGACCTTCTGCACCTCCACCCTTGCCTGGAAGGAAGCCAGGACTGCTTGCAGGCTAGGCAAGCACTCTACCAGATAAGTCATAGTCCAGTCTCCAAATAAACCTTTTTAAACAAAATTCAAACGTGAGACAAAAGCGAGACAAGGATTATAAAGAGTTAAAACCTCAGGCTGCCAAGTTCTCCACGCAGGGTGGCATTTGCTTGTTTGCTTGTTTGTCTGTAGAGATTTTTTTTTTTTTTTTTTTTTTTTACAGATTTACTTACTTTATATGTATGAGTGTTTTGCCTGCATGTATGTATGTGTACTACATGTATGCCTGGTGCCTGCGGATTTCAGAAGAGGGCATTGGATCCCTTGGAACTGGAGTTCCAGATGGTGGGTCATGAGCCCACCATATGGGTGCTGAGAATCAAACCCAAATCTCCCCCACTCCACCCCCCCACCCCACAAGAGCTTTTCTCTTGCCTGTGGAGCCATCTCTCCAGGCCCAGGGTGGCTTTTCATCACTTCATTATTAATTAGAGGAAGGAAATAAAAGAATGGCCAGTCACCAACTCAGAAAGAAAGGCAAATTTAAACAAAGGATGCTGTGGCCATTCACCCTCCAGACTAACAAAGGACAAAGATCAGTGCAGCAGGGAGGGGGGGGGCAGGTCAGGGGTCAGCTCCACAGCTGGAAATCAACTCTCCCACCATACACCGGGAGCTGGCGACTGACAACTAAGGATATCCCCGACTCACTAGTACAGTACCCAAGTTCACACTCACAAAATTAACATGAAGCCAGAAGCCAGTATGTGTCTACCAATGGGGAAATAGTTGCTGTATTAGCACTGCCTTTGCCTAAGGAAAAACCTAAGCTGAGTATCTGTTTTTAAAACAAAAACAAAAAACTAGGCCTGGAGGTACAGGGGCCTGAGGCAGGAAGATTGAAAGTTCAAAGCCAGTAAGGGCTACAGAGAGAGTCAGAGGCCAGCCTGGATAATGTAGAGAGATTCTGTCCGGAAAAAAAAAAAGAAGGAAAAGCTAGAGACGTTGGAACACTTGTCTAGAATCCACCAGTGAAGGGCTGAGGTTGTGGCTCAGGGATAGAGTGACTGCCTAGCATGCAGAAGACCTAAGGTTCAAACCCAAGTTCAGAAGGGGGGGAGGGGGAGGGAGAAGAAGAGGAAAGAGGAATGGAGGGAGAGAGGGAAGGAAGGAGAGAGAGAGGGAGGAGAGAGAGAGGGAGGAGAGAGGGAGGGAGGAGAGAGGGAGGGAGGAGAGAGGGAGGGAGGGAGGAGAGAGGAAGGGAATTAAACACAGAGACCCCTGTGTGCTGACGCAGTCCCACCCTCCAGGGACTGTGAAATACACAGAAGAGCAGGTCATCACATCTTAACTCATCCCTGCCCAGAGCCACACCACTGTCACCAAACAAAGCTCGCTCCCTTAGGACCAGTCTCTCCCATCATACATTGCAGACACCGTGGTGGTCACCATGTTTTCTGCTGGGTTCCCAGGACATGGCAGGTGTTCCAGCCTTTGTGACAAGGCCCCAGTCCCCATGTCAAATGTCACCTCAGCAGCAGGACTGGAGCTCTGTCCATCAGAAGCTTCATTCATGCAGAGGATTTGGTCGCCATCAACCCCAGAACTTGAGACCCTTTCTACCACAGGACATGTACTGACCCCTCCCCCAAACACTAAAACGAGCAAATATCACAGTTCAAAGAAAACTACCAGTGGGACTTACCTGTTTCTTCGGGTTTGATCCACTGAATAAATCTGTTTTCGCAGCCAACTGCAAAGAAAATTTGAAGCCAAAAGGAGGGAAAAGTCAGAAAATACTGTAAGTTCGAAGAGCCTTAGGGAATGAGGATAAAGTTCCCCAAAAGGAGCAAAGGTCCCCAACATCCTCCACAAGGCTGCTTGGGAACCAGACTCCACCTGTGGCTGAAGACCCCTGTCTGAGCCCTGAAGGAGCAAGCATGAGATCAAGTGAGTTCTCCATAAAGGACTATTCCCCATCACTAATTCCCAACCAGCTGAGAAGAAAAACTGGTGCATGAAGAAAGGTTTTGGTTCACTGGGGGAGGGGGAGGGACCCAGCCCTGAGTCCTATGCACACATAACACATGGAAAACAGTCCTCAGAAGGCCTTCACCCACCATCATGGGGTGGCCACCTCCAGACTCAGCTTCTGTCCACTTTAATCCATCATTAAATCCTTTGAGGAGAAAGACCTACCCTTCACACATGCGTGCATGCATAGATCCACAGAGATGGCTACACACATGTATACTGAACACACACACCACCTAGAAACACATGTATATACACATGTACTGTGAACATATGCATATACACACATGCATGTGATAGGACTATAGAAGAATGTGCATGAACATGTATTTATATGCTTGCAGATATACACAGAAAGATTCATACACACATGCACACATGAGTGTTTCCTCAGCTGAAGAGCCCTGTTCATGCCAAAGGCCAAGGCTAAACACTAGGGAGAGGGGCTCTTATCTGGAACATTGGAGAGTTCTTAGCCATTATCAGGTGCTGTTGCATACGGCGCATTGATGAACTTGGAGACTCAATGTCCCATTTTCTCCCTTTGGTTTATATTCCCCAACGGCCCGGAACAAAGGAGGAGGATGACAGTGGGTTGCGTACCTCTCAATCATCGTGGGAGTGGATGCACTCATTGCTTCCTGGTGCAGGATCTTCAATCCAGAGAGCCACTTCATTGCATCCTCCTTCGAGTCCGCTGTAGACAGAATGGAAGAGGGGGCGGTGAACTCTGGGTGACTCTTGTTGTTTCTGCTGGAGGCTGGAATCTGGGACCTTGTGAATGGCAGCTCTGCCTCTGAGCTCTAGCCTCAGTTCACTCTTCAACTTTTTGATGGATACACCATTGGGATGGCCAGAAGTCCCATCTCCAGATATGTGAGTTTATATGTTCTCACATGGGTGTATATACATGTACATGTGTGTTATCTGCATGCTGTGTTGTGTGTATATGCATGTTGTAGTATGTGTACGTATGTGCCGTGTGCATGTGTGTGTGTACTACACAAGTGTGTGCTTGTATGTAAATCCATGTGTGTTATGTGCATCCATCCATGTGTGTGCTGTGCAGAGGCGTATGTGATAGTTACATGCATGTACGTGTGTTTATTGACATGTGGATTCATCTGTGTGCTTGTGCATGCATATTGTGCTGTGTGTACATTGTATTGCTATATGTATATGTTATATACATGTTTACTGTGTTCAAGAGTGTGTGTTGTATACATGTATGTATGCTGTATTCATGCATGCATGTGTTCTGACCATATGTGCACACGTGTATTGCTGTGTGTGGCCATGCATGTATATACTGTGGGCATACATGTTTGTGCTGTGTGAATACATATAAATGTTTGCTGTGTATGTACATGCATATATGTGTGTGCTGTGTGCATGCATGCATGCTTGCATACTATATACATGCATGTGTGTGCATGCATCCACATGTGCCGTGTCCATGTATGCCCATGCATGTATGTGTGTGCTCTGTGCCTGCCTATGCACCCAAGGTCTCAGGGTGGTCCATTCAGATGAGTGTTTTCTGTGCAGCAACCATTGTAGGAAAACAAGTGACATGTTTGTCCAGCAGAGCCTAGCCCGCAATGACCACATTAACTACCTTCATTCAACTCTCGACAGGCAGACACAGAACACTTCTCACAACGTCCTAAGGAGAAAGCCACATTGCTCTCTCCAGTTCACAGCCAGGCAAACTGCTGCTCAGAAAGGTTAAATACCTGCCCAAAGATACACACTGGAAAGCAGTAGGGCTGGTACTCAAGACAAGGTTTTCCAGAACATAAATTGGCAGGCAGGAAGTATGATCTTTCTCAGAAGAAGGAGAAGGAGGCGGCCAGGGGTTGGGGGAGGGAGATGTCTAGACAAATGTGCACCCACTTGCCAAACTGAGCGTGCTGAGGACGAACTGGGAGCCGTAAAGGATGGTGAAGCAGCAGTCTGCCTTGTGACGGACAACCTTGGCTCGCTCAAAGTCCTTGGAGTTCTTCCCTGGACGGATTTCCTTTATTTCCATGATGTCCACTGAGAGAGAACAAATACAGCCCATCAGAATCCACAGGTCCCTGGAGAAGAGGGTACACAGCCTTGCCCTGCAGCCCTGGCACCCCAGCACCTCGGTCCTAGGAGAGAGCTTTGAGTCCATCTCTGACCAGAGTCCCATCAGAGCTCAGGGTCCCACTGAGTGTGGACAGGAAACCAAAAGCACCAGGCATCTGCTACCTCCAGTCGGCCCAGGAGGAAGGGTACTATGGTGTAAACATTAAATGTACCCCCTAACACTCATGTGCCAGAAGCTTGGAACGCGACACTGAAAACACTCATCAGAAGTGGAGCCGTGAGGAGGTGACTGGATCAGAGTCCTGGCCTTCTAGATGAACTGGTCAATTGACAGGTTTAGAACCTGATGGGGTACTAGGGGTGCTAGACAGGAGGTGGGGCCTGGCTGGAAGGAAGTCATTCCTCCACCTTCCCTCACTCCACCCATGCTCCCCTTCCTGCCCACCATGAGATGGACATCTGTGCTTCACCACATGCTCCCCTCCTCCATGTGTCACCACAGCCCAGAGACAACTGAGCCAAGTGGCCATGGGCTGAAACCTCCAAAACCAAGAATCAAAACCAAACATCTTTCCGTCTCCCAGCACATTGTCTCTGGTGTGTTGTCACAACTGTGGAAAGTTGGTTGGCACAAAGGCTTTAGGGATCCCTTACTTCAGCCATCATCCCCTTCCCAAGACAGACACAGGAAACTAGAGCTTTGAGCTTTGCCAATGGAACTGGCCTTTAGGGACAAGACCCAGAATATTCTATCACAGCAGGAGAGCGACCGATGCTCACTGGCCACTGGCGACCTCTCTGAGTGTTGCTAAGAGCACTCATGCCAGTGACTAATTCTGCTTACGATCTTCTTTTCCCTTGAGTCCCAATAACCCCAAATGTCACTTGTCTCAACTGAAGCAAGAAAAAAAGGGGACAGTGAATGGCTGCTTTCAAGTGCAAAGGCTGTAAGAACCAGACGATCAGGATGCCCATTGCAACACAGCATCTTCTCAGTCATATATGTGAAATCTCTGTAATATCTTCACCTAAACAAGACCTGCATAATGACATCACTAGCTGAAATACCAACATGGATGCGGTAAACACCGCAAATGAAGAGTTACAGGCAATCAATGGCTGCTGAGAGAGAACCAGTTTTCTCTGGGGAAGAGCCCCCTATTGGTCATCGGGTCTCAGGTGGTTACATGCAATCAACACTAAGCAGACTCAGTAGATTCTAGATAAATAGATATTGATAAATCGACATAAGAGGTACATATTTGGTCTCTGACCCCATATCCTGGGACACAATTCCTAAAACTCATAGTATCTCCAAACTGATATGTCTTTCCTGTGATCAGGAGCTCTCCTGATAGAGTCTCAGGTTGGGAGCTGGTTGTCATAGTACTAGGTGACTTCAAGATCTAAACTTGCAGCTCCACCCTCAACCCTCAGGGAGCAGGGCAGGACTGAGGTAGAGATATCACCAATGGGCAATGGTTTAATGCATCGTGTTTTCATAATGAAGTTTCCACATGAGCCTAAGACAAAACTCAGGGCACTTCCTGGCTGTTGAACATACAAAGGTTACTGGAGGATGTAAGCAGGCCAAGCTACATGGGATGGGGCCAAGACAGGACTCTCCACACATATCCTGCCCTGGGCATGCATCTCTGCTATCTAGACATCTATCTGCTTCCTCTGTAATAGTTTTTACAGTAAACCAGGGAAGGTGATGGGTTCCCTGAGGTCCATGAGCCATTTTTGCAAATTCATCAAATCCTAGGAGATGTTGTGAGGCTGTGGTTAATCAGGGGCCGATCTGGACCAGTAAATTGAGGCCCCAGTGGGACGGACAGTACCCCAGTCTGTGAGATCAGACATACCATCTGCCAAGAACTATCAGAACGGAACAGAATCGGGCTGGTGAGATGGCTCAGTGGTTAAGAGCACTGACTGCTCTTCCAGAGGTCCTGAGTTCAATTCCCAGCAACCACATGGTAGCTCACAACCATCTGTAATGGGATCCAATGCCCTCTTCTGGTGTGTCTAAAGACAGCCACAGTGTACTTATATACATAAAATAAATAAAATAAATCTTTTTTTCTTAAAAAAAGAACTGAACAGAATCAGAGGATACCTAGCTGGTGTCCACTGGAGCGCTGCTGGCTTGCTTTGTAAGAGAAAGTGGTTGTCATGGTTTGAATATGCTTGGCCCGGGGAGTGGCACTATTTGGAAGTGTGGCCCTGTTGGAGTAGGTGTGGGCTTTAGGATCCTCATCCTAATTGCCTGAAGTCAGTCTTCCACTAGCAGCCTTCAGATGAAGATGTAGAACTCTCAGCTCCTCCTGCACCATGCCTGCCTAGATGCTGCCCTGCTCCAACTTTGATGATGATGGACTGAACCTCTGAACCTGTAAGCCAGCCCCAGTTAAATGTTGTCCTTATAAGAGTTGCCTTGGTCATGGTGTCTCTTCACAGCAGTAAAACCCTAAGCAGTGGTGATGGAGGCAGAGAAGAAGGAAGAGGAAGAAGAGAAGGAGAAAGAAAAAGAATAGAACAAGCCAAGTAGTAGTGGCGCACACCTTTAATCCCAGCACTTGGGAGGCAGAGGCAGGAGGATATCTGTGAGTTTGAGGCCAACCTGGTCTACAGAGTGAGTTCTGGGACAGCCAGGACTACACAGAAAAACTCTGCCTTGCAAAACAAAACAAAACAAGAATAGGTGCGAGAGAATTTTCATAGCACACATACCAGAGAAGGCCGTCCACTTCAGGTGACCCGTGCATTGAGTTGTAATGCCTCACAGATATGCATGGCCATCCACACAGTGGATTTTAGAACATTCTGTGACACAACAAGAAACCTGGACCTTCAGTGTCACAATGCCCCACCACAGCCCCTTTTAGCCCCACTAGTCCCACCAGGAGCAACCACTAATATACATAATATACTTCTACACACTCAACAATTCTGGACATTTCATATACATTGAATCAAGGAACATGGTCTCTAGACTGGCTTCTTTCCCTTGGTCTGACCTTGTCAAGGTCCACCTGTGCTGAGTGGGACCATCTCAAAGTCTGCCTGTTGCTGGAGTGTGAGTCGGCATTCCAGTCATGGCTATGGGTGATGCCACCCCAAGTACTTGTATCCCTCACTTTCTCTTCCCGTTCATCACCCATGGATGAACACTTGGTTCTGGTGACAAGGCTGCTCCAAACGAAGCATCTTGGGCAAGTGCTTGTTTGGACACATGTGTTGGATTCTCTCAGAGAGATTGTAGGCTAGGAACCAGTTCTCCATCCATCACACCCTTGGGGATGCTGGGATGGCAAAAGACTTCAAGTCCAGGCCCCACAGGTTGGAGGTCACTTCCTAGGTGTGGTGGCTACATCACCAAGCCATTCACTTCCCAGGTCTATGGATGAGCAGCAGGTGAAGTCCATGAGTAGCTGAGGTGTTCTCCCATCTACTCATCATCATTCAGTGACCAAGAGCCCCCAGGAAGATGGAAGGTCCTCCTCAGCTATGGGAGTGTGCCATTAAGACATGTCCATCTGCAAAGCTGAGATGTCGGTGTGGCATCTTTAGTGGCATGCCCAGCAGGAACCCTGTAATAAGCAGGCTCACCCCACAGGGTGATGACCTGTACCCCAGGTACAGAGCAACATAGGCACCACATGACCTAAGGCTGGGATAGTAGCCTAGGGTCGGGGAGACATACTCCACATTCCCGGGTTCATCCAACTCACAAGACATGATGTGGCTGGTGTTCAGGCTGAGAGACTCTGAGCCTGCCAGCCTGGGTTTGTCATGCAGCCTCCCCATCAGCGGGATAGCTTTGGGTAGTAATTTCACTCTGCCTGCCTCTGTTTCCCCAGATATAGAAGTGATAACATCACTCAGAACTTTAGTGTGTGTGTGTGTGTGTGTGTGTGTGTGTGTGTGTGTGTGTGTGTGTGTGTGTGTAGTGTTCCCAACTAAGACAGCATCTAATCATCTTCAGGGGGTTGGTTAGAGGAATTGAGATAGGATCTTGATGTATAACCCAGACTGGCCTCAAGCTCACAAACCTCCTGCCTCAGCCTCCCACACACTGAGATTACAGGTGTATATCTATCTATACCTAACAGACTAAGTGTAGAAACTAGTATGTATGTTACCTATCCATTCTTAAATTATCAACACAATTGAACAATGATACACAGGAATCATAAAAATAAATAAATAAATAAATAAATAAATAAATAAATAAATAAATAACACAATGTAGGGCCAGCAAGATGGCTTGGTGGACAAAGGCCAAGGACCTGAGTCCAATCCCCAGAACCTACACAATGGTAAGAGAGAACTGACTCCTACAAGTTTGTCCTCCGACCTCCAAACCAACATGTTCAGTTCTCACTTTCCAGATATCTACACCAATGCCTGCCCAAAATGCCCCATCCAGACCTGAGACCTCCTGTAAGGTGTTCACGTACAGGCACCAACACAACACAAAGAGTGAAGGCTTGCATCAGTCAGCAGCGAGAGGAACATACCCACCACTCCGCATGTTAAAGACCATCATGTATAAAACCTGGTGCCCCCCTCTATGGGGTCCCTTCTGACACCCAATATTGACAACTAACAAGTCTGGTACTATACTAACGGGGCTGAACTTCAGCTACTGTTTCAACAGATGATTTCATTACTGTTTCCACGACAACACAAAGCAGACCATGCACAGAAGAACATGGCAAATCAGAACTCTACTATGTGTATATGTGTGTTATATGACTATGTACATGATTGTGTGTGTACACAGAGGGTACCCTTGTGTGTGCACATGGTGCACATAAAGGCCAGAGGTCAATATTGGTATTGGGTGTGGGGCTGTTGACTGTGACAGACAGCCTGGCCCTCTGGTAGAACACAGGCTTAACCACGGGTGACCCAGTAGGGTTTACCCTACTAGGAACCAGAAAGCATTTTGCCAAGGCTCCCAGGAGGCCCTTGGCTTCTGTCAAACAGCTACAACTCCCATAGCCCCCCCCCCCAGAGGTCTGTCATGTGAGGTCTGTCACGTAGGAGCGACACCAAGCCCTCCCACATGCAGATAAGGTATCCTTAAGCTCTCAGACCAAGCCAATGGGAAGTACCTGTTGTCAAACCCAACCCACCCCAAGCCCCTCCTCAGGTAGAGGCGTGGCCATGCAGCCCCAAGCCATCCCCATGTTAACGAGACACCTAGAGACTTAGCCACGCCCCTTCCCAGTTACTGTATCTGCCTCGCCCCTCCCAGAGGTTTCAGGTACGATCTCATCTGCCACTCTCCATAATAAAAATAAACACCTTAGAATTATGGACTGTCTCTGTTCATCTTGATCCGCCATGGGAAGTGAGGGATCCAGCCTTCAATTAAGGAGCTGCCTCTAACCTCTCGCTGAGGGCATCTCAGCACTTCTAGACAGTACCCATTCACCCAAGCCAAAGCAGCTAGCCGGCACACAAGCCACTAACCGGTCCTGCGACGGGATGCCAGCTGCGCTCTGAGGCCCATTTGTTTCAAGCCCTCCAGTGCCTGGAACTCCAGAGCTAGCTGTGGCATTCCCCGGGACGGCCCCTTCCCCCACCCACCTGATGGCTTCCCATAGCCTCCACCTGCCTGTGTGGGAAGAGGCGCACGGCCACTTCCCGAGTGTCGCATCCCTTCCAGAGTCACAGTGCCCAGGGCTGACACGCAGGGCTTCCACCTTCTACCACGCAGGCTTGTTCCCACAATTGAGTATCTTCCTCTATTGCTCTCCATCTTGCTTTTTTGTTTTGTTTTGTTTTTTTGTTTTTTGAGACAGGGTTTCTCTGTGTAGCCCTGGCTGTCTTGGAACTCACTCTGTAGTCCAGGCTGGCCTTGAACTCAGAAATCCACCTTTCTCTGCCTCCCAAGTGCTGGGATTAAAGGCGTGCGCCACCACTGCCCGGCTTCCATCTTGCTTTTTAAACATGTATTTGTTTGTTTAGTGTGTGTGTGTGCTCACACGTGTGTCTCAACATATATGTCAAGTCTAAGAACAACTTGTGTGTGTCACCTCTCTTCCTTCTACCCTGTGAGTCCCAGGGATAAAATTCAGGTTGTCAGGGTTGGAGGCAAAAACCTTTACCCTCTAAGTCTGTCTCTCTAGGCCTCCACTTTACTTTTGAAACTTACTTTTATTTTACCTGTATGCCTGTGTACCACACACACGCAGTCCCCATGAAGGCCAGAAGAGGGTGTCGCATGCCCTGAAACTGGAGTTCAAGGAGTTGGGGGTAACCATGGGCATGCCAGGAACCAGGAACCCAACCAGGATCCAATTTATGAGAAGCCAGTACTCTTAACAACTCAACAATCTCTCCCAAAAGCTCACCTCGGCTAGACTGGCAGCCGGTGAACCCCACGGATCGGTCTGCCTCTGGCCCTCCAGCTCTGTGGTTATAGCTACACATCGTATCAGTGTTCAGATTCTATGTGAGCACTGAGGATCCAAACTCAGGTCCACATGCTTACCCAGCAAGCACTTCCCGAATGAGCCACCTCCCCACCAGCCCTACACCGAGTTGCACACGCTACATTGGATGGGCACAGCTGTACTGAAACGCCTCACACAAACACCCTAGGGAAGAACAGTTTATTTTGGCTCCCGGTTTCAGGTTTTACTCCCTCATGATGGATATGGGGTGTCGGAGCGGAGTTCAGCCAGGAGAAGGATTTAGGGGAAAAGAACATAGACAGACAGATGGATGAACAGACGGACAGACAAATGAACAGAAAGACGGACAAGACATAACTCCATAAGGTACACCCCAGGAACATTCTAGCTGGTTCCTACCTCCTAAAGTTTCTAGAACTTTCCAAAAGAATACCACCAGTTGGGAGCCAAGCCTTGCATACATGAGTCTGTGGGGGAGGGGCTCTTCCCACCCAAATCATAACACATGCCCGGCAATAGCATCACTACAGCATAAAAAGACTGACATTCTTTTAGTAGATGCTCTCTAACTGTGGGGGCAGGGAAGGAGATTAAGAGTCTGTTCTGAATACTAGGTAGTGCTTAGGAAACTGGTTGGGACACTCAGACTAAGTGACAATCCCACAGCCTTTGTATCCCAAATATATTGCTAGCCCCTCCAACTGGCTGTCCGTTGTGTTCTCAGGAATGTTTTAGATTGGAGGCTGGAGAGATGACTGAATGGGTACTGTGCTTGCTATGCAAGTGTGAGGAGCGGAGTTCAGATGCCCAGCACCTACATAAAAGCCGGGTGTGGTCATATGCATCTCTAAGACTGGCCGTGGGGGATAGAAACAGGTCCTTGGAGCTCAAGGGTCAGCTAGCCTAGCTAAAACAGGAGGCTCCAAGTTTAGTGAGAGACTCTGTCTCAGAGGAAAGAGTAGGCTGGAGAACAAATCGAGGCAAGCACACACATATCACACACACACACACACACACATGCACACATACATGCACACATACATACACACACACATCACACATATACACATACACACATACATACACATACAGATACACACACATACACACATGCACACACACACACATACACGCATACATACACATGCAGACACATCACACATACACACACATACACACATCACACATATACACACATACAGATACACACACATGCACACACACATGCATACATACACAAACACATCACACACACACACACACAAATTCAGTTCAGCCAAAGAGAAAGAGCCATATTTGTACATGTGTCTGAAACAGCACAAGAAGACAACAGACGCTCCAGCCACCCATCCAGTTTCCTGACAACAGACACTGCTAATGGGAAGGATATGGGGTAGACTGGTCAGGGGTCACTGTCTGTGCCAGTGGGGATTTCTGCCTAGGGCACACAGTTAGTAAAACAACCACATGTCTTTGCAAAGTAAGCTAAGAGCAGCTGAGCTCAGACCATGTCTCATGTGGTGGGGCTCCGTGGCCGGGCTTCCTGCTTGAAGAAGTAAGATAACAGCCACAAACAAGGCCTGGTCTTTGCATATCCCACCCCTTCCTGCCATCATCTTGGGTCTTCCCCGGGTCTAGATACCCTCTGCACCCTGGTTCCTGGAGTTAGCCGCTCTTCCACTTCCTGCCTTACCCACCCTTGTGGGGTATCCCCATCAATATGCTTTCTCTCAGTCCCTTGTGGGGTATCCCCATCAACACGCTTTCTCTCAGTCCCTTGCTATATATTGTCCTCCCTTGGTTGCCCTGCCTGGGACGGGACATGAGTCTTCATATCCAGCCTTTGACCGGGCATGGTGGCTCACATCTGTTAATCCCAGGAGGCTGAAACAAGAGGATCGGGAGTTCAAAGTCAGCCTGGGCTGCCTGAGACGCTGCCTCAAAAACAGAACAAACGAAAGAAAAACCTTCCAGAAAAGCCTTCCTGTCTCCTTGGTTCTCCCTCTCCTAATCTTCATCCTCCAGCAGCGTCCCCTTGGGGTGTCCTCCTATCCTTCACACCTAGAGCATGGCCCTCTCTCCCTGTACCTGACCTTGGGTGGCACTGTCAGCCAACAAACTGTATCTTCATATAGCCTCAAGACATAGTCAAGAGGAAAGACAGGCAGACAGAAGGCTGAACGGCTGCACACACATGCTCACACCTCCTTTCCAAAGCCTCATTCATCCACCTGTGTAGTCTCAGCACCACAAGGAGCCAGCACAGGGGATGTCAAGATGATGTGGCAAACAAGGCTCTGCCCCACGAGTACCGAACCTAGAAATGGAGAGCATGCCCAGGCTCACCAACACATAGAAATCTACATATATGTACAGGAAAATGAGAGGCCAGTAGAGACCAGTACCTACAGGGGAGAAGCCTGTTCTGAGTGGGCATGTGTTTGTCTGGCCCAGATCTTGAAGATGGGCTCAGGTAGGGAAGAGAGAACAAAGCCCATGAGGACATCCTGGAGTCCAAAGACCCAGGTTCAAACCCCGGCTCTGCTTTCCACCATTATGTAATGGGGATCTGGCCTAGCCATCTCCCCACCTCAGTTCTGCATGGATGAAGACCTTGTTCCACTGCTCTGTGAGCCAAAGGAAACAAGCTGAGGCCAGGAGGTCTTTCTCAAAGTTACTTCAGCTACTGGGGATGACTTCCAGCCACCTCTCAATGGTTCCTTCTGCTGCTTTCAGTTTCTATGAAAAAAACAAGGGCTGAGACAGCTCAGCCAGGGACCCTGCTTAAAGAAACTAAAGATACCAGGCTGTTTCACACGCAACTGTAGCTGACCAGACACTAGAGACCAACCTAGCCACAGCAGCCTGAGTAGCCTAGAGATTTGGAAGCATCTAGAGGACCTAGGCTTGAAGCTACACTCTTTCCTGGCTGGGGACCCAGGGTAGGTCACTCTCATCTGGTTTGGCTGCCCTTGTTCCATGAATATAATATGCAGAGCCAGGTACGGCCTTCTGAACAAAGTCTAGGATATTAAAATTTACTTGGGAGCTGGAGATATAGCTCAGTGGGTAAAATGCTTGACACGCAGGCTTAAGGACCCGAGTTCAATCCCCCAGAGTGCACATAAAAAATTTGAGTATGGTGATGCTTGCTTATAATACCAGCACTGAGGAGATGGAGACAGGAGAATCCATGAGGCTCACTGGACCAGCCAAGATTGTTCTCTGACCACCACAGGCAAGAGTACACATATGTTCAAGCACAAGTGCGCACACACACGTACACGCCCACACACACACACACACACACACACACACACACACACACACACCTTACCACTAAGGATGGAGAGGAAAGACTGCTCCTATGGTCTTAGTTAAAAAGTGACCCCACAGTTCTGGAGACTGTACTAAGAGTCAACGGGAGAGGGCACTCAGGCCTCCTGCTTCCACGGTAAGTGTTCCGGTAACCACACGCACACAGTGGTAGCTGTTTGCTGAATGTTTTCTGTTCCAACAGAGATGTTAGTCCCTAGGTGGGTTTGAGGTCACAAAAGCCCCCACCATCCCCCTTTTGCCCCAGACACTTTCTGTCGAGGCAGAGGCAGGGACACTTTCTGACGATGAACTTGGAATGGTCAGGCCATGTTCAGCTCAGCCTTCTTGTCCTTTTCTGGTTCTATTGACCCCGAAGCAGCCACCTGCCCTGCTCAGCTTCCTGTCACTGAGGAGGAACTGGCTAGAAGCCACCTGTGAGCACCCAAGAGTGCTAGAGACAGGGTGAGCAAGTCACCAGCAAACAGGGCACAGTTCCAAACCGGCTCTCCAGGAGGCTCACCACGCACAGGAGCCCACGATCTGGGCACACTGTGGTAGGTACCTTTCACTCCTGGATTCTGAACGGAGGATGTAGTTCAGCTGGCAGAATGCCTAGCATGCACAAGGCCCCGTGTTCAATACCAGCTCACCATAAACTGGGCATAAAGATGCCCATCTGTAACCTCAGCATTGGGAGGTCTAGGCAGGTAAATCAGAAGTTCAAGGTCATCCTGGGCTACATCTTTGGTAAGTTTGAGATCAGCCTGGGCTATGTGATACTCTGTCCCTCCTGGTCCTCCTCTTATTTTTTCAGCTCAATTGTTGGCAAGTTCAGGGAGAAAGATGGGCTTTATTCTCTGGCCACAAACCCCCCAGCATGCAATCCTTTCAAGTCCAATGCTACAGTGGCCCTTGTATTTGCCCTTTCTCCTCCTGCTGGAAACTAAGTGAGAATAATCCCACACATATACCCTTTGCTGTGTCTTCCTGTAATGTATCTTAATAATTACTGGGGAAAAGAATACATACCTTACACCTCTAAGTTGTGAAATCAATCTTCCTTTCCTATGTAAGATTATAAGGAAGGTGGCCATTTAAAATGAGTCTGGGTGTCACACTGAACGTGTAGTGTATGTCTGGAAAGCACATTGTCAGGGACTGGGAGGTGGCACAGTTGGCCAAGTGGTGGCTGTACAATCAGGAGAACCTGAGTACCATCTGCAGACTCCACATAAGAAAGCCTGGCACAGTGGCATATGCTTGTAATCCCAGCACAGGGGAGGCAGGGACAGGCAGATCCCTGGGGCTCACTGGCTAGACAGCTTCATTTGGTCAATCCTGGGCCAGCGAGAGCCCTTGTCTCAAAAAGAAAAGAGAAGAAGGTACATGGGACCTAAGCAATAATAACCTGAGCTTCATTCAACTCCCTAGAGATCTCGCGCTCCCCCCCTCCTTCCTCCCCCTACCCCCTTTCTTTGGCACTCACACCCACTGACACACATAACTGTTAGTACAACACAGAAAGGACTTGCTACCTCATATAAAGAATACTTAATATTTAATGTGCTTTGCTACCGTTTATCATAACCACCACATAAAGCCCTTGGTACACAAAATCTATTTCTAGATTCCTGCCGGTGACGGACCAGTCAATGTCTTTGTCTGGGCTTCCTTGTTTTGTTTGTTGTGTTTGGCTTCAGCACCTCGGCTTGAACACTCTCTCCAACTGCAATCAGGCTTTGTGAGCTGCGATGCCTGCACACTGAAGACACTATGTAGCTACTGACGACACTATGTAGCTACTATCTTTCCTCGAGTCGCCTCGCTTTTGTTCCCACTGTAGAAGATCAATTCTGAGGATGTTTTGTAACTTTGACAGAGTGAGAACCAGAATCATTCAGCAAGCAGCTAAGAATGATCAAATAGCCATGGCTTTGGTGGAAAGGAGACCAGACTGATAAAGTCTACACAGAAACAATTGTCAGCTTGCTACTGAGTTCTAAAGAGTACGAAGAAATGAACAGCCCAGAGGATGACTCCGAAGTTGCTATGCAAGACCTAGCAATAGAAATAGAGGTCAGAGCAAGGTCATCTGGAAAGGGTCAGGGGAGATAGTCGCAGAGATGCAGGGGATAATCTCCATCTGTGCTACCCTCATGTCAGAAAGGGTCTTTCAAAAGACTAGCATTTCAGAAGGTGACTGCAGTATGTACGGCTAAGGACAAAAAGTACCTTATATTGACACATTATCCAGTACCTTCCTGAGGATACAAACTTCTACATGCGCAATGAAACTGAATAGCCACCAGGACCTGGGACCATGTAAAAGCCGGGCACAGTGCTATATATCATAACCCTGGCACTTGGCAGGAGATGACATGTAGGTCCTGCCAGCCGGTCCAGCCAGATCAGTAAGCACCATATCCAGTAGGAGACCCAGTCTCAGAAACTAAGGCACAGGGACTGGAGACATGGCTGAGAGGTTAAAAGCTTGTTGCTCTTGCAGAGGACCCGGGTTTGGTTCCCAGGATCCAAGTGGTGCTTCATAACGATCTATGACTCCAGGGATGTTCCAAGGGAATCTGATGCCCTCTTCTGGCCTCTACGGGTACTGCATGCACATAGTGCATGCCCTTCAAATGCATCCAAGCAAAATATCATATACGTGCATAATAATAAATAATTAAAAGAAAATAATAAATATAAGGATAAATCTTTAAAAGAAAGTAAGTTAGAGAATGATATGGAAAGATACCTGATATTGACCTCTAGCCTGTGCATGCGCACGTGTGCACACATACACACACAGTTCCAAAGAAGAAATGTGCAGAAAGAGGAAAAGACATTTTAGTGCCAAACAGATTTCTTGTCCTGTGCAGAAACATGGGAGGTAGCTAAGGAAGGAAGTCATGGTGTGAACACTCCCAAGTTGAGCCTAGAAGTCACACCTGCCCAAGACACCTGCCCTTCACTCGGTTGCTCCTCAAGGCACAGAGGAATGAGTCCTCCCTCCCTCCACTGGCTGTGTCTCTGTTCCTAAAGCTGACTCCACCCTCCACCCTTTAAGGACCACACTATTTCCAGCCAGGCCAGAAATAGATGCTTTTGCAGCCTCCTGATAAGCAGGGTGCTGGAACCCAGAGGAAGTGCCTGCAGGAGGCTCAGAGCTGGGCTGGCACTGGGTGTTCTTTGGTGAAGGCCACAGCTTCTGAAATCAGCTGGGAATACAGTTACGATAGGCACCAGGAAGGCTGGACATGCAGAGCTATCACAGAAGTGGGAAGTTGGGGTCCCATCTCAAAGGCAGCCCATCCACGAACCTCAGCCAACCAGTGGGTCTATGCAAGCATACGCATGCATGCACACACATACATGCACACACACACACATATGGACAGATGGATGGACAGACGGACATGGATGCACACACACAGTTTGCGGGACATGGTCTTTCTGTGCACTGTGTTTCTTCACAGACAAAAAAGAGTTCCTGGACCACTAACCCCATCTCTGCTTTTACCGGCTGTGGAGAGACCCATCTACAGCTTTGCCTCCCGAGGAAAGCACCTCATCTTCCCTCCCAGGACCTCCTGGTGCCAGAAAAATACCAAACGGGATAAAGAGGAAGGAACCCTCATTAAGTCAACTCTGGCACACACGGGTCCACACAGTGGGGTTTCCGTCTCTTGTGTCCATGTGTAAGGTTACATTATTGTCGGTGCAGCACAGGTGGGGAAACTAAGGCAAAGAGTTACTGACCCACCCTAAGACATACCGGTCAAGCCAGGATTTGAACCTGAGTGATCTAACTCCAAATCATGTTATGGGCTTTTTGTTTGTTTGTTTCAATGCTAGGAATTGAACTCAGGGTTTCGCATGTGCTAGGTAAGTACTCTACCCCTGAGCCATATCTATCCCCAGCCCCAAAGTCAGGACTCTTTGTTAAAGGCTAGCCAGAAAAAGAGGAAGTTAGAAGCCAAGACCCACAGTCCTCTTCCCTGAAGCTGGTCACTGCTGCTCACACCCAGACAGTCTTGGCTCCAGAAGTTGAAACAGGCCTGTGGTTCGTACACACACACACACACACACACACACACACACACACACACACACACACGAGACACATGGGACAATGCACATCCATAGGCTGTGCGCGCACATGTGCACGGGGAAATAGTTCCTTGGGACAGAGGTGGCTCTAGGATCTGGGGACCCAGAATCCAGGCCCTCCTCTCCTCCCTCACTCTGTAACTTCGAGGCAGTTGTATTCTCTCTCTGAATGTCAGCCACAATACATGAACAGTGAGAGCTGCCCCAGCAACTGAAAGTCAGCCCCCCCTCCCCCCGGGTGTGAAAACTCTGAATAACGTGGATACAGAGTAAAGATGGCTCCAGCCTTGGCTTTTGTCACCCTGGAGACAACATATAAATGGGTAATACGAAAGGTTATATTGCATTCTGCCCCCCACCTCCAAAAAAAGATTCGTGTAAGTCCTAACCCCTGGGACCTACGAATACAATCTTCTTTAGAAATAGGGTCCTTGAAGATATAGCTGAGTTAAGATGGGGCCAAGCTGGAGTAGGCTGGAGAAGAGCCAGAGCCTAGCATCTTTGTCATCACATCTAGACACACGCCTGGAATTCCAGCACTCAGCAGGCTGAGCAGCAGGGCCAACATATCCAGAACGGCCTGGGCTACATAGTAAGTTCCAAACCAGCCTGGGCTACATAGCGAGACACAGCAAGAGACTGCATCGCCAAGAAGCAAGCACTGAAGTGTATGTAACTCAGGAGCAGAATACTTGCCCAAGACACGCCACACCCTGGATTCAATCCCCAGTATTAAAGGGAAGAAAAAGAGAGAAATTTGGGCAAAGGCCCACACAGAGGCAAGAGGACCGTTGTACTGGCTGGTTTTGTGTGTCAACTTGACACAAGCTGGAGTTATCACAGAGAAAGGAGCCTCAGTTGAGAAAATGCCTCCATGAGATGCAGCTGTAAGGCATTTTCTCAATTAGTGATCAAGGGGGGAGGGTCCTTTGTGGGTGGTGCCATCCCTGGGCTGGTAGTCTTGGGTTCTATAAGAAAGCAAGCTGAGCAAGCCAGGGGAAGCAAGTCAGTAAGAAACATCCCTCCGTGGCCTCTGCATCAGTTCCTGCTTCCTGACCTGCTTGAGTTCCAGCCCTGACTTCTTTGGTAATAAACAGGAAGGTGGAAATATAAGCTGAATAAACCCTTTCCTCCCCAGCTTGCTTCTTGATCATGATGTTTTGTGCAGGAATACAAACCCTGACTAAGACAACCATCTACTGACAGAAGCAGAGATGCGAGGGAATCTGGCACACCAAGTGCTGCCAGAGGTGAGCGAGAGGTAAGAGCAGAGCTTCCCCAGGCCTTCAGGGCACCACAGGCCTGCCAGCACCTCCAGGCCAGCCACCTACCCTGCAGCATAAGAGAAAGGCTCTGCTGCATGAAGCCATGCAGTGACAGGTCCAGAGGATGCTCTAGATACTTTTATTATGGACAGCTGTTACTCGGTTATCTGGGATGGCTCTGGCTAGACCATCCCGCTGCTCTCAGCAGCCCTAGGACAAAGTCATTATGACACTCATTTGCAGATGTGAAAACTCAGCCTCAGAGCAGACAAGAAGTTTATCCAAGGTCACCCAGTCGAAGACAGAGCCAATACCCAGAACGAGGAGGAGGAATCAGCGCTGCGAAGCCGGGCTTCCTCTACCCTCTTCTGCTGAGAAGGGCAGCATCCTGGAAACCAGTGGGCACAAGGCATTTTCTCTCTGTGCCCACAGGGTCAAATATCTCAGTTCTGCAGAGCGGAATGATGCAAAGAACCTGAAGAGTGTCCAAGCCCCAAGCAAAAACTTCCTCCTTACTATGGAACAGAAATCAGAGTCGGCTACTAACCAAAGCAACCAACACATGCCTCAGTTCATCAGCAAGGAGGCCCTGGGCGGTCGGGAGCGTGTAAAAGGACAGCTTCCTCCAAAATACGCATGTGAAGTTACCTTGTAAATAATTACGTGCATGCCCATAGATTAGCACCACTGCCTACTTAGGTCAAAGAAGCGGCTCTGTGCAACGGGCAGCGGCTACTGCAAAGACCCTTAGCTGGTCAGGTGCTGAGGAAAAGTAGCTCAGCCTTACATGAGACATCTACATCACTCTGTCTGAGGCTCAGAGAACATCAAGGAAGAGGAGACAGAAAGACGGTGAGAGCCAGAGGAAGGGTTGGAGTGCTGTGAAATGCTATCTTTGGGCATGAGATGGCCGATGTACAAGTGATTACCAGCACAGGATTGGGCCCGACAACAGTCTATCATAGAGGGGGCGGGCGGGATTCACATGGCCACACCCCTCACTGAAGAGGCCGCAGTTGTAGGGAAAGGGTGAGACTTTTTTTCTTTTCTTTTCTTTTCTTTTTTCTAACACAGGCTTTCTCTGTTGAGAAACCTGACCTGGCTGCCCTGGAACTCAATGTGTAGACCAGGCTGGCCTTGAGCCCAGAGATTTGGCCTGCCCCTGTCTCTTGGGTGCTGGAACTAAAGGCGTGTACCACCACTGCCCAGCTAAGAGACATTTTCTTTAATGGTGTAACCACTGGTAAGGTGCCTATGCATGTCGCCCCTGTAAGTAACCCCAACTAAACTCAGTAGTCACACTCACAAAAACAGGTATGAGAATAGGAAGAGCAGGTGGGAAGGGGACCACTGGGGAGGGGGAGGTGCACAAGAGAAGACACTGGGGGTGAATATCATCAAAAAGCAGTAAATGAATATATGAACATGTCATAATGGGTAATGCATTCGGTTTTGGCAATAATAAATATATGCCAATAAATATTCCTTAAAAAAAAAAAAAATCCTTGGAAAGGACAGGTGGGTCTTGGTCCCCAAGAGTTCCCCTCCAGGAAAGATTTCCTGCCAGACTTCACTCAAGTCTGACATACTCTTCTCCTGAGCACTCTTGTAAGGAACCACAGCAGGAGACCCCAGAAGTAGTGGCAGTTCTTCAGGGTCCCCATCCCTCAGTCCCAGGCCAAGGTCTTTGCACGGAGTCCCTCCCGCCCCGTTGAGATGTGAAACGCTTTTCATTGTTTCCTTTTTGCAGAAAAGGAAACTGGCTTGAGCAGGTTAGGCGAGCTCTGCCTGAACCCTGCTGGTCCAGAGCAGGGCTCAGCTCCTGAGCCAAGACACTCACGCCCACGGATGGGTGGCCATTCCATCAGCAGCCCGCAGACAGGGAGCACTGCCAAGGTCAAGTTCCTGTCAGAAACATCTGACTTGGACAGAGAACAGACAGGGCTTCCTTGAGGTAGATGCCAACTCCAGCCTGACCAGCTGCTTCATCTTCCCACCAACTCCTGAGAAGAGCCACCCTCAGAAGGTGCAGCCAGGGCCACCTGGTTGGGGTTTGATGCCAAAACTATCAGGGTGGCAATTGGTGTCCTAAGGAGAAAGGCCAGAAGATGAGGTGAGCAAGGCCGGTCTCCCACTCCTCCTGTTGTCAAGGGAACTCCACAAGGTCTTCTCCAAACACCCTGGGGTGAGTGACAGGGTTAGAGCGACTGCAGCCAGGTCTTTTTTTAAAAGCCAAGTCAATCTCTACAGGTGGGTAGGGGACTCCAAAGGCCAAATCCAATCATCTGATAAGTCAGGTGGGATGCCTCTCTCTGTGGTGAGAGATGGCAGGAGGGGCCACAGGCTTTCAGGAGTCATCACATTCTCCCACCAGGACAAGGCCACACTAGCTCAGGAACCTTAGGCTGACAACACACCCACAACAAGAAGAGGGTGCAGAGGAGGTGCGGACAGGGAGGACAGGGAATGGTCTCTGGGAGATCATTCCAGAGCCATAGTGACCCTACGTTACACCCAAGCCTCGGTCTATGCAGTAGCTCCCTGGGATTAAAAACCTTGGGGAGCACAGATCTTACTCTGTGCTTACATGCACGTGCATGCGTGTGTGTGTGCGTGTGTGCACGTGTGTGCGCATGTGTGCATGTGTGCATGTGCATGTGTGCATGTGTGTGCGCGCAGGTGCACGCGTGTGCGCATATGTGTGCGGGTGCACGTGTGTGCGCGTGCGCGCATGTGTGTTATGTACTAGTTAGTGTGAGCCTGTGCATGTATGTGCTGTATGTACTACTTAGTGTGGGCATGTACATGTGTGTGCACGCACTTGTGCATGTATGTCTTAAGTGGATCAGTTAGTGTGGCTGTGTGCATGTGTGTGCACGGGTACATTTGCACACATGTGGAGGCCTAAAGTTGACATCAGAGGTCTTCTTCTATCGCTCCTTACCTTTATTGTTTGAGACGGGGTTACTCACGGAACCTGAAACTCTTCAGTTTGGCTTGGCTGGCTGGTTGGCCGATAGGACCTGCCACCTCAGCCCTGGGGTTACAATCCACTATAGCCAGCTTTTCACATGGGCACTAGGGACCCACACTCAGGTCCTCGGACCTGTCCAGTAGGTACCTTAGGGACTGACCTACCTCCTCAGAACCTCTCTTTTTTTGTTGTTTGTTTTTTTTGTTTTTCAAGACAGGGTTTCTCTGTGTAGCCCTGGCTGTCCTGGAACTCACTCTGTAGACCAGGCTGGCCTCGAACTCAGAAATCCGCCTGTCTCTGCCTCCCGAGTGTTGGGATTAAAGGCATGTGCCACCACTGCCCGGCTACCTCTTATTCTTTAAAGGCTTGATTTTCCCTCAGTCTGTCAGAGCCCATCTGGACCCCTGAAGCCCAAATGCAGCCCTTAGTTTGGGATTACTTCCTTCAGAATGAGGGAGAAGACAGCTCTGGAGACACCAGCTCTACAAGGCGGCTCAAGCCGGATGGAGTGCCCCATATGCAGGCCTTTCTCGGACAGCCACCTCTGTGAACCTCCTCTTCCTCTCCCGGACTTCCTCTTTTCTGCTTCTCGCTCCCTTTTACTGTAACCACTCGAGAAGATCTGTGGGTGACCATCAGGGCCCAGCACCAGACTGCACACACAAGGGACCATCCAACTCCTTCTGACACACTCATCCCATTCTCTGCAGCTGTCACTCAAGCGGACCTTCTGCTTCATCCTTAGCTTTGCAAGAAGGTGGCCTCGTGACAATCAGGCATTGGGCCAGCTCCGAATCACACTCCTGGAAGTTTAATTAAGGTGGCAATTAGGGCTGGCAATGTACCTCAGTTGATAGCGTGTCTGCACAGCATGCTCAAGGCCCTGGCTTTGATCCCCAGGACTATCTAACCTGGGTGTGGTGCTGCGCAGCCTGTCATCCCAGCACTCAGGAGGTGGAGACAGGCGGATCTGAAGTTCAAAACCATATTCTTAAGGTCTAGGCCAGCTTGGGCTATATGAGACCCTGACTCAGAAATAATAAATAAATAAATTTAAATTGGGTTCAAAAAGAAAGAGAGAAGATACACTGGTATGGAACTGGGGATTGTTTCTGAAAGGGAGAAGCTACGTGAGGTAGTGGCTGGGAGAGGGTCTCTGATCATGTCCACCACCTGGCTCCACAGCATCACAGCAGCTATTCCTGACCAAGCACTCGTGGTTAGTGAAGGGTTTCAAGCACCAGCTCCTTTGTACCCATTCCTCAGAGGAGAAGACTGAGGCTGTAGCATCACACACACACACACACACACACACACACACACACACACACACACACACACACACTCCAAGATCAAGCTAAGGACTGGGACCCAGTGGGTTCCTACAGGACAACTGCCTGCAGAAATGGCTCTACTAGGGGCAGAGCCAGCCCCAGCCCAGCCTCACTCTTGCAAATGAGTCCTTCTCACTGTGGTTAGCAGGCCAGCCCTTCATTTCCCCACCAGGCTCAGCATTTTGCAAACCAACACTTAGGGTGGGCAGGGTCATCTCCTAGCAGTTCCCGCTGCAGCCAGTGGGGAGGTGAATAGTTCCTTCCTTCTCAGAGAGGCAGAACCAGGGCAAGAAGCCGAGCCTGGGTGTCCTGAACATCCTCCAGCCCAGGTAGACAGGGCAGCCTGAGCTTCCCGTAACGGAAACAGTTTAATTTGCTCCATGGTCTGATCCGCAACCTGCCTCCCTCCTCCCAGCCATGTCCAGGGCCCCAGTGTGGGCCTAACAAGCCTGTCCTGTCACCAACACCACTTGTCACTCCTCTGGCCTCCACTTCCTGCTGGTAAGGTGAAAAAACGTGCACAAAGGGGACCTGAGGGTCTAAAGAAATAAATTCACGTTCAAGAGCCCAGAAAGTGCCTGACACAAGCCACACAAAAGCGACTGCTGCTGCCAATCAAAGGTTCTCATGGTCAAAGATGGTGTCAGGCCCAGGTGCTGGGCATTGTTCTGGAAGACAGGCAATCAATCAAGCAGGAGACATGATGGATCCAATCCCTGCCCTTGGTAAATCAGTAAATATAACATTTGGCAGTTTTAAGTATCATAAAACTTAATCAAAGCAGAGTGAGGCATGATGGGACTGGAGGGGTGCTCTCTGAGTCAACAGGGAGGTTCCCTCAGGAGGTGACATTGAAGTTGACGTCTAAGAAAGATTATTCCAGCCGCTGCAGATCTCAGCTCAGTGGGTAAGGCATCAGCCATGCAAGTGTGAGGGCCTGAGCTCTGATTCTCAGCCCCTGTGTGAAAGCATGAGTGCAGGATCAGACAGCAGCAACAGCAGCTCTGCAGGAGGAGGTGAGATGGAGGACTCCAGGGGCTTCCTGGCCAGCTGCTCTAGCCAGGAAACTCTAGGTTCCACGAGAAAACTTGTCTCAGAAAACAAGGTAAGGAAGCAGGTGAGAGAAACAGATAATGTCAACCTCTGAGAGCTACAGGCACATGCAGGAGCAAGTACACCACACATATGCATTACACTACAACACACACACACACACACACACACACACACACACGCATGCACGCATGCACACATACACACACGCGCATGCACACACACACACGCATGCACGCATGCACGCATGCACACATACACACACGCGCATGCACACATATACACACGCGCGCATGCACACACACACGCACGCGCGCGCACACACATGCATGCATGCGCACACATACACACACACACACACACACACACACACACACATGCGCACATATAAGTAGGGGCTTGAGAGGTGACTCCGCAGTTAAGGGAAGTTACTGTGGGAGACCTGGGTTCAGTTCCCAGCTCCTACATCAGGGGATTCATGGTCACCTGAAACTCCAGCCCCAGCTGATCTCATGCCTTCCTCTGGCCTCTCAGGGAGCCTGTACATCCCTGGTACACATAAATTCATGTAGGCACATGCATATACACATAAATTTACAACACAAATTTAAAATAAATAAAGAGACGTATTCTAGGCAAAGCAACAGTAGGGTCGAAGGCCTTGAGGTGGAGAAGCATGAGGAGTAATCTAGAGAAAGCAATGGCATCCCTGCTGGGACACACTGCAGCTGTTTCCTGGAGCCTTCATGACATCCTATGCCTGTGCATGTCCTCCCCCGCCTGGATGCGTGCTCACACCAGCTCCACGCAGCCTGGACGCGTGCTCACACCAGCTCCACGCAGCCTGGACGCGTGCTCACACCAGCTCCACACACCCCCATACACTGGTTGCTTCTCTCAACGACAATCTACTCTTCCCCCTTTCGGGCCTTTTCACTGTGGTCCGTTACCCCCATAGTATCCTCTGGAGCCTTCTGTTACCCTCAGCAGGTACCAATTTGCCAATTACATATTTGATATTTCCTCCCTAACCCTCAACCTTGAGTCTGTATCCTTAAGTTTGCAACTAGGACATTCAGGAATGTGCCAGATGCCAAGTACGGACTTGGTGGAAAAGCAGACCAAGCCCCCGACTAAACGCTGTGACCAAGGCAACTTATAAAAGAAGATGCTCAATTTGGGTTCCAGTTTCAGACAGAGTCTATGATGGTGGGACAAAGGAATAGCTGAGAGCTCACATCTTGATCCACAACCACAAAGCAGAGGGATTGTAGAAATCTTTTGAAACCTAAAAGCCCACCCCCTCCCAGTGACATGACACCTCCAACAAGGCCACACCTCCTAATCCTTCCCAAACAGTTCTACCAACAGGAAACCAAATATTCAAATATATGGCCTATGCGGGCCATTCTCATTCAAAACACTAGACGCCCCCTTGATTGGGCACATGTTGGTGGAGCTAGACATACACAGCCTGCAACCTTGGTAAATGGCATGTTTGCCCACAGCACCTCTGGGAAAGCAAAGGGCTCAACACTAACTGGGATCTTAGAGAGGAAGTGATCCAGCCCCAGCTTGGCCCCACTGCCAAGTGCCTCAGAGAGAAGCAGACCCGAGTTCTGAGCACCTAGATATTGTAAGCACCCAGCAGGAGCCTGGAGCAGAAGAACAAAACAGAGAGGGGCATAAAAGCCAGAGGAGGGTTGCAATGTAGCTGAGAGCAATACGTTCATTTCTGTTCTAATTTCTGTTTGTTTGCTTGCTTGCTTTATAAGACAAATTCTATGTCGTCCAGGCTGGACCCAAACTCAGGGTGGTCCTCCTGCCTGAGCCTCTCAAGGACTAGGAGCACAAATATGAGCTGCCACACCATACTGAAATCATTTTTATTGAGTGTTTCTTTACTGCTGTACCAACTATGTACAGAACCCTGTGTTTGATCCTGGCACATAAAAAAACAAACAAGCAAACAAAATAAACAGGGAGGCAGATCTTAAATATATATATATGACAACAAATGAACACATTAAGTAGATGCATGGTACTGTTTACAGTGTTTCTATGTGTTGGTATTTACATTTAATTTTTTTCATAATGGCAAAACATAAACAGGTATTAATTAAAGAGCCAGGCAATGGTGGCACATGCCTTTGATTCCAACAGTCTATAGGCAGAGACAGGTAGGTAGACATACACAGCGAGTTCCTTGACAGCCAGGCTGCAAGGGAAACCCTGTCTCAAAAAATAAAAAAATAAAATAAAATAAAATACCTGCCACCCCCATAATGGAATAAAAGCAAAGTGCAAAAGCAGAGAAGGACGGGGGCAAGGGTAGCAGGCAGACCCAGGCACCCCTTCTCATGACTGAAGCTCAGACCCAGGCACCCCTTCTCATGACTGAAGCTCAGACCCAGGCACCCCTTCTCATGACTGAAGCTCAGACCCAGGCACCCCTTCTCATGACTAAAGCCCAGGCTTCCTTGCTACTCCTCAGTCCATACGTGTTTATAGCACACTGTCTGCAGAAGAAATTCACCCCACAATCCCTGCCAAAACCAGGAGGCAATCATAGCCAGGTGAGGGGAAATACAGCCAGGCTATGAATAAGATGACTGTGGGCACCCAGGAGCACGCGCGCGCACACACACACACACACACACACACACACACACACACACACACACACACACACGTTCGCGCATACATGCTTGAGCAAGTGGGTATGGGTACTAGACCTACCAGCAAAGAAGTACTGCCCCAGTCATACTGTTAGCCCTGGGCAGCCATGGAGGAAGAGCGAAGTGACCCTATAGACCACGTAGACCGACGGCAGAGAAGTGACCGTGTAGACTAATGACATGAAGTGACCACGTAGACTGTCAGCAGGAATGTCCAGAACACAGTAAAGAAAGGTGCACAAGGCTGCACAACACAAACCCTCCAGACTTGGCTTTATTTAAAATCCCATACATAGCAGAAAACAGTCCAAACACTTGGGAGGCTGAGGCAGAAGGATCATGAGTTTGAGGTCAGCCTGGGCCTGGGCAAGTTCAAAGCAAGTCCTGGCTACATAATGAAACTCTGACTCAATAAATAATATGAATGAATAAATGAATAAATAAATAAATAAATAAATAAATAAATAAATAAATAAATAAAAATTAAAAAGTGAAACAAAACAAAAAACCAAGGGCCAGTGAAATAGCTCAATGGAAGAACTTGCCACACAGGCCTGACTACCTGAGTTCAATACCTGGATCCCATGGTGGAAACAACCAATTCCCAAAAGTTGCCCTCTGACCTCCAGATGTGCTGTGGCATGCATGATCATGCACACACACAACAACAACAACAACAACAATTTGAAATATAAATAAATTAAACCCCCAAAACAATAACAATAATTTGAAATATAAATAACGCTCCATCAAAAAAAAAAAAAAAAGGAAAGAAAGACACCCTTACATTTGTATATAAACCTATGGGGGAGATTTTTTTTTTCAGTCCTGCTCTAAACAGTAAATACTTCTTACCTGTAGGGTTTGGAGAAAGACAGACCACTCCTCCCACAGACACTGAGTGTGGGAGGAAGCGTGTATCTTACAGTAACAGAGCAAAACCCAAGACCCTTGGTTTCATTGTCGGCAGAGGCTGAATAAGCAAAAGCCGCAGGGGCTGGAGACAGGAACACTGCAGGTCCTTCCCATCACGGGGCATCATGCAGCCACCAACAAAGACGTATTAAATTACCCGCATCGGCAGTATTGGTAAAAATGTCCCCACGCACATATAAGCCAAGGCAAAACCCTGTGTGCTCCAATAATCAGAGAGTGAAGAACAGCTGGAGATGACGCTCAGTCAGTGACGTGCTTGCACAGTGCCCACAAGGCCCTGGGTTCCTTCCCCAGCCATCATAAAACCATGTGTGGTGAGCCACGCCTGTCAGTCCAGCACTCAGAAGGCAGAGACAGGAGGATCAGAAGTTCAAGGTGCCTTGGCTGTGCAGCAAGTTTTAAGTCACTGTGGGGTATGTGAGGAGACCCTATCTCAGAAAGAGAAGGGGGAGAGGAGAAGATGGGAATCAGCTAGGGTGAGAACTGGGTACTCGAGAGCGACAGCCACGGGGCCTTCTGGAAGCTGGCCATGTCCCAGCCTAGATTGTACTGATGGCTCTGTCGTGGCTCAGCCCATAATTAATCCTTATATTAAATACTTAAATATGTTGTGTCAAATATTTTTGAAGGCTTGTGATGGCAAAGAAGATCAACACAACTTTTCCCAGCTCCCCAACCACATTTCCAGCCACTGTCCCTACTGTCCACTCTACCCTTACTGTCTTCTCCTGGTTTGGTTTGGTTTCAGAAGAGCCACTTTCTGGTCACGGGACCTTTACACTTGCTAGAATGCACAAGCTCTTATCTTTGGTTCCCTCTATACCTGCCAAAGGACATCTCTTGCCCAAAGCCAGATCTGCCCAAGCAAAACAAATACACAGAGTCCCAACAGTGGGGTAGGTGTCAGGATGCCTGCACAGCACGCAATGTCACCCTACAGGCAGGTCTCTAGTGATGAGCCCCGGAGCTCTGTTGTCTCTCGGTTCTTTCTGCCAACTGTTAGCTTTCTGATGTTAAGCAGTTCATAGCAAGAACAGAACAAAGACTGTGAGGAAGGAGATTCTTCTTTACTGAGCAGAAAGTTCAGCAGGCCCTCTGAAGCTGCTGTCTTGTTCACACGTCAGAGCTGCACTCTGCGAGGCTGGTTTTAAAAGCTTCTGTGAAAGGAAAGTGAGTCTTTTAACTTCAGATGTCTTCCTAGGACACCACCACCACCACCACCACCACCAAACAAGGCCACACAGATCAACACTGTAGCTGCTACAAGAAGAGGAAGAAGAGGTGGCTTGCACGGCTGCTCAAAGCCATGAAAGTGCTCAGTGCCTGGAAGAGCCTGCAGCTTGTGAGCCACGGTGGCTGCCAATGCATCCTGCAAGTCCGGATGGTGGGGTCCGTCTGTTTGTTTAACTGAGTCAACGCTTTGAGGGTGAGATTTCACATTAACAGCCTGCAGTCCCCACCACAGGCCTGCTGAACCTGAGCTTGCAATGGGAGGCGCGATCCATCCACACTCTAGCAAGCACGCCATGGCTCAGCAGATCTCACCTTGAAGCTTGGGTTTGAAGTCATTTGTTCCCTAACCGAAATCTACTTCTTTCTTTGGGACTCAACAATGCAAAGTATTGTTCCAAGGTCTGAAAACAACTTTGTACCTATAGAAAGAGACCAAAATCCTAAAGCACAGATCATGAGTGAACTGGGCTTGAATTCACCAGGGCACTTCCAACTTAGGATGGTGTCTTACTTCAACACCAACTCGACAGGGAAATGAGACACGCCCCTCAACCCTCCCCCCCATACAAAGCAAGTATGAGCAACAAACCCAGAAGACAGGAGGAGGTGCCTTAGCGGAGCTGGGGGGCAGATCCAGACAAGCTCAGGACTAAGTGCCCTGTGGATAACTGTCTGATCAGGCAGGAGAACAAAGATACTCAAATAAGAGGTGGACAGTGGTCTCTGGAAAACCCCAGTAACCTGAATTGTCTCTGGTTGCCTCAAGAGTCTTCCTAGAAAACCACAACCAAGGCCCTGCTCACTGAGTGACTTCAGGAAGCACCTACAGCCTTTTGAGACTCAGTTCCATCTGTAAAATGGGTAGACTCATCAAGAAGTATTTTTCAAGGACAAAGGATCTGGTTAATAAGTAATTCTACCTATCATGATGTCTGGTACTAAACAGGACACCTCGTGTCCCCCACCCCTGCCCCATGACACCTCGGTGGATAGATGTACACTCTCCCAACTGCTCTTTATGTGGTAGTACATAGTATAAACCCCCTAAAGAGTGGGTACTGTTATGATTCTCACCACACCCATAAGGAAACTGAGGCACACAAGACCTCCAACACGGGTAAGCAGAGATGGAAACAGACAGCAAGAAGTCTGCCTCTAGAGCCTTGCTCTCCTTTTCACTGTAGAGCTGGGGCTGGGGCTCTACATGAGCTCAGGAGGCAAGGGTTCTACCACTGAGGTCCACCACAGCCCTAGAACATAGCTTGAAAGATGAGCAAGCCTTCTCCAAGGCTGCCCTGGGGCTGTAGCTCAGTTGGTAGGGTGATCACCTAGCATGCACAAATGGCCTTGGGTTCAATCCCCAGCCCTGCACACACCAGGTGTAGGCACACACTCTTATAATCCCAGCAGACAGGAGGATCAGAGGTTCAAGGTCATCCTAGGCTACATAGTGAGTTTATGACCAGGCTAGGCTAGGAATCCTGCCTCAAAAACAACAACAAAGTTACAAGTCTTATCTAAGATCACCTAAGAGAGGCTCAAACACTGTAATCTAGCTGATACCTTTTGAAGCAAAGACGGTGTTTCTCCTCCTCTGGCCCACGTGAAGGTAGTGTCATGAGAAAGGACAAGGAGGGTAAAGGACACCAGGTGACAATAAATGGGATGCCCCTGACGTGAACTGCCCCCTCAGCTGTGGCGCTACTCTTCAGTTCTAGTAACCGTCTGTGTACAGGAGTCCAGTGCCTGCAGTGCGCCATAACTCAGAGTGGAACATACAAGAGGGTCGTGACCCAGCCAAACACAGTCACAGAAAGACTTGGGAGCCAGACCTGGAGTTTCCCACCAAGCCCAGGATTCCTCTTCTGCAGAAGTAGAGGGGCTTTCAAAGGCTCACACCCCCAGGAGGCAGAAAGAATAGCTTTTTTTTTAATCTCTGTATCACGTGTGCTTATATGTCTAAGTCTATATAGTATATGTAGTATGTGCATGTGTGTGCCCATGCACCTGCTTACACATAAGGGTGGGGCATCCAAAGACTCACTTTCACTGTCTTCATCTGCCACTCTCATCTTAGTTTCTGAGACATTGAACCCGGGGCTCACTCATTAAGATAGCCTAGCACACCAGCACACCCCAGAATCCTTCTGTCTCTAACGCCTCAGTACTGGGTTTACAGACCTGAGACCCTGTGGCTGGCTTCTTTTATGTGGGTGTTGGGATCTGAGCTCAGGTCCTAATGCTTGTAAACACCTTACCCTCTGAGCCATCCCGCAGCCATTTCCCCAGTTCTTTCGCATATATGTGTATGGTGTCTGTGTGTGCATGTGCGTATGTGTGTGCGTGTGCGTGTGTATGCAAGGACATGGGGAGTTAGGCTTCTTCCTAGATCGCTCCACACCTGATTCACTGAGGCAGGATCTCTCAGTTGAACACAGAGCTTGCAAGGACAGCTAGTCTAGCAGCAGCTCGCTCTGAGGACCCCCTCCCTACCTCTGAGCATGGGAATTACAGGCAGGCCACCACACTCATTCGTCCAGCATGTATGTAAGTGTTAGGGCTCCAATTCACGTTGCCTACTGGGCCATCTCCCCAGCCCCAGCCCTTCTTTTTAAAACTAGCTCTTGTTTTTTATTTTTATTTTTATTTTTATGTATTTATTTATTTTTTTAGTTTTTCGAGACAGGGTTTCTCTGTATAGCACCGGCTACCCTGGAACTCACTCTGTAGACCAGGCTGGCCTTGAACTCAGAAATCCACCTGCCTCTGCCTCCCAAGTGCTGGGATTAAAGGTGTGCGCCACCACTGCCCGGCTAAAACTAGCTTTTATTCTGTAGCCCAGGCTAACCTGGGGCCCAGACTGGCCTCAAAGTCCCTGGGTGTTGGGATTCCATTTGCCACCACACTCAACAAGAATTTTACAACTTGAAGCTCACACCACAGAGAGAAAAAAAATAAGAAGTTGCCCCCAAGAGCACCCTCTCCTCACCCCTCCCCTCAGCTCACCCTGACCCTGACGCTGGGTAAGGCAGCCAGTGGCAGCCAGAACAATGTAGAGCCTAGCCAATGTGGAGCCAGCCATCAGCTAAAGGAAACAGTTCTGCAGCAGGTGCTAGCTTAACCACAGGACTCTCTGCTACGTGGTCATACTAGCCTGCTTACAAAGTTGCCTTTAGAACACCAGACACTTGGCCTCAGAGAATAGACTATTCAAGTCTGGAGAGGCAGGGGGCAGAAATCCCAAGATTTGACCAGCAATCGAGCTACCTGGCAAGCACTGAACAAGCTCAGGACCTTGTCTCTGCCTCTCCACACTACCACGAAGTCCCACATGCCCCATGGCTTAAAGCAACAAGACTTTATCACTATCCAGTTCTCAAGTGAAAGTCAGTCTTGTTGGGCTGAAATCAGGGGTGCTTAGAGCCTGAGTCCCAGAGGCTCAGGAGACTCATGGTAGGGTCCTTCTTTCCTCTGTATGCATAAGACAAGCACTGTGCTGAGCCCTGTCCAGATTCTTTAATACACAGTCCTGCTGCATATCCACTCTACCCTCTGCTCCTGTCCCCATGCCATGGCCCTCTGCTCACCTGATCTGCTTGTCACCAAGCCTCATAAGCACATTGGATCTACCTGGATAGCCCAGGATTCTCTCCCAGCTCAGTGGGCCTCACTTGACTGCACACACAGCCTGCCATGCCGAGGAACACCCCAGGCCCACAGGTTTTGGGGGTTTGGGGTAGGAGGTTCCAAGAGTCACTATTCACGGCTGCAACCTTCCCTCCCAGGCCAGTGGCCTGCAAGAGAGGGGAGGGCTCTTTTCCAACCCCTTCCTGCCAGCCACAATGATGAAGCTACCAGGAACCAAGTGCACATCTGGGACCAAGATGAGAGGAGAAAAGAAAACGGAAGAGAGACAGGAATACTCCATGCACCATATCCGCCATGTGTCAAGTACAGCGTAAGCTGCACTTCATACATGCTGGAAGGTCTGCTCTCACTTTCTTCATCATTGTGGCTCAGAGAAGTTATGGGGCCTGACCCGAGTCACACAGCTTGCAAATGGTAGGTTGGGGGATTTGAACCTGAGTCTCTCTGGCTCTCATTTTGTGATGCTCTGAACCAAACACTTGGATCTTTTCAAGTCCCTTGGGGATTCTATTGTTCCAAAAAAAACTTGTTTGCAGTGAAAACCTTTCCTTCTGGGTAGGAGATTATGCAAAGCATTTGCTGCTGCCCCCACTTAGAAGATGATCTATTTTGGGGCTTTGTGCGCCAGTGACCCAAAGCTCCCCACCCTCTGCTGTGCCTTTCTCTATGCAGCCACTTCCTGAGGCTCAAATGAAAGGCTGGAGGGCCAGCCCAGCAAAGACAGGATGCAGAGCAACTAGCAAAGCCTCACCAAGCCCATCAGAGAATCAGGACTCATCTCAAAACAAACACCAGCCATCTCAGAACAGGCAGCAGCTGCCCAGGAACCTGTGACCCAGAGGAAGCCACAGAGCCATTCCCAAAGGCTGCATACCTCCCGGTTATAGCTCCAACAAGACACTCATCCACACTGCCCTCCAACATCCTCCTGCTGGGTTTGAGGGAGGAAGAAGGGAGAGAGTTTGAGAGCAAATGCTGCTGAACTGAACCATCTCTCAGGCAAGAGATCTCTGGGTGTCTGCAACAGTCAATAAGGAGGCCTCTGGAGGAGACTTTCTGCCCCTTGGGGTAAAGCAGGGTGCCTACTTTTAAAGGTCTCTGAGTGAAGGGGAGGTCTTGCATCACCAGGAAGCAGGCTTAGTTAATACGTGCTATGTGATCAAAGGAGAAGAAAGGAGCTATGTGGCAGGGTGGAGAAGTGGGGCTCTGATAAGGTGTGGCCCACACAATATGTCAGTCGTCAGGCTGCCTCCATCCCCTGGCAGCAAGGCGCTGGGTGTGTTGTTTCCCTGCTTGCAACCCTTACTGGTTACCTGAAGGGCCTGGCTTCTCTAAGACCTCCGCTACGATTTGGAGTGGTTTGCTACACAGCAGTAGATAAAAAGCATTATGCTACAATCCCCAGCTGCCACGAAGTTAGCATGTGCACCAGGCGTGGGCTGTGCACAATCTGGTCCCTCAGATCTTAACTCACTCCGTCCCCACAGCAATCTGATAAATCGGTTCATACTGTCCCCTGTTTTATAGGCGGGAACGGTGGCATGACCAAGCTTGTTCATGAGTGTGTCTTCAGACCCTGGAGTGCTCCACAGCAGTGGGGAAGGCAGCCTCACTCCCATTAGCTGGTCTATAGCTGAGAGCTCAAGAACGAGGAGTGGAGGGAAATTCTCAACACCAACGTTGAGCCTCCGAGTGAACTTACACACACGTGTACACATGCCTACACACATGTGGACTCACACATTACTCACATACAACACACATACATACGAAAATGGAAAGAAAAAAAAAAAGAATTAAGTGTTCCACAAGGAAAAGCCACTTCAACACTAACTCCCATGATGCTCCTCTACTTCTCATTGCTCCCCTGAGCCAGAGAGATGGTTTGGGAAGCCCAGTTTCCTTGGAAACTCAAGACAAGGGGCATCCTTACAGAACCTATTCTAAACATTTCCTCTACCCACTGTGCCAGCGAAGCCTCCCACATCTAAGGAAGGGTGTTCCCGGCTAGTCGGCTCTGGCCGGGCTCTTCTCCAGGCCACAGAAGTTTCTAGAAACATAGCCCTTGCTGAACGCATAGAGTTCCACTTCACTTCAGCAGATAGGTGTCCCTGAGGCCAGGGGAGCAGGGCCAGCGAGGATACCGCCTACACCTAATCAGTGTGTATCACGTGCCTGGAATATGCTGGTCATGTGAGGTTTTAGGACAGCAAAAGCAACAAATAGCCCTTCCAAGAGCTGACTGAAGGAGAGAAACATCTGCCCATACAGATATGTAATTACAGGATGGCAGAATCCCAAAGAGAAGGAAGAAGACAAATGGTGGAGCAGGCAGGAGACCGAAAGTAACGAGCCACTGAGCCTTGGGCCCTCTCAGGCAGAAAGGGCCTCCCTGATGAGAAGCCCTGAGGCTCAGAGGGCTGTGGTAATAGCTGAACACAGAAACCCCTTGGTCCAGGGCCTCCCTGATGAGAAGCCCTGAGGCTCAGAGGGCTGTGGTAATAGCTGAGCACAGAAACCCCTTGGTCCCCACAACAGCCTTGAGAAGCAGGTGTTGCAACCCTCAAAGAGCAGGCCAGGCATGCCAGCCACAGAAAGGAAGTGTTGGAACCTAGGTCCCATGAGAGGAAGGACCAGAAAGGAGATGACAACCAGGTCCCTCTTTCTCCCTCCCTCCCAACATGGGACTTCAGTTTCCTCTCAGCTTCTAGGCCTCGTGCAAGCCGCCGTTTCTGCCCAGAACACAGGGTCACAAGACCAACTGTCCAACAAGGTTTACCTGTCCGAGCCTGACACAGGGTGTGTTCTCAATAAACATGTGAAAACATATGGTTCAGTTGGTAGAGGGCTGACCTAGCATGCACAAGACCCTGGATGTGATCCCCAGCACCACATAAACATGGTAGTGTATGCCGGTAATCCTGGCACTAGGGAGGAAGAGGCAGGAGAGTTGGAAATCCAGCATGAAGCTTAGCTGCCTAACGCTTTCGAAGCCTGCCTGAGATAATGAGATCCTGTCTCAAAACAAGCAGGCTGGGGAGATAGTTCAATGGGTGTGAAGACCTGAGTTCGGTTCCCCAGAGTAGATATAAGAAGCCAGGCTTGGCCACGCCTATAACCTCAGGACTAGAAGGCAGACAGGGGTAATGGACACAAACAGAAAGATCACTGGGACCCAACCACCAGCAGTTTAGCCAACAAATCACAAGCTCAGGTGAGACTAAGGTGGACAGCAGCAGTGTACTGGCTGGTTTTGTGTGGTTTTGACACAAGCTGGAGTTATCACAGAGAAAGGAGTTTCAGTTGAGAAAATGCCTCCATGAGATCCAGCAGTAAGGCATTTTCTCAATTAGTGATCAAGGGGGGGAGGGCCCCTTGTGGTGGTACCATCTGTGGGCTGGTAGTCTTGGGTTCTATAAGAAAGCAGGCTGAGCAAGCCAGGAGAAGCAAGCAAGCCAGTAAGCAGCATCCCTCCATGGCCTCTGCATCAGCTCCTGCTTGAGTTCCAGTCCTGACTTCCTTTGGTGATGAACAGCAGTGTGGAAGTGTAAGCCGAATAAACCCTTTTCTCCCCAACTTGCACCTTAGTCCTGATGTTTGTGCAGGAATGGAATCCCTGGCTAAGACAAGCAGTAAAAGCAAATCGCACGGAAGGGCGTCCGGTGTCCTCCCACCTGCTGTAACACAGGCATACGCACCCATTCACGCAAACACGCACGTCAAATATTTTAAAAATTAATTAAAAATATAAGCATTTTGTGGTTTGTTTCCAAGAGGGGGAGAAAGAACATAACACTGGGTGGGTAGGAGGTAAGGAGGGCCTGGGAGGAACAAGGAGAGAGGGAATATGCTCAAACTATATTATATGAAAACTTTAAAAAAGTAATGAGAAAACTATGTGTGAAACAACACATATGCTCCACATATGACATTAGTGTCGTGAAGGACAGGTGAGGCCTGGGAGCTTCTCTGAGCAGCTTGTTTACTGAGGCTGTCGCAGCAACAGAAAAAACCTGGCACGGGATCCAAGACCACTTCAAAGCCCCACAAGATGCAGGTAGACAGCACCTCCCAGGTCAGCAGTGGACAAGGAGGCCACCATGAGCAACCAAAACACAAGGACATGGCCCCTACCTCCTTAACTACGCCACCAAAATTCAATTTGTGCTCCTCAGCTTTGCGACCCACTTTTGCCATTAAGAGGACAAAAGTGAAACTGTAACTCAGAGCCCAGACCTCAAGAAACCTTGAGGGCCTCTGTCTACTCCCTAGGAGCACATGTCCTTGAACCTACCATTGGAGAAAGCCCGCTGGACTGCTGCAGAGCGAGAGGCCGTGTAAAGGACAAGTCATGCCAACTACCACTACTGATCATCACCGGGTTCCCAATTCCCCACCAGACACACCTTCCCATCATGAAGGTCCTCAGAGCGATCTTCTAGACAGCCCCAAAACACCAAAGTCAAGGCCGGGTGAGCTGCTTCCAGCTACCACAGTCTCCCCCATGAGAACCAGCCTTGTGGTTGGTTTGACTGAGAGAACATGGCAGCCCTGTCCAGTTCATGAGAAGACATAGCAGAAGGAACCACAGCTTCTACTGTCACGTATCCTCCGCCACAACCTTCAGCAGACTGTGTCTGGGTGAGGGCCTTCGGCCAACACCAGTTGAGACACAGATACAACTGTCTGTTGTGCCCTCCTGAAATCCTCACCCACTGAAAGGTTGTTCTGAGCCTGTCATTGGATGGGTTTTGCTATGCTGCACAAGAAAATTGATACCATCTCCAGTTTTTTCCTAGACCCAAGATCACACTCTCCTCCAGGGTGACCAACATGAATACTCGCCTTGCCCTGGACCCCAGAGAAGCCAAACCATCCTCTAAGGATGGTCCTGACTGTGGAAATACTCAAATGGAGTGCTGAGCCCGACGGTTCACACCCCAGGTCTCTGGTTCTCCTACTGGCACATGAGGAGGGTACCGCTGTGCCTCCGTTTTGCTGACGCTTTCCTGAGAAAGGTTTGAAACTTACCAGGGTCCCCCTAAAGCAGCAGCAATCACCCTCATTTTCACTAGGATGTACTCACAGTGTCTGCTTGCTTGTCGCCAACAAAGGAAGGATAAGGTGCATTATACATACCATGTGTTCTTCCATCAACTCAACGGATCTAGCCCCTTGATGGTGAAGCAACGGTTATTCGCTGGATAAGTGTGTGATGTAAAGAAGGAAAGAAGGGACAACAGAGGAAAGCACTGTGCTGAGAGACTGCTTAAACAGTAAAACTGGGGCTGGTGAGATGGCTCCCTGGGTAAAAGATACTTGCAGCCAAGCCTGACAACCGGAGTTTGATCTCCAGAACCCACTGCTGGAAGCAAAGAACTGACCCCTTCAGGTTATCCTCTGACCCCCAAACGCACACCAAGGCACACTTGCATCAACATACATTCATACACATGCACACGCATGCATGCATGCACACACGTGCACATACACATACACACATGCATATGAACGCACACACACCTGTACACATACACACATGCACGCACACGCATGCACACACATGCACACACACATACACATGCATACAAACGCACACATACCTGTACACACACACACACACACACGTACGTGTACACACACATACACACACACATACATACGAACGCACACACACCTGTATACACACACACACACACACACACACACACACACACACACACACACACACACACGATAGGTGTGATAATGGATGCCTGTAATCCCAGCACTAAGAAGAATACTGAGTTCTAGGCCATCATGGGGTATAAAATTAGACCCCTGACTCAAAAACCAAAACCAAAACCAAACAAACAAAATCAGTGGATTTTGAAGAGTTAGACCCAAGACAATAATTTAAAATGTTAATGGGCCAGGAGAGATGGTTCAGTGGTTAAGAGCACTTGGTACTCTTGCAGAGGATCAGGGTTTGATTCCCAGCACATAAATAGTAGATCACAACCATCTGTAACTCCAGTTCCAGGGGATCTTCTGACCTCCGTGGGCACAGGGCATGCATGTGGTACACAGACATACATGCAGACCAAACAGTCATATGTATAAAATGAATAAATCGTTTTTTAAAAAGATTAAATGTCTCAGGGCTAGAGAGTTGGTTCAGTGGTTAGTAGCGCCTGTTGCTCTTGCAGAGTCGCTGGTTCAATTCCCAGCACCTACATAATGGCTCCTAACCATCTGTAACTACAGTCTCGGGGTATCTGATGCCCTCTTCTGACCTCAGCAGGCACCAGGCACGCACATGGTACACATACATACACATAAGAAAAACACTCATACATATAAAATAATACTTTTTTAATTTAATGCTTCATTTATTATAGTACTTATGTTAAAATAACAATTTAGGTATACTAAACTAAATAAAACATATTTAGTTTCATTCATTACTTCTTACCTTTTTTTAATGTGTCAACTAGCAGTTTTTAAACTGCACATATGACCTACACTGGGGTCATCTAAACATCGCTGGCCCAGAAGCAGCTGCATGCGGCTTCAACAGGATGGGAAGCAGGGAGGTGGATGGGGGCAGGAAGGGAGTCCAGCTCTTTGGCCCACTTTTAATTGGGTTGCCTGTCCTCTGTTGAGTTTTGAAACTCCGTGTTTTGGATACAAGTCCTTTGTCAGATATGTTTTGTCAACATTCTTTCCTGGCCCTGAGCTTGTCTTTTTCTATCTCTTAATCTGAAAGTTTGGGACCACAAGGTGACTAGGGACAACCATCTGGTGGAGTTCCCCAGAGAGCCTGGTGACTTTGTTGGGTCCCTCAAGATCACTCTATGGATCAGTAAAATGGGTAAGAGAGTCACAGGCTGTGTGTGTGTGTGTGTGTGTGTGTGTGTGTGTGTGTGTGTGTGTGTGTGATACCTACACACTACACAAGAATATCCACACATACCACATGGTTACAGGTGCCCAGAGGGAAGCTGACGTGTGATAGCTGCTCCACCAACCCCTTCAAGAGCACCTGTGTCCCAGTCCTTGACACACCCTTTCTGCGCTCTTCTCGGGGATGCTGATCAAATGGCAGACAGAGGAACTTGGGGGTGCAGGGCACTTAGGAAATAGGTAGACATCTTTGGTCATACAGATATGAGGTATATATGGTCACTAAACACAGATACCGGGGCTGAAGCACCGGACCTGGCATGAGGAGAGTCACCCCCCCCACCCCGTGACATCCGAAGTTGAACATGTATTGAGCAAAGGCAGGTTGGCACTTGCAAACACTGTCGTTGTTGGACCTAAGGGTGTAGTTCAATGGTAGAGCAACTGCTACCAAAAGACACACACACACAAACACACACACAGAGGTGTGTAAGGGGGGTGTCTTTTGTCCCCTAAAAGATCAGATGTAAGGCAAGGTCTTCTTATAGCTCAGAAGCAGAGCCCTTGCCCAGCATATATGAGGTTCTGAGCTTAGTTCCCAGCACCAAACAGAAGAAACTGGAGAGGTAGGGAGTTACTCTAGACTCCAGCAAGGACTCACATCCTCTCCTTCTCTCTATCTGCCCCGCCCATGGTGTACAGAGGTCAGAGGACAACCTTGAGCATCAGTCCTGGCCTTCCATCTTTGAGAGTCTCTTGTTCTCAGCTGTACTCCAAAGCTAACATGCCCGTGAGCTTCTGGTCACCTCCCCTCTCACCCCCAAAACACTAGGATTACGGGCTACTGTGCCCAGCGGGTTCTGGGGATTTGAACTCAGGTCCTCACTTGTGTGCAGTAAGCACTTTACCCATCTCCCCAGCCCAGAACTCATGCTCCATTGTTCCATGCTCATGTCCGTGTGCTCGGTGCTCACACTTCCAGAATATTCTCATCAACTCCTTTGGGAGCACCACACCTGTGAGAGATGGCCGCCCTAGGGCCCAAGAAGGTTAAAATAAAAGCATAATTCCCCTGACGTAAGCAGTGGTTTAGCTATAAAGACTGTTGATTTTAAAATTGTATAATAGCTGGACATTTAATCCCAGCACTCAGGAGGCGGAGGCAGGTGGATCTCTGTGAGTTTGAGGCCAGCCTGATCTACAAAGTGTGTCCAGGACAGCCAGGGCTTTGTTACACAAAGAAACCCTATCTCAAAAAAACCCAATAAATAAATAATTAATTAATTAGTTTGGGGTAGCAGGCACTGAGGCCTGAACCCATGGCTTAGCACATGCTAGGAAAGCACTCTACCACTGAACTATACCCCCCAGCCCATTTTAAAATGTATCTGTGTAGGATATGTCATTTATGTTTAGTGGGGGTGGGGCTGGGAGGGGGTGGGGCTGGGAGGTAGGAGGTGCTTGCCCATGCAGATGCGTGTGGAGACCAGATACCCAGACACTGACCCTAGGATGCCTAGGATGTGTTCCACAGTAGCTCCTATTTATTTATTTATTTATTTATTTATTTATTTATTTATTTAGGAGTCAAGGTCTCTCATTGAACCTGCTCAGCCCTTACAATTTTTGAAATAGGATCTTACTAAGTTGTCCAGGCTGGCCTTGAACTCACTCTGTAGCCCAGACAAGCCTGACCCTTGTGAGCCTCCAGCCTCAGGCTTCTGCCTAGCAGGGATGACAAAAGGCAGGCCAAGAAGCCTGGCTACTAGAACAAATTCTATTTACAAGAAAACAACCAACACCCAGTGAAGTGCAAATCAGAACCCCAGTGGGACACAGCATCACCCCTCCTGGGACAGCTATAATCAAAAATAGGATAGCAGCAAGTTCTGGCAAGGATGTAGCGAAGTTGGAACCCTCAGATGTGGCTAAAGAGAAGGCAAAATGGACGACTATTCTGGAAACTGGCATAAAGAATAGCTTAAATGATCTGCGCAGGTTAGGAATGACAGCAATTCTACTCTTAGGTAGGAGGCCAAGAGAAATGAAGACATATTAACATTGAACTTGAACACGTGTTCACATCAGCATTATTCATGGTGACCTAAGACAGGAAATGGCCTACACATCCATCAACTGCCGAATGGGTGGACAGCACATAGCCCACAGCAGGGAATAGTACTCAGCCGCGAAGAGGAAGGAAAGCATGCTATGGTAGGGTAGAGCTTCAGAATCACAGTGCTAAATCAAAGCAGCTGGGGACAGAAGATCACACACTGGATAATTTCCTTATATGCAACGTCCACAGTGGGCAGACAGGTTACAGACACTTGTCACCAACACTGGGAAGAAGTGACACCAGAGCTATGAGATTCCAAGGGGGAAAGGATTCAAAATGTTCTAAAATTAGCTATGATCATGTTTGCAGGACTCTGGACTCACTACCTGATGCTTCAGGCAGTGGTGACGCACGCCTTTGATCCACTCACTCAGGAGGCAGAGGCAGGTGGATCCTGAGTTCGAGGCCAGTCTGGTCTACAGAGCGAGTTCCAGGACAGCCAGGGCTACACAGAGAAACCCTATCTCAGCACACACACACACACACACACACACACACACACACACACACACACACACACACACAAAAGAGTGTGATTCACTACCTGAACCATACACTCTGGTAAGTGAATTCTGTGGCCCGGGAATCAGATCTCAGTGAGGCTTTTTGTTTTGAGAAATGAAAATGAGAAAAAAGAGAGAGAGATGAGCTGAAAGGAATGTGGTGTAGAGGTGTGGGGGAGGGGGGCGTCAGGGTAGGCACAACCAAACCACATTGTATATATGTAAAAAAAAGGATCCATACAAATCGATACATTTCTCTAGAAACAATAAAGTAGAGCCAGCAAGATGATAGCTCGCCATACAAGTTCACTGGCTGCTAACCCTGCACACCTGAGTTCGATTCTCAGGACCTACATGAAAATGAAAAGAGAAAAACAACTTTCCTAATTTGTTCTCTGATCTCCACATGCACACCTTAGCACCTACACACACACACACCTACACACACACACACCTACACACACACACACCTACACACACACACACCTACACACACACACACACCTACACACACACACCTACACACACACACCCCTACATACACACACACCTACACACACACACACACCTACACACACACACACCTACACACACACACACCTACATACACACACACCTACACACACACACACCCCTACACACACACCCCTACACACACCCC
>CM052707.1:45822472-45860715 GCA_028551405.1 Uromys caudimaculatus | reverse complement strand
ACACACACACCCCTACACACTCACACACACCTACACACACACACACCTACACACACACACACCCCTACACACATACCCCTACATATACACACACCTACATACACACACACCTACATACACACACACACACACCTACACACACACCTACACACACACCTACACACACACACACCCCTACATACACACACACACCTACACACACACACACCCCTACATACACACACACACCTACACACACACACACACACAAAGTAAATGTAAAAACAAGTTCAGCGGAAGTGTGAGGGACAAAGAAGTTCCATCTGAGCTGGGATGGGGATTACAATCTAACAGTGCTCATTCATTAAGCTTCTCCTGTGAAGCAGCGAGGACAAAGCCACAGGTTACGACGCCGCACTCCGGTCAGCTCTGCTGAGCAACTGCGCACAGCCCTGTCTTTGGAACCTCATCCCCGTCAGGAAGTCATTCAGGCCTTACTCTCTGCGTACAAGCATCCATGCCCATTGTCTAAGTTTCAGGTTTGTTGCTGGGATAAATGGTACCTCAGGGAGGGGGAGTTTCTATTCGCTCACAGGTCCAGGCCACAGTCGCTCTGTGTGAGGACCTTAGTGGCAGGAGCTGCAGACTGAGAGTCACTCCATCACATCACGCCTTCTTTTCAGTGCTGGGCCCAGCCTATGAAGCCCTTTCTTTCCCAGACCAACCCTCATTGAGATGACCTTCCTGGGTAGTCCCAGATTATGTCAAGTTAACAACTAAAACTCACCCCAGGGGCCAGAGATATGGCTCAGCAGGTAAAGGGGCCTGCCACTAAGCCTGACGACCTGAGTTCGATCCCAGGGGAGGGGGGAGAAAACACATTCCCCAAGTCACCCTCTGACCTCTTCACATGTGCCATGGCATATTCAAATGCGCGTGCACACACACACACACACACACACACACACACACACACACACACACACACACACACCGGATAAAGACGTAATAAAAACTAACCATATGCATGCCCGTGTCACATATACATGTGCACGTCAAAGCCAGAAGCCAGCCTCAGGAACCACCCAGCTTGTTTCTCTCCCCTGGAGCTTGCCTGGAGCTCTAAGGGGAGATGCCAGGTGGGGAGGGGGTGGAGCAGCCTTGCATACAGGCCTGGAAAGGAGGCTGCTCAGCAAGTCCGAGGAATCCACCTCTGCTCCACTCCCCGGTGCTGGGGTTACCAACATTGTGCCAAACCGCCCAACTGTTTTACTGAGATGCTGAGGTCTTCATGCCAACCCCTACCCAGGACCGCCGGACTTCCCTCCAACCAGATCTCTAACCCTGAGGCGACTAGAAAAGCATCTACTTCCCAGACTTGACATGTGGATTGAAAGAAAGGCTGGGCCAGCCGCCTCAGCCACCGGAAAGTTTCCCCATTCACCATACCAGCTAGCTGGTGCTGAGGCAGGCTCTGCAGCCCTCCAGCCAAAAGCAGCCTGCTCAGTCCTGAGGTTTGGTGGCCTGGGCCAGAACAAACACCCTGCAGGTGAGAAGAAAGCATTGCCACACCTGACTGCAGCAAGCAGTTTCTGCTGCTCAACTACAGGCCTCTAAAAGCTGAAGCCTGGGCCCTGGCAAGGGTGGATGGTGGGACGGGAGGGGCTGGACGGTCCAAGTCTCCTTAGGAAAACTGACCACATTGTCCAAGCCCACCACACAGCTGTGTTTAGAAATCTACCCAATGAAAACCACAGAGAATTTGCCTAAGTTTAGCTATTAAAAAAAAAAAAGTTCCCAGAAACAATATTTGATATAGGAAAACATGGGCTCACATAATAACCCAAAAAGTAGACACTGGTTAAGAAACAAATCTTAAAAGCGAGACTAATTTCAAACAGCATGGCAGAAAGACTAATGCAGGGCAGATTTTCACTACCAAAAATTGAAAGGCCAGGTGTAACACATGAATTTGTTGAGAGAATTGTGTTTAAAGTATCAGGGATCTGGGAGTGGCCTCAATGAGTAGTAAGCTCGCCAGGAACTCATGAAGGACCTGAGTTCAGAAAATCATCACATGGGGGCGGGGAGTGCAGGAGGGGGGGTGGGGGGGGAAATGGATTGCCTCTGCCAGGGAGAGGGAGACTAGAGGATCCCTGCAGCTCACAGGCAGCCAGCCTAACTGAATCAGCCAGGTTCCGTGAGAGACTGCCTCAAGAAACACAGTAGAAAGTAATTAAGGAAAACCCACCAAAGTCCTCTGACCTACACACACACAAGACCATAAAAAGGTTTAATACTAAAGCTTCTAATATGTACATAAACAATCCTCAGACACAGGGCTACATATTACCCAGGGATTTTTGTTTTGTTTTGTTTTTTATAGAAAGACAAAATATATGTTTATTGCCGATTAACTTTTCATTTTGATGAGACAGGATGTTACCATGTAGCACTGGCTGACCTGGTATCACTATTCAGACTAGGCTGGTCTGATACTGTGTAGACCAGGCTGGCCTTAAACTTGCAGTGATCTTCCTGCCTCTGCCTCTCAAGTGCTAGGATTACCAGTATGCAATGGTCGCTATTGAATCGCCATACTGTTTTTTAGAGAGGAAGAGGTATATGTAAGCCCTAGCTGTACTTTTAATTGACTTCATAAGAATAGGAAAGCAAAGCCAGCAGTTCAACTTAGACACACTGGTCAAGAGAACACAGTAGTTTCCATTCCGGTGTAACGAGTAGGTAAAAACAACTCAATTTTTTTCATCTCACAGCTCTGAGCAGGACCGGTTCTTTGTGAAGTCTCAGAAATTAGTTCCCGTGATGCCTCCAGTGTTTACAAATCGCCTGCATTCCTTGGCTTGTGGCCCCTTTCTTCAAAGCCAACAAAATGCCATCTGCTTCTCCCTCTCAGACTTTGACCCTCACACCTCCCTCTAAGAACCCCTGTGACTACATCAGTCCTAGCTCCATCACCCAGGATCACTGTGACCTCTCAAGATCCATCCCATAATCCCCTCTGCAAAGAGCCTTTCACCAGGTAGGGGCAAGACATTCAAAAGTTCCAGGGCTTAAAGTGAGGGCTTCTCCTGGGTGAAGACTTTACAGTTACTGCTGTGAACTCAATAGCATCTTATTCACCTCGGTCACATAACAAGCACTAGGTCATGATGTGGGTCATACCTAACTCTCCTAACACTCCTGACATCACACAGGTGGGCATCAAAACAGCCCATTTTACAGATGGGGAAAACAAATCCATGGACAGAATCTCTTAAACCAAAGAGCCAAGACTTAAAGGCAGCCAAACAGGTCCTGACTCACTTTCCTTTTCTTCCTACACACTGATTAGCTCTAGGATCTCAAGGAGACTAGTACTCAGCCACTGACCTATAACCCAGCCACACCTCCCTTTCGTGTTATCTATTTTGTGTGCATGCCTGTGGCATACAGGCATGCCATGGTATTCAAGTGGAGGTCAGAGGGCAACCTGGGAAAACTGGTTCTCTCGTCCCACCACATGGGTCCCAGGACAACCCATGTTGTCACATTTGACAACAGTCCCTTTATCCACTGAGCCATCTTGCCAGCCCAAGCTGTGACTCTGCCCCAACACACACTTTTTAAAAATTTTTTATTTTGAGACAGTTATGGCTGCCCAGGCTGACCTTACATTTACCATGTCTTTTTGTCTTTCTTGTTCTGTTTTATTTTGAGAGGAGGGGAAGAAGGGTCTTGGGTAGCCCAGGCTGCCTTAAGAACTCCTTACACAGCTGATCAGATCCTCCTGCCTCCATCTCCCAAGTGCTAAGATTAAAGATATGAGTCCAGCTTTGAACTCACTCTGTAGTCCAGGCAGGCCTTGAACCTATGATCCTCCTGAACAGCTGGGACAACAGGGCCAGGGTCCTTAGGCCTGGCCAAGCCCTGCTCTACTGCACAGAGCATCTACTACATTGTCTTCCATCTGACACTCAATATGTAAATTAAGTCATAATTATGCAATCAATGAGCCACAAAATGGGAAAGGGCATATCTGAAGTATATTATAAAACATAGCATCTTGTAAAAGCATATCTAGATCTTACATCTTGAAAGGAAACAAACCGACAAAAACAAGAGGGGTCTGGTTCTGGCATCCCTCCATACTCCATCTCCCTGGTGGAGAACTAAGTGGACGTTCTCTCCCAGTGGTAGTTTGAAATGCATCTATGGATGAATTCTCTACAGCAGGTTCATTTGGGTCAGGGTGGGTTTGGTTTGTTTCGCTTAGGGATGATAAAGCCAAGTAGAGCGACAGCTCTAAGGTCTACTTCCACAGTAAACCCTCAGGACACCAGGCCTGGTACTTCTTGTACCTCAGGGACACGAGCCTTCTCCACAAGTCAGTCTGGTTGACTCTCCAGGGGTGAGGCTTGCAGCAGGCATCTGCAGATGCTGCAGAAACCAGGGAGGCCTCAGCTCCTGGCCAAGCCTTCCCACCTTCTCCTCCTCCTCTCCCTCTCCCTCCTCCTTCTCCTCCTCCTCTCCCTCCTCCTCTTCCTCCTCTTCTCCCTCCTCCTCTTCCTCCTCTCCCTCCTCCTCCTCCTCTTCCTCCTCTCCCTCCTCCTCTTCCTCCTCTCCCTCCTCCTCCTCTTCCTCTCCCTCCTCCTCTTCCTCTCCCTCCTCCTTCTCCTCTCCCTCCTCCTCTCTGGAAGGTGGAGTGCTGGCTAGCCCCTCCTCCTGCTAAGGCAATGTTGCTACTTTCTTTTCTACAGATTACTAAGTTCTCATTTTCTTCTTTCTCAGCACAGAATCCTTCACACCAGCACTTCACCCCCCAAAATGTCCACCCACCCATGACCACCAGCTCAACTTAGTTCAAGCTGCAGTTCAAGCTGCAGTTCCCCAATCCCTCTTGCTGCTGCAGAGATATGAACTAAATTGACCCCACCTGGAGCTGTCTGCCCAACCATCCACAGCCTGTGCACACCACTCCTGTAAGCCCAGAACAGCCTAGATCTCCTGGCCTGTGGAAGGAAGGAAGCAAGGAGCCAGGTTACCCATCAGCACACAGCCTCACATCCTAGGTCTACTCTGGCAGGACCCTGGATTTGGCCACAGAGGAACAGAAGGCAGATCCCACCCACATGAGCAAGCCACACCTGGGGCCGTTTCTGTATCTCACACACCGGCACCTGCTAGTGACCCGGTGTTTCAGCCACCCATCTGAGAGGCTGAGACAAACCCTGTGAAGAACCTTTCATCTGCCCTGTTACAGTCATTCCCAAAGTCAGTCCTATGACACCCTGGGGACAAATATGCTCTACTATCAATACCAATAAGAAAACTGAAGTCTCAGAAGCTGTGCATGGTGGCACATGCCTGTAATCCCAGCATCAGGGGGGTAGAAGTAGGAGTTTAGGGGCATCATGAACTGTAGAGAAAGACTCAGGAGAGGAAGGGAAGAAAAGAGGGAAGGAAGAACGGAGGGAGAGAAGATGGCGGCCTGAGAGGAGGCCGAAACAGAATCACATTGCGTAGGCAAAGAGCCACCGTCTCTGAAACCCAGATACTGATATATTCAGGGACAAACCTTGGGAATCAGGGGTACATGTAGGTCCTTTTCCTGATTGGTTTATTGTGTAGATAAATTGGTGGAGGTTAGACTCTCCCCTCTAAACAGACTGTCTCCTTCCCCCCAAGCCCACATCGCAGAGTAAGGTGTGGCCCTGAGGCCTAGCACTGCCCACCAGCAGGGCAGTTGGCACCAGGGCATCTAGTTTCGTTCACAGTGGCACAGGGCTCTATTGTCTCTGGGGTGCAACCCCTGCTCACACTCAGTATAGACAGGTGGTGCGGACAAGTTCTCTCTGAAAGGATCCACCAAAGGCTACCATTTGGAGCTGGGGAGATTGCTCTGTGATACAGTGCTTGCTGCATTAGCGTGAGGACCCAAGCTCAATCCCTGGTAGCTGCATACAAACGCCTGTGTCCTGGTGTGCACTGAGAGGCAAAGTGAGTGAAGAGCCCCAGACCTCACTGACCAGCCAGCCTGGCCTATGTGGCAAGTTCCAAGCCCTGGTGAGAATAATTTGGGTCTTTAGGGATCATCACTCACCTGTCTCACCTGTACCCCTTGGCACAAGTACCAGGCAGTGTGATGAAGCCCACATCCTCTTTGAGTATTTGCTTAACAGCAATGGCAGTCATTACTTAGGATAGAAGAAAGTCCTTAGATATCAAGGCCTAACAAGTTCCCACCATCAGCGTAACCCAGCGCACCACCACCAAAACCAAATCGCCAATTGCATCTTTTGTTTAGCTGCAGAAGGGGCACCCCAGGGAGGGGCACAGCAGGCACAAAAAGGGAGGTTATTCTAGAAACGAAACTCCCAGGTCCTCTGCAGTTTCCTCTGTGTCTGAAAGAATAACAAGAGGAAAGCAGCTCAGGTAGGAAAGGAGTTGTTTGGCTTACATGATCTCAGTCTGTTAGGGAAAGCCAAGGGAGAAACCCAAGCAGGTCAGGAGCATGGAGGCAGGAAGTGATGCAGAGGCCATGGAAGGATGCTGCCTACTGGCCTGCTCCTCAGGGCTTACTCAGCCTTCTCTCTTATAGCACCTGGGTCCCAGGTGGTGACATCACCCATAATGGCCTGGGTGCTCCCACATCAATCACTAATTAAGAAAATGTTTGCTTACAGCCAGATTTCTTATTTTTTTCAACTTCATTAGTTTTTGTTTTTGAAAATATACTTTTCTATATAATATATTCTGATAACAGTTTCCCCTCCTACAACTACTCCCAGATCCTACCCACCCACCCAAATCAACACCTTGCTTTCTCTTTTATTAGAAAACAAACAAGTGGGTTGCAGAAGTGACTCAGCAGTTAAGAGTACAGACTGCTTTTCCAGAGGTCCTGAGTTCAATTCCCAACAACCACATGGTGGCTCACAACCATCTGTAATGAGATCCGATACCCTCTTCTGGTGTGTCTGAAGACAGTGACAGTGTACTCACATACATTAAATAAATAAATAAATAAATAAATAAATAAATAAATAAATAAATAAATAAATAAATAGATATTTTAAAATAAATAAAGAAAAGAAAACAGACAAACAATAATAATTAACTAATTAATTAGCAAAAAATAAAAAGCTCATGCCTTTAATCCCAGCACTCGGGAGGGAGAGGCAAGTGGATCTCTGAGTTCAAAGCCAGCCTGGTCTATAGAGTGAGTTCTAGGACAGTCAGAACAACAGAACAACACCGAGAAACCCTGTCTCAAAAAATAAAACAAAATAAAAAAATCAAACAAACAGAACAAGACAAAACAATGAGACTTATAAAAAAAAAAATTAAAAAAAGAAAAAAAAGGAGAAAGCCAAAAAAAAAAAAAAAAAAAAAAAGGCACAAGAAACACACAGAGATACACACATTCACACACAAGAAAAATCCATAAAAACGAAAACCAGAAGCCATAATACATAAGTAAAAGACAAAACAAAACAAAAACAAAAACAAAAACAAAAACAAAAACAAAATACAGGGGCTGGAGAGATGGCTCAGCAGTTAAGAGCACTGACTGCTCTTGCAGAGGTCCTGAGTTCAATTCCCAGCAAGCACATGGTGGCTCACAACCGTCTGTAAGGGAATCCAATGCCCTCTTCTAGTGTGTCTGAAGACAGCTACAGTGTACTCATAACATAAAATAAATAAATATATCTTTAATAAAAACAAAAACAAACAAACCAAAAAGGGCCCAGACCGAGCATTATGAAACAAAACCAACTCCAAAAATACCACACATTTTCTGTTGACCATCTACTATTGGGCACGGGGCCCGTCCTTAAGCGTGGTTTGAATACCCAGTGAGATTGTGTTGGAGAAAAATAATTTTTCCTCAGTGAGTGGTTATTAATTGGAGCTATCTTCTCAGTTAAGGGTGGGGTTTTGCATCCACTTCCCCTCTCAGCCCTAGGACCTCAAGGGGGTCAGACCTGCGCAGGCCCTGTGCCTGCTGCCAGTCTCTCTGCCTTCCTATGGATGGTGCTCCCCCGTGTCTAAAAGGCCTTGTTTCCTTGGCGTCTTCCATCCCCTGTGGCTCTTACCATCTCTCTTCCTCAGAGTTTCCTGAGCCCTGAGAGGAAGAATTTGATGGAGACATCCCATCGAGGACTGAGGTCCCAGAGTCCTTACTCTGTGTATTGACCACTTGTGGGTCTGTCTATTTGTTCCCATCTATGGCAGGAGAAAGATTCCCTGCCAATGGCCGAGTGAGACATTTATCTGTGAGCACAGCAGAATGTTGTTAGAGTGGTCATTTTTTGCTACATTCCTTTAGCAGAACAGTAGTATTTTGTTTTACCCTAGGTCTGTGGTCTATCTAGTCTCATGTTCTTAGCCACCCAAAGTTATTTGGCATGGGTTCCTCCATCTCATGAGATAAACTTAAATCCAATCAGATATTGGTTGTTTTCACCCACAACTTCTGTGCCGCTACTACACCCGTGTATCTTTTAGGCAGATAACCATGGTAGATCAAAGGATTTGTGACTGGGTTGATGTTTGCCTTTCCTCTCTGATAGCATAAAGAGTACCGTCCAGGACCACAAACACTAATCAGTGGTCAGTAGTCAAGTCAATGAAGACTCTAGGGAGGCACCAGTTTCATTTCTCCACATTCAGTGAGTTACGTAGGTGTTGTCTTCAGGAACTGGGCCTAGCCATCAGCTTGTGGGAAGCAACCAATAGCCTTGTTACGGCCCAATCTTACGGAGGCATTTTCTCAGTCGAGGTTCCCTTCTCTCAGATGACTCTAGCTTTAGTCAAATTGACATAAACCTGACCAGTGCAACATCCAAGAAGAGACTTCAGAAGGAAGCAGGGTACAGGAAAACATCACATCCTCCCCTTGCCCAAGAGCCCATCTGCATGCTTGATCCAGTCTCCCACACATCCAGGCACTCAACCGAGTGGCTCCTGCACACAGGGATTGTGGCCTTTCCCCCTGCTGTGGCAAGGGGTGACTGAGATCACCATTCTGGGTCCCAGCTAGAAGCCCTTATGCCGTGTGCAGAATGGAAGCATGCTTGAGCTAGTGACAAGGACAGTGACAATGCACAGAAGGAAGGTTTGAGACCACCAGCCTCTTCTTGAATTGTGTGACATGTTACCCGGTCCCCCAGGACTTCATCTCTTCATACATAAAATGGGTGTAATTCCTACTGTTTAATCACCATGAAAGACTGATTTCACAATCTCTCGTACAGGATATGTTTAGTTAGGGACCACCCCACAGTGAATATTAGATGTCTCTCACTAATATCATTACCATCATCGTCACCAACACCAACACCATCACAACTGGCACCACAGTCTCTTCTACCACCTCCTCCACTACCACCATCACCACCACCACCATCATCACATGACCTGAAATCACACCAGCTAAGTACTACTACCAAGTCCCTCTGGCCAGGCCACAAGGATTAGAACCATGACCCAACTGAACCCTCTCCAGATCTGACCCACAATCTGCCCGTTTGCATCCGTGGCTCCCACAGTGCCTGCTCCAATATGCCACCCTCGATGGCCAGCTGGCAAATCCTGCCCCCCACTCTCCATACAAGGCAACTCTTCTGCTGTGAGTCTTCTATTGTAAAGGATGCCGAAATCAGAAGAGGAGCATCGTCAGGGTTTATCAGATGCTGTGGAGCAGGAGAGCCCCTCTGATGAGACGCCTCATCCCTCACTCCCAGCCATAGCGTGTGCAGTGACAGCCAATACTGTTCCCATCGGCAGATAGAGCAGTGCAAACACAGAAAGGCCAAGCGAGCAGAAGTCAAGACACCTGCTGGTCCGCAGCAGGATACTGCAGGCTCCAAGAGATTTACAACTAATTTAGCAACTGCCCAAACACTATCAGGTACCTGGCAGAGCTATCTCCAACTAAGGTTGAGAGGGAAAGAGGTAATAACAGGTTATGTCATACACAGAGAGAGAGACAGACAGACAGACAGACAGACAGACACAGAGACACAGAGGCAGACAGAGAGACAGACAGAGAGATTGTAATAATGAATTGTTTCCTAAAAAAATGTATTAAGAACTATGCAGAATCACTCAGCTCGATCAGTAAATGGACAAGTACAGAAGCCTATGGCAGAGCTGGAGAAGGTGTGGGGACAGACCTCATGGCGCAAGTGAAAAATAAAGCTGCTTCTTTTGCCAAGTGGCACCAATGCCCCCCACCCCATAAGGTGAAAACACTGTACCCTGATCTGAGGCGCCCACAGCTTGCATGCCGAAATAAAGCAAGGACAGCATCCCCTCCCCCCACTGCATAGGACCCCTGAATTTCACACCGAGGACCTACATCAAAACCCCTACACCAGGAATGGAGAGAAGGCTCTCTCTATGGTTAAGAGCACTCACTGCTCTTGTAGAGGATCTAGGTTCAATTCCCAGCTCCTACATTAGGTGACCCTCAAGGTGCCCATGGGCACCTGAATGCACGTGTGCGTAAACTCGCGCAGGTACACACACACATACACGGATAAATGTAACACTTTTAAAGAAACAAAATAAATCTTTAAAAAAAAAAAAAAACCTGTACACGAATGCTCAGAGCCACGCTCTTCAAATTAGATAAGAGACGGAAAACAGGCAAATGACCTGAAATCAGCAGATAAACAGACTAATTGTATGTCTAACAGCCCTACTGTAGACTATCACCTGGATATCTAAAGGAATCAAATTCAGTTTCACGCTAAAATGAGGATAAATGCTAAGACACGAAGCAGAAAGAAACCACATGCAAAAGCCATAAACAATTGGGACTCCCTGTCCATGAAACGGCCACGACACAACATTCTATAAAGAGCATTTGTAGAAACAGAAAGTAGAACCAGGACTGGGGGGAAGAGAGGCAGAGGAAGGGGGTCAGTGGGATGCGGCCACTTACTGAAAATGTCCCAGAACTGACCGTGGTGATGCTAACCCGTGTTTAAATATGCTAACCACCATGCTGCCCCTTTGCACAGGCAAGTGGATGGCACTGACTGGCGTCTGTCTCCTCACTGCTCTCCACCTTCTGTGTCACGGTTCCTCACTGACCCTGCACCTCACTGATTGGCATTACACCTGCTGACCAGCAAGCCCTAAGGACCTTCCTGTCTGCGTCCCCAGTGCTGAGATTACAGGTATCTGCCACCATGCCTGACTTTTATGTAGCTCAGTGTCTCTCTCTCGTTCTCTCTTGCTCTCTCTCCCTCCCTCTCCCTCCTTCTCCCTCCCTCTCCCTCCTTCTCCCTCCCTCTCCCTAGGATCTCTCTACATAACCCTGCTGTCCTGGAATTCTCTACATAGAAAGGCTGGCCTCGAACTCACAGAGATCCACCAGCCTCTGCCTCCCGAGTGCTGGGACTAAAGGTGCGTGCCTCTATACCTGGCTCAGGATTCTCTTCAACCCATAATCCTCTAATCCTCCTGCCTCAACCTCCAGAGGCTGGGATTCCTGGCTTGAGTTACCACGCCCGGCTTTGCATTGTCTCTTTGAACCATAAACTGTATGTTAAGTCAATCTTGTTTCAATAAAATCATGACTTACTTTTTAAGAAGACTGCAAAAGTCCATTGCTGCAGCTAGTGACAAATGGCTGAGAACAGCACATGTCCCACTCTGGGTTAAATGGTTACAGTATGGCCAGGCCCGTGAAAGCAAGAGGCAAATAAATGTGTGCTGATAAGGAGCCAGCCCCAGGTGAAAAGAAACCAAGGAGCAGCAGTTATATGAAAATATTTAAAACACACCCATCACATGAACGCAGAATTATTACCAGAAGACCAAATAAACTACTAATGAGCTCGTCATCCCTAGTTTCAGCCGTAAACCTTCCTCAACCCAGAGTCACCTGGGAAGAGTAATTGCCTCTATCAGATTGTCCTGTGGCCCTGTCTGTGGGACATTTTCTTTTCTTTGGTTTTTCGAGACAGGGTTTCTCTGTGTAGCCCTGGCTGTCCTGGAACTCACTCTGTAGACCAGGCTGGCCTTGAACTCAGAAATCCACCTGCCTCTGCCTCCCAAGTGCTGGGATTAAAGGCGTGCGCCACCACTGCCTGGTGGGACATTTTCTTGATTGCTAATGGATGCAAGAGGGCCCAGCACATCGTGGGCAGTGTCATCCCTAGGAAAGCTAGCTGAGCAAGCCAAAGACAGCAAGGCAAAATCAGTAAGCAGCATTCTACCATGGTGTCTCTTCATTTCTGTTTTGAGTTCCTGCCCTGGCTTTCCTCAAAGATGGGCTGAACCTGTAGACTGAAATGAATCTTTTCCTCCCCTATTTACCGTTGGTCGTGGTGTGTATACAGGACCGAGAACAAGCTAGGACAGAGCTTACGTAGGATATAGGTGAAGGGTCAGAGGTGAAAGGCACTTGTAAGTTAATTCCCCAGCTTCTAACAGTACTTCATTTTTAAGGCAATGTCTCACTATGTGGCCGGTGAACCCACAATCCTCCTGCCTCAACTCCTAGCACTGCTATTTCAAAAGTACATATAATTTTTCAATGAAAAGCTACTCAGGAGGCCGCCAAGATGGCTCCGTGGGTAAAGGCTCTTACCGCCAAGTCAGATGGCTTAAGTTTGATCCCAGGACTCACGTGGTAAGAGGAGAGGATCAACTCCTGTAAGTTGTTCTCTGACCTGTGCATGCATGCCACAACGCACATATACACAATTAAAGAAATTACCATAAAGAAAAATCATGTGAACTATTCAGTAGAGACCTGGGGACATAGCTCATTTGGCAGAGTGCTGGTCTGCTCTGCACAAGACCTAGGTTCTATTCCCGGCACAGCAGAAAATAAATAAATAAATAAATAAATAAATAAATAAATAAATAAATAAATAAATAAATAAATAAATAAAAGTGTTGTGGTACACACCTCTCACCCCAGCTCTAAGAGCTAAAAGCAGGGAGATCATCAGTTGAAAGTCATCCTCAGCTACGTTCCAAGTTCCAGGCTAGCCTGGGCTACATGAGACCCTTTTCTAAAACAAAGAAGATGGGCAAGATCCCTCAGTGGGTGAAGGTGCTTGCCACCAAACCAAAGTTCTGTCCCCAGAACCCACATGTAGGAGAGAACCAACTCCCACAAATGACCTCCCTGACCCTCATACAAATGCTATGAGCAAGCACATACCCACACATGCACACCAAAATGAATGAATAAATAAATAAATTTTAAACAAATTCACACTAATTAGTAAGAAATAAAATTAAAGCACGAATCTGCAACTGAAAACTCTGCTTGCTACAATCTCCTCAGAAAGTCCCAGAACTGAGCCAACAGCCCAGTGTAAGGTGACAAGAGAAGGCACAGCCACCAGGACCAGAATGTCATCTGAAGGCTGCAAACAGTTTTTTTTCTTCCCTGTACCTTTAGACACAGAGCTCCTTGCTGCTGTGGCTTCCAACAAAATAAATCAATCATTAGGCATTTGGCTACCAAGCTCCCAGCCTCCCCAGGCCCCACAGCCAGCGAGCTCTTCAGAGGCCAGACAGCTGGCTACCTTTAGGACCAGATGACCCCGCTGCTGTTTCAATATCAGGGCCAAGTTGACCAACTGGGGTTGGTGGACTTTCACAAGCACTTCCCTGGATCAACTTCCCCCACCTGCTCTCAACCTCACCCTGCCCCCACCCACACAAACTGGAACCAAATGGGGCTGGAGAGATGGCTCAGCGGTTAAGAGCACAGACTGCTCTTGCAGAGGTCCTGAGTTCAATTCCAGCTACCCCATGGTGGCTCACAACCATCTGTAATGGGATCCAATGCCCGTTTCTGGTGTGTCTGAAGACAGCGACAGTGTACTCATGTAAAATAAAATAAGTAAATAAATCTTTACAAAAAAAGAAAAAGAAAGGAGTGGACCAAATCAACATTCACTTCCCTGCCCACCAAGTACTTACAGAAGCCTTCGATCTTGTCTGCGGTCTTGCTCCATGCCACCTGCCGGGTCTCCATGATCGTCTGTACTGTCCTCCGCTCTGGGGTGGATTTGCGGGCGCTGAACACGGTCATCACCGTCCCTAGCTCCAGGGCTCTCTTGATCTGACTCTTCTCATATTCTGGAAGGGTGTCCACGTTGATCATGGTGGTCATTGTCAGTCACTCCAGAGAGAGGGAAGACGCTGGAGAAATATGGAGGCTATGGGGGGCAGGCAGGATAAAAGAGTGAACTGGCTGTAATCAACTGAGGTGGGTGAGTGAGGTGGGTGAGGGGTGTCAGTATCGGGAGCCAAGACCCTGTCTCATGCCCGAGTAATAGGTGAAGGTTCAGTGCCAAGAGCGGAGCGCAGGCAGAAGGCACTGGTTTAAATAAAGTCTAGGTGGAGAAGGGGTGGGGGGCTATTGGCCTCCCTGACCCCACCGCTAGACAGACTTTGAATACCAAATCACCCTCACTTCTTATCCAAATTTGAATAACCAAAGCAGTTCAGACAGGCTCAGTAACCTCTCTCTGGCACAGTACCTAACCTGCTTGAAGGGAACCATCCATTTACAACACACAGAGAGCAATTGGTTCCTCTCCATAACAATGAGACCAAAAAGGTAGAACACTTCTAGGCCGGGCAGCCCCCAGCCAATCAAGGTGCGGGGTCCTGCTGACAGTGGCTTCTCCACACTTCTGCTTCCTTCCATCCCTCTTCAAGGAATTCCTAAGCCCAAAGGAGAACCTGCAACCTCCCGTCTACAGCAAAGCAGAGCACCCAAGTGTCTTAGGAGCAGCGCCCTCCTGCAGGCAGTTGGTACCTAAGTATCGCATTGTCTGGACTTTCTCATAGCCCAAAACAATCGGCAAATTCAGAATCCAAGCGTTCTTCCTCTCCCTGTTTTCTCCGAGGAGCTCTCTACTGGACCCTGCTTCTTGCCCGGAGCCCCTGAGATAATCGGCCCAGTGACTGGCAGCATTTTAGAACACAAACCCAAGCTTATCGCTCCTCAGCTCAAAGCTCTATAGGCCCTTGAGCTGGACGCGGAGCTAGGTGCACCTACCTGTACCTAGACACCACATCCTTTGGACCTCATTTCCAGCCATGCAAAGGACGGTAACATTACCTACCTCATGAAGACTCTGTAAGACCTAAATGAGACAACCTATCATCCCAGGTCCCTAAAACAAGGACACGAGCCAGCTGCAAGGATGCGTGGTAGTGGGGTTCAGGAATATCAATTCAGGGCCAGCCTCAGCTACATAGTAAGTTAGGAGCTACCCTGGGCTACACAAAACAGTGCCTTAAAAAGAAATAGAGAAAGAGTTGAGTGGAGAGATGGCTCAACAGTTAAAAGCCCTTGTTGCTCTTGCTGGGTTATCAGGATTCAGTTCCCACCCTCATGACAGGCAGCACACAACCACCAAACTCCAGCTCCAGGGGGTCTGATAGCTTCTTCTGACCTCCACAGGCACCACTCACACACATGACACATATACATACATGCAGGAAAATATTCATATACATTTTATAAAAACATCTTTTGAAAAAAAATCAACTAAGGGGCTGGAGAGGACTGCTTAGCAGTTAAGAGCACTGGCTGCTCTTCTAGAGGACACGGGTTCGATTCCCAGCACCCACATGGCAGCTCACAATTGTACTGTTCAACTCCAGTTGGGGGGTTCTGACAAACTCACACAGATGTAGGCAAAAGCAAAAACACCAATGTACATAAATAAATAATATAATTAATTATATTGTATATATATAAAACAATACATATATGTATTATATATATAGCAATATATAATAAATACTAATAAGTAAGTAAATAAGGTTTTTTTTAATCAACTAAGAGGGTGCTCAGTGGAACTGTGTGACCTCAGCTCCTCCTGCCAGCTCCCACAGTTGTTATTATAGCCACCAAGATCACCAAGCAGCACTAGAGAGCTATCCCAGGTCAAAGAACAGGAAGTGAGAGGCAGACCCTGCACTAGGACTGTCAGGCCTCCAGCCTGCTCATTCTCTAGGCAAATTGCTCTGAACCTCAACCTTGTCACTTGCAAAATGAGGACAAAATACGGTGGGGTGAGGATGGTGTGATTTGGGGAACAAAGAGCTGACTGATGGATGCTAACCCAGGGTTCATCGGTCCATCAGCCAGGTGGGCGGAGCTCTGGGTATCAACTCCTCTGGGACTGGGAACTAGGATGCAAATGCCAGTGAGCTGGGAGAGGCTCAGACCTTGCCCTTTGCTCCTTCCTTCAGCTACCCAAGTCAGGAAGGCAAAGAGGCGTCTCAGTGGGAGTGCTGGCCACGGGCAGACATTCTCACCACCTGTTCCCTGTCTATGGATTGGGAAGCAGGAGTGAAACAACAGTGCGGGTCAGGTGTAATGACACCCCCGCCCCCAGGCCTAAAGGGCTCAGAGAAATCATCTGAGGAAGCAAGGCTTCTGAATTCCATCTTGTAAAAAGATGAGGTGGCTGGGGGTGTAGCTCAGTGGATAGGGTGCTTGCCTAGCATGTATGAGACTCTGGGTTTGATTCTTAGAGCCAAATAAAGAGAGTTTGGGGGCCAAAGTCTATAAGCCCAACACAAGGGAGATGGGAGGACAAGAATCCAGAAGTCCAAGGTCATCCATAGTTAAGGCCAACATGAGTTATACTAGACCCTGCTGATAAAACACACAACAGGGCACATAGCTATCTATAATCCTAGCACTTGAAAGGCTGAGACAGGAGGGTTGCTAAGAATTCAAGGCCAGCCTTGGCTACAGAGTGAAAAGCTAGTGGAGGAACAGTCGTCTAGCCTGCGTACAGGCTTCAACACAAGCCAGGATGTGACCTCACGAGATACATAAACCCTGACCTCTCCTGCCCCCTCGGGAGCTACTCATATCAAATACACTGCTTATACTGACACTCTCAGTTAGCAGGCTAGCCACTGGAGATGAGAAAGGGGAGTTCCCAGGCTATTTCATTATTTGGGGGGAAAAACAGAAACAAAGGTCCCCTGGAAAGTAGCTGTTGATATAAGTCCCTGTCTTAGTCAGGGTTTCTATTCCTGCACAAACATCATGACCAAGAAGCAAGCTGGGGAGGAAAGGGTTTATTCAGCTTACACTTCCACATTGCTGTTCATCACCAAAGGAAGTCAGGACTGGAACTCAAGCAGGCTAGGAAGCAGGAGCTGATGCAGAGGCCATGGAGGGATGTTCCTTACTGGCTTGCTTGCTTCTCCTGGCTTGCTCAGCTGGATTTCTTATAGATCCCAAGACTACCAGCCCACAGATGGTACCACTCACAAGGGGCCCTCCCCCCTTGATCACTAATTGAGAAAATGCCTTACTGCTGGATCTCATGGAGGCATTTCCTCAACTGAAGCTCCTTTCTCTGTGATAACTCCAGCTTGTGTCAAGTTGACACAAAACCAGCCAGTACAGCCCCCTGGACATGACACCAGTTCACCCTCAGGTACCTCACAGACAAATAAATGCCTGGGGATAGATCTCAGGGGTAAGGCACTTGCCCAGCAAGTGCCAAGTCGTGAGTTCAATTCCCAGCACTGGGGGAAAAGGGAGGAAAGCCTATGGTTTTAAAACTCAAAATCCATCCAAAGAGGAGGAAATTACATGGCCAATACAATGTCACATATGCAGTCGGACAGTTATCTGAGGCTGACCCTTCAGTGCTTGCTTTTTGTAATTCAGAACACTGGTAGTATTTGGCCATATGCCAACAAAACTGGCCGACTCTTTGAAGAGTGGATAGGGGAACTGGCTTGTCCAAGGTCACACAGCTTATGAAGTGGAAGCCCCAGGTCCCCATTCCACAGTTCTGCACTATACAGAGTGCTCCATCCAAGCATCTCCACTGTTCCCCACTGCCAGGTGCCCAGGAAAGGTTCCCCCAGCAAGATCCTAAGCCCTGAAGCAACACCACACTGGAAACAGATTCAGGATGGGGTACCAGGCAGCAGCCAGCTCAGGCAGAGTTCCAAGCTTCAAGGCCCAAGGCAAGAAGGTCTCCAGCTGACTCTATTCCCAGAGCAGGGCCCTAGCCATCAGGATAACGTCCTCTTTGCTTCTGTTTTGTTCTTTCCAAAATAATGGATTAGCCTGGACAAGCCTTCCCCCACCCCTTCTATGGGTAACCTGATGAACTCACGTAGTCAGCACAAACATGGCTGGAAGTGAGGGTAAGAAGAAACTTCTTTTTTTCACATTTCTATGTCCTTCACACTTTGAAACCAACTTCTCACACACACAAGAACCCCAAAACAGGAAACAGGGACTATCCGTCTCTTGAACGCTCTCTGCACATGTGGGTCAGTGCTGGATTTCTGCCAAAAACCCAAGAAAGAATTCTACTAGACTTTGGCCCAGCCGAACTCTTGAATAGTGCCTGCCTTTCCCACTGCACCAGGGATCCTGGGGTTCATTTGACACCCATCCTAAAAAGCATGGGGAGGGCCATTCCAAGAACCATGCAATGCACCCCTGTGCTCGTGGAAGTGAAAACAAGGCTGACTTTTTTTTTTTTAAGGGCACTTGTAAGCATCTCTAAAGTATAAAGTTGATCCAGCAAGCGCTCATGTGCAAAGTGAGACATCCGGAAAGATGCTCACAGGACCATAAAACCAGAAACACTTGGGCTCCTCATCTCTGGGAACTGGGGGGGTGGGGGGGAATCCCCTACAGGCCAAGAGTATTGGCACACACCAATTATCCCAGCACTTGGGAGGTGGACGCAGGAAGATCAAAAGTTCAAGGCCAACCTAAACCATATAATGAGACTGGCTCAAAAATAATAAAAAATTTAAAATGTACAGAAGCTCCAGAAAAAGGTGAATTATAAATTATTATAAGCAATTTGATCTTGGGAGATTCGTGAGCTATTTTGATAAAAAAGAAACCTTCGCCGGGCAGAGGTGGCACACGCCTTTAATCCCAGCCCTCGGGAGGCAGAGGCAGGTGGATTTCTGAGTTCGAGGCCAGTCTGGTCTACAGAGTGAGTTCCCAGGACAGCCAGGGCTATACAGAGAAACCCTGTCTCGAAAAACCAAAAAAAAAAAAAGAAAAAAAGAAAAAGAAACCTACAAATCAAATGAGTTATAAATATAAATGTTATTGCAATATATAAAAAATTGTAAGTATCGAAAAACATTGCTTGTAAATCCAGAGGGGTCACTCAGAGTGGATGGGAGAAGACACTGTGGATGGGTCTACTTTATGTTAATTGAAACAGAAAAGCCCTTTTGGGGGGGCAGGGCAGGGAGAGGGTTGCCTATTTTTGAAATTAATATTTGCAGAAGTTTTCCCACCAGTAACTTCCTACCAACTCCACCCAGGAGGTGCAAAAGGGTCCGTGCTAGGGCTCCTCCAGAGGACCCCACATACCTCAAGCCAAGCACCCAGTAATTTTAAGCATCAATAAAATTCACAACCAAAATCCCCAGGGGCTGCTACACTGCTGCCCACAACCGTGCAAAATGGGTAACAGCCTAGGGCTAGTCCCGACCCCAACATCCTGTAAGTGTCCCGCAGAAGCAAAAGCAGGGGCCATGACCTGTGCCCACCAGGAAGAGCCTTTGCCACCAGGGTCAGGAACTGCGGGGGAGTCTCTTTCATGCCCCGGAAAACAGGCTCTGGGCTAGTACGGGGCCCAAGAGAGAAACCGGGACTCAGAGGGGCTCCTCTCTGTGTGCTGTGTCACATAAATGGAACTGAAATTTAAATTGAGGTCTCAGAGAGAAGGCCACCTGTTTCCAGGGCGTGTCGCCCCCTCGCCCTGCCAGCCTCTTGCCAGTTCAAAATCGGGGTACCGAAAGGGCCTGCCCCTGACTCTCCAGGCATCAATCTCCTAGGTCCGTATACAATCCACCTTCCCTTCGAATTCTGATTCCCTGCAGGGTAAATGACTCCTTTGAGATCCCCAAACTGAACCGAATTGCGGGAGGGGCGGGTCCCAGAATCGAATCGCGTGTGGAGAAAGAGCTGCTCCGCCCCACCCTGGAGTCACCTGTGTACTACTGGGAAGTACTGTCCCAAGTTCAAAATCAAAGGGTCAGGGCTGTCCCACAGGCAGGGACGCGCCTCCCGCGGATGACTCTCAGTGGCAAGAGTTGAAGGCGGACACTCCGGTCACCCCAGCACCCGGAGCCGCGTTTCTCATTCAAACCCTAGTTGGCCACTGCACACCCTGAAGAGGTGGCGCCAGACCCGGGGGAGGAAGTGGACGGCAGCTGGGCCGGGCCCGGCTGCCCCTAAGCAGGGTTCCCCAGGACACACCCGGCCACCTGCCCGGATCGCGCACCCCAGCCCTGCCTGCTCCCGCTTTGCTCTGTCTCAGTCCCCACCGGACGCAGTGCCAGCCCTAGGATCCAGGCACACGCGCAGGTCCCCGGGGTGGGGCCTCCATCCCTCCGGGCCACTCACCTGGCGGTACCCCCGGAGCGCAGTCACCCGCACAATCCCTGGACCGGCCAGCCACGGGTGGGGGACTCAGGGGTCCCTCGTGCAGCAGCCGCCTGGGGCCCCTGGCAGTCCGGCAGCGCACGTCTTCTCAGCCGCGCTCCTACTTCTGCTTTGGAGGCGGCCGCGCCACGTGACTCCTCGGGGCCGCCCCCCTCAACGCGCCGCCCTGTCCCAAGGCGGGTCCTGACCCGCCAGAGCATCATCCCAAGAGCGCAAGTCATGCCTTCCCGGACCAAGGGGAAACTGAGGCAGTCCCAGTACTACCTGCCTGGCTGCGATCGCTTAGCCAGGTAAACAGAAATTGCTCAAGAATATCAGTTTACGGGGTGCATACTGCATACAAATACCATGCATGCATTGACTATCTCCACCCACTCGGGGTTGACAGAGCTGAATTCAGTAGTACATTTCTTCCTACCTTAAATGCCCCAGCCTCAGTTTCCCTCTCTGCAAAACAGTGCCAGGCCCGAAGGGTTTTTTTCAAAGAGTAACTGGACACTGGAGAATTGGTGTATTGGTTTTTAAATAGAAGAATGTGTTCTTTAAAAGTAGTTGCTTTTTTTTTTTTTTTTTTTTTCAGAAAAAAAAATGTATTTTTCTCTTGGCGGTCTATACCTTTAATCCCAACACTAGGGAGGCAGAATGACATCACATCTCTGACTTAGTTCAAGGCCAGCCAGGGCTTACATGATGAGACCTGTGTCCAAAAAAAAAAAAAATTTAGTGTTAATTTTAAATTATCCGTGTGTGTGTGTGTGTGTGTGTGTGTGTGTGTGTGTGTCTGTGTGTCTGTGTGTGTCTGTGTGTCTGTGTGCGTGTTCATTACTGTGAATAAAGGTGGCCAGGGAGGCCAGAGAGCACAGGATCCCTTGGAGCTGGAGTCACAGGCTGTTGTGACTATATGGGCTGCTGGGATGGGAACTGAACTCACATTCTCTGTAGGAGCAATAATTGCTCTGAACTGCTAAGCCACCTCTCCATTCTACACACACACACACACACACACACACACACACACACACACACACACATACACACACACACACACCCCTTTAAGATTTAATTTCTGGCAGGTAGTCCCAGCACTCGGGAGGCCAAGGTAGGCAGATCTCTGTGAATTTGGGGCCAGCCTGGTCTACAAGGAGAGTTCCAAGGCAGCCAAAGCCACACAGAGAAACCCTATCCAAAGAAAGAGAGAGAGAGAGAGAGAGAGAGAGACCTGGTTTCTGCTAGGTGTACTGACGCACGCCTTTAATCCCAGCACTCAGGAGGCAGGGGCAGGTGAATCTCTGAGTTCTGGTCTACAGAGTGAGTTCCAAGGCAGCCAGAGCCACACAGAGAAATGCTGTTTTGAAGAATAAACAAACAAACAAACAAGCAAACAAAAAAAGACTTGGTTTTATGTAGCCCAGGCTACCCCAAACTGCTAGCAGGGACAGCCTCCTGATCCTCCTGCCTCTAACTCCCCAGGGCTGGGATTACAGGTGTTTTTTGCCACCCGCTCCCTGTTTACATTGGGCCTTAGGATGGAACCCCAGCAGGAGTCTTGCATGCTAGGCAAGTACTTTACCAGCCTCATGCTGGAGCCACCTTACAGCTGTCCCAGCGCTCTGATTTCACGCTGAGTTGCTCAATGACAGTCGCTCTTGACCTATGACTGTTGAACAGGTCTCACAGTGGCCACTAGCTTTGTTCCTGTCACCAATCACCACCCTGTGAGTATGCATCCCCTCAGACACAGGATCTTCTTATATAGTCCTGGCTCTCTTGCAGCTCAATATGTAGACCATGCTGGCCTCGAACTCACAGAAATCTGCCTGCCTCTGCCTCCCTGGTGCTGAGGCTAATGGCATGCACCACCATGCCTAGCTCACACTAAATCGTTCATGAAAGAGATCATGATGACATCAAATACCTGAATCACGGACTTCTTCCCAGAAATAATGACTATATGACACTTTGGTTTGTTTTTGTTTTTTTTAAAGAATCTCAACTTATATTTGTGGGATTGTATTTTTGCTTGTTTGAGATGAGGTCTCACTATGTAGCACTGGCCAACCTGAAACTCACAGTGTAGCCCAGGCTGGCCTCAAACTCACAGAGATCCTCCTGCCTCTGCCTCCTGAGTGTTAGAATTACAGTTGTGAGCTACCACATATGGTTTTGGGGTTTTTTTGTTTGTTTGGTGGTTTTGTTTGGTCGTATGCATGCGTGTGTGCACACATGCGCATGTCGTGTGTGTGTGTGTGTGTGTGTGTGTGTGTGTGTGTACATGTGTGTGCATGTGTGTATGTGCACACACTGTGCATACACCTTGCTCTCCTCATGCGACTCTATGCTTGGACATGTCTGGCCACTGCCTGACAGACAACCTCATGAGGATCTTGAGCAAGTGTGGCTACAGCTTCACCATAGTGGCTGAGCAGGAGATCCTGAACATCAAAGAGAATCTGTGCTGTGGCACCGGGACTTCACTGTAGCATCCTCCTCTTCCCTTAGAGATGGGACAGGAGCTCCCTGATGGGTCATTTCCAGCCTTGATGACAGGGCACCCATCTTTCCAGTCACACACACGAGGTCACAGAGGGTAAAGGCACTTGCCCCCAAACCTGCCAACCCACATGGTGGAAGGAGAGAACTGACCTCAATGTAGCTGTCCTCTGACCTCCACAGCGGTGCTGTGACATTCCCAGACTGCCTTATGAAATAAATAAATGACTGACTAAATAAATAAAAATAAATGAAAAAACGTAATGCAAAAAAAGACTCAAAGTCACTAAACACAAGGGGATGGGGGAGCAAGGCAAGCCACAGCTGAGCAAGTCATGCCCCTCTCTTTACTGTAGACCAGTGGTTCTCAACCCTCCTAATGCTTCGACCTTTTTTTTTTTTTTTTTTTTTTTGGTTTTTCGAGACAGGGTTTTTCTGTATAGCCCTGGCTGTCCTAGAACTCACTCTGTAGACCAGGCTGGCTTCGAACTCAGAAATCCACCTGCCTCTGCCTCCCAAGTGCTGGGATTAAAGGTGTGCGCCACCACTGCACGGTGCTTCGACCCTTTAATACAGTTCCTCATGTTGTGGTGACCTCCCCCCAACTATAAAATTATTTTTGTTGCTACTTCATAACTGTAATTTCGCTATTGCTAAGAATCGTGGGGTTAATATTTTTAGATAGAGAGGGCGGCCAAAGGGGTCGAGACCCACAGGTTGAGAACCACTGGAGTAGCGCATGCAAGAACCATGGGACATCACATTTCAGCTGAAAAACCGTGTGGCAAGAGGATCACACAAGGGCTGTTGGTTTAGCAGGCTCAAAGGATGATGTGCTTGACCCAGCACAAACACACCAGTGAGCCACAGTTGCTTATTGGAGACCTGAAGGGTTTGTCAAACCTAGGTATCCTTCCCCCATAGTGGTCAAAATGACTAACTGCCCTGCCCCTGGGGCCTCACCAATCTTAACCCCCATCCCTTCCACCAAGAGCAACAAGAAAAACCCCAAGTGCCTTTGAGTCTGGTTTCCTTTCCTGGCATTGTTCAAAGTACATAGCCCCTGGGGACAGGCTGAGTCCCAGTTGCTCAGTGTTGGACTTCTGGAAGAGGAAGTGCCACCCAGAACTGGTTTGCAAACCTGGCAGCTGCCACAGCAGGGCGGTCCAGCTCTCTGACACTGAGGCGGAGTAGGGAGGGCCTCTAGTTTTGCAGCTCTCCTTACAGACCTTCAGTTTCTCAAGTCAGGGATTCTGCTGAGACATGGTCAGTCATTCAACCAACATGCGCAGGGGTCCAGGGGTATAGCAGCAACCATCACAGCTGAATCCAATGAGCTCAGAGCATGTTAGGGGAAAATGCAAAAGGGAACCCTGAGTCAGGTTCAATCCCAAGTTCTAGTCCTCACATCTGTAAGGCCCTGTATAAACTGACGACATGACCGTTCCACAGTATGGTTAAGGCAAAGGTTTTTATTGTAGATGTGAGAGAAAAAGAACAACCAGAGGCATCTGGAAGAATCCAGAGCAGAGAGAGAAAGAAGTAGACTGAGCTTGACCAGCAGACTGGCCCTGGCCCTGAGAGAAACAGCACACACACACACACACACACACACACACACACACACACACACACGGGGGGGGGTGGGGGGTGGGGGGGAAAATAGAGGGAAAGTGAGAGGAAGCAAGAGACAGAAAAAGGGAGAGAGAGACAGTGGTGGTTGTTTGAATATGCTTGGCCCAGGGAGTGGCACTATTAGGAGGTGTGGCCCTATTGGAGGAAGTGTGTCACTATGGGTGGTGGGCAATGAGACCCTCCTCCTAACCACGTGGTGGGAGCCAATTTTCTCCTAGCAGCCTTCAGATGAGGATGTAGAACTCTCAGCTCTTCCTGCACCATGCCTGCCTGGATGCTGCCATGCTCCCACCATGATGATAATGGACTGAACCTCTGAACCTGTAAGCCAGCCTCAATTAAATGTTGTCCTCGTAAGAGTAAGAGTTGCCTTGGTCATGGTGTCTCTTCACAGCAGTAAAACCTAATGAAGACATACGCAGAGAAAAAGTGTATCAAAAATAGCAGGATTATAAAGAGAATGAGTAGCTGGCAAGAGGCAGGACTGTGGACTAGGGGAAGTTGAGAGGGTTGGGGTGCCAGTCTGAACTCTGAAATGTGCAACAGGTGCTTGCTTGACTTAGGGAGCCTGGAGGCCAGCCCATGCTCTGGTATGCTAATAGGCACCACGGATGGATAGCCGGTCATCCTTTCTGCCAGTGATAAGCAGAATGGCTCCATTTTGTAGAGAGGCTTCTCAAGCTCCTGAGGACTGCTGGCTTTTGTCTAACCAACAATCCTCCTGTAGTCCAGGGCTGCCTTTTGGAGTTTAGGGGATTGGAGTTTCCTCTGGACAGGAATTCTTGACTTTTGTAAGCCTCACTGGGGGATAGGGCTGCTGTGGAGGGGGATGAGTCAGAGGACCAGGTCCTGGGCTGGGCACATACTAGGAACTCTTCCTGGTTCTACAGGATACTAGGGATGGATGACGCTGCAGTCCTCATATGACGGCAAGTGCAATCTGCTGTGCCGAGATGCAAGCTGCTGCATGTGAAGTCAAGATCAATGGTTTACAATCAAGAAAACCTATATATTTAGCCAGCCATACTTGCACATGCCAGTAATCCTAGCACTCCAGAGTTGAGGCAGGAGAATGACGAGTTCAAAGCTAACCTGGGGTATCCGCAAGATCCTTTATGTTTGTTCACTTGCTTTGTTTTGTTTTGTTAGAAACAAGGTCTCACTATGTAGGTCTGGCTGTCCTGGAACTCTCCTTGTTGACCAGGCTGGCCTTGAACTTAAGGAGCCCTACCTGTCTCTGTCTCCCAAGTGCTGGGATTAAAGGTGTGAGAACCTTTCTTAAACAAAATAAAAAAGAAGGAGCTGGAGAGCTGGCTCAGCAGTTAAGAGCACTGGCTGCTCTTCCAGAGGTTCTGAGTTCGATTCCCAGCAACCACATGGTGGCTCACAACCATCTGTAATGGGATTTGATGCCCTCTTCTGGTGTGGTGAACTCAGACATAAAAATAAATACATACATTTTTTAAAAAAACAATAAAATAAAATAAAGGTGACTTGCCAGGTAAAAATACTTGTCTCTAAGTCTGACCTAAATTCTCTTCCTGGGATCCATGTGATAGGAGAGAGCAACACCCACAAGTTGTCCTTTTACCTACACACATGAACCATGACACATGCATACCCGTGTACACACATGCATACCCGTGTACACACATGCATACCCGTGTACACACATGCACACACATGCGCACATACAAGGGTGCCTACAAAGAGAGGGGCTGGGGGTGTACCTTAGTTGATAGAGTGTTTGCCTGGCATACAAGAAGCCCTGGGTTCCATCCCCAGCGATTGATAAACCCAACGTATTAATTTTCTTTTCCCGTGGCTGTGATATTATATCCTGACAAAAGCAACTTAGGAGACTACAAGCTCCTATTTTGATCCTTGGTCATTAGCTGGTAACACTATTTGGGGAAGGTTGTGGGACCTTTAAAAGGTAAGGCCTGGCTGGAGGAAGCAGGTCACTAAGGTCAGGCCTTTGAGAGTTAGAGGCTGCTCCTGAGTTCTGCCGGCCTCCTTTTTTTTTTCATTTTTTTTTTTTTTTTGGTTTTTCGAGACAGGGTTTCTCTGTGTAGCCCTGGCTGTCCTGGAACTCACTCTGTAGACCAGGCTGGCCTCGAACTCAGAAATCCGCCTGCCTCTGCCTCCCGAGTGCTGGGATTAAAGGCGGGCGCCACCACTTCCTGGGTTCTGCCTGCCTCCTGATCCACCATGCCGTGAGCCGCCTGTGCCCCCAACACCTACTACCAGGAGCACCACCAACATCGTGCCCACCAGGGTAAACTGAAAGTGTCCGGAACCAAGAGTCAAAGCAAACCCCTCTTTCCTGGGGCCGTTTTTGTCAAGTATTTGGGTAACAGAGATGCAAAAGGCTCTCTCCGTGTCTGCCATCCTTGGCCACTGGATTCTATAGAAGCTTTAAAGAGCCCCAAAGACAGCAGTCCCCCGGAAGCCTCTGCTATGGGCCATATCGGTCTCAAGCACCAGGTATCTCAATCCTCCTTAATCTGGGCACTTGGGATGTGGCCCCCTCCCCCACTTCCTGTAAGGGTTCCTGTGGGCATGTGACCAAACAAGAGCGATGCTGGTGGGGGAAGAGGGGAGGAAGATGGGTCCTCAGGTCTCAAGAAGGACCATGAAGTGGGTCAGAGGAAGAAATTAGCTCAGGGCCTGTTCCCTCTCATCGGTTAACTTTAATTGTCAACTTGGCAGAACCTAAAATCACCTGGGGAGAGAGTATTGGTGAGAGATTTTTTAGATCAGTAATTCATGGGTACTTAGAACCAAACCCTGGTGCTTTAAAAGAAACCCCAGGCCAGTTAGAGACTCTCAAAAAACAAAGTGGATTGCCTGACGGTGGTGGTACACACCTTTAATCCCAGCTTTCTGGAGGCAGGGGCAGGGGGATCTCTGTGAGTTTGAGACCAGGGTCATCCAAGGAGCAAGTTCCAGGCCAGCCAGGGCTGTTACACAGAGAGACCCTGTCTCAGGAGAAAAAAACAACAAACAACAACAAGGTGGCTAGATCCTGAGTGATGAGGCCGGAGGCTGGCCTCTGGCCTCTGTGTGCATGCACAGACTCACGGTCACATACATACACCTCAACAAGAGGGAGGGAGAGCAGAGAAGAACAAGAGTCAACCGTGCTCACTCCAGGAAAGACGCGCACTGAGCGGCCAGAAAGCACAGAGCCTGCAGTCTCTTCAGAAAGCAGCTGGGCCATTTGTAGAAAGCTGTACACACATTATCAGAGGTTCCGGCAACCTCAGCTGTATCAACTGTATTTATGCAAGAGAAATGTGTCATTCATATATATGCATCATATACATGTACTATACACATATACATAATATACACATATACATGAAATAATCCACAGTAATGTCTGCAGGAGTTCCATGCGGAATTGCTGGCAGTCATAGGATCAGCCCTCATGTCTCTCAACTAATGAAGGGCAAACAAGTATTCACACCCAGCAAGGAGAGTGATGGCCAAAGCCCACCGAGGGTGGTCAGAAATGCATCGTGCGAAATGAAAGATGCTGTAATCAAGGGGTTAGAATCAGTATGCATCTGGTTTGCTATTTGGTGGGGTTTTGTTTGTTTTTGCAGTGCTGGGACTGGAACCCAGAGTCCGAAGTGTGGTAGGCAAGCACTCTGCCACTGAGCCACACTCCCAGTCCCTCACTGGGGGATTCTAGGCAGGGGCCTTACCTGGGAGCCACATCTTCCAGCTCTGATCTTGTTCTTTTTATTTTAAAGATTTATTTATGTATTTTATGTATATGAGTACACTGTAGTTGTCTTCAGACACACCAGAAGAGGGCATCGGACCCCATTAGAGATGGAGATTGTCCCAAGTTCAAGGCCAGCCTGGGTTATGCAGTAAGTTGTCAATCTGGCCAGAGCTACACAGCAAGTTATGTAAAGATTAAAAAAAAAAAATGATTGCAATAAATTGATAATGAACTGATCAGCTGGGCTGAAGAGATGGCTCAGCAGTTAAGAGCACTGACTGGCCGGGCACTGGTGGCGCACGCCTTTAATCCCAACACTTGGGAGGCAGAGGCAGGTGGATTTCTGAGTTCAAGGCCAGCCTGGTCTACAGAGTGAGTTCCAGGACAACCAGGGCTACACAGAGAAACCCTGTCTCAAAAAACCAAAAAAAAAAAAGAGTCCTGACTGCTCTCCAGAGGTCCTGAGTTCAATTCCCAGCAACTACATGGTGACTCACAACCCTCTGTAATGGGATCCAATACCCTCTTCTGGTGTGTCTGTGGATGACTATAGTGTACTCGTATTAAAATCAATCAATCAATCAATCAATCTTAAAATAAATAAACAAATAAAAATAAAAACAAACCGATCAACCAAAGAAAGGGGAAAAGACAGGGCCAAAGCAGACTGGGAAGAGGGAGGAAGGCTTCCTGGAGGCGGTGACCTTAATCTGAGCCTGGCAAAGGACAGAGTTTGTGGGTCGAGTGGGGTTAAGAGGTGACAAGAGAGTTTCACGAAGCAGGAGCAGCAGGCCACACCCTGGGAAGGAACTCAGTGGGGCTGGAATGAAAGGTATCTGTAGCCAAGACATGCCATTCCCTACATCAGCCATTGGTTCCCACGGTGTCTGCGGAACCTTGCCAAGGCAATAGGGGGCTACAGCAGTCTTAAAGCAGATTGGTACACTGAACAGAATGCAACTTAAAAAGAACTCTGTAAAGAGCACAGAGGATGCCAGCCAGGCCGTAAGCAGCGAACATGAACCTGATACCAGCTGCATGCAGGGCACTGTTCTGGAAGCTGAGATCTGCAAAACGGACACAGAAGCAAGGTGTGGTGGTGTAGACCTACACCACCCAGCACTTTTGAAGCTGAGTCAGGAGGACTATAGGCTGAGTTCAGAGTCAGTCTGAGTCATAGAGGGAAACCCTGTCTCAGAGAAAGAGAGAGAGAGAGAGAGAGAGAGAGAGAGAGAGAGAGAGAGAGAGAGAGAGAGAGAAGAAAGATGCTGGGGAGATGGCTCAGTTAGTGATGTGCTTGCTATGCAAGCATGAGGATATGAGTTCAAATCCCCAGTGCCCATGTAAAGGCTGGGTACAGTAACCTGTGCCTGTAATCCCGGTGCCAAGGTAGGTGAGACAGGAGACTCTTGGTGGCTTGCTGGACAGCCACTCTAGCAGAATTGGTGAGTTCCAGGTACAGTGAGAGACCCTTGTTCAAAAATTAAGGTGGAAAGGGCTTGAGTAAGATATTCAATGTGGGGACTGGAGAGATGGCTCAGCGGTTAAAGAGCACTGACTGCTCTTCCAGAGGTCCTGAGTTCAAATCCCAGCAACCACATGGTGGCTCACAACCCTCTGTAATGGGATCCAATATACTCTTCTGGTGTGTCTGATGACAGCTACAGTGTACCCATATAAATAAATAAACATTTTTTAAAAAAGATATTTAATGTGGACCTCTAGTTTCCACAAGTACACACATGTACGCTCACAGGTATGTATTCACTACATATACCCACAAGAGACAAAAAGGCACACACACGACACGTATACACACAGGGGTGAGGGGGGACTAGCCCTGTAACTCTTCCAATCTGTCAGGGAAGACAGATCATTAACAAGGAAGCTCATACATGAGATTATTATCTCAGGTGAAATAGGTGGATGAGGGAGGAATCCAGGCACAGTGCCATGAAGGCTACTGGACAAGCTGCCATTTGTCTAGCACCAAGCAGCAAGAGGAGGCAGCTGACCCAAGGTCTGGTAGAGCAACTTGGGGCATTGTGCCTCGCTCCTCCAGCCTTCCTGGCTGGGGTGAATAACAGCATCAGCCTGAAACAGAGGGACTGCCTGAGTCAGAACCAAAAAGTTTCCTCTTGGCACTGAAGGTCATGGCTGTTGCCATCATAAACAGAGCCCGTGTTGATCTGATCACATGGGCTCCAGGACGCACCTGGAAAAGCAAGCCTGACATTCAGATTTAAACCACACAACCCGAAAACAGGGTTAAGTTGGCACAGCAACTCTCCCTGCATCCTCTCTGCCAGCAGGGTCACTCCCTTCTCTGGCTCCTCAGTCAGGACCCTCCTGGGGTGTCACCATCAGTGTCTCCAGGGGACATTTCATTATGAATTGAGCCTCTAAGTCAGGTCTAATGTGGCTTCCAGCCCACCCACCACGCCCACTGGGGCATGATGAAATGGAAGCCAGACGTGAGATCACCGGACAGATGAGGGAAAGGGGCGTTACTGGAAGGTAAGCTGGACCTGCTTAGCTGTATCCACACATCAGCTTGCACTCCTGTAATGGTTTTCTAACCAGAAGAATCACAATCCCACACTTCTGAAACACATGTTTGTTAGGATATATGGGCTCTCCCATGTTTGGTTGTCAGTCAAATCAACTTCCTGTGTTCGGGGCGTCCTTCCATGAGAGGACACACCTGGCTAAGGCAGACGCCAGACTCTTGCTTTCACAACTCCCGTGCAGCTGAGCTAGCAACGCTCACTTGCCCCATCACTCGGAGGCACTGGCACTAGGTTCCTGTTCAGAAGCCAGGAAGAGAAGCAAGTGTCAGAAGGCACATGTCTAGAGAAGGTAGGGCAGAGTCACCTGTCATCTGGAGAGGACAGTAGGACCAAAGGTGATGGCATCCTGAGCCCTCCAGAACCTGCCTAGCACCTGTTTGATTTTCTGAGACGGTGTATCTTACATCCTAGGCTAATCATCATCTGTAGCCCAGGACCACCTCTACCTCCACCTCCCAAGTGCTGGGATCACAGTTTCAACCATCACGTATGCTTTTTATGATTTGCTGGGGATTAACCCAGGGTTTTGCACAAACTAAAGCCATTACTCTACCAAGTGAGTTACAGCCTGGGTCATTGTTATCTTCTGGTTGGTTTGTTTGGTTTGTTTTGAGGGTTTTTGTTTTGTTTTTCAAGACAGGGTTTTTCTATGTAACCCTGGCTGTCCTAGAACTTGCTCTGTAGGCCAAGTTGGCCTTGGACTCACAGGGATCTGCCTGCCTCTGCCTCCCAAGCCCAGGGATCAAAGGTGTGAGCCACCACACTCCACCTTTTTTGTTTTGGTTCATTGCTATCTTTTAATGCATTATTTTTGGTTAGACTTCAAGAACCCCCAGCTCTGGCTTTTCCTAACTGATGGATACACTGTATTTCAAAAACATTCTTACCCCAGGCAGTGGTGGCCCACGCCTTTAATCCCAGCACTTGGGAGGCAGAGGCAGGTGGATTTCTGAGTTCGAGGCCGGCCTAGTCTACAGAGTGAGTTCCATGACAACCAGGGCTACACAGAGAAACCCTGTCTCGAAAAACCAAAAAAAAAAAAAAAAAAAAAAAAAAAAAAGCAAAAAAAACATTCTTACTAGATAAAGAAAGCCCTTGCAAAGCCAAGACTAGGAAGGAACTGCTTAGAGGCAAGCTCCTAGCATAACTGACACAGAGTTGATGGGGTAACCTCATTGCAGGAGATGTATCAGTCCAGGGCTCTGAGGCTTTAAAAGCCCAAACAATTCCCAGTGCGCTCCCTCTGTCTGGCAGTTGCCTTAAGATGTAAGCTCTCAGCTCCTGCTCCGGCGCCATGCCTGCCTGCCTGCTGCCATGCTCCCTGCCATGATGGCCACGGGCTCACCCTCTGATACAGGAATCCCAAATAAACTCTGTCTTCTATAAGTTGCCTTGGTTATAGCGTCTCATCACAGCAATAGAAAAGCAACCAAAACACCGCCTCTCCAGCTCCACAAGATTTTGGGTTTTGTTGTTGTTTTGGATTGGTTTTTGGATGGTTTGTTTGATTGGTTGTTTTTTTTAAGTTGTTAACAGTAGCTGTCCATAGCTGGAGGCTCAAGACAAGAGAAGACAGGACAGACCTTTGAGAGTCTGTACCTGATCCTTCTGCCTCCAGCACCCAAAATGCAATGTCTCTGCTGATCACAATACTTAGGATAAACGATGGCTGAGCACACAGCCCTAAACAGGACATTTATCGCACCCCCCTCGACTCGGGAACATCAAGAGAGAGGGAGCTGGCACAGTGTAAGCAGCAGAATGTGGGGAGAAGGGCTGTGAACTGCCAGCTTCTGGGAATGGAACAGCCATTGCAAGCAGGCACTCACCCCAGATGCAGCTGTCTGCCCTGGGGCCTGCACAGGACTGAACGGGTCAAGAGTCAATCTGGGGTCAGGGAAGAACTCACAGGACCCTCTCCCAGGCCACTCAATTATTGGTTTCTGGAGATGAGAGAGCCATTGTCTTCATTTTTAGATCACCGTGGAGCCTACCAGCTCCAGTGGACAGTTCCAAACACAAAGTCACACAGATGGTCCTAGTTAGAGCCCATGGGTCACAAAATGAACGACGTGAATGTGGGAAAGGAACATATGGGGAAGAGGGGAGAGACCAAGACTGGGGGGGAGGAAGAGGTTGGCGTGAGAGGTACCAGAATGCACTATATACACGGATGACATCGTCAAAGAACAAATTTGACTTTTAAAAACCTACCTGGAGCTGTCAGCAAGGGTGGTGGCTCAGACTTAGGGGTGAAGCAGAAAGATCACAAGTTAGAGGCCAGCCTGAGCTACATAACAAAATAGGGATTGGTGGGCTAGAGAGACGGCAGTTATGAGCATTGGCTGCTCTTCCTGAGGACCTGGGTTCAATTCCCAGCACTCACATGATGGCTCATAATCATCAATAACTCCAGTCCCCAGGGAACCAATGTACTTCTCTGACCTCCATGGGCACTAGGCATGAACTCGGTACACAAACATACATGCAGGCAAAACGCTCACATACTTAAAATGATAAAATATTAAGAGAGTACCGGGATGTAGCTCAGTTGGCAGAGTTCTTGCCTGTTTTGTAAATGCCTGAGCTTAGATCTCCACCACCGAATAAACCCAGAGTGGCAGCTCACACCTGTAGTCCCAGCGCTGCGGAGGTGGAGGCAGGAGGATCAGAATTTTTTTTTTTTTTTTTGGTTTTTCGAGACAGGGTTTTCTCTGTATAACCCTGGCTGTCCTGGAACTCACTCTGTAGACCAGGCTGGCCTCGAACTCAGAAATCCGCCTATCTCTGCCTCCCAAGTGCTGGGATTAAAGGTGTGTGCCACCACTGCCTGGCAGGAGGATCAGAAATTTAAGGTCATCCTCAGATACACAAGAAGTTGAAGGCCAGCCTGGGAAACATGAAACACCACCCCCCTCCCAACCCCACCCTACCCACCCAAAGAAGAAAGAAAAAAGTCAAGAGGCTGGTGAGAAAGCTCAGCACACAAAGGTGCTTGCCGCCAAAACTGACGACTCAGAAGCCACAGGGTGGAAGAAGAGAACTGACTCTGACAAGTTGTCCTCTGACCTGCACACATGGCGTCTATAAACACACACACATACAATATAGACATTTTTTTTTTTAGTTTTTTAAAACAGGGTTTCTCTGTGTAGCCTTGGCTGCCCTGAAACGCACTCTGTAAACCAGGCTGGCTTTGAACTCAGAGATCTGCCTGCTGCCACCACCTCCCAGCCAGAGTATAAAAAAATTTTAAATCTATATCTGTGCAGATTTTACCTATCAAAAAATAAAAATATAAGCGAATGTGCCAAGAAGACGAAGTGGGAAAGGACAGATGGTTGTTGACCATCAGACGAGGCAGCACAAAGAGGAGCCAGAGGCCGCAGGACGGGAAATGCTTACAAATCACAAGTGTGGTAAGGGACTCCTGTCAAGAACGCTTTTCTTCGTCTGAGGCGAGTTAGATTTTTGCTATGTAGATTATGCTGGCCTTGAACTCATGGCCATCCTCCAGCATTGGTCTCCCAGTGCTGGGATGATGGTCATGAGTCACCGCACTTGGCTTAGAATGAATTCTATAATTAAAAGATAACACTATTAAATGTGGAAAAAGAATTCAAAGAGATGTTTTCTCACTGAAGATAGACACATGGCCAAAAAATACACATAAAGATGGCTAGGGGATGGCATACTGAAATGAGAGGTCACTTCACGCTTGCGAGGATACAAAAAATGTATAGGTATGTATATGTGTATGATGTATATGATGTATATGTGTGTACATATATGATATATGTGTGTGTGTAGAATGTATATATTATGTATATGTACGTATACAATGTATATATGTATATGGCGTATACGCATACGTATATGTGTATGCATACAATGTATATATATACAATGTATACGTATATGTATATGTGTATGCATGCAATCTATATTTGTGTATATGATATATATGTATATGTGTATGTATATGATGTATATATGTATATGATGTATACATATGTGTATATACAATGTATATGTGTATATGATGTATATGTATATGTGTATGTATATAATGTATATACATGTATATGATGTATATGTAGATGTAGATGTATACAATGTATATATATATGATGTATACATATATGTATATGTTTATGATGTATATGTGTATGTATATGATTTGTATGTATATGATGTAAAAAAGTCCTTCTGTATAGCCCTGGCTGGCCTTGAACTCTCGATCTTCCTCCCTCATCTTCCCAGGTGCAGTGATGATAACCATAACCCACCACATTCAAGTAGAATAGCTAACTGAAAACAAGCAAACAAACAAACAAACAAAAAAACAGAAGCTGTACCTGACAGCTCAAGCCTGTCATCTCCATTACTCTCAAAGCTGAGGCAGAAGGGTCACGAGTTCAAAGCCTGCCTCAGTTACTGAGTAAATTCAAGTAAGGATAGCCTGAGCTATCCTTGACAGTGAAGTCCTATCTCAAAATCAAAAGTAAAAGGAGGTCTGGGGATATGGCTCAGTGGTACAACACTTGCCTGGCACACATGATGCCCCGGGTTCGATCCTCAGTTCTGTAAAATGAATAGATTAAAAAGAAGAGTTAATGTCAAGCGCTGGGAACGCTGCGTTGAGGGGGAAGGGAGGGTAAGATGGTGATATCGCTGTCAAAGCACCTGCTAGCTGTCCCAAGGCTAAACACAGACTCCTGTGACTCAGCCATCCCACTCCTAGGTAAATACCAGGGAAATCAAGGCATGTCCACACAGAGACCAGAGCATGAATAGCTGTACTATTCATAGTAGCCGAGACTGGAAAGAACCCGGATGTCCATCCACTGACGGACAGGTCAATGAGAAGTGGCCTATTCACATAACAGAATGTTATTCAGTCATAAAAAGACAGGAAGTGTCCTTCCATACTCTAGTACAGACTGATCGTAACAACAAAAAGCTAAAGAAATTAGTCAGGAACAGAAGGTGGTTCCATTTTACATGCGATGCCCAGAATGGTGTCACACACCTTTCTCCACAGAGAAAATAGGGTTAGGATTGAAACAGGAGGCAGGAGATAATATGGAGCCACAGCTCGGTGGGAAAGGTGTTCTGACTGGTGATAGAAAGGTTCAAGGTTGTGGTGTGTGTCATGGCCCTGTCAACACGCTAAACACATGGAATTACACACTTATATGAGCACTGCGTGGAAAAGGACTCCATGAAGCTGTTTTTAAAATGTAGAAAAACAAAGACAAACAAATAAACGGCTGTCATCTCAGCACTTGGAAGGTCAAGGCAGAAAAATCAGGAATTCAAGGCCACCTTCAACTACATAGCAGGTTTGAAGCTAGCCCTACACAAGGTGCTGCCTCAAAACTAAAGAGGACTAGGGAGATAGTTCAGTATGTAAAATGCTAGCCTCACAAGCCCGTGAACCTGTTTGACCAAAGTAAAGAAAGAAAGAAACAAAGAAACAAACAAACAAAGAAGAGAAAAGCTGGCCATGGGGGAATATACTGGTTCATTCTTATAATCCCAGCAATCACGGGCAGGGGTGGAGACTGCAGATCCTGGAGCTCACTAATCAGCCAACAAAGCCTACTCTGCATGTTCTAGGCCAATGAGAGACCTAAAACCAAGATGGATAAGGTCCCAAGGACTAATGATGTTTACCTCTGGCTTCTACATATGTGCATATGCACCACACATACATCTACAATGATGGACACCAATACACTGTATACATGTATATACACTAAATAAATGAATATTTTAAAAGCTGGGGATATAGCCAGGAACATAGATGAAATGAGCCCCTACCTAGCATGCATGAAGCCCTGGGTTTGATCCCCAGCACCACATAAACTGGGCATACTAGTGTACCTGTAATCCCAGCTCTTGGGCAATAGAGAGGCAGGAGGATCAGATCTTCAGGTCATCCTTACCTACACAGTGAATCTGAGAGCAGCCTGGGCTCCAGAAGAGCCTAGCAGAAAAACTTAAAACTGGGGGCTGGGGTGATGGCTCCATAGTGAAGCATTTGCCTTGCAAGCATGAGGACTTGGGTTTAGAAAGCACTGGGCATGGTGGCACACACCTTTGATCCCTCTGACACTTGGTGGCAGAAGCAGATCAATCTCTGTGAGCTCAAGGCCAGCCTGGTCTACATAGCAAGTTTCAGGACAGCCAGGGCTACACAATGAGATCGTCTCAAAAAAAAAAAAAAAGCAAAACAGATTTCCGGTACCCATGTACTTCATAATGGCAAGAAAGACAAGAGGCTGAGCCACACAGAGCCTTCCGACCCTGCCTCCAGCATGCTGGGGTGACAGTTGTGGGTTGCCAGGCCCAGCTTCATGACATACTACTGCTCATTCTACTTGGTACCACACCATAGGTATCAGCGTGTCCCTGGTCTCGTCCCTTTATAGGAAGCACTAGGTGGACCAGGGGTCCGCATTCACAAGCCCCACCCCAGGCGCTGTGTCAACCCTCTACTGAAGCAACCACTACATGGTGGCACCTTCCCAGATCCTGATGCTAACATACTGTAAAAAGAAGCACGCTGCTTTGTGGACTTCCACATGGACCACTCCCAGCTTGGTGTGAGATAAAACGAGCAGAGAAGCCAAGGATGAAGAAGGAAGAGAAAGAAGCAGGAGGGCAGGGTGAAGTCAGAGAGGCAACAGGGGGCAGAGCACACACCCCATCCCCAGCACTTCAGGCACAGTAGCAAACCCAGTCTGAGGTCCTTGGGTCATAGACCAGGCGTGATGCCCAAAGAATAAAGCTCTGCTGGGTGGGGCCTTGAGTTCTTCCTGCAATTTCCCCAGTCAGGAGGACAAGGATATGATGGGAATAGTGCCCTCATATCAGCTTAATGCCACCTAGGGGAACCGTCCCAGCCCAGTGGGGCCAGCCTCAGAGTCAAGCCCCTGCCAAAGCCTCCCTTCCCAGATTCCAATTACACTCATACCTCTGAAGGGAGGGGCCAAGGCACAGCCCTGGACTCTTCAGCCCTCCTGCCCATCCTTCATCCCGGCTGGGGCTGCCCACTTCCTGGCCTCCCTTGCTCCTTTATAAACTGGGCACCCAGAGTGGCTCAGTCACAGAGAATGAGTGTGGTCAAAGGTGAGAGGGAATCCTCCAGGCCAGCTCCTTGCTGGTACCCCTGGGCTGGCCCTCAGGGTCCCTTATCATTATTCCCTAGCTTTGCTCTTCAGTCGCTCAAGCCATAGATGGTGACATGAAGAGGAACTTGAGAAGTTGAAGAGGAAACCTTGAGTCCTTGGGAGGGACAAAGGCCAACCGCCAAAGAATGTTGCTTAGAGAGATGGGATCCGTGCGCTGCCACCAGGACAGG
>CM052707.1:45687994-45822372 GCA_028551405.1 Uromys caudimaculatus | reverse complement strand
GAGCCAGTCCCAGCCCCCCCCCCCCCCCGCCCTAGAGCCCAGGAAGCAGCCTACACTTGTGTCTGAGTACTGATCCACGGACCGTAGGGACTGCACATCTGTGGCACTCACTATGTCCCACCACAGAGGAGTGGTGGAGCCAAGGTCTGATCCCATTATATCTCTTGATTTCCTACAGTCCTGTCCGCAGTACGGCGCGATGAGATTTCCCAGTGCCTGCTCTGCTTAACAACCTAAATGCTTTGAACATTGGTGGTGCACGTCTTTAATCCCAGCACTTGGGAGGCAGAGGTGAGTAGATGCATCTGTGAGTTCAAAGTCAGCCTGGTCTACAGACCTAGTTTCAGAACAGTCATAGCTACACAGAGAATCCCTCCTCGAGGAGGAGGAGGAGGAGGAGGAGGAGGAGGAGGAGGAGGAGGAGGAGGAGGAGGAGGAGGAGGAGGAGGAGGAGGAGGAGGAGGAGGAGGAGGAGGAGGAAGAAGGAAGGAAGGAAGGAAGGAAGGAAGGAAGGAAGGAAGGAAGGAAGGAAAGAAAGAAAGAAAGAAAGAAAGAAAGAAAGAAAGAAAGAAAGAAAGAAAGAAAGAAAGAAAGAGAAAGAGAGAAAGAGAGAAAAAAAAGGAAGAAAAAAGAAAATAACAGTATTCCAGTTATCTGGAAAACCTTGAAGATGTATGTATATATATACACACACATACACACACATATATATGTATACACACACACACACACATATATACATATCTCAAGATAAAGTAAATAATTCTAACAGAACCACAAGATTCAATGAGATAAAAACAATAATTTAAGCAAGGTAGTGGCTTTAATTCTAGCACTGGGGAAGCAGAGGAGGTGGATCTCTGAATTTGAGACCAGCCCGGTCTACAGAGGGAATTCCAGTACTGTTATACAGAAAAACCCTGTCTTGAAAAACAAACAAACAAACCCCAATAATTTAAAACATCTCCCAAATAAGCCCAGGAAGAGATAGACTGAGGTTAGAATTTTACCAGACCCCATAAGAGAACTAACACCAATGCTCGTCAAAATGTGCCAGACAGTAGAAACTGAAAGAATATTTCCAATTTCATTTTTTGTTTTGTTGTTGAAGGTAATATTACCCTAATACCAAAACCAGACAGACTCAAACAAGAACAGAAAACTATAAGCCTGCATCTCTGATGAATATGAAGGTGAAAATCTTCTATAAGACAAACAGACTCAAGAACGCATCAAAATATAATCTACCACTTTCAACTTGGTTTCATCTCAGAGACGTGGGAATGGTTCAAAATACATAAATCGATAGATGTAATCTACCACATAAATAAACTAAAGGACAAGCACCCCATTATCCTCTCATTCCATAAAGAAAGGTCTTTTGACCAATTCCAATGTATCTTCATGATGAAAGTCCATTAGAGCCGCTTCCAAGAGTTCTTGAGGCCCCTTCTGTTCTGCCAGGGCCACTGCACACAGCCACAGCCACCTCCCTCCTTCCCTCCACCCAGGGGAAGAGGAAGTGGTCAGAGGCCAGCAAGGGAGAACCTGAAAGAGGACATGTCCCAACCCAGGCCACCCCCACCCTGCTGCGGAAGAGTGGACTTGTGTTTCCCAGAGTTTCCCCACTAGGAAAGACAGAACCCGCTGAACTCCAGCACTGATGTCCAGGCCTCCAGACCCCAGAGTAGGGGAGGGGGATGAGAACCCCCAAGCCCCCACCCAGCACTCTTCAGTCTCAGAGACATGAGGATGAAGCCCTGAAGAACAGTGGTTAGTATGTAGTCAGAGTTAAATAAATGTCATGCTGTTATTTACCCAGGGCATCTCTGGGGTCTGGGGTTCACAGGTCTTTTCTTTGTGATCCTGAAGTGAAGGCTCTGTCTGTTTAGAGTATTTCTGGAGAAAAGCAACTGTGGGTGGAGCAAGACTTGTACAACTCCACATGGGTTGTGGACACATGCGTGTCCATGTGCATATGTGCACATTTAAGTGGAGCCGGGAGGTCAGAGTCGGATGGCACCCTCTGTCATGTTCCACCTTCATTTATTTATTTATTTATTTATTTTGGATTTTCGAGACAGGGTTTCTCTGTGTAGCCCTGGCTGTCCTGGAACTCACTCTGTAGACCAGGCTGGCCTGGAACTCAGAAATCCACCTGCCTCTGCCTCCCAAGTGCTGGGATTAAAGGCATGTGCCACCACTGCCCGGCTCTCCACCTTCATTTTCGAGCCAGGCTTTCTCCTTGAACCTGGAGATCACTGATTCAACTACATAGTTCCCCAGGGAGACCCAGGGATCTTTCTGACTCTGCGCCCTCAGTGCTGGAGTTTCAGGCCTGTGCCGACATGTTTGGCTCACCACCACCACCACCCCTTTTTTTTTTTGGTTTGAGACAGCCTCAAGGTCTCACCTTGTAATCCTGGCTGGCCTGGAACTTGCTCTGTAACCCATGTAACCCAGGCTGGCCTCAAACTCACAGAGATTCACCAGCCTTCTGAGAGCTGGGTTAAAGGCATGCACCACCACACTCAATACTGTGCTTGGCTTCGGGGGGATCCAGACTCAGGTCCGAATTCTTGGGTAGCAAACACTTTACTCAATGAGTTCTCTCTCCACCCCCAACTCCACCGTCCAGAAACTCTTAAGGAAAAGCATGAATAACCCCTTCCTTTGCAGAGATCCACTCTGAGCCCCTTGACTACACAGTCTAGTTACCAAATACCTCCAGGGCCTCAGGGGGAGCAGAGTCCTGCTGCCTCCCTGGATGGAGTCAGTTTAGTCAAGAGAGAGTGAGAGCAGACAGATCTAGACAGGTGCCATGCACAACTGTGTGCAGCTCATTATGTCCCTTTGGATGTGGGCACTTAGGAGTCACACAAACAAATCCTACTCAGAAACTCCAAATTCAGACTCAAAAGTCACATAAACTACCTTCCCCAGAATGCACCACTCTGGACTACATTTCCTAGAATGCAGAGAGTTCCTATTGCTGCCTCATTTCTGAACCTGGTGACTTCTGGGAATTGTGGTCTCTACCTGTACTAGAGGCAGAAACCCATGGGCCTCATGTGGACAAATTGATGTGTTTACAAACCAGGAGACTCTGGAGGACCCAGAGGTACCTTGCATCCCATTTCAGCCTACAGACTGGTTTTATTTGCAGCCACTTCTGGGTCTTCTGGGGCTATAAAAACTATTACACCATCTTGAGAGCAGAAAATGTGCATATTCATCTCTTTTCCCTAAAACCTAGCCACATGCCAGCCCAAACTGGGACGCCTTTGGAGTATTCACCTCATAACCCATTGTCTGTGGCCAGTGGTCCATGAAGTAGAAGTTTCTGGATTTGTCAGGTGATACAGACTCACGTAGTGTTTTGCCAAGGCAACACCGTTGGGAGGACACGTGATGTCTGGAGAGAGTATCACTTGCATGGTTAGCCTTGCAACATTTTGTTGTAGTCTCAAAGTATCCATCTTCACTGATCTTTGCTTTGTTGAGAGAGAAGCACAGCAGAGAATTCTCCTGGTGTCCCAGCTGGTGCTGGTTGCTCCCCTGACTGATGCTGATTTGGCGGAGGCCTGGCAGTTTCTGCTGAATTGTTCCACCGCTGCTGATTCCTGTTTGTTATCTTGACACTACTGAACTGAACTGCTGGTATCCTGACAAATGGAGATTGGAATTGCCCCCCAAGGAACTACTTCTAAACAGGTCCACATCCCCTTGTCCTATTTATCATCTTTTCTCCCCTACCTTTGAATGATGGGCTAGAAGTGGGGTCAAAACATTTGAGAACCCTTACTTAGTAGGTTTTTAAAAAAAAATCTAAGCCTATAGGTCCAGTCACTGGCCAATATTATTTTGAACACGGCTTGGAGCTACATTTGCCTCCAAGTGCTCCTGAACAGAGTTCAAAGTTGGGAAGACAAGAGGTGATCTATTAGGAGGATATTCTGTCTTAAGAGGATGCCTGGGGCCAGCGAGATGGCTCAGTGATATGCAAGCCTGGTTACCTGAGTCAGGTCCTCAGTGTTAGAACTCCCACAGGTTTCCCTCTGACCTTCACAGATGTAGTGGCATGCCTACCCACACTCACACACATCAGACATACAATCGCAATAATCGAATACAATAATTTTTATTTTTATTTATTTATTTATTTTTGGTTTTTCGAGACAGGGTTTCTCTGTGTAGACCAGGCTGGCCTCGAACTCAGAAATCCACCTGCCTCTGCCTCCCAAGTGAATAATTTTTTAAAAAGAGAAAGAGATCCACAGTGATCACAAGTCACCAAATAAGGCCACTCCCCTTCCTATGCTTTGGGGCATTGGGCAGCACTAGGTCATGTACCTGTCCTGTCCAATGAGTGGGAATTAAAGGAAGAGTGGTTACTGGCTTAGAACAGTAATGATCCACTAGGGTGGGATCCCCTGACCTGGGCTCTGCCAGGTGAGGAGCCTTCAGCATCCTGACCAGAAAGCCTTTCCTCTCACAGTCCTCAAGTGACCAGGATATGAACCCGATGTGCCTGGGTTCATTACAGTAATCACTCTGTGGGATCTCACATTTTCCCCTGAAGGTTAACAAAGCAACAAGAAGGTTCCAGAACATTCTTTGAAAAAGCATCCCAATATTGAGATGAAAGTAAGACCTTTTTGTTTGAGGAAACCCACAATTTTTCTTCTTTCCTCTTTCCTTCCCAAGCCGCCCGGTCTAGCTTGTAACCTACCATCTTCCTGCCTCTGCATGCCTAGTACTAAGATTACAGGTTTGCACCACCACACCCAGCGAGGAATCCAATCTTGTTTTTTTGTTTTGTTTTGGTTTGGTTTGGTTTTTGGTTTTTGGTTTTTCAAGACAGGGTTTCTCTGTGTAGCCCTGGCTGTTCTGGAACTCACTCTGTAGACCAGGCTGGCCTCGAACTCAGAAATCCACCTGCCTCTGCCTCCCAAGTGTTTGGATTAAAGGCATGCGCCACCACTGCCTGGCCCAATCTTGTTTTTCCCTCTTTCTTCCTTCCTCATGTCTTTCAAGAATTATAGTCCCTAGCCTGACATGCTATCAAATGCCTGCAACCACAGCACTACAGCTGTGGAGGCAAGAAGATCACGAGTTCAAGGCCAGACTCTGCTACCTATCAAGTTCTAAACCAGTCTGGGCTACATGAGACCCTGTCTTCAAAGTAAGCACTGTTGTAACCTTTTCTGGTGTTGTTTGGAACAGTTCACGTTCATTTTGGCTCTCTTCCCAAGCATGCCTCCCGTCCTCAGCACCAATAGTCTTATTTGTAGAATACCAAACCATTTTGGAAATTTAGAGTTACAAGTAAGGAAAATCACTCCTCTTGGTAATTGCTTCATAGAGTGTATGAACTATTGGAGCTGGGCTGGATGGTTCAGTGGGAAAGAGTGCTTGCTGTGCAAGCATGAGGATCTGAGTTCAAATCCCCAGTCCGTATGTTTTTTCTTTTCTTTCTTTTTTCTTTTCTTTTCTTTTCTTTCTTTCTCTCTTTTCTTTCCTTCCTTCCTTCCTTCCTTCCTTCCTTCCTTCCTTCCTTCCTTCCTTCCTTCTTTCTTTCTTTCTTTCTTTCTTTCTTTCTTTCTTTTTAAAAAAAAAAGAGGACTGCCCAGCACTTGGGAGGCAGAGGTAGGTGGATTTCTGAGTTCAAAGCCAGCCTGGTCTACAGAGTGAGTTCCAGGACAGCCAGGGCTACAACAGAGAAACCCTGTCTTGAAAAACCAAAAAAAAAAAAAAAAAAAAAAAAAAAAGGAGGACTGGAGAGATGGCTCAGCAGTTAAGAGCACTGATGGCTCTTCCAGAGGTCCTGAGTACAATTCCCAGCAACCACATGGTGGCTCACAACCATCTCTAATGGGATCTGATGCTCTCTTCTGGTATGTCTGAAGACAGCTACAGTTTACTCACATATATAAAATAAATAAATCTTTTAAAAAAAATAAAAATAAAAAAAGGAAAGGCCGGGTTTGGATGCACATGTGCCTGGAAACCCGGCACTGTAGGGGTTGGAGACAGGAGGATACCTATGAGTTCCTGGCTGCCAGCCTAACTCCAGGCTCAGTGAGAGACCCTGTCTCAAGGGAATAAGGTACAGAGTGAGCAGGCAGAAAGCTGATGCCCTCCTCTGGCCTCTGTGTGAGTGTGTACACACATATGCGCTCACACACACACACACACACTCACGCACAGACACACTTATTTACACAGTGTCGCTACTACACTAGGTTTTCTACAGAAGCTAGAGATGGCTTACTGCACATAGGGGAAGTGTGAAAGTCACATGCAAACATGTGTCCTTATATATAAGGGACATATATGTTGGTGGGAATGAGTCCCCATGTTCTCAAAATGTTCTTTAGAGAATCGGGCCTCAGGTCCCCTGTGCAGGGAAAACCCACGTGTCCTTGAAGGACCCACCTAAGAGATAGGCGTGCTCTGTTCAAAGCCAACACCAACAGGGACATTACAGTCACTCTCAGCCACCTGAAGATCATTCCAGGGGGACTCTGGGCCCTGTGATGAGAGTTACAGAGCTGTGAAGCCGCTCCTCACTGTCAGAGGGACGCTCCTGGGTGGTGAGTGGGCTCTCTGACACTCTGGTCACCTTGGTCATGACCCTCCCAGTGCATAGCCCTGCATCCTCTAGGAACTGGGCACAATGTCCTGGGTTATCAGAAATGATGTCAAATTACATTCTGTCATCTTGAATCTTCCATGGCTTCAAGCCCCTGCTGGCTAACCCTGGTCATGCAACACCCTCTGTCCTATTTTTCTACCACTTCCTACACCCCATCAACCCCTCAGGGCTCTGCCTGTTTGAAGGGGCTTTGTTCCTTTAGCCTCCAGGCCATTGACCACGCAGGTCTTTCCACTGGGCCCTAGTCTATGTCAGGGTAGACATCAGGCAATAAAACACATAAAGAATTGCTAATCAGGCCCTATGTCTCCCCACACTGCCTCTCTCCATCAGAGAACGACACTGTCGTTCTAGGTGAGGCTGAGTAGGGGGTCATGTCACTCCACAGAGCAGTACTGAAAGCATCTTGACTTGGGAAGGCTCCATGTTAGCATGCAGCCTGCTTTCAAGATCCTTTGGAAAATTCTAGAGACTCCCAGAGAACTTTCCAGAAATGGAGACTTCTCCTGAGCTCCGTCCCAGGGGAAAGTCCTATCCTGAACGCTTGAAGCCCAGTCCTGCCTCACTACCCAGTCAGTTGTGTGACTCTGGGCCAGTTACTGACCCTCTCTGGTTTCTTTCTTACTTCTTGAATATGAACTAGTGGCCCTCAGGTCATGGGTACTCTCTAGGGAAAAGCAGTGGGGTAACTATAGCCTTGGTTGTGATGAGCCCCAAACTATCTGGGTGGGATCCAGCAGCATCCCTGAGCACTAAAATAATTGGTAGGTCTCTCTTTCCCAGCCTAACCCTAAAAGCTGTTACCACAGGACACTTAGACTGTGTGGTATGATTTTCTCCATTGCTAGGCAGTACCACACAGCATCCTGAGACAGCACCCCACCCCCCTCCAGGCCCCACCAAGTTCCGCCCTGGCTTTCACTTCCCTGTCTGTGGTCTCTGCACTGTTCTGGTACACGTTCTTATCTAAACAGGTACCCAAAACTCACTGGGGCACTGGCTATCAATCAGGATGACTGTGACCCCTAGGTAGGCTTTCTAGACCCAGTAAGTAAAAACACATGATCTTTGGGACACAGTGCCACAAAAAGACATGAGCTGTTTATCTGCAATTAAATGAAATGGGCAGCCCATGTCTTACACACCAGCTCTATGCCTAGGGGACATCTGCCTGTCTGCAGACATGCCTGCCCCACCTGGTAATGCTTCTGGAGACCGGTGCCGTCAAGGCAAGGGGGGGAGGGGGTCTCTTGTCAGAGAACAAGCCAGCCACAGGTGACAGGAATGCTGAGAGTACAGGACCCTGTGTCTATACACACCACAGAATTCTTAGGACCACATCCAAAGGCAGGGTGGTCAAGTTGGGGAAACCAAGGCATGGTGCCGTGCCTCCATTTGTTATAGTGATTCTTGTGATGAGATTCCTCTCTGCTAAAGTTAGCGCAGAGCAGTGTAGAGTATCCAGGAAAAGAAGGAGCAGGAAAGGAAGGGAGGAGCCCTTCCGTGTCTCCAAGTACCTCACCTCACCACCAGCATGGGACATTGGCTGACATGCTAGACTGTTACTGATGACACCACCAGGGGGCAGCAGACTGGGAAGTGCCTGCAGGCCCCGCCCTCCCCAACTCCTGATCTAGGGAGGCACCAGACTTGAGGTGGCCTGCTTGTAAGCTGGGGGGGTGGGAGGGGACACTGAGGGTGGGATTCTATTTTCCAGACATGGTTGGAAACCAGCTCTGGGTTTTTTGGGAACCATTTGTGTAGCAGTGACCTGAGGGCTGTAAAAAAAAATCTACCATCATGGAGACCACATACGTGTGGCATGTACACAGTGGTGAAAGGAAGGAGGTTCTGGTGCACATATGGATGATGGGGTCTGGGGAGGGCTCGCTACCTTCCTCTGATTTATTTGTGAGTCTAATGCGGCCAAGACAGAGAAACTGGCTTTTGATGAAGAAGATGAAAATATTTGAGGAAGATAATCTTGCTCCCCATGGATTAGAACTTTACATGAAGGGCTGGGAGATGGCTCAGTGGGGTAAAGGGGTCTGAGGTCAAGCCTAGTGACCTGAGTTCAGTGTCCTTGGGACCCACATGGTAGAAAAAAACCCAACTCCCACACGTCCTCTACACACTCAAGTCACACACACACACACACACACACACACACACGCACACGCACACGCACTAAATAAATACATAGATAAATAAATAAATAAATAAATAAATAAATAAATAAATAAAGGCATGCACCTTTAATCCCAGCACTCGGGAGGCAGAGGCAGGCAGATCTGTTTCAGGCCAGCCTGGTCTACAGAGTGAGTTCCAGGATAGCCAGGGCTACACAGAGAAACCCTGTCTTGAAAAACAAAAAAACAAACAAAAAACAAAAAAGCAAACAAATAAAATCACATGGTGCATAACTAGCAAGAGTTTTGTTTCTTTGTTTCTTCCTTCCCTCCTTCCTTCCTTTCTTCCCTCCTTTCTTTCTTTCTCTCTCTCTTGTTTGTTGTGCTGTTTTTGGTTTGCTTTGCTTTGGTTTTGACACAGGATTTCTCTGTGTAGCCTACCCAGCTAGGGGCTTGCTTTCCAAAGGTCCTGTGGTTGGAACCCAGGGCCTTGTGCCTGCTAAGCATGTGCTCTTGATCGGGAGAGTGCTAGTTCCTCAGCCACAGCGAGTCCATTGTTTACGTTCTTAGGGACACTTTAAAAGCCAACGTCTATAAAACAGACAATTTAAAAAGTTACCAGGCGATCTCAGGTGGTCCCGACTTCAAAATATAAAAAGGAGAAAGAACAAGGAAGGAGAGATAACAGTGTGAAGGTCTCCAAACGCGGACGAAGGCTGAACACAGGAGCACAGTGTGGGCTGTGGGCCTCTGAGCTGGCTCAGCAGGTCAGGACGATTGCCACCGAGCCTACAGCCTGGGCTTAATCCCTGGGGACCCCCACTGTACTGGCTGGTTTTGTGTCAACTTGACACAAGCTGGAGTTATCACAGAGAAAGGAGTTTCAGCTGAGAAAATGCCTCCATGAGATCCATCAGTAAGGCATTTTCTCAATTAGTGATCAAGGGGGGAGGGTCTCTTGTGAGTGGTACCATCTGTGGGCTGGTAGACTTGGGTTCTATAAGAAATCCAGCTGAGCAAGCCAGGAGAAGCAAGCAAGCCAGTAAGAAACATCCCTCCATGGCCTCTGCATCAGCTCCTGCTTCCTGACCTGCTTGAGTTCCAGTCCTGACTTCCTTTTGTGATTAACCGCAATTGGAAGTGTAAACTGAATAAACCCTTTCCTCCCCAACTTGCTTCTTGGTCATGGTGTTTGTGCAGGAATAGAAACCCTGACTAAGTGAGACAGCCATGGCAGAAGAAGAGAACCAACTCCCAGACACAACCCTCTAACCTCCACTTGTACCCTGTGGCACAAGTGTGCCTGCATACACACACACACACACACACACAAAATACAATAAACAATTCTAGGGTGGGACATGTATGGAGAGTGGAATATTATATAGCCACAAAAAGGCTAGCAGTGATGGTTCATGCTACAGTAAGGATGACCCCGGAAGACACATTCAGTGAGATAGGCAGACGCAAAGGACATATACTGTTTGACTCCACTTATCCGAGATCCACAGAGTAGCTAGATGGAGTAGTTAGAGATGCACATCAGAAAGAAAATGCCAGGGGCTGGAGAGATGGCTCAGTGGTTAAGAGCACTGACCGCTCTTCCAAAGGTCCTGAGTTCAAATCCCAGCAACCACATGGTGGCTCACAACCATCCGTAATGGGATCTGATGCCCTCTTCTGGTGTGTCTGAAGACAGCTGCAGTGTACTTACATATAATAATAAATAAATCTAAAACAAGAAGAAGAAGAAAAGAAAGAAGAAGAAAAGAAGAAGAGGAGGGAGGAGGGAGGAGGAGGCCAGAAAGAAAATGTCAGGCACTGAGAGAGGTGATCAAAGTGAAGAGTTAGTGACCCACATGTAGGAAAAAAATGATTCAAACAGGGGGTGGAGCTCAGGGTGTGTACTTAGCATGTGCAAGGCCCCAGGCTCCATGTCCAGCAACATGGCACACACAAGAAGGTAAAAAATGACAGGATATACACATATTTATTACATGTGGGGAGGAGGGGTGGGGCGTGCACCACCAAAGTGAAGGTCAAAGGACAACTTGTGGGAGTTGGTTCTCTCCCTCCACCATCTGGAGATTCAACTCAAATCGTCGGGGTTAGCGACTAGTGCCCTCAGCCTGTGAGCCATCTCATTGCCCAGTGCTTGCTACCCATGTGCAACAGAAACAAAAATCTGTCTCCACAAACAACAATGTTCCACATCTTTTGCTCAGGTAATTTAAAATGTTTGGGGGAGGGAAGGGGCTTTCCCAAGCAGCCAAGGACCAGAGCTAATTCGAGGCTAGTCTCAGGTCTTGACATCCTGGGGAAATAGCTAGTGCCTCCAGATGTTTAGCTGTCCATGCAGAGGTTTTAAAGGATAGGCACAGCCAGGCAGTGGTGGCACACGCCTTTAATCCCAGCACTTGGGAGGCAGAGGCAGGCGGATTTCTGAGTTCGAGGCCAGCCTGGTCTACAGAGTGAGTTCCAGGACAGCCAGGGCTACACAGAGAAACCCTGTCTCGAAAAACCAAAAAAAAAAAAAAAAAAAAAAAAAAAAAAGATAGGCACAGGCCAATCGACCGGCAGATACTGTGCCTTCAAGAAACAGAATTGAACTCCTGCCAGGCTGTCCCTGAATGACCAGGGAGAAGAAATGTGTTAAGAGGGTCCTGAGCAGGGAGAGGTAGCTGTGGCCAAACAGCCCACATTCAGGGAGCTAGAGAGCTGGCAGCTGTAGGGAGTCACACCGATTTCAGGGTAGAAGCCGATCCCACTCCAAAGGGGAGACCCTTGAGACACTGCAGGAGTTTGGAGAATGATCCCAGTGGAGGACTGGGGTCGGAGACCCAAATCTTACCTTGTCTCTGTTCCTCAGAGATTGCCAAAGCTCACACCTGGGCCAGCACGGGAACAGCATCCCAAAAAAGCCACAGTGACCAACCAGGGTCAACGGTGACAGTGACAGGAATGAGAGAGTGTCCTCTATCCACCCTCACACCCATGCTGGGGAAGAACTAGAGGGGGGCAGGGAAGGAGTGAGGAACTGGCCTGAGGTAGAAGCCTTCTTCATCAGTCGTTAATAAACTAGGAAGGAGGCTGGGTGCTGACAGTGCCCACCTTTGATCACAGCACTCAGGAGGCAGAGACAGGAAAATCTCTGTGAGCTTGAAGCCAACCTGGTCAGCCTGGTCCAGGATAGCCAGGCCTGCACAGAGAAACCTTGTCTCAAAACAACCAAAGGGGACCAGAAAGAAAGACTCAGAACTGCCGCCTGGGGGCCTCCGCTCAGTAGTTCTACAACCTGGAAACTCTTTAGGGCTCTCCTTGAATCATTCCCCTTCAGGAGCAACCAGCAAGGGGCAGCTGAGCCCTGACACTGTCCTCCCCCACCCTTTCCTTCTTTGAGACAAGGTCTCTGTAGCCCAGGCTAGCCTCTAACTCACAAAGTAATGAAGAACGACCTTGAGCTTCTGATCTACCCCCCTCCATCCTCCAAGTGCTGGGTTACAATGTATACCACCTCACTCCGTTCTATTTGGTACTTGGGAACAACCCAGGGCTTTGTGAATGCTAGAGCAAGCACTCTGCCAACTGAGCTGTAGCCCTAGCCTAGAACTGGTGCTCTTTGCCCTTGGTTGGTCCCTTCTGAAGGAGGGGGTTCTGCAGGATCCCCAGCTGCTGCAAGGATACCGAGTCTCCACACTGTAGACTCTAAAATGACAGCCTCCGCGCCCCAAAGAGGGGAAGCCAGGTTCCTGTCTCACAGACTTTCCCATCCTTCTACCCCGGAAGTGCAAGAAAGCAGTCACGCCAGGGCTGGGCAGGCAGGGAGCCCTCCTGATCCTGGCACCCTGACTCCTTCCTTACAGGGGCTGTGCTCCAGGCTGAGCGGCAGCCTGAGCCTGGGGGCCTCAGCCTACTCTTTCTGCTCTGGGTGGTGTGTGTGGTGTGTGTGTGTGGTGTGTGTGTGTGTGTGTGTGTGTGTGTGTGTGTGTGTGTCTGGGTGTCTGGGTGTGTGTGTCTGGGTGTGTGTGTCTGGGTGGTGTGTGTGTGGTGTGTGGTGTGTGGTGTGTGGTGTGTGTGTGTGTGTGTGTGTGTGTGTGTGTGTGTGTGTGTGTGTGTGTGTTTTGGGGGGGGGACTCTGCAGCAGCTGCCTCCTGTAAGGGAAGCTAGGTCTCCATGGCAATATTGACGTCAGGAGCCCAGGTTGAGACTGCGGCCTCCCGCCCCCAGTGGCCAGCTCCGCCCAGCCTCAGCCCTGATCTGCGGCAGCTGGGACCCCAGAGTGTTGAAGCCGCTGGTCTTGCCCTCTGATCTGACCCATTAGGAGGTGCAGGGATGCCAGCGGCCCTCGACAGGTGCGAGCATCCCGGTGAGCCTTGCTGCCTGTCCTCATTTGCCAGCCCCCTTTGTCCTCAAAGTGCCCTCAGCTGGCTGCTTGCTTAACAGACCCTGCTTCCTGCTCCGTTTAGCGGCAGCCCCCGCCCAGAGCGCATGTTCACTTAATGAGAACGGGGAAGGAGAAGGTGCCAGGAAGGCAAATAATTCACAGCTTATCATTTAGGGCCCCACTCCATACCCGACCCCAGTCCATCGTTCTGGGATAAAGACCCAAGAGGCCTGAGCCCTCCCTCTGCTGTGCAGATCCAGAGATCTTCTCTCCTGCTTCTCCAGCCCCTCCCAAGAGCCTGGCCCTGCCTAAGGGTGTCCCTCCATGCACTTTCTTCTGCCTGGAAGACCGGTTCATCTCCATTCTGGGGAGTCATTCCCCACTCCCCTCTGGGCTTAGGCAGCCCCTGAACCCAGGCTGCTCTCAGAGGTCCAGTGCTTTTTATCCTCTCTCCTCATGGTGGTTGTGATTACAATGGCTGCATCCTCCCTCAGACTGGGTGTGGCTTGAGGTGACAGATGGCATGTGTTTTATGCATTCCTGAGTCCTCACGGTGCCTATGTACAATAGATGTGTGTGTGCCCCTCTCATTTCCTCCCCCTACTCTCAAAGACACACACACACACACACACACACACACACACACACACACACACACACACGAGATGGTTCAGTGAGTAAGGACATTTAACCCCAGGCCTGACATTTTAAGTTCAATCCAGGTGCCACATGGTAGAAAAAGAGAACTCCCTCCCACGAGCTCTTCCTTGGCCCCCCAATAAATGAATATAATAAAATGAATTTAAATCACACTTTTTGTGGGTAGTGCTGGGTGGGGATGGAATCCAGGGTCTCCTACATGTTAGGCAAGTTTTACTCTGAGCTGCGCATGGAGGCTCCACTACCACCACACCCCATACATCCTCCTCATATAGCCTTGAGACTCCGTTCATAGATCAGCCACGCGCACCTACAGTCCACATGCTAATGTTTATAGTGTCTTAGAGTCACACAGACACCACAGTCAATCTCAGATGTCTTCGTTGTCTCGCATGAAACCTGTTTGTGTTAGCCCTTGTGGTTCCCCTGTCCCCAGGTTCGCTCCATGGGTTCTCTGTCCTAGAAGTCACCCGCGTGGAGTCATGGAACTGCGCAAATGTGAGACTGTGCCCAACAAAGGGAGGCTGCTCCCTGTAGTGGCCACAGGGGGCACCACTCAAATTCTGAGGAATCTCTGACTTGACTGCCCCGGGGACACGCCTGATTGTTCAAAATACAAGTTAAAACAACAACAAACCCAAACACTCCAGTTTAGGGTCGGGGTGTGGCTCAGCACTAGATAGCTTGCTCAGCATGCTCAAAAAATTAGGTCCCTGACTTTTCCCCACACCCCAGTCTCACCCTCCAATCCTGTCTGTTAGATACAGCTCGAGCACCTGAGTCACTGACTCTGCTCCTCCACTCATCAAGCCAGCATATCCCACTCACCCAGTATCCATTCAGTTATACCACGCAAATGTGTGGGACAGATCTGTTTCTCCCTCCTAATGGACACGCAGTAGGCTGGCATATCTGTGACTGCCCCATTCTTTGGATTCAACCATCTGTGCCTAGCATGTACAAAGTCTTGGAGTCATCACCAGTAAAGCCAGTCATGGTGGTGTACAGCTACAACCCCAGCACTCAGGAGGTGCAACAATGGGGTGAGAAATTCAAGTCCATCCTTGACTATATGGAGAGTCATAGGCTAGCCTGGGCTACAGGAGACCGTTAAAGGGAAAGACTGGGGGGAAGGAGGAGACCGAGTCTGAACCAAACAGGAACATGTGCACCTCCCCCCCCAAACCAGTGGTTCTCAACCTTCCTATGTGACCTGTCAATACAGTTTCACATGTTATAGCAACCCCCAACCGTAACATTATTCCGTCGCTACCTTATAACTGAAATTTTGCTAGTTATGAATCGTAATGTAAGTATCTGTTTTTCCGATGGTCTTAGACAACCCCTGTGGAGGGATCGTTTGACCCACAGTTTGAGTCACTGCCCCACACCATAAAATATAACCATTCCCATTATGTTGCACCTTGCATTATAAGCCACTCTAAGCCTGCTTCGTCGAGTTCATGGCAGGATGCATGTGGGTCACCTGAAAACACGAAACCATGTTCTGAGAGACCTGAGCATCCTGTGGATGTCGGTATCCTTGCCAGGGATGGGGGTGGGAGTGGGGGCTGGAAATTGCGAATTTTAAAAGATGAAGGGCTACCTCTGCTAATTAAAACAGAGATGCTTGCTCTGGAGCAAAGCCTTGGGCTAGGCCTGTGAACCTGAACTCTGCCAGGCAGCCCGCCATCACCTGTCTCAGGAGTCCTGTCAGGAGTTTTCTCTGGAGTTTGAGACACACTGCATATAGTCCATTTATCCACACGCCAATTCTCAATATCTCAACTCTCACGTCTCAGTCTCCAGCCACTGAGGGTCTCTGTGTCTCAAGAGTCACTTCCTGGGCTCCTGCTTTATAGAAGTCCTAGAACCGACTGTACCACATCTGCTGAGCCCTTAAAATGTGGATAGCCAAACTTAGGTGTGCTCTAATCCCACGCTGCTGCGTCTTGAAGCCTCTTATGGAAATAGCAGTATGCAAATGGCTTCATTGCTATTTTTACATTGGTCACACATTGAAAGGATAACGCCTGTGGAGAAAGCACGTTATTAAAATCAATTCTAGCCAGGCATGGTGGTTTGATAAGGTTTGGCTCCCCATAGATTCATGTGCTTGGAGGCTTGGCTTATGGGGAGTGCCGCTATTACGAGGTGGCCTTATTGGAGGAAGTATGTCACCGTGAGGGCGGGCTTTGACGTCTCCTATGCATCCAGTGTGGAATTCTAGTCTCCTGACTGCCTTCAAATCAAGATGTAGAACTCTGTGCTTCTCCAGCACCATGTCTGCCTGCATGCTGCCATGCTTCCCGCCATGATGATAAGCCAGTCCCAATTAAATGTTTTCCTTTTTCAGAGTTGCCTTGAGGGGCTGGAGAGAAGGCTCAGTGGTTGAGAGCATTTGCTGCTCTTCCAGAGGACCCAGGTTCAATTCACAGCACCCACATGGCAGCTCTCAACTGTCTGTAACTCCTGCTCCACGGATGAATGCCCGCAAAACACCAAAGGCACATAAAAATAAAAATAAATAAATCTTAAAAAAAAAAAAAAAAAGAATTGCCTTGGTTATGGTTGTTTCTTCACAGTAATAAAACCCTGAGACAGAGGTACACATCAGCATACTGGAACACTGAGGCAGGAGCATCTAGAGTTCAAGGCCACCCTGGGCTACATAAGAGACCATTGTTTCAAAAATGATCCCCAGTCAGTTCAACCAGTTTCTTTTTGCTTCCCAAAATGTAATTACTGGAAACAGTACTTCTGAGAGTCTTATTATGTAGCCTTATGGGCTTAGGGCTTAGGGCAATCCTCGGCTTTCTTGGTGCCATGTCACCACACCCAGCTCCTTTGTTACCATCTGAAGTGACAAGTGTCCCCTCTACTCTCCTGCTACTCACTGAACCCCCCAGGGGAGAGCGAACCCTCCCATGCATGCTGGTGCTCTCAGGGTGCTGTGATGACAGGGTCAATGACCTTATACCCCACCTACCGGCTCCCCAGCAGGCAGGGTGTGTATGAAGATGGTGGCCATATTGAGGACATTCTATTCCCCAGGGCATCCCAGCTTCCATCTGGATCCTCTGCCCTTCTCCTCCATGCAAATGAGGGGAGGCAGGCCCGCAGTGTGGAGCTGGGCCATTCTTTTTATCAATACATTGAGAGCATTAAAAACAGCCAAGGGCAGGCAGAGCATGGCAGGGCACTCCTTTAATGCCAGCACCTGGGAGGCAGAAGCAGGCTGATTTCTATGAGTTTGAGGCCAGCCTGGTCTACATAGTGAGTTCCAGGACAGCCAGGGCTGGGTAGAGAGACCCTGCCTCAAAACAAACAGACAAAAAACAAGCAAACAAACAAAAAAAAACCCCCAAAAACAAAAACAAAACCATACAGCCCAGGGGGTCTGTCACTGGGAGGTGTTCCTTCTGTTCTAGCCTCACCATCTTGATAGCACGTGGGCCCTTGTACAGAAAGTACGTCTCTGTTAACAGGTCTCAGGGGCACCATGTGGTCATGCAGCTCCTTGGTCCTGGGCAGCTGAGTGACCAGTGCTTTCTCCTAGACACAGGTTCTACACTGCCATCCAGGTGCCAAAATTCTTGACTTCCAAATAGGACACCTTGCTGATCTCATAGCTGACTCCACAAAGGCTGTAGCACCTCCCAGCTGAGGTTTCTCCAAGGAAGGGAAGCGGAAATCACCTAAGGACCTCATTCAAATACAGATTACAGCAGGCATTTAGGGCGAGCCCAAGACGCTGCATCATAGAGGTGTCCTCTATGTCGGTCCTAAGCGCTGCACCCTAGCAGCCAGGCTTTTAAAGCAGTGGTCTGAAACCTGGATGGACAGAACCATCTGAGAAGCTTCTAGACCTTGCATTATCAGGCCCCATCCCAGAGCAGCTGCCTAAGTCTCCCAGGGAGCCCAGTCTTTGATGTGTTCACAACCTCACAGGAGATTTCAGTGTGCAGCCAGCCTCAAGAGCAGCATCTACCTGGAAAATGACACATACAGGAGTCATCTGGGAGCCTTGATAAGCACCCAGAGCCTTCAGAGTCTGTGGTTCTAACTACCAGCACCACAGTACAGTTCATAGGTGGACCACAGCAAGGCTGTAGAAGCCAACTTCCTCTCAGCTAGTATCATCCGAATTAGAGTGGGGTCAGAGAAGAAAGCCAGCGTCAGTTTTAGTATGGTATTCAAATACAGCTAGAATTTCCTGAGAAGTAACCCAAAGCCGCATACCCCACCATGAACATCCAGACGGGTTGTGCGTTGCAAAGAGAGCCCTTTTACATCGCAGCTTTAAAATCTTTATTATCATCTCCCAGCAGGTGGCAGTAGAGAGTCCACAGACCCACCAATTCAGAGGCGACTTTGCAAGGACTGCCTGGCTTCAGGTGTCACAGCAATGCTGAGAAGAGCATTTGCCCTGTTCCTTAAAATATTCTTGTTTGGCAGGACAGGGTGGTGTACACCTGTAATCTCGGTACCCAGGAGATTGAGGCAGGAGGATCGCTGCAGATTCAAGGCCAGCCTAGTCGGCATAGTGATTTCCAGGTCACCCAGGACAATCCTGTAAGACTCTGTCTCAAACAACACTAAAATGTAAAACAAAATCCCAAAATTACTGCCCCTCAACCTCTGCCCCTGATCAGCAGCACTGTTTTGCAATTAGGGTTGGGGAACGTGTCAATAACCTCAACACTGTGAAGGATGTCAGGAGGATTGCCAGGCTAGTCCTGAGCTCAAAGCCATTCTGATTCAGTTGAAGTTGCAGGTATAAGCCAACATGCTTGATGCACAATTTATTGTTGTTGTTTTTTTTTAAAAATTGAGCTGCAAACACCCGAGACAGCAATAAACATTACAAATTATTTTTAATTATGTATATGGATGTGTGTATGTGCAAAAAAGTGCAATGCTCTGGGAGGCCAGCAGGGGGCATCAGATCCCCCCAATGAAGTTACGGGTGGCTGCAAGCCAATCAACAAGATGCTGGAAACTAAACTCTGGTCTTCTGCAAGAGCAGCAAATGTGCTTAGCTGCCCAGATGTCTCTCTAACCCCTTAGTAAACCTTACAGTGCACTTTACAGTGGCACATGGAGCTGCCATTACAGAGGGCACTTGCTCAAGAACTCTCTAGAAGTGAACCACACAGCTGGTCCTGTGTGCCTAGCTCCCTTCACCTGGCATGTTCTCTCCCCAGCTATTTATGTCACTGTACTGGATGCCTTTCTTGCTCTGTAGAATTGTATGTGAATACACTATTGCGTGTGTGTATTCCAAGTTTGCCAGACATTTGGCTGGTCCCATTGTGTATCTGCCCTATGGTGTTTACCACTGGTGGACATGCTTTGCTGTTAAGTCATGTACTATAAACCTTGCTTTCGTGTTGGACGTGTGAGCTCAGTTCTATAGCCCTCCGGGGACAGAGCTCATGGCCACAGTGTGCCTATTTGTTTAGTTTTAGCAGACAAGTCTCCAAAGACAGCTTGTCCACTCTGAGTTTTCACCTGCTGAGGCCAAGTTTTCTTAGCTTCCCCCCCCCCCCCCCCAATCAGTGCTGAGAACCAGCTAGCTGGCTCAGATCTTCCAGCATGGCCAGGCACCACAGGGACCGATGACAGCACAGCTCTTGGGTGGCATTTCTTAGACTGCCCTGGAAGGGGCTCTCCCTCTCACCTGCTCCCCTGATCCTACTCAGAGCAATTTACAATTTGGCCATCTGTTCCTCCCACCTGGCCTATGCCTAGAAAGAAGCATGTGAAACGCCACACATAGGCATGCCCCAGTGTGCGCACGGTGACGTAGAGGCGACCCAGGTCTTGAGAGCACATCTTTTGATTGTATACCCTTGTCAACACCTGTCCTGCTCCATAGAAGCTCCAGTTTCTCCTTCCCCACAGCATATCGTGTGGCCTCGGCTGGGTGGCTAGCCCCTGGCCTTTCTACTCATGGGACAAGAGGCCACCCAGGAGAGGAGTTATGTGTGGAGCAACCAGGATACTCCAGCCTTCGAGTCAGGCCTTGGGTCTGACTAGGCCCGTCACATAGAGCATCAGGTTGTCTAGGAGGGCAGAGGGAAGGGAAGAGGGGGCATATGATACATCAGGTTAACTCGGAACAGTGGGGACATCCACAGAAGGCCAACAGTTTGGAAAAGGATGGAAATTATTTCTCTGACATCAAGTCCTCATTCATCCTCCACCTTTTTTTTGGGGGGGGGGGTGTTTGAAACAGGGTTTCTCTGTGTAGCCCTGGCTGTCCTGGAACTCATTCTGTAGACCAGGCTGGCCTCGAACTCAGAAATCCGCCTGCCTCTGCCTCCCGAGTGCTGGGATTAAAGGCGTGCGCCACCACTGCCCAGCTCATCCTCCACCTTTTTTGAAACAGGGTCTCAGAACGTGGAACTTACCTGTTCAGCTAGGCTGGGCAGCCTGTGAGCTCCACAGATCTGTCTCCATCATCCTAAGTATTAGGATTACCCGTGTATGTACGGGACAGTGCCTGGCTTTGTATGTGGGTGCTGGGAATCCAAACTCAGGCCCTCATGATGCTTAAGTACCAAGCATGTGACCTACTAAGCTTTCTGACTTCTACCTTGCTCTAGCTTTGTCACAGGTCTACGTAGCCTAGGCTAGCCTTGAACTCCAGACCTTCCTGTGTCGGCTGGGATTACGGGCGTGTACTACCATGCTTGGTGACCTCTTGGAGACATACCTGAGCAGCAGTGGATGGCCAGGTGCTGGGCTAGGGCCCACTGCAACCCTCTGAATAGGGGCTTGGGTGTTTCCAATATGAATTCCAGAGGGCGGTGACACTGCCCTGACAGAAAGTCTAGTGGGAGGGCTGGTTGTCACAGTGGGTGAGGATGCTACTAGAAGGTGCTGGCTAGGGACTTGGTTTTTCAGGTCTCACAATGAGTGCGATAGGGCAGCCCTGTGTGACAGGCTCAGGCGCCAAGGTCAAGCACCCAGAGTGAGAAGCCAGTCTTCAGGTGTGTCCTGGCCCCTGCATGGGACCTCCCTCTACATCCCTATCTGCCCCCCACCCCCAACCACACAGCAAGACCAACTTTCATGAGTCACTTACAGTTTATTTTTGCCTGAAAGTATTTCACATCTCTTTGTACACAGCTACGTGACAGTATTTATTATTAACCATCAAGAAAAGCAACATTGCGGGGTGGGAGTGGGGTGGGGATGGGGGTGGCATGTCTTAGTTCTTTTTTTTTTTTCTTTTTAATTTTTTTCTTTTTTTTTTTTTTTTTTTAATTTTTTATTTTTTTACTTTATTTTTTTCTGCTTCTGCTTCTCTCTGCACCAGGGTGCTGTGAAGTATGGAACTGGGGTTGGGGTTGGAAGAAAGCAACGACAGAAATCAACAGAGAAACAAACACAAACCAGAACTCACTCCACACACACACAGGCACACGCACGGAAGAAAACCTGCCACGGAAAGGGAATTAAGACCGAGACTTGAACCCAAAGTCTCTGTGTTTGTTTGTTTTTTTGTTTTGTTTTTTTTGTGTGTGGTTTTTTTTTTTCTTTTTTAAAAAAATGAGGGCATAGTTGGGGGTGGGGTGGGTAATAAAGTCTACCTGGCAAAGTATAAAACAACCGAAGCATGGTCTCCATCGAATAAGATTAAATAGATATAAAACAATTAACATCGACTGGTGGGTCTGGTTTGGAGGTGCCGGGGAAGGGAAAGATTTGTGCTAAACCAACATAAAAAAGGATGGAGTTGGGGAAAGAGAGGGGGACCCCCAAAAGAATTGTCAAAGGGCTGTTTCTGTACAGTGAGGGCTTGGTAAGAAAAAGCCATCTGTTTGTAAAAAGAAATGAGGTTGGTCTGCCTCGGGGCACAAGGGGGAGGGGATGTCGCAGTGACGGAGTTGGTGGAGGGGAGGTGTGGACAGACAGGGGTCAGGTCAGGCTGGCTGGGTAGCTCTTCTCTCCCAAGAGACCATGCAAAGAAGTGGGCGTGGGGCATGCGTTAGTGAGCCACAGGGTGGGAAGGCCACAGGTTGCAAGTCTCAGTAGGGGACAGGGACAGCTTAAAAGGGGGTGAGGGACAACAGCAGGACCTTGGAGGACCAACTCTCCTATGGGGTATACATGGAGGGAAGGTTAGGGCCCTTCCAGAGTCACAGAAGCAGAGGAGGGGAGGTGTGAGCTACAATATGGAGAACCTATCTCTTTCCTCCTCTTCCCTCCCACCTTGATCCCCACCCACGAGGAAGCTGGAGACATCTGGAAATAACAGAGTAGCAAGTGGGCAGACTGACTGACCAGGAGAGCATTAGTATACAGAGTTCAGTAAGAAAAAAAGCAATCACATTTCTAAAGGCCTTTTTCCCCCTCTGTTGTTGTTTCCTTTAAAAAAAAAAACAAAAACCAGAACCACAGCTGACTGGTCCAGACAGCACTACACACCATGGGGGAGGTGGGGAGGGCAGGCAAGTAGGGGCAGGTGAGGAGGGAGGGCCGGTCAAAGACTTCATAAATAAGAGCGGGTCCCAGACCCGCAATTTGTCAACGTTTCTTAAATAGGTGCGTTATTTAAATCTTATGTACAACAAGAACCACTTTGCATAGCGATGGTGGGGACACAGGACGATGGGGTGACATGACTGGGTATTCCTGTCCCAATGATAGGGGCGAGATTTCCGATCGGTGCACCTCCAGGAAGAAAGTGTCCTCCTTCTGGCCCGAGTCGACAGCATCAGGCTGGATGAGCGCCCCCACACAAGGTATCACACAACAAAGGCAAAGAAAATCCACACAGGGATCCCCGCCCACCCCTCCCCTGCCCTCCCTACCCGCTGTTCCTCCTCTTGTTGCCACCAAGGCTGCTTTTGATCAAGGTCAAAGGTTCCAATATGAAGCTCTAAGAATTAGGCGGGGGCTGGGCGTGCTGAGGATTCCCCACCCCTCCCCCCTCTGCCCCCCCAAGACTCCCCCATCTACCCCGCAGCCAGGTGCTGGGACCACCCCGGGACCCACTGCTCTACGGCTATTAGTCAAGAGTCATTTTTTTTGTTTCTTTTTTTGTTTTTGTTTCTTTTTTGTTTTGTTTTGTGCGACGCCATCCTGTGCACACAGGGGGCTTCACCAGGCTTCCGTGTAGCGAACATCAACCTCCTTTAGATTAGGAAGCTTGGCCTGTTGGTGGTAAAAAAAAAAAAGGTACCTGGTCAAATACCAGCCATGTCTCTGACCACCCCACACCCTCTCTACTGGGAAGCTGTGGGCTCTCGGGGCTCTGGAAGGGGCTGGCAACCTTAAACAGAGCATAGGGCATAGGTGGCCTCAGAGACATTAGCAAGTGGCTACAGGAACCCCATCCCCAAATTAGATGGAGTTATAATTGCCCTGTGAGACTGGACTACACATCTGGGGTCCTGAGGCTTTTTTTCTGATGATCACAGCTAAACTGAGTCCCGTCTTTGGCTCCCCGGTGGTATTTAGGATTAACCATAGCATTCTGGGAAAGCCCTGAGCATCATGAAATAGACTGTACTTCCTAGGTCCCTTCCCACTGTTATGAGAATGGTCAGAGTGCGTGAGGGACCAGAACACACAGGCAGTCAACCTGGACTCCTCTTAGGTTCCTCTACCCTTAAACTGCAGTATGGTTTCACCTGATATTTTTATTACATTTATTTATTTGAGGCAGAGCTTCCCGTAGCCCAGGCTGGCCTCAAAGAGGTATGAAGCTAAAGATGAGACCCCTCACTTCTAATCCTTCTGCCTTCAGCTCCAAGTGCATACCAGGCAAGTGCTCTACCAACTGAGCCCACCAGCAGCCCAGTCAACTTGAAAGATTCTTCTTAGCTCCTCCTCTTTGTTCCTGCTGGCAGACTACCCTTCCAGCAGCTGGCTTTTTCCTTCAATGTACAGAGGCCTCTAACTCATTACAGTTTCCTGCCTCTACTTCCTGCCTTCTCAACACCCCTGCACACCCACCAGTACCATTCAATATACACGCATCTCCATGCACACACGTACACACACACACACACACAAGCAGCCTGCTCATTGTCTCTGCCCTGTGCCTAACAATCTTCAATGGCTTTCCCTGCCTAGGTAGAAGTGGCAAGCTGAGGCCTGTGGTCACCAGTACAAAGCTGAGAAATATCTTCAAGTCACGCTTGCTGTGCAGAAAGATACGGAAAGACTGCAGAGTGAACCATGAGCCGTGTGGGTTTATCAGAGCACGGGGCAGGTGGTCTCAGAGAACATAGACAGTGACAGAAGTCTGGCACTTAGCACAAACATTCTTCTTCAACAATCAGGTTGTCCCCAGATGCCCCAGGAGAGGAAAGATGGAGGATGGTCAAAAGCTAATATCACTGAGCCAGCATCATGTCCCTCCGGGGCATAAAAAATAAATAAGGGGGTGGTCAGACTGCTCAGTAGGTAAAGGTGTTTGCTATGCAAACCCAGTGACCTGCCCTGGAATTCACCTAAAGGTGGAAGGAGAGAAGTGACTACACACACACACACACACACACACACACACACACACACACACACACACACAAACACACACACGAGGAGGGGGTGGGAGCAATAATTTTTTTAAAATTTAGTAGGAACTAGAGAGATTAGCCATTGCTGCTCTTCCAGAGACCCAAGTTAGGTTCTCAGATTATGTCAGGTGGTCCACAACCAACTATAACTCCAGCTCCACAGAACCTGATACCCTCTGAGTGTACCCACACAGTGTTTCTCTCTCTCTCTCTCTCTCTCTCTCTCTCTCTCTCTCTCTCTCTCTCTCTCTCTCTCTTTCTCTCTCTCTCTCTCTCTGACAAGAAACATAAAAGGAGAGTGGGTTTCCCTCATAAGCAGCTGGGATTGCTTGATTCCGGTGGCTCTGTGGCTTTGGGGGACTTGAGTGCAGGGCACCCCGAGGGCTATGAATCTCAAACTACAGCATGCTCAGGTGCCCCCTAGTGTGTTTGTGTGTCAACACACAGATGCAGCTAGGTGTGGGCCCTGGGGCTACACTTCTTCCAAGCCTGACCCAATGCTGTGAGCACTGATCTGCAGAGGCCTAGCTCTACAGGTGTGGGCCCTTACCCCTCCCACTGTGGCTCCCCTAAGTTCTGTGCCTGCTGGGATTCAGTGACCTCTCTGGTCACAAATCATGGTAGCTGCTGTTTGGTACAGAAAGACTGGGCTGGACTGCATAGTGAACCATGTGCACAGTGAACCCTCAGAGCACAGGACAGGTGGTCTCAAAGACATTGGAAGTGGCTTAAGTCTGGCCACTGGGCTTGGCAGGTGCTATGTCCATGCCTGGACCAGAGTGCAAGCCCAGCTACGGGAAGACCAAAGACAGCAGTTGGTGGTAGCTGCAGTGCCACCAGGAGACCTGGGTGAAGGAGGACCCTGAACAAGAGCTTATGGGGACCTTCTGACAGCAGCTTCCAGGATGCTAGGGTGTCTCCGGGACCCAAAGCAGGGAGTGTTGAAGGCCCTGCCTCTACCTCCCTAAGAAGCACGTGTGTTCTGATGGATGACACATGCCAGCTGTCACACTCATGTTGTCCTCTCTGCCCAGTCAGCAGGCCAGACCCTGGAGAGCCTGCCCAAGCCTAGTGAACACACGGCCTGCTTCTACCCTGGCTCCCCTCCCACAGTTCATCTTCCAGACAATAGCTAAGGTCTTAAAACTAGGACTTGGTACCCCTCCAAGAGCCCCTAGGGGTGTCCTGACACTGGATAAAATCTAGTCCTTCTATGACCCATGAGGACTTCTATCAGCCTTCCTAGTCTCTTTCTAGCTAGGCTTGCTACAGCCAGGGCCTGCCTGTGTTCTCTGCTTCGGAACCTTTGCATATACACCCCCAACCCCCCACCCCCGGACATCCCAGGCTTCTTGTCCTTTAGATTCGACATTATGTGGCCTCTTTTTAGAAGGAGTGGTCCTTGGGTCCATATAGAGTCCCACTTCTAGGCTGTCAACTCTGGCTGCTTTTGTCACACACACACACACACACACCCTTTGTCTGGTCCTAGTAAGCCAGGCATTGTGCTGGAGAAGCATCTCTACCAGTGGCTAGGGAGGGAAGAGGGAGGCCAGGGCGGGAAGGAACCAGCAGGGAGAGCTTACCTTCAGATCCTCATAGGTGTCAGCCGAGAGCTTGGTGCTGTTCATATTTAAACTGCAAAGACTCTTCATGGCTGGGTAAGCACAGGCAGGCAGACAGACAGACAATGAGTCCACATGAAAGACTAGGGCAGGATGGGGACACTTAAGCCTACTAACTCTCAGTGTGGCTGTGAGAGGGATTTGTGATGGTGTGAGTTCAGCCATCATGACCGACAGGTAGGCCCACTTCATGCTCTGGGGTCTTTTCTTGGTCCCTGACCTCTGACCTTTCTCTCCCTTTCGGGTCTGGTCCTGCCCCCCCTGGGGATCTTGGATGCCCCCTGATACTGCTGGCTCACATCTCTGACTTTTGGTCTCAAGAACAAACATCAAAGTGGGGCTCACTATGGAGCCACACAGGTGCTTGCTGCAGTTGCATCCCAATGATTCCGCTGAGACGGCGAGGGGACCAGACAAGTGAGGATTCTACACTGTCGATTAGAATCCCCCCCACCTGCGATGCCTCCCAGAAAGTTGGCTCAATATCGTTCATTTTCCCATCTCAGAGCTCCCACCATGTAGAAGCAGTCTATAAGCTTACAGTGTCACACCCACCTCTGCAGTCTACTGTCACACTCTCTGCCACTTCCCAAAAGTCTGGCTATTTCACAGCTGAGCCAGAGGCTTCCTGTCTAAGCTATCAGGTTAGAAAACAGGGAAACTGGAACATGAAGATTCCCAGGCTCAGCTTCCTCTTGATCAGCTCTTTGAAACCAGCATCCCAGCCCCTCCCCCAGGCCCGTCACTAAATGCTTCTCAAGACAGGTCCAGGAGCACCTAGGGACCTAGCAGCACAGAGGTGTGTTTCTGCACAGCTAGCAAGGCTGCAGTTGCTGGGGGGTGGGAAGGGTGTGTGTGTGTGTGTGTGTGTGTGTGTGTGTGTGTGTGTGTGTACCCTAGAGAACTTTCCTTGCAAGTGGTTTGTGGTGGCAGGATGGAAGGCACAGGCTAATCTCATAGACTTCCCCCTTTCCTCTAGATTCCTAGTTCCCTGAGGGTGGGGGACCTCTCTGCTTGTTCTCAGTGCCTGGCCTGTGCTAACATGCAACAGGTCTGCTACAAAATGATTCTTAATGAGCTGCTCCCTTTCCAGGGTACCCAGGTTGGGGTTAGCCCTCCTGCTGCAAGCCCCAGTACTTACAGCTGAGGGCCAGCAAGCCCGCGTCGGTGACTGGGGTCTCACACAGGTTCAGCACCTGGAGCATAGTGAGGTGTTCCGACAGGAGCCGCAGGCCGGCGTCTCCAAACTGTGGGGAACATGGGTTCTTTAGCTTCTCCAGGCCTAGAGGAGGGGACCTAAGGCTGGGGGCAGGAGTATGTGTGTGTGTGAGGGGGGGGGGGATAGAATCTGGCTATGAGGTCATGGCCTTCTTTTCAGAGTTTCAGATCTAGTTTCTGACAGGGACACTGGGACATAGGCCAGGTAAGGGTCTCTCTGTGAGTATCTGGCCTAAGGCTCCTATGCCTTCTGAAGGCAGTGCTTGAGGGGTCTTTTCCAGCAAAAGAGGAACCTGTATATTCCAAAGAGCTAGGCCAGTGTACTAAGCTGAGACCCAGCAGGTTCTAAGAGAACACTCGTGTGTACACTTCTCAGTGGCAGGCTGGAGGGGCCTAAGGTGAACTGAGGTGAACTCTCAGGAGTCTGTGCAGGAAATGTCCTGGCCTTCAGTGTTCCCATCTGGGAAATGGGCACAAGGCCACTAACCTCCTCTTGTCTGGGGGAGTGGGTTGGGGTTACGTGTGTAGAGCAAGTGGCTGGGCCCTATGGGCTCTGGATAGAAAGGTGAAGTGGAAGGGGTGAGGAAGAGGGCAGGGTAGGGTGGGCACCTGCGTGGACCACAGATTGAGCTGCTTGAGAGAAGGCAGTTTGATGAGGTGCTCGGCGCAGGCACTGGTGACGTTGGTGAAGGCCAAGCTGAGGTTCTCCAGGTTTCCAAAGGAGCCAGAGCTCAGCAGGCGGGCCAGGTCCGCATCCTGCAGTGGGTGGCATGATGCTCAGGGCAGGCCGGGGTGTCTACCAAGTGGGCCTCAGCCCTCTGCCTTGTCTGCAGCCAACACTGTCTCTCTGACCACCCTGAGGGCTTCGTGTCCCGAGAAGCTGTGGGGTGGTGGCTCAGCCTGCGAGGTGACTCACAGCTTTGAGTCACAGCTGGGTTATAACCAAGACCAGCACCCCTCCCGAGCAGAGCGTTCACATGCACATGCGTGGTGTGTGTGTGTGTGTGTGCGTGTGCGCGCGCGCGCGCGCGCGCGTGCGCGCACACCCTCCGGCCAGCAGCTCCTGTTTTCCATGTCAATAGCCGGCCAGCCACCACTCTCAACTCCAAGCTGGCAGAGAGCCATACATGCCGAATGCCCTGGATTGTGAGGGTCTAGTCTTTGACTTTTAGCCGTCCCCTCAATTATAGCTAATTTCTCAGCATTCTTTGCAGCTAAATATGGCCAGGTACCGAATATGGACAGCCAGACCAAAAAAACAAAAAACAAAACAAAACAAAAAACAGCAAAACTTCTAGGAAGACAGTCTATGGGAGGGAAGGGAGGGTCGCTCCTGCCACTCCCTCCTTTCCTGCTGGCTGGGATGGAGACACCATGGCTGGAGCCTGAGCAGGCTTCTTGGTCCATGAGGAGGAAGCCGTGCTTTGAGGACAGGGGGGTAGCAGGAAATTAGATCCCCAAAGACTTCAGGAAACGGGAAAACGGTGGGCAGACCAGACCGTATGGGGGTTGTAAAAATCAAACCCAGTCCAGTGCCCATTTGCTATTGTTACCACGGTTACCAGCAACCCCTAGTATTCTGCTGATGTCACCAGTGATCTTTTGTCGTTCTCAGGCATTGGTGAAAGTCGCACACGCTAAACGGGTGCTCTACCTGCGAGCTGCAACCCCAGCTTCTGTATCAACAGGAAGCTTTAGTGTAACATCTTGATTGCGCTTGGTTTCCATTTCTGACCCTTCAGTCCATTTACCTCTTAGAAAAGCTGGCCTGCCTCCCCGTCCCAAGCTAGGCATGTGTGCTCCCCATCTCCGTCATCCCTCATCCCAGCAGCTGGACAGCTCCTCTTCCTGCTCTGCCCACCTATCCCACCCCATCCCACAGAGACTAAAATCCACTTACCGTGGACTTGGAGGGCAGTGTTAGCCTGGTGGGTCCACCTTTCCTTTGCTGCAAAAGAAACAAGACCAGCTGAGACACATGTCCGCTCTGTCACCAGCCGCACGAAGCCATGGCTACTTTCTCGGGCAGAAGACGCCATGGTAGCCACAGCACAGGCACCGAGCAACAATGGCAGAGATGAAAGTGTAGACGCTCTGATGGGAGGTCATGTCACCCATCCAATTCTCGGGGTAAGTGGCACCCACTTCTACCCAGAGTCCTGGCAAGCCATAGAGAAATTGTATACAGATGTCTCGTGGTGAGGCTGGTTACACCTGGGCTGTGCACACCTTTTGCCCAGAGCCATAGTGGGGAGGGAAGGGTGGTCTCAGGGTAAAGGACATACTCATGGGCCCGAGTGTGCACACATATACAGAGACAGCCTCTCAGCTAGGACCTGATACGACAATGACACATGGGCCCCTGCACCAAAGTGGAAGTGGGCTGTCTGACTTCAGCCTGCCCGCTTCACCTCTCTGTTCATCTAGAGTCACAGGAGAAGTACAGGGAACAATCCCCAACTCTCTGGGTGTGAAGCGGCGGTCACAAGGGGCTGTCCCATGCTCTGAGGACGGCGGGCGGTTGAGAACTTACCAGCTCCTTCAGCTCCCGCTGCCGGTCACATAGCTGTTCATACATGCGCTTGCCCACGTCTGTGCTCTCCAGGGTGGAGATGATCTGCAGCTGGGTGTCGTTGTTGTCGATGATGTTGTATTCCAACATCAAACACAGGATCTGCCAGGAGTCGGTGAGGGTGTGTCAGGGAATGGCCTGCCACAGGACCTTGGCACACGCTGTTTCCAAAGCTTGGTGTTTTCTGCTTTGGTCCCATGCTAATATCTCAACCCTACTTCCAGGGAAACTTGTTCCTTCTTGTAAGGTGGAGCCCTGTTCACAGCCCCTTGACTGATGGGCAGCTTGGGGACTGCTCTCTAGAGGACAGAGTGTGGCAAGGTGGTGCTTCCCAGTTCTGGCAGCTGTTATAAAAACCCTACTGCTCATGGGACAGGAGCTCTGGGAGTGTGTGGCATTGGGGAACTTTGTGGAGTACTGGGAAGAGGGGACAGAGTCAGAAGTGGCATGAAGTGTCAGGGCGTGTGCTCTTGACAACTTGAGCAGTGACTCCCAAACCACACAAAGCAGAGAAAGGCTGGGGCTGCCTCAGCCCTCCAGAGAAAGAAGCCTTGTGAAGGACTTCATGGGTTCCAATCCTCATGAGAACTCTAGAAGAAACAGCCCAGGAGGACCTGGCTACCCCTTGATCTGTTATATGCTCCATGTGCAGACGGCTGATACACAGTACTAGGTAATCAGAACAGAAACTTCTAGATGGCTATGATCAACACTGCAACGAACCAGCAACAGCCTGAGAAGGGCAGCTGCACACCCAGGAGGCTACGACCACACCTGCCTTGCCCACACTGCCTGCTCCTCACAGAGATCCCAAGCAGCGGTACCTGGGGACCAGGGCCTTACCTCTGCCATGGTCTGGTTCCCTCTCAGGGCCAGGAGCATGCAGGGGCCCAGTTTATTTTCTGCCAGTGAGAGCAGAAACTTTTTGGTCTTGTAACAGGAGCCCATAAGGATGTGCACCTGGGAGGTAAGAAGACTCAGGTGAAGCAACCAGGGTACCACTGCGGTGCTAAGACCCTCAGTACCAGCCCCGCCCCCTCGGTGGGCGGGAACAGGTGGAAAACCAGGAAAACAGTGACCCTCGCTGCTTGTGCCAACTGTCTTGTCTCCAGTGACGACCAGACTGTTCCCTGTGGACAGAGACCTCTCCCCAATGTGGAAAGTGGCTAAGGACGTCATGTGGAGTGACATAGGGCGTACGTGAGACTACACTGGGATGGGGTGCAGGCAATAGGCACAGTCAGCCAGGCAGGCAAGGCAGTGGCCGCTGGAGTTATCCAGGGGGATGGAGGATTAGCATTAAAGGGTTCAGAGGTAAAGCGGGTGAGGACAGAGTGTTCCAGTGATGGGAGGTGCTGAGGGATGCAGCACTGTGTACCAGCATGCTGGGATGCTCCAAGACGAGGTGTTAACATTCACAGTCTATTTTACTACAGTAAAAAAAGGAGCCCTCTTTTCCCAGCTCCCTTCCGGGGCTACTGGTATGAGGTCCCGTCAATTCTTAGCATTGAGGGTACTGGGTGGAAATTTCTAGGTAGTCCTTGCTAGGTCGGGGACAACGCGCCTGACTCACATGGCAGTTGGGCTGTTCTGTGCTCTGCTTTCTCTGTGATACCTAACCAAAAGATGTTTTGAGAGATCACCCACCCAGCAAATCCTGCTCCCTCCTGAGATATGCCGGGATTGAGAGTGTGTGTGTGTGTGTGTGTGTGTGTGTGTGTGTGTGTGTGTGTGTGTGTGTGTGTTGCATTTAGAGGTGACAGCACAAGAGCAGGGCTTCCCCAACCTGTCACAGAGGCAGAGGAGCCTAAACATCCTGTCACTTCATATTAAAAGCAAAAGCCCTCTGGAAGAGACAGCCTAATGCAAGGACCACTTCTCGGCCATGTGTCTCCATGGAAACAACACACTTGCATCCCCACGGCTGCTGCCTGCTTCCTTCCCTGTCTATATATTCTTCTGCCCCATCATTAACAACTCTGGCATACAAACGAAATCACTCTGGCGGGAGCTCACTCCTGAGTTCGCTCTCACATGGAGTCCCCGCATGAAGGGGTGGGGGAAACTCCACGCATTGCCATGGTGAAACTGTGACATCAGAGGAAGTCAGAGAGACGATGGTAAGCACGACGTGGCGCAAGCAGGCGGCTGAGCGTGTTTCTAGGTACACAGGACATTCAGAAAACAGGTCCAGGGAAGCAGGCGAGGGGCTTGGAGCAGATGCGTAAGGAAAAGGAGCTAAAAATAAGGCCCTTGAGGTGGTGTCTGAGAGAACACGCCTATCTATCGTCATTGCATAGATCTCTTTGCCAAATTCACTGTGGGAGCTGTTTACCCTGCAAACCAGTCCCTAGGAGAGAGAAAGAGAAATAAGCTGAGCCAAGTTGGGGTCAAGGAGTCCCTGGGTGGCTCAGTGAGAATCTCAGACCTGTCACTACACACAATTGCTTTGGTGCCCTGGAGATACCCCTCTTTGTCTTGTTTTACCTATGAGGAAGCTTGAGCCTAGACAGGCAAGTCAGCACGCAAGGACAACTAGGGGAAGACTGGGCAGTGACCTGAGTCCTGCGTGTAGTGGATGCCTGCATTTTCTCTATGTCACATGACCCCAGAAGAATGTTTGATCTAAGGATGGAGTTGGGTGTGTCAGGGAACAGGGCACCTGAGATCCCTTGTTACTTGGGCAGACCTTCAGTTCTGGGAAAAGAGGAATCTGTGTCCCTCTGCTACAGAAGAAGCCACTACCTCTAGACGGTAATCTGGTCCACAAAGGGCTTGTAAAGAAGTCTTGTCAAGCAAGCTACTAGACTTCTCTGGGCCTCGAGGTCCAGGTGTGATTCTGTGGCAGCATTGCTACATGGACTCAAAAGAGCTGAGCACAGGACTTAGCTGACACAAAGCTCTGGAGCAGTGGTTCTCAACCTGTGGGTTACAAGCCCTTTGGGGGTCAAACAACTCCTTTATAGGGGTCACATCAGATATCCTGTATACCAGATATTTATATTACAATTCATAACAGAAGCAAAATTACAGTTATGACATAGCGATGAAATAATGTTATGGTTGGGGTCACCACAACGTGAGGAACTGTATTAAAGGGTCGCGCGTTAGGAAGGCTGAGAACCAGTGCCCTATGGCAAGAAAGTACTAGAAACCACTGTGGATGCTTTAGTGACCTCAATACTTTGACCTGAGGTGGGGACGAGCACCCTGGGTCTGGCTCCCGAGCCTCTCATTGTGAGGACTGGCCAAGCAGGTGGCTCTGAAGTACCTTATGCCACGATGTATCTGTCCCTTGCACAGAAGGTCACCATAGCAACCAAGTTTGATCAATGGTTTGCGCGCGCACACGCGCACGCACACACACACACACACACACACACACACACACACACACACACACACACACAGAGGGCTGTGGCCTTGCAAGGCACAGCACCCCCAAACAGGCCCTGTCTCTATATTTGCTTTCTATGTTACCTCTTGGGTAGGTCACTTCCTCTCTCTGCACTTCCCAGAGCAGGGACAGGCTCTTGGCCCAGGTAAGCAGGAATTAGTGACACTCTCTGTAGTGGTTTGAGTATGTTTGGCCCAGGGAGTGGCACTATTTGGAGGTGTGGCCTTGGAGTAGGTGTGTCACTGTGGGCCTGGGCTTTAAGACCCTCGTCCTAGCTGCCTGGTATTCTGCTAGCAGCCTTCAGATGAAGATGTAGAACTCTCAGCTCTGCCTGTACCATGCCTGCCTGGATGCTGCCATGTTCCTGCCTTGATGATAATGGACTGAATCTCTGAACCTGTAAACCAGCCCCAATTAAATGTTGTCCTTATAAGAGTTGCCTTGGTGGCTGGAGAGATGGCTCAGCAGTTAAGAGCACTGACTCCTCTTCTAGGGGTCCTGAGTTCAATTCCCAGCAACCACATGGTGGCTCACAACCATCTGTAACGAGAATCAGTGCCCTCTTCTGGGGTGTCTGAAGGGCGCATCAGTGTACTCATATACATTAAAAAAAGAGCTGCCTTGTTCCTGGTGTCTGTTCACAGCAGTAAAACCCTGACTAAGATACTTTCCCTCTTCATGGCTGGCACTGTGCTGGCCAGAAGACTTGCAGGCAGGCCACAGTGTGCTGGCTGCTGTGTAACCCAGGATGGACCAGCCCAACACCCACCAGCAGCTTCCTGTGGTGACCCCACGTACCATGCTGGCAAACAGCTCCCCGTCATCATCACAGGCCACCCCTCCGGGGCTGTAGAGCTGGAACCAACCATCCTTGCCTGCCCGCACGCTCAGCAGACACGAGTGGACCTGTGGGCAGAAGACAGACACAGCGTCAGTTCTGAACAGTCTCAGGTACGAAGGTACTATGAATGGTGTCCAAGTCAGGCAGCCAGGAAATGCATGAACTTCCTTTAACTTCCCAAGCATTGGCCTCCACACTGCAAAGGCCAGTCATGTGTCTTCAGCCCCCTAGGACAGTCCTGAGGCCTAGCTGGGAAGCAGTCTGAGGGACACAGAGTGGGCTGACTGTGCCCGGTCTCCACCTATGTTTTCCTGGGTGGGTCACTTCCTCTTTTTTTCTTTTTCTTTCTGATTTTTTTTTTTTCTCCAAGACAGGGTTTCTCTGTTTAGCCCTGGCTGTCCTAGAACTTGCCATGAAGACCAAACTCAAGAGATCCACCTTCTGCCTTCTGAGTGCTGGGATTAAGATGTGAGCCACCATACCCAGTGTCCCCTCTCTTTTCTGCTTGGGTTTCTGAGCCTCTGTCCTCTGAGTCCTCTCTCTGGCTCTCTGTCACTCCCTGTCTGGGGCTGATCGATAACTCTTAGGCTTGGGGTAATTGCCTTCTTTTGGCCTATTCTCCGCCTTTCCTGTGTGGGCAGTCGTCCCTCTCTCCAGGGCTGGCCTGGTAATCTCAAGCTCTCTCTAACCCTGCTACGAGGTCTCATCCTCACCTCTTTGTCTGTCCATGTGTCCTTTTCTATTGATGGGTCTCTGTCTAGAGTAGGAATACTGTCAGGGCCCCCAAACAAGCCTTCTGTGCCTCCTTCCCAGAAATGCAGGTAGGGACAAGGGCATGGGTCCATGTGTGTGTATGTATGGGAGGGATTCCACCCCCCCATATGATCCCACACAGATACACACCACACCTACCCACTGTGATCCCACACATGCACCCACATATACACATAGCTTCAGGCTTAAGGAAAACCAAGATTTTAGCTGGTGACATTTCCTCATTAGCCTTTCTGCTTTCCCCCTGTACTGGCTGGTTTTGTGTCAACTTGACACAAGCTGGAGTTATCACAGAGAAAGGAGCTTCAGGTGAGAAAATGCCTCCATGAGATCCAGCTGTAAAGCATTTTCTCAATTAGTGATCAAGGGGGGAGGGCCACTTGTGGGTGGTGCCATCTGTGGGCTGGTAGTTTTGGGTTCTAGGAGAGAGCAAGCTGAGCAAGCCAGGGGAAGCAAGCAAGTCAGTAAGGAACATCCTTCCATGGCCTCTGCATCAGCTCCTGCTTCCTGATCTGCTTGAGTTCCAGTTGTGACTTCCTCTGGTGATGAACAGCAATGTGGAAATGTAAGCTGAATAAACCCTTTCCTCCCTAACTTGCTTCTTGGTCATGACGTTTGTGCAGGAATAGAAACCCTGACTAAGATCTGTACATGGTTTGTGAAACCTGTGATGGAGCTAGAACTTTCTAGAATGAGGTTTCCCCACCGCAGCCTGGAGACCGTACAAGAAGCAAGAGGGATGTTTACAACACATGGTCTTGGTTCGACCAGATCCAGGGAATCATGGGGTTAGTGGGAGCAAGCCTTGTAGGCAAGCAGGAGGTCTGGGAACAGTTCCCCTACAGCATCTAGACTTTCAAACTGAGAGACTGGGTCACAGGTCATGAATGTATGCTTCTGGGCACGGCCAGTGTGCCCTTACCACATCTGGCTATGTGGTATGGGAAGTTAGTGACTTAACTTCCATTTTCCCAATTCTGAGAGGACGTGTGTGTGTGTGTGTGTGTGTGTGTGTGTGTGTGTGTGTGTGCTTTTCTTTTTTAGTTTTTTGAGAGCATTTCTGTTTCTTCTGGCTGTCCTGGAATTAGCTCTGTAGACCAGGCTGTCCTTGAAATCAGAGAACAGCCTGCTCTGTCTCCCAAGCCCTGGGACTAAAGGTGTGTGCCACCACTGCCTGGCTTGGGGGGGTGATTCTGAAGTCCTGAAGGGATAAGAATGACTTCCTCTTGGGCTTGTAAGGGTTAACGGGGAGCATGCAAGTGTCTGACATGGGGCAAGAGCTGAATCTGCCCTTGGTTTTCTGAAGCTTTTGTGAGAGCTCAGAGTTTAGCAATAATTCCTTCCTTGGCCCAGGGACCCCCACACTAGCAGCACAAACACAGGACCACAAAGTTGACTGGAAGCTGATTAAGCTTTCCATGGAAGATCCACTAAATCTTAAGCCATGTGGCATGGGGACACTGCCTGCCAAGTGACAGTCTAAGACCACATCCAGGTGGCTCCACACGGGGGAAAAGAGGCTCTGTCTGCACACAGGGCCTGGAGCCTGTGTAATCTCTACTAAGGATCTGGTGACTCAAGGGCCTGTGCAAGGAGACCTAAGCCCTAAAACTTTCTTTTCCTACTGCAGAAAAAATGCTCTTTGGGCTGAGGCAAGGCTCAGTGTTTGCTTAGGTCCCATCTCCAATAAACAAGTGGAAAAAAAAGTAAAAAAAGAAAAAAGCTTACTTCCTGTCTTGGATCTTCTGCAAACCTCTGAATCACGTACTTCAGCTCCCTGGAAGGAAGAGGAGGGAGGGTCATTTGCAGGCCTAGGTGGACAGGGAAGGGTTAGAGACGGATGGAAGAGAGACCAGGAGCAGGTGGGGGTAGACAAGGTAAGACACATGGGAGACTTCCTAGCAGGGTTTGAATGTGTGTCACAGGGAACCACTTAGGGGGTGCTTCTGCAGTCTCCAAAAATGCACATGGACCAGAGAACGGGCAGGAGGAGGCTGGCAGTGGCTGGGGTGTGGTGGAGACCGGGTATAGGGGACACTCACAGCAGGAGAAGGTGGGGTGGATGCCTCTGGCAATACTCACTTTGTGAACTTCTCGTGTGCGAGAGCTCTGTACCAAAAACAAAGAGACAGGCAGTTAGAGGCCTTTGATGCTCGAGGATCACATGTCCTCCAGGGACATCTAGACTTTAGCTCTGATTCAAAGACCGTAGAGAAAACTGACATTTGTGGGTATCAAATGCACCCCTCCTTTCACAAGGTGAGGATCACAGTAACACGAACAGGCTGAGCCACCGGTGTCCCCAAAGTCAACACCAGGCCCACACCTGTCAACTGCAGAAGTGCATGACTGTGTTCAGGCACACATGGGCTCCAGGGACCCAGGTGTGTTTGTTAATTGTTCCACAATTAAGGCGAGGCTGCACTAATTACCAGCGTACATTGCCAGGCAATCAGGGACCATTCTTCCAAGTGAATTGCATCATGGGCCACTGTCAAGCGGGTCCCAGGGCCTATGGGGACAGCTGCTGTAGCCAATGATGCCACAGGCAGAGAAGGCTCTGAGGAGTCCGATTTCTCCAGTCTCCATTCTTGAGAGCCCTGAGGGAACTAGCCGGCCAGCAAATGGGGCAATTACTGGGTGTAATGTCCCCCTCAGAGGAGCTGCATTCATAAACACAGGTTCACTAATGGGCTCTGCAGAGAGCCCCAAGTGCCCCCCAAGGCCTAGCAGCTTCCAATCTGTCAAAACAGACCTGCAGGCATGTGAGGCCCATGGCTGAGCTGAAGCTCTCTGTAGGATGTGATCCACCACACAGCAATGCTTCCCGTGGTGAATTCCACGTCAGTATGACAGTGGGCGAAAGAGACACAGAGGGTCCATTTCTGGCCACATTCAGAGTGTTGTTAGCTAACAGCTATGAAGGCTCAGTATGTACAGCTAACCTTCCCCTGCACAGCCCTGAAATGGCTCCATATGCAGTCTCTCTTCTTTTTGCTTCTTGGTTCTTAGAGATCGACCCCAGCATGCTGCACATGCTAGGTGCACACTCTGCCACCAGACTACCTCATCAGCCTTTCCTCCCTCTTTCCTGTCTTCCTTCCGTCTTCTGCAGACAGGGCTTTGTTATGTAGTTCAGGGTAGCCACAAACTGGAATTATAAGCAGTGGTTCTCAACCTCTGTGTTGCGATCCCTTGGGGGTTAGGGGGACCCTTTCATGGGCGTCGTATATCAGATATTTACATTACATTTCATAGAGGTAGCAAAATTACAATTATGAAGTAGCAACAAAAATAACTTTATGGTTGGGGGTCACCACAACATGAAGAACTGTATTAAAGGGTTGCAACATTAGAAGGTTGAGAAGCTGTGAATTATATAGGTAGGCGCCGCCCTGCCTAGCACAGTGGTTATATTACCTGTCAATGTTTACTGTTCCCCAGGGAATGGGGGGGTTATTATTGTCCCCACGTGTTGTGTAATACAAATCGTTAAGGTGACTATAGGATAGGCATGGTAGAGATATGGCTCTGGCCTCTTCTGAGGTTAATGAGTCCTATGTTGCTGCCATGAGGCCTGTCCCTACCACATTCCTGGTTTTTCAGAGATGCCCTGAGCTAGGCCACATCTCCATGTCTTTCTTGGCTGTGGGTCCCAGCACCCTCCTCACCCCCACCTTCCCACCACCGTGACACTGTGAGCCCCTTAAAGTGACATCATCATTTGGTTCTCCTCCCATTTGGGCGGGGCCTGGGGGGACTTACTCTTTGGGGAATGGAATGGGTTGAAGCAAGCTGGCCAGAGACGGTCTCCAGTCATCGTAGTCAGACCTAGAATGAGAGAGGAAACCCGTGAGGGGTGGTCAGCAGGGAGAGGATTTCCACTTGCTATCCTAGGTGGCCATAAGATAGAAGTGTCTGGGGTTAGCACACAATAGGACTCTGTTTCACCTATTTCATAGACAGTAGCCATAGCACAGCATGAGTCAACAAAGAACATTCCAGGGGGGCGGGGGGAGGACAGACGGACTATCCAACTCCCCAGGATTGCGTATCCTCCTTGCTCAGAACTGAGACTTTCTCTGTCTTCGTTCATGACCCTTTGAGGCTTCACTGAGGGTGAGGGGCTACTCTGGGTCTCCAATCCCTAAATCCAGGTTGATGTCTGAGCCCCTTATGACCTCAGAGTGGGACACATCTGGAGGGAGAGCCTTTAAGGAGGGGTAACACAGGGCCACTAAGTTGGGCCCTGGAACCAATTCAAATGACGTGAGAAATCTGTACACAGAAGAGGTCCTAAGAGGACACAGAAAGGGCACCAGGGCCGATAGCCCTGCCACACCTGCACCCGTCTCCTCAGAACGAGATACTGTGGTCCCAACCACACGGCCTATGACATCACAGCAGTACAAGTACACCTGTCCCTCTTGTCTGTGACTGACCAGACTCAAGGGGAAACCTACAGACTGATTCAAGAAAAAAAAAACAAAAAAACCAAACCAACCAAGCAACAAACCGCAATTTGGACCGTTGTCCCCAGTTACCAGAAAGGATTTTCTTTTTAGACAGGGTCTCGAGGCTGGTGAGGTGGCTCTGATGGGTAAAAGGTGCATGCCCCCAAGCCTGACAACCCAGGTTTGAATCCCAGAATTTATATGGTGGAAGATGAGAACTGGGCCCTGCAAGCTGTTCCCTGACCTCCACATGTATGCTATGGCATTTAAATGTTCATCTCTCTCTTTCTCTCTCTCTCTCTCTCTCTCTCTCTCTCTCTCTCTCTCTCTCTCTCTCTCTCTCTCACACACACACACACACAGACACACAGACACACAGACACATACACACATTGCAGGGTCTCATGTAGCCTAGTCTGGCCATTTGATACATGGCTGAGGATGACCTTGAACTTCTGATCTTCTTGCTTCCTGGTCCTGAGTGCTGGGATTACAGGCCTGGGCCACCATGCCGTGTCCATGTGGAGGGTGATATAATCCAAGCGTTTCAACACACTAGGCAAACATCCCCCCAACACACAGACACTCCTTTTCTTGCTACTGGACCCCCACCGCTCTTTTTCCACTGGACCTGGCTGGCAGTCACAATATAATACTCAGCATTTCCTACACACATCATGCCGAGAATTTCACATTTCCACTTGTTTGCTTCCTGCAAACACACAACGACGTAAGCAGCATCCGCGCCATTTCAACAGAAGAGGAAACCCAAGGCTCAGAGAGGTTAAGCAGACTGCTGGAGCTAACACAGTCCTGACTGAGACTCCAGACCCTTGGTTCTTACAGGAGCTAACTTACTACCATCAAGACCTTACCCAGAGCAGATATCTGTGTGGTAAGGAGCTCATATCTCAAGCAGAGACACAGGAGAGGGCCACAGTGCTGGGCCACATGGAGCCTTCACTCCTGCGAGGTGCACCCTGGTGGCAGAGTAAAGCTATTGCTCAGAGAATGAGTGACCACAAAGTGACAAAGGACAGGTGCTTCATGTTCTACTTACTCCCCCACAGAGCAAATGTGGCTAAGCATAAACATGCGTCAGGCCCTGGGAAGAGGCTGGCTGAGGGAGACTGCAGAGCAGAGACATCATGAGGGAGATTTCAGCAAGGTCTCAGTCTGATGACGGGTGGACCCCCGCCCTCCCATGTGGGAAAGCTTCCAGAGAACTGTGGGAAAACTGAGGCTCGGAGATGCATTGTGACTTTCTACAAATCTTCGCTGGTAGTTGAGGTGTGGTTTAGGTACCCCTAAAGCCATGACTACATTCTCAACCCCCAGCACCTACACTGTATTTATACCCAAGTCCCCAACACTGGGTTTGACAGCTTTGCTGCAGAGCAAACCTCAAGGTAGCCTGTTCTCATATCACAAGGCTCATGGGTTCAGCTGCTGGGTGAATGGCTGGCCCTGAGTCCTAAGCCGTATTTTTGGTCTTCTTTTACATTCAGAATTCAGGCTTCCTGCTGTTATCTGCACTAATGAGGGTCCCACATTATTTTTCCTTCTTGTTCTTCTAGTCCCGTTCAATCTGTTTGTTTTTTATTTTGAGATAGGGATCTCATGTAGCCCAGGCTAGCCCCAAAGTTGCTACGTAACTGAGGATGACTTTGAACTCCTGGTCTCCTGCCTCTGCTTGTCAAGTGTTGAGATAACAGGCTTGTTCCACCATGGTCGGTTTATGCAGTGATAAGAGTGGACACCAGGACTCTGTGAACATAAGGTAAACTCACTACCCACTCACACCAGTCTAACCCTTCTGATCTTAACACTGCTGACCTCCTGCCTGCCTGTGTGATCTGCCCATCTACCTGGGTTTCCCATAGAAATAAAGCCTGCTGTTTTTCAACCCCTCCACAAAACAAATACTTGCTTCTAACAAAGTATGGCTTAGATAACCCTTGGCTCTAGACTATTCCCGACATACCGCCCTCCAAATGAACCCATGATAAAGACTTTGGGACCCAGCTCACACCCTGAGAAGGTTCTGAGGAAAGGCCCAGAGGCTGGACAAAAACATGAAAAAGAATTGCCAGAAGAGTCTGGTAGTGCCAGATAAGTCTGGGCAGTGTTATGGCTGACATCTAGGCACGCACTGTGCCCCAGACTGGGCTCAAATTTGTTCACATCATCTCCGGAACACCCACATGAAGAGGGAGGGGCGGGATGTTTGGGTTCAGGTAGCCGGAGGTGAGTGGGGCATGATAGGGCACTAGCCCGCTGCCCTGTGCCAACCGAGGGTATCCGAGTTCAGAGGTTGCAGGGATGCATGCTCGCATGTGCCTGTTCCCTTGGTTTCTTCCCAAGGGGGTGGGGGTCATCCATATTTTGCAACTAGCTTGCCTTCCCATGACGAGGTCACCTCCACCCTTAACTGACTCATGGTCTTCAGCACACTGAAACGTGACTTCCTGTGCAGCGTTAAATGCGTGCCACGGGCGGTCTTCCATGGCCCTCCTGGTCAGTGGGTGTCACTGTCACCAAGTTATAAACACAAATGCTTGAAATGTTGGCATCTCAGCCTGGATCTCAGGTCAGAGCTGAGCCTTGAACCCAGGATCCTGGCTCCTGCCTATGTTCTGCCCACTAGACAGCCCAGTGCCTCACCAGAAGGTGACCAAGCTCATATCGCAGAAGAAGGCTACACTAGGGTCTTTTTTCTTTTTCTTTTCTTTTGTTTTTTGTTTTTTTTTCGAGACAGGGTTTCTCTGTATAGCCCTGGCTGTCCTGAAACTCACTCTGTAGACCAGGCTGGCCTCGAACTCAGAAATCCACCTGCCTCTGCCTCCCAAGTGCCGGGATCAAAGGCGTGTGCCATCACTGCCTGGCTCTTTATTCTATTTTTAAAAAAAGCCTTGCAAAATAAAATTTGGAAGTTTGGGGAGATGGTTTAGAGGCTGAGGTGTTTGCTGAATAAGCATGAGGTCCTGAGTTCAAGAACCCAGAACCCATGTAAAAAGCATGTTGTCTGTAACCTTAGTGCTGTGGTGGTTGGATCATGGAGGCTTGCTCCCTTCCAGCCTAGCTCCAGATATAGTGAGACTCTGTCTTAGGAACAAGGTAGAGAGGGACAGAGCAGGATGCCCAATGTCTTCCTCTGGACTTTACATGTGCACATGACACACGTATACCAGACACATATACCACGCACACAGTACGATCTGTTCTGTGTAGAAAGGCTATTAGAGAACTCAAAAGAGATTCAGACACCCAACTCAGAACACGGTGGATGGAGGATAGATGGACAGACGGACGGACGGATGGATGGATTGATGGATGGGTGGGGACCCTGAAAAAAAAACCCCAGGCTCTCCCTACTGCAGATCCCAAGCTGGTCTGGCCAATTCAGCCTACTCCAGGCTAACCCAAAGTAGATCAATCCTGATGTGTCTTTGAAATAATCCTTACTCAAGGGTCTCCAGGCTTCTGTTGACTTTTTAGAGGTGTTGTATTCCAGCGATGTAAAAGCCTGCCTCGGCAACTTATAACAGATAAGAACAATGCACTGGCCGGGCAGTGGTGGCGCACACCTTTAATCCCAGCACCTGGGAGGCAGAGGCAGGCAGATTTCTGAGTTCGAGGCCAACCTGTTCTACAGAGTGAGTTCCAGGACAGCCAGGGCTATACAGAGAAACCCTGTTTCAAAAAACAAAAAACAAACAAACAAACAAACAAAAAGAACAATGCACTGACCAGATGGCCATACAGAACATTCTCCCTACAGCCAATGGCACGCCCAGAGTTCTGAGTGTGGCTTTCTTCACCCTCACAGCATCCTGTGAAGTGATGTCTTAATTCTACAGCATACCATCTTCTCTTCTTTTTTCTTTTATTGGCTTTCTTGAGACAAGAACTGTTTATGGCCCTGGCTGTCTTAGAATTCACTATGTAGACAAGGCTGGCCTTGAACTCACAGACCAACCTGCCTCTGCCTCCTGAGTACTGGGACTGAAGGCTTGCACCGCCATGCCTGGCTCCATCTTCTTGTTCTTAGCTCCCATCTGGACTGAACTTCACTACAGTTCACTCTCACCAAGAACCACAGTACAACGGAGAAAAACGTCCCATCACTGAAGTCTCATAGCAGCCCCCCCATAGAGGGTGAAAGATGAGGCAGCTGAGGCCTAGAGGAGATGGGGTATTGTCTTATGTTACTCAACAGATAAAGCTGCGTCTGTTAGACACCGGCACCCTTGTGTGATGAATGCCATAGTGTTCTTTTCCTAAGTTGTCAAGAAGTTAGCAATGTACTTTACCCTGACTCTATCTTAGGACAGGAAACACTACGCTATGACTGGTGACTCCCACACACTGGGTGTCCGTCTGTGTGTCTGCTCTTGGCTGGAGCTACAGGGTTGAACTTAGAGAGGCCATATGAACAGTTCATGTCACAGATTTGTTAGTGGCACCAGATTCACCACCCTAAACCTGCTTTCCTAATGCAAAACACACTGGAGCCCTCTGAACTGCAGGTGGTTGTTGAGATCTAGCAAGTCTGAGGGCCCAGAGACCAGAGATCTAATAGTCAACTTGGTGGGACCCTTCCTGGCTCATCAGACTATTTTAACCTGGACATGGCCTCTGACCCTGACCCTGGGAGCTGCGGCAAGCAGGAGGTCTGGCCAAGCAAGCGGAATAGAGCATCCGATCATGAACGTTTGTAAGGGAGTTAACTTCTGTCAGTTGTGTGATGTCTCTCAGGCCTGCAAAGAACCCAGATGGCCTGGGGCCCATGGGAAATAGCCCAAGGCAGGCAGCTCTGGCCTGGAAGGCTGCTACCAGGAAATGTAGCTCACAGCAGTCCATAGCCAAGGGCCTGGGAGCGCGGTGGGTTTGGTCAGGAAAGAAACGAGACTCCTTCCTGTCTTACAGAAACCCAGAACTGAGCTCAGTTCTCAGATGCTCGAATGGATCCATAGATTGAGTTATACCCTCCCTTGGCCTCAGCTGAGGGTGACAGAGTCTGGCACTGATTTTGGCAGGCCCCTTAGTTCTTTCAAGGGCAACAGGAAGTATAGACAGATTATTGCTGCCTTCATAATATCCTGTACTACAGGAGGAAGTACGTCACAGAGCAGTAAGTGCCACCTGGGGAACATGTACCCAGTTCCAAGTGTAACCATGTACACACAATCAACTCCAGACACTATGGTACTTCTCTGAGAACACGGAAGACCCCACCATGTCCCAACCCCTGTTCTGGTTTACAAGTCAGGTGGCTGGAAACAACTCCACCCCCTGAGCCCTCACTCAGGTTGCCCTGTGCCCATGACTTAGGACAAAGGCTAAATGGCTGGTGATGTTGCAGGGTGCTGGAGAACCGCGACCCCCACTCACAGACACACTTGCTTTTTTGGTTTGTTTTTGAGACAGTGTCTCATTCAGTAGCTCACGCTGACGGCTGACCTAGTACCCACTATATATAACCCAGGCTCCCCTTGAGTTTGCAGCCAACCTCCTGCCTTAGCTTCCCTAGTACTGGGACACACTTGCCTCTGCACAAGTTTGCATACCTAACTCGAGCATGCACACACACCCACCCCTGTAGGACTCAGGCTGGCTGCAGGACCGGCCTCCCAAACCCTGCCCTCCCCATGGTGGGTTCCAGGGTACTCACAGCAGCTTGAGAATCTCCACGTGGCAGCCGAGCGTGCGGCCAGCCTGGGGGCCCAGCTCAATGCTCATGGTACCACATGCTGGGCTGACCATGAGACAGTCAATAAGGTTGGGTTCGCTGTCGTTGCCCGTGCTGGCTGTCAGCGCCGGCTTGGCAGTGCTGGTGCGCTCCACTTCCACGTGGACCTCGCTGGAGGCCACGACCACCGACTTGAGCCGTGGCTCAGACAATGTGGCTTCCTGAGACACCAGGTCCGGGCTGGGGTGCAGCAGGCGCAGAGGTAAGGTGGGCTTCCGGTCACATGGCTGCTGGCAGCCGTTCCGGATCTCTTTCAGGCTGGGGGAGTTGTCGCGGCTGGACAGGGAGAAGAGAAACAGCAAAGAGTGGGTGGGGGTCAGCCCTGGCAGCTGGAAAGGGCAGTGCTGAGCAGAGATTAATGAGTCGCTCTACACTTGGAATGCTGAGGCACTAGTCTGGGCTACCTAGTGGGTCTCTGTCTCAGAAAAGCAAACTGTAAAAACACACAACAGCAACAAAACCAAACAAACAACAAACCAGAAGGCCATTGGTGATACAAGCCTCCTGAGTGCTTATACATCAGCTCGGTCGGTTTCCCTAAAACCTCTGTAACAGGGCCACAATAAAGTGCAGCTGCCATGAAGTCCATTAGGAACAAAGAGGTGGAGGCTTGGCTTGGGGTACTCAGCTCAGTATGAGGAGCACTGGATCTGGAGTCCAGCCCGGCTGCTGACCTCCATAACTTACCACAGCCCAGCACAGTAGACGCTCAACAGATACCTGCTCAACAAGTAAACACTGGCATACTCATAGCAAGGCCACCCCCCCTCTCTGTGACAGCCGCCTAGTACCTGGCACAGCCGTACCAACACCGACCCAGGATCCTTCCTGACACACCTGTGACACCTGAGGGAGTCCAGTCCTGCTCCCACTTGTTTCCTGAGGTGAAGCTGTCCCTCCTACCTTGATGCCACCATATCCTTCAGGTGACATTCCCCATTTTATTGCGTGCCCCAGCCAGGTGAGAGAGCATAGCATCCACCTTCCTCCTGGGAGCCCACAGCCCACTACTATGGCTCCCAAGACCCACATTCTGGCGAGCCTGGAACCTCCAGGGGTCTTTTCAGGGCTCGCCTCTAAATTCAGGCCTCTTCAACTGTCTGGAGGTATGATGCTTGCGCTTGAGGTGTCACAAGGAGGTAACTGAGGAACTGGCTTTTTGGCCACAGTTGCGTAGAAAATGTGAAGCCAAACACTGATGTTTGGAGCTTTATTTAACAGCAGGGCTTGTTAGAGCCTTGACTTGAGAAAGCCCCTTTCAAAGTTACCCCTAATTCCTGGGATAGCATCCTCATCAGCTCTAGGGCAGGCTACTACACACAATTGTCAGGGCTTCTACAAGACTGAGCACGACACCAGGGGTGGCCAGGAACTGCTGCTTACTGGGCTGGCAAGATGGTTCAATAGTAGGAAGGTTTGCACCTACGCCAGACAACCTGAGATTGATCCTTAGGCCCTACATGGTAAAGGTCAGAATGACTTTTTTTTAAAAGTTGTTTTCTGACCATGCAAGCCTCTCACAATAAATAAAGCCAATGAACAAACAGATGTAAAGTGCTTTAAAAAAGAAAAAAGAACGAGCTACTTGCTCAGGTCCTCAAACCTGTCACATGTGCTGTGTCCCCAACAAGAAGCAAGCACGTGCACTGTATACTGGTGTGCAGGGCTGGGCCTCACTCTGGTGGTCCACGTGGCAGCTCCAGGGCCATGTGCAAAACTTTCAAGGAGACTCAGGGAAGGCCTGAATCCATTTTGCACCTGCCGTGAGCCAGGGCTGAGCACAGCCCACTGAGGGCGCTCAATTTTGGCTTTGCTGGGGGAAAGCAATCACTTGCTTCTATAAAGCTATGAACTCCATAGTGGGCGGAAGCTGCATGTGGTCTGAGAGGCGGGGCCTGTGGGTATCCATGGGCTCAGACCTCATTTGCTCTCCCGTGCTCAGCGCTCCGGCTCCCTGTTTGCCTCTGCTGGGGTCGAGGAGCAGATTTTCAAGGCCTCTTGGCCCTGCTCGGTGATTTTCCAGACAGCCACGTTAACCTGGGTCAGGCTGTCTGTTCTTTCAAGTGTGGGAACATCGTGTGCTCACCAGGAGTGGTGCAGAGGCCTGGAGGACACTGGGAAGGACTGACCAATGGGTCAGGAGGAAACAACAACTTGGCAGAACCAGGCCTGGAGGAAGGGGGAGCCATGCCATCAGCTGGGACCCCCAACTCGAGGGCTCCCAGGGGCTCAGCTGTGCACTACTGGGAGCCAAGGCCAGTCTGTGTGGGAGGAAGGACAATCTGTCTTATCCTCCTTCTGCCTTCTTGACAGTTCCTCGTGACTGAGGCCCTAAGCCCATCTCTCACCCTGCAGCAGTAGCAGAGTGGTGGCTGGAAGGGCAATCCCATGACAGCCCTCCCCTACTTAAATTGTCGGTTGGCTTGCCCATGTTCTTGGAACATAACCCAGGCCAGCCTCCTCTAAAGTGTGTCCCCCTGCTCAGCATCTGTCTGGGTCCCTCATCCACATGCTGAACCCATGCTTACTTCTTATTACTAGTGTGTGTGTGGTATAGTGTGGGCATGTCTGTTTGCATGCACATGGGTGCACGCATGTAGAGGCTGGAGGTTGATGGTAGGTGTCTTCTTGGATTGCTCTCCACTTTATCTATGGAAACAGTCTCTCCCGGTCGGACCCAGAACTTACCCATTTCCCTAGGCTGGCTAGCCAGCTTGCTCTGGAAAATCTACCACATCCCTAGGATTATAAGTAGCTACCAAGTCTACTCATATAAGCTTAGCTTTTATGTGGGGATCTGAACTCTGGTCCTCACACTGGCATGGCAAGCACTTTACCTGCTGAGCTCAATCTGCTATCAATGCCAGCCCTGGGGAATCCCTTCCTCTTCAGCTTCTCTGTCTCTAGTCTTAGCTACACTAGTTTCCCTGGGTTCCGGCTCTGCGGGGACCCTCTGTCCATGAGGAGACCCTGGGCTTTAATAAGCAAGCAGACTCCCGAATCCCCAGCCAAAAAAGTCTGCATGGAACTTCAGCAGGCTGAATGGTTCTGCAGCAGGTGTTCAGGGAACATGGATGGAACAACTGCTGTGATCACCGGCAACCCTGTCACCCCTGGGCCATTACATACCCTGGTCCCTCTGCCTGGGTGCTCCTCTTCCTGCTTCCTGCCTCCCTAAGTCTGGCGGGTCTTGTCTTCAATAGCATCTTCCTGAAGGGCCCTTCTAACTCTCTTTTCTTTTCTTTCTTTCTTTCTTTCTTTCTTTTTTTTTTTTTTTTCAAAACAGGGTTTCTCTGTATAGCCCTGGCTGTCCTGGAACTCACTCTGTAGACCAGGCTGGCCTCGAATTCAGAAACCTGCCTGCCTCTGTCTCCCGAGGGCTGGGATTAAAGGCATGCACCACCACTGCCCAGCCTCTTCTAACTTTCTATTGGCAAGAGTTCTTAGCTCTAGCCCTAGGACTCCAAACACCACCAAGACCATATTCATTAATCCAAAGTGTCACTGGGGCCTGGGTATTCGTTCCTCTTTCCTTTTTTCTAAGCTGAATAGACGCTGTATTGGGCTGGCAAAGGTCCAACAGCCACATCTCCAGGACAGAGGCGCTCTGATTAGTAGTGTCAGTCAGTTGCCTTGGTGTAAATCCCACTGTGCATGACCTCTGGCTGCCCAGGTGATGTCACCATCATCTGTCAAGACAGACAGGAGCTGTCTTCCTAGGGGAAGGGGCAGCACAGTCTTTGAGCAGACCCCTGGGACCCAGCCACTCTTGCAAAAACAAGGACATGGTTGGTCATCGCATTGAGAGGTCTCCTCTCAATGTCAGGACCAGGAACGGGGTGGAAGACCAATCCTCCTCTCTCATGCCCTGCTACCTAGAGACATCCTTTATCTGTCATAGCCCCGTCCTTCTCTGCCTGCTGGTTTTAGTAGCTCCACCCACCCAAGGTCAGAGATGCTCAAAGGCACTAGGGCCTCTCTGTTGTGAGAATACTTCATTCAGTACATGCTGTCCCCCACCCCTACCCCTGCTCTACTAGTGCCTATACAGCAGGGGACCCCTCAGAGCTGTGCAGCGTTTCAACTGAACAACTGGACAGCTGCAGCCCCATGTTCTGCGTGACCTACAATACTTCAGAAAGTAGCTCACAGATCAATGGCACCTGTGTCCTTTGGTATCCCCCCAAACAGCCTTAACCAGAACAGATGGGTCTGGATCAAACCTTGGTGGATGGGTAAACAGACACACAACTGAGTGAGTCACACCTAGTTTCCTACCTAGGTCAGGGGTCTCAGCTACACACAGTAGTCAGCTGCTTCCACCTAAATCCTAGGCTCTGAGGCTCCCCTCCCAGGCAAACACCCATAGTAACCCCCTTCCGGGCCCCTCACTGCTTGGTTTTACCGTGTGCATGGCCTGTCTCCCACCTGACAGGCTCTGATGTAGCCAGGGATCTATGAGTCCCCTAAGAACGTTTGCATCAGGAGGGGAGGTGACCACGGGCACAATACAATCACGTTCTAGCTCTGAAAACTATACTCTTCCACAGCAGGCCCTTGAGAGAAAAGCGTACAGACCATTCACCAAGAAAGTCCCCAAGGGCAAGGCTGGAAGATGCCGTAACCTCCCCTCCCCCACGCACACATAAGTATACACATGTACGCACTCCACACGTCCCCTCCCCCTCAAGTTCTCACTAGGTAGCCTTAAACCTGTCATCCTCCTGCCTTAGCCTAAAATGACAGGTGTTCACCCAAACACCTGGAGTGACACACACACTTGCATGTCTGAGCAGCCTTTTACCTCACCCCTTCAGAGTGTCACCCTGCCCCACAGTGAGCAGCCTTCAGCATAGGATACCATAGGTGTCTGTGCCCTTGCGGCTTCTGATGCTGGCCATCATGCTCTCTTCTCAGCCCTGACCCAGGGCTGGATCCACACCCATGGCCACTTGCAGAGAGGAGTGACAATCTGTTCTCTTCAGTGACATATTCCCAGGACAGGGTGGCACTGTGCTCCCACCCAGACCCATCCAGCACACTAGCACTGACCTGTTGATGAACTCTTCATAGCAGGAGTATATGGCAGCCAGACACACAGCCACGAGGTTGGGCAGGACCCGGGGATGTGGGCAGTGCCCTGTGGGGCCATGCATGCTGAAAGAGAGGACAGGAAGGTGACGAGGCTGTGGAGCAGCTGTTGGCCTGAGGTGGAGTTGGGGAGGTGGTCCAGGTGGGAGACATAGATGGAGAGCCTGTGCCATGTGGCTGGTGACTCAGGTCTGAGGTCCTAGGCAAGAGGGGTGCCAGCTCAGTGGCCTAGACAACTGCTTAGACTCTACCCCTACAGCCTGAGCTGTGTGAGGTGTGACAGACTCTCTCCTCAGTTAGTAACAGAGGATCAAATCTAGTTCAGACCATGCAGCACACAGTGGCTCTGTCCTGGGACAGCCCTGTTTGCACAGGTGTTTCTGAAATGGCTATTATGATAGTTTTATTCTTAGAAGTGTACTTTGTTAAAAAACAATGTCATTTCAGGTCACCTTAGCTGAGCCCGGGGTAAGCAACATCACAGAGCCCTTCATACCTGTTACCATGGCCTCTGTGCCATGGTCATTTATCTGTAAAATGGACTGACCTGTGTGTCTAGGATGACAAATGGAACCTCTCTAAGAAACTGCCATTATGGCTGCTGTCACTGAGACAGTCCTGTCCTGCTCTGACCCCACAGACCAAAGTCGGGGCTGGAAGTGTGTGTGTGTGTGTGTGTGGTGGGGGTGGGGGGTTGACACCACGCCCTACAGAACAACCTGCCTGAGCATGGTTATGTGCTGTGCTGTGGGACTGTAGTGGGCACAGGTCACAAATCTGAGTTTTGTAATTGGCTCAGTGGTTCAGGCTGCATTTGAGCTTGTGATGTAGCCACAGATGACTTTGGACCTCTGATTCTCCTGCCTCCATTTACCAAGTGCAGGGACCATAGGACTGCATCATGATACATGGCCTCCGTTGGGGACGGAGCCCAGGCTTCAAGCATGTTAGGCCATCTGCCTGCTGCCACACCCCCAGCCCCCAAGTCAGGTTTTCTTCAAACACAGGAGAAGTTAGTACACTTCAGCTCACTGGGATTGTCACTGTCATTAGACTGAATGGGCACTGGAGACCTCATTTCACAGATAAGGAAACTAAGGCACAAGGAGAACATTTGAAAAGGAAAACTCATAGAACACAGGCCAAGGTGAAGAAGTCAACACTGCTCTGGTCCCTGGTCCTTGCTCCACCCTAAACACCCACAGTCCCCTGGGGGAGGGGCCACAGAGACAGGAACGTGGTTCAGGAGTTCCCCTTCAGTATGCTAAGGGCTCCTTCAAGTGTTATCTATTTGCACAACAATCTCCCAGGGATATCAGAGGAAGTGGGATCAAGGAGGCACAGGGATAGGCTCGTGGTCACGCAACAAGCAAGTAGCTGGCACCATGCAGGGTTGGCAGAGTCCGGTAGAGTCCCTCTTAGAAGAAGAGACCCAGTTCTTTCCTGAGTGTCATAAACCGGGTAGTGTGCGGCAGGGAGAGGTTTGGCTGGGTGGGTAGGTGAGACACACCTTTGAATGAATTTCTTTACCACCTCCATGCCTGCATTCAGCTCATTCAGGGCGAGAATGTACTCCTGGGTGAAAAGCCTCAGCCTCGGGCACTTCCCGAAGTCCTGGGGAGAGAGCAAAGGCAGCTATGGAGACATGGCCAGAAGGAGCTGGAGAAAGGAGACATCACACCCGAACTCACACCACTAATGATTCCCACAGTGAGGAGGGGTCCTGGGGCAGGCTGCATGTTCCCACCTCACTCTGCCCACAGGCAGAGGTCATCAAGTCTAGGTCTGTCCTCTGCCGGACCTTGAGTGGCAGATGTTCTGCTTGGCCTCTGGTCACCCGGGGAAATCACAAGCTCTTTTGAGGTAGCCACCTGAATTGATTCTCTGAGCTGGTGTCTAAGGTAGCCAGCAGTCAGAGAGAGACACAGGTGTAGAATCATATAGTGAGAAGGGAAACTCATCTCTTTGGGTTGGAAACAGGTAAGGTGGCTCTGGGCAAGCATAGCTCTGCTCTGCATACTCTGCCATAGACGGCGAGGAGACACCAGCTTCCTCCTGAGTTGGGATGCGCCCAGACACAGTTCCTCAGGGGCTTCTTTTGGTTTGACAGACCCCAGACACCCCTAGGCTCCAGCCCAGGTCTGAAAGAGTATCTGAAGATGACAAGCCACCCTCGAAGGCACAGCAGGAAGCCAGGAATGATGGATGGTACACACCTATGATCCTAGCTCTTGAGAGGCCAAGGCAGGAAATTCGTGAGTCTGTGGCCAGCCTGGCTACACAGGGAAGCCTACACTCAAATGAAGATGCTAGTGGGAACTAGAAGGAGACGTGGGTGTCAGGCGTGGGTGTGCAGGAGGCAGCCGGTGTGTAAGAACACAGCCAGGGAAGGGCAGTGTGGTTGCGTCATTGAAGACGGGGAAGGGGGGAGGCTGCAGTAATGAAGAGAAAGGCGGCCACTTAAGAAAGGTAGTGTTCCCAGCCTGGGGGACAGCTGCATCTAGAGCTCACAGGCATCCATTTGCAGCCGCACTTGAGGCTTAATTATGGGTCCCGAGCAAGGACAAAGAGATTCTTCCTGCTCTATCGGAGTGGCATTCTCTGAGACTGACATCAGCGGGTGTGGGCAAACAAAGCCCTACAAGGAGGTTCAAGCCAAGTACCCGGAGTGGCCCAGGGTCCTCTGCTGGCCTGGTCTGGATTAATGGGCAATGAAGGAAGTGGAAACACTTTTAGGACAGGCCCAAAGTGCTATCCAGCTGTGCCCATTCCCACACCAGCGAGGGATGCAATGCTGACGGCGGTCAGGGACCAGCCCCCGCTGGTCTGCCTGTCACTGGTGTATAGTCTGGGCATCAAGCGAGAGGACGACACACTGGTGCTCCAGCTCTGGAAAAATGTATCTGGCCAGCAAGATGTCTCACGGGTGACACCTTAACTCATCCTGCCCCACTCAATGGGACCCCTTGAAAAAACCAACTTGCAGGGTTGGGGCAGAGCACGTGGGCACACTGTGGGCATACACACATACAACTCTCAGTGAGACATGAAGTCCTGCAGGACGGGAGGCTCTAAAACACTTCACCTTGCCTTCCTATCTAGGGAGATGCTCCCAGCACCCCACTCTGGCCACTGTCCCATAGCTCCTGTTATTCACCCTGCCTCCTGCCTGTGCTCCCTAGTCAACCTGTATGTGGCCAAGATCTTCCCAGAGCCGTGCAGTGAGTCAAACACGCAGCGGTATAGCTCAGTGCTAGGAACACATGCAAGGTCCTGGGGTTTTTGTGTTCCTATCCTTGCAGGTGTGACGTGACCTCTCATTTTAGTGTGCCACCCTCAAGCCATCTTTAGGTATACTTCTTCCAGCGAGAAAATGTCTCTTTGAATTCTTAATGACACCGTGATATTTGGTTCCAAAAAGGTGCCCAGTAAATCTCCAGAAACACACTTGTTATTCTTAGGCAGTGTCCGTGTTATAGGCCTGTGGTCAGCCGGCAGGTCTTGCTCCCTAAGTCTCTACATGTAGTACCGAGGAGACATTGCTATTCTCACACGAAGTGCCTCGGACATAAAATGCCAGGTCCTTAAAGGAGATGGTTAAGTTCTGTCTTTATGTTCTCAAACATGAACTAACTTTGACTCTGGCTAGATTTCCGTCACTTCCCCCTCACATGTGTGTCCCCTGTGACCTTTGTTTTTACATGAGACAGGCTCTCATGGAGAACAAGCGGATCTTTACTTCATTACATAGTTGAGGGCAACCTTGAACTTGCCTGCCCTCACCGGCCCAGGGCTAAGATTCTGGGGTCCATTGATAACCTTGGTTGACGTGGTGCTGGAGACAGAACTCGGGGTCTCATGTATGCTGGGCAAGCATACAACTAACTGATCAATACCTTCAGACCCTGAAACATCCTTTGTCTGTGCTAGGGCCCTGTTTGGGCAGAGTTGAAGGGTGTGCTATTTCCTAAGGTTGACTGAGGTGACAAGCTACAGGGAGAAAAGTCCCTGGGCAAGGTTCCAGAAGTCACCACTCTGAGGATGACATTTATGCCCAGCTGAGGCCACAACTGCTGAAGGCCTTCTCACCTTGAAGCTACTCTTACCCCCTACACCACACCCTTCTGAAGGAAGTCACTGAGCCCAGGCTATCCTTCAAGAGTGAAGAGTCCCACTCCACAACCTGGAGAGTGACGTACTGCCTGTGTCCCATAGTGGGGACCACTCCATGGAAGCCATGTCCCCAGTAACAACATCTATTCTGACCTACTGGGAAGAGAGAGATTCTGCTGTCTGCTTGACTGGAGAGAAACAGACCTGAAGGACAGGCTGCACAGACTCCCAGCTTCTGAAACTGCCACCGGCCAGACCCACCCACCCACCCAGGTACTTACCATATTATGCTTAAGGATCCTCTGAACCACTGGCGTGAACACCTCGATGACCACCATAGACCGGGGCCGCTCTCTGCAGTGCTGGGGAGAGAAGGGTGCAGTCAGTCAGTGCAGGCTGGGGGAGCCCCAGCCACAGCCCGCTGCTTCCAGAGGCCACAGGATGATCTCAAACCCAATAAGAATATGGCTTTCTTTGCTGAATGATGCAGCTTGTATAGGAAGACCTAATGTCTGTTCTGACTTAGGCTTGGAGCAAAACGGCCAAGTAGGGATGTGTTCCAGCCTCCCCAGCTGTCCACTGCACACAGTACACTTGTTTGCAGGCACTGATTAGCTCACATGTCCCAGGGTCCTTAGTCTGAAGTCTACACTAGGTTGGCCTCTGGGTGCCCCTTCTAGGGGTCTGGACCCAAGGTTAAGGGTTCAAATCACCATGCCAGTAGTATAGAGTAGTTTTGCCTCGAGCACCCTGTCCCTTGCTGAGCCTTTGCAACCACTGAGCTCTGAACCTTCCTAGCAGCTTGGCTCCCCCAGAGCTCTGTACTCAGGTCAACAGGGCTGACTGAAATGCGGAGCCCTGAAGTAATAGGTTCTTTTTTATGCAGAGCCTGAAGGTAATTTTACACAATGTTTTTAGTGTGCCTGTTTTGACAACTTCCTACTTATAGTGTCATGAAACACTCAAAAGTTTTAGGTTTTATATTTCAGATGTGGGGACTACAGATGGTCAACTCATGGCTGAAATCACATAGGCATGCAGCCTGTGCAGTGTGGTGTCCTCACAGGTAACTCTCACAGGCTGTGTGTGTAGGGGTGATCCCTGCAGGTTTCTCACAACTTCATGTCCCTTCCTTATTGGAGACAGGGCCTCACTAAGTATTCAGGCTGTCCTGGAAACCAAGGTCCTCCTGTCTCAGTCTCCACTCCGCTGGGATTATAGATGTGCACTACCACACCTGGCTGCTCATTTCTTTGTCATGCTAAGTAAGAGATGGGACGGGGGGGGGGGGGGGGGATAACTCAGAAAAAGTTCTTGCTGGGTTTCATCCCTAGAACCCATGTTAAAACAAACAAACAAACAAACAAACAAACAAACAAACAAACACAGCCATAGGCTGGAGAGATGGCTCAGCGGTTAAGAGCACTGACTGCTCTTCCAGTGGTCCTGAGTTCAATTCCCAGCAACCACATGGTGGCTCACAACCATCTGTAATGTGATCTGATGTCCTCTTCTGGTGTGTCTGAAGACAGCTACAGTGTACTCATATAAACAAACAAATAAATAAAATATATCTTAAAACAAAACAAGCCAGGTATGAGTGGGAGAGACGGCTCCATGGTTAAGAAGGCCTGTTGCTCTTGCAAAGGGTGGGAATTTGGTTCCCAGGACCCACACAAGGCAGCCCACAACTATCTGTAACTCCAAGTCCAGGATGTCTGATGCCCTGTTCTGGCCTCCGTGGGAACCCACATAAATGTAACACGTGATATACATTTACACATATATAAAATTAAAACCAACATGCTTGGAACCCCAACACTGGGAAGACAGAGAGACGGGGGGGAGGGGCTGGGGGGCTGGGCAGCCAGCCTAGTCAATTGGCAAGCCCCAGGCCAGTGACGAAACCCCTTGTCAAAACACAAAATCTGCCTAAGGAAAGGCACCCGAGGTTGCCCGCTGAATTCTGCATACATGTGCAGGTGTGTAGTCATGCACACACACACGCGTGCAGGTTCCACTACATGGGCAGATCACAGTTAACTAAGGGACACCTTGAGTGCTTCAAAATTCTGGCAACTGACAAAATTTGCTATACACATCTGTGGGTGGATTTAGGTTTCTAACTGAACTGGATGAAAACCACAGAGTTGGTTTTTTTGTTTTTTTAAATTAGAGTAAGGTATTAAAAAAAAAAAAAAAAAAAAAAAAAAGGACAAGATAGAATCTTTTGTTGATTTTTCTTTGACCTTGAATGCTTAGGACAGTTTCAGAAAGGTATGTTCTGCCTCCGATCTCATTCCTTATGTAAGATGCATCAGGCCTGTCTGATAAACTGGAGAACGTTCTAGATGTGGGGCAGCCTCAGAGGCTGCTGTCAACGTCCTGCCAGAGTCCACAGGCCAAGCTTGGCTCTTCCTTCCTTGTCTCCGTGAAGTCCCTCACACTCCAATTTTTTTAAGACAGGGTCTCATGTAGGCCAGGCTGGCCTGGAATTTACTGTGCAGCCAAGGATGATCTCAACACCCCAATTCTCCTGTCTTCATCTCTTGAGGGCAGGGAATTACTGGTGTGAGCCATCACACACAGTTTTAAGCAGTGGTGGGGATCAAATGCAAAGCCTCAGGGGGTCTGCGCTAGGTTCGAATTCTACAACTACGCCTTGATTGATTTACGCCTTCCTGGGGTGGACAAGCTCTCTTGGCCCAGTAACCTTGCCCCACTGACCTGCTGGTACATATGAGCCCCTTGGCCCAGAAGGTGTTCCGTTTGCAACTCCTAGTGAGGTCAATGGACCTGGGAAGAAAGAGCCCAGGGCTTTTCTGGAAAACCAGAGCAGCAAAAATTTCCTCAAACCTTTGTGTCTGAGATCTGGAAGTCCAGCAGGAAGGGCTGTCTAGAGACTCCTCAGACAGGCCCAGAGAGGCCCCAGGGAGCGGATGAGGAGGGCTTTGTAGCAATGAAGCTCCTCTCCCAGGGCTTAGCCACAGGAGGGAAGACAGCCTGAAGCCGTGGCCCTGGTCAGGTTCTTATCTCTTCCATTTAGATCCCGTGACCTCCGTACACTTGCCAAGGCTTATATTGTGCACGAGTGTATGGAGTAAGTAAATAAATCGTTTAAAAGACTTTAACAAAGGTCGATTTTCTGGAATAAACATTTGTTAACTATGAAATCGGGAGAAAGCCCTGGGCTCCCCTACTCCATCTGCCTGGGAACTAACATGGAGCGCTGGGGCAGAGGATCCCCTCCTCTGTGGGCTTGTCATGCTGGTAATTGTTCACCTGCTTGGACCAGAGGGCCCATCGCCTATGCCACGTGAAGAAAGGGGCTTCTGTGCTGGGTCCTAAACTGCCCCCTGGGTGCCATGGGCTGGCCAATGCGTGAGTTGCTGGGAAATGTCTCCTTATAGGAGAAGCAGAGCCAAACACAACACAGTCTTGCCCCATTTTTCAGTGTCTTCAAGAAGCAGCATGGAGTTGTAGAGGGGGGCAGGGACCCCATATCGTACCCAAGGGAACCAAGGAAGGAGAAAGTACAAAGAAAATTAGTCTGCAGGACCATGGCAAGGCAGTGCCACAGAGGTGAAAGACGAAAGTGTGTGTCTTTCTAAGGATATCAAGTTATTAGAGTAAACATACACACGCACACAGAGAGAGAGAGAGAGAGAGAGAGAGAGAGAGAGAGAGAGAGAGAGAGAGAGAGAGAGAGAGAGAGAGAGAGAAGAGAGCGCACAAAGGATAGACAGATCTGTGTGCCAGTCCAGCCCCCAAGCTGCTGAGCTGTGCTTTCTGGGAAGGCCCTGTCCCCTGGTATGCCTGGGTATGTTGCAGACAAACTCTGCTGGGAGGTTGGCATCAGGTCCCTGGGCATGCTGCCCTGCTCTGTGGCTCCTCCAAGCTGACCTGGCACATGCTGCCAGTTTCCCTTGTCCAGGGAAAGCCCTGCAGCCGGGCCCCTACCCTGGGCCAGTCAGTGCTCAGAGGAGCCTCAGCTAAGAATAACCTAGCTCTGACGTCAGGAATCCAGAAGACTGGCTGCAAGCTGCCTCCCAAGACAGCCAGGAATAGTCCACAGAAAAGCCAGACGCCTGATTCTTCCCTTGGCCTGTCTGACAGAGGACAGCAGCTCCAAGGATGGGCACCTGTATGCCTTCTGCCTGCATCTGGGACCCTGTCCAGGCTGGCAGGCAGGCTTGGCATTCAGCCAGTGCATTCAGACCCACCTAGTTGGCACACTGTGATAGCAGTGGCCTCTGGGAGCCCACTGCAATGATACCATACCTTGCAGAAGAATTCGCAGAGATCTGGTGGTGGGTGGTTGTTTTCCAGCAGAGGCGCAATTGCCTACAAGGAAATGAACAGCCGTCAGTCAGCAGGATCTGCTGGGGATGCGGGTGGGAGTGGGGTGGGAAGGACAGGGGTAGTCTGCAGAAGAGAACCACTTGCAAAGAAATGAAAATATCCCTCTACTCTCCGCTGGGCAGAATGCCTTTTCTAATGTACAGACCAGAGCTCCAGAGTGCAGGAAGGTTCTAGGCTAGACCCACAGTGAGACAGCTAACTTTAGGGGCTTCATGCCTAGCTGGCAATTATCCACACTGCCTTCAAGCCCACAGCTTCTGACTAAGCAGCAGGACATCTTATTGGGTGAACACGATGCTATTTTCAATAAGGGATCTTGGCACCTTCCACGTTTCTAGCTCTGTAGGGAGCTGGGCTCCTGGCAGCAAACCTAAGGGCTGAGCATCCAGGCTGGACAGAGTCCCCCGCTGAGATTCTGATCATGCCCCTTCCTAGGAACAAGACCACTGGAATAGGTGGCTTTGTCTCAAATGATCCTTAAACCTTCCCTCTGAAAAGTGGGGCTCAAAAAGTCTCTGCAAGCATCCGATGTGCAGTCATCAACAAGTGGGGTTCCTTAACCATCAGGTTGATTGTGCTCTGTGGGGTGCCAGTTCTGTGTACCACAGAAGGCCCAGCATAGCTATAGCCCTGCCTTGCTAAATACAAGCAGTAGCCTCCTTGCATGTGACAACCCAACCGCCTCTAAACACACTCCAGTTAATATTAAAGAAGGGCGGGGTACCCCCTTACTCCTGGAGCAACTGCTTAGAAAGTCTCCTTGGGGCCTGCTGTGTCATACTAGGGGCTTGCTGGTTTTAGGGGTGTCACGGAAAAGACAGTATAAAGGAAATAAGCCAAGTCCAGGGATCATCCCAGCTGCTCAGGAAGCCAAGACAGGGGAACTGGAATTGAAGGTTGTCCTGCATTACAGAGTGAGTTCCAGGACAGCCTGGGCAGCACATCGAGACTTTATCTTCAAATAACGAGTTACAACAGAAAAGTGATGTCATGTAGCATGGTGATGGGGTGTTTACACAGTATGTGTGAGGTCCTGGGTTCAATGCCAAGTCCCAGAGAGGAGGGCGGGCAAGGGATCAAAAGATAGAGATTGCATGTGACCAGGTACTCAAGTGGGCAGTCTTCTGAGATGAAGTCATTTCAACAGAGTGGTCACAGGTGACACCTTCGATTTCAACAGACACAAAACTGTCATTCTGGTCCCATTCTATTGCTGGGCAGTCCCAAGCAACTCAGGTCAGGGGTTCCCAGCCCAGTGCAAGGCAAGTTCCCACCTCTTGCCATCCCACCCCCATAAAGTGACAGTATTCGCAATGGTGGTCCTCAGTGGCATGGGCCAGCCCCTGTGGCTAGAACGGTGTGACTTGTCCACGTGCAGGGACTTCCTACTGATCCACTGAGAATGGGAGTCTGAGCTTGGAGAGGTGGGGAAAGCACCAGCCCAGGGTGCACAGCGAGCCAGCAGCAGAACAGGGACTCAGAGCCACTTTGGTGACCTCATGTTTGGGTTACTGTTCATTCTGCGTATTACCAAGAAATGGAAGAGTGTCTGGGGACAATGACTATGTTGAAGAAGAGACTGGGTTACAAGTGACAGCACAAAATGAAAGACAGTGGTAAGCCTCCCAGTGACCTGAGCATTCAGGATGCCCTTTCCTCTGCCTCCTGGAAGACCGTGCCAAGCTCTCCACCCCAGGGCCTGGCGACCCAGCATGGCCCTGCTCCTTAAACAAAGGAAGGTTTCAGGCCACAGTGGCAGCAACAGGATGGGAGGCCCCTGCTCTGCTCATGAGGCACTTCCCTAATTCCACTTGGGTACCAGTGCAGGGCAGGGTGTGGTCCCCTTGGGTTGGGTCCCTCTAGTTCCTACCAGGTCTCCTTCCTAATGGATGTGAATTACAGCGTGGGGTGGAGGAGCCAGTTTAGCATTGACAGCAGCTGCCAAGGGCCACATCCAAGTCATTCCTTCACTGGTCCTTAGGCCCACAGGGACAGATAAAGAGACTGTGGGTCAGGGAATCCTCCGGGCCTTTGCTGGTCATAAAGTGATGACTGTATTCAAACGCATTGATATAAACCAATAAGCGGGCAGCCATTTTGGTGGAGTCTTCCTGGAAGCCATGCCCTTGGCTTGGGGTGTTAGATAGGATGGCTCACAGAGAATTCTGAGAAGCCCATTGTGAAAAGAACCAAACTGGCATTTTACAGAGCTTGGAGCACTGAAGCCACTGGACCGGAAAGAACAGCAGGTAAAGAAAAATAACAAGCATATGGAACCAGAAGCCCTTGGATCACCACGAATGCAGTTCATAAAATCGTGAACATGACCAGACCTGGCGAGATGCTTGCAGAGTTAAGGGATTGCTGTGCAATCTTGGTGATCCAAGTTTGGTCCCAGGAACCCACACAGAAGGGACAGCTGAATCGATTCCACAGGGTTGTCTGTGGATCTCCACACATACACCACGGTACACATGCTCCCTGACCCCACCACCACACACACTATGCACACACACACAATAAGTAAATAAACTTAAAACACTGAGGGGATTTGGTAATTATTTTAGTAACTCAGCGCATGGCTGAGCATGAACTCTGAAGATGACAAAGCTGTGTCATGATGTCACAAGGCATCTTTATAAAGTAGGTCTCGTGAGGGTGAACTGGCCCTAAGGGGTACCTGGTATATGTCAAGATATTTCTGTCCCAAAGTCCTCTCGGGAGTCAAGGCCAGAGAGGAAGGATGTCACACTCCTGACAATGCCCAAGGTACCTTCAAAATGAGGATCCACCCCCTGCGACTGTCGCTATGAAGAAGGAGAGGCACTTGAGCAAGAAATTCACAGAAAGCCCTGAAGGTTCTCCGGGCTACACTGACAGGTGGGGTGACAGATGTGGAATACATCCTTTGTTACCCTGCTCCCATGAAGAACAAGACCCATGGCAGAAACTGTTGCTGTGGAGGAACAATCTCCAAGGAAGGTAATGAATGGGTTTCTAAGGCTAGACATTCCAGGTGTCACCCACACTAGCGGGAGGAAATGCTCTACCACCGAGCCACATCCCCAGCCCCTCACTCCGGGATTATAGGCGGGGGATCTCCCACTGAACCAATCTTGCAGCCCCCGTGGTATTTCCAGAAAAGGTCTCATTAAGTTGGTTAGGGCTGAACTTGAACTCATTCTGTAGCCCAGACAGGTTCTGAAGTTGTGATCCTCCGGCCTCAGTCTCCTAAGTACCTAGGAAAACACACCTGTGCCAGGACACTTGGCTTAAAACCTCAACAACAACCACCACAATAAAATATCAGCAATGTCAAAGCTAAGTCAGATCTCTCCTCATGGACTCCTCTTTTGTGTATTCAGCAACCATGGCTCAAAATTATTTGAGAAACAAACCGTAAAACAACAACAACAAAAACCTGTCTTTGGACAGAAAGTAGAGAGGTCTCCTGCCAATGTTCCTGAGGGTTTACCATGTGACAGCTGGCACCTGTTCACACTGTACCAGATGACCTACACTCTAGAGATGAGGTAATGCACATGGGAAGATGTGCAGGGGCTAATGTGTCTTCCAGAGACTTAGACACTTGAAGAGTCTGACACCTTCAGGGTTCCTCAAATCACCCACAGGTCCTAAGGGGGATATTTTTCCCTTGGTGGTGCTGGGAATTGAACCCAAGACCTTACACTTGCCAGCTAGTGTCCAGATACTAGACACCGTCTTGTATGTGTATGAATGTGTACCATGTGAGTGTCTGGAGTACGGATGGTTGTTAATCACCATGGGTGCTCTGCAAGAGTAACAAGTACTCTTAGCTGCTGAACCATCTCTCCAGCCCAGGACAACTGTTCTTAATAACACTAAAATTTCTTCAGGTGGGCTGAAGAGACGGCTCAGCCATTAAGAACGCTGGCTGCTCTTGCAGAGGGCTTGGTACAGTTCCCAGAGCACCAACATGGCAGCTCCACCATCGCTATCTCCAGTTCTAGAGGATCCAATGGGCTCCTCTGACTTTGAATGGCACTTCTAGCACATGGTACACAGACGTGCATGCAGACAAAACACCCACACACATAAAATAATAATTAAAAATTTTTCTTAAGTTCTTCTAGTAATTGTCATACCCAGGTCTAGATTCTCTGGCCTTGAACCCATGTTAGCACTCAGTCTGTTTTCTCTACCATCATGGGAAGCGGGCCTGTCCTGGGTGTGTGTGTGCCAGCCTGTGTGCCAGCCCATGTGCCTCTGCTGATACCCAAGTAGTACCCACTGATGGTTTCTATGGCTTGGGGATCTGGCTAGTGGAATGAGAAAAGCTTGCTCAAGTTCCAATAGAAAAGTTAAGCATACAGAGAAGGACCAATCGCTGCTACAGGGGACTGACTGTCAATAGGTTAGCTATGAGGACACACTCCAGGCTGGATGGAGAGGCTTCAGCACCTCTAGGCCATGGTGTCCAGCAGGACCTGGGGATACAACATCCCCAGGTAATTCTCAGACTGGCACTGACCCAGAGGGTCTCTCTGCTGCCTTGTGCACTCTGGTCCATTCTTTGTTTTTCATCAGGTGACGTGCCTCCACCCTTCACACATCCAGGTCCTGGAAGCACCCTGTCATCTCCTCTTAGCCTCGCTCCCCCCCCTACCCTAGCAGAAGAGACCTGCTGCCTCTCCCCTGGGCTCTTCCACCATCCAGAACCACTCCTGCCCTTGACAGAGATGTGTCTTGATCATGACTGATCTGCTGGGGCCCTGGAACTGACAAAGCAAGACCTCAATGGCAGGGCTGGCCTCTGGTGGGACAGAGCTGGGGTCTGGCACACTCACTGCCATGGGCAGTGAAAGTTTGCTTACACAAGCTAACTCACTGACAGGATACCGGGAGAAGATGCTGGAAAGTGAATGGGGGCACCCAGGTTGGTGTACCCCCATCCTGCCAAGAGCAGTCAAAGGCAGCTGTAGTAGGTGTGCCAACTGTGCGCCAGGTGCCAGGTTAAGGGAGGAGGCTCTACTGACCCCACTGAGCTTTGAAATGCCAGCAGCTCACCTCTTGGTGTAGACACTGAGGCCTAGCTCAATGGGATGAACCCCAGGAACACTGGAACTGGCAGATTACTCCCCAAGCCACAGCCCCTCCTTACGGGCTCACCTGGTTCTCTCTAGAACACGGTCCTGCCTAATCTCCATTTCTGGCTCCATTTCTCAACTTCCCGCTCCATGTGCTCTAGGCTCCGGCTTCCACAGTACACACCGTGTGCCTTTAACCTCTGTGCCTTTGAAGAAATAGTTTGCTCTTCCCTGGGTGCCTTCATTCATCTGGCAAACTCCTACTGATGCTTCAAAGCCAGCCTCAGATGTCACCACCCTGGGAAGCTCTCTGGCCTGGGTTCTGTCACTGTGCACTATGTACCTCTATTTTGCAGTGATTGCATTTGTCTTCCCACAACGGATGAGCTCAGAGCAGCAGGGCCGTTTCTACCATGTGTGGACTCAGGTAAGAGCTGGACAAACAATGCACACCATCAGTTGTTGCCCTGATAATTAAGGTCGACATCTACCATTGTCCGGATAGCCTTCTGGGCTTTTCGGAAAATGGAGGGCTCTCTTTATCAGCAGGGCTTCTCCTTCTCTGACCTTGTCTAGGGAGTTCAGAAACCCCCACATACCTCTGCCTGTGGAATGTCATGTAGCCTTAGTGAGATTACAACGTTAGCTTCCTTTCTTCCAAAACGAACCCATTCCGCTAGCAACTAGGACCCTGGAATCCCCATGCTAATGAGGCATCTTGGTACCTGAGCCTTCAGCCAATGACCTCTGCCCACCCTGGATAGTCCTAACCCCCTTTCCACAAACTATATAACCCCTTGATTCAACCGAGGAAAGTTCATCTGTCTCCCCAAAGCTGATTCCAGTGTGTTGTTATTACTGCTTGTACTCATAGGCCGTCTGAAACTCTTCATCCTCGTGGGCCAGTGGCCAACGACCCCAGGGAGCAGGGAGACCCACAACCAGTGCAAACCCACGTCTCTCTCTTTTCCAGTAAGTGTTCCAGAGCTTAAAATTACCCAGGAACAGCATTTTACACCCAAAGGTGCTTAGAACACTGCTGAATTCTGAGAAAGACTAGCTTACTGTATGCACCAGAGGGGTGGAATCCTGGTTTTATGTAGTGGATTAATTAGGGAACATATCGAGGGCAAGAAAGAGCAGGTTTACCTGCCCAGTGACAGGGTGATGACCTTGAGTTAAGTCAAAGTGGAAACTTGGAAATGGGAGGGCAATAGAGACCTGCTGGCAAAGAATCCCTAAGACTGACCATCACGGCCACCCCAGGCAGCTGGGCTCTGCAGTGAAGGGGGTGGGGGGAGGGCTAAGCAACTCATAGCCCGTGGCTCTGGGAAGAATCTCAGACTGGGCGCCAGGCTGAGGCATGGGCAGGAGGGTAGGGGATGCCAGGCAACTTACCACAATGATGTTCTCGTGCTCCTGAGTGGTCAGGTTTGTGTTCTAAAGAATTGGGCAGAGAAAGAAGGAACACATGATCAACAAAAATGGATTTGATCCCAAGGATTCACAGCACTGCAGACTGTTTCCAGTGCTCCCAGCCCTCACCCCCAACCACATACAGTGGTCACTTCACTCAACATGCCAGGGCAACTCTGGGACGGGGCAGGAAAGTGGCCACATCCCAGTTATAGTTAACTCACACACGGCCCAGATTGGCCTGTGGGTATGTCTGTGAGGGACTATCAAGATTTGATTGTTGATTGATGCAGGAGGGCACAGCCCACTATGAGCGGCGCCATACCCTACACAGCTGGTCTTGAGCATGAGCCCAAGTAAGCTAGCAAACAGCGTTCCTCCACGGTGTCGGCTTCAAGGTCCTGCCATGACTTCCCTCAATGACTGACTGTGACTTGTAAGTGAAAATAAACTCTTTCATTTCCTAAGTTACTTTTGGTCAGGGTGTTTTGTTTTTTTTCCCCACAACAGAAAGAAAACCAGAACAGAGGGTAAAAGGAAAACTGAGCTCCCCACCCACGTCTCACAGCTCTAAGGCCTGGGGTGACTCATGTCTTGTTGAGACTCCTTTACTACTTTGGCAAATGGGGGTTCTGATATGGGCATCTCTGGTCTGAGGATTCTGAGTCTTAACAACCCTCCTTAGAGCCAGAGTGCAGGCTCATAACACAGAAGAAATCAGACCTTTTGTGAGTTCACACTCAGAGCTGGGTAAACCTTTTATTTTAGATCAATGTCATTTCAGTGGTTCTCAAAGCAGGCTCCCAAGGAACACTGGTGTATCACGAGTACCTCTCAGATGTTCCAGCTAAACGTGCATCTGAGCAATAGACCTCTAAAACAAAACTAGGTTAATAAACTTGTTTTGTTTGTTTGTTTTTTTTCTCCTCCTGGATCTGGAATCTGTTAAACTGACTGTATCATTGCTTTCCCGTGAGTGTGTGAAGAAATGGCAAGAATCATGGGAAATTTCAAAGCACTTGCTGTTCTCTTTGACGCCAGTCTACTGTGTCTCTTCTGACGGACCCAGGCTGTCACCGGAGTCTACTCACATTTCATAACAGCCACATTTGGAGCTTAGAGCAACTCCTGATTTGATCAGAATTGGCACAGTGCAAGACCCTTGCCCCCACCATCACAACAGGGCGATGGGGAGTAGGAACATTTAGCAGCTCTGTACTAGCTGAGACCCAAGGAAAGGTACTATGCTGGACATCTGCCTTTGTACCAGCTGGCTGTCTTGGTACAGGAAATGGAGACAAAGGCTCTAAGCATTAAGCAGGGGCCGCCCACAATCCTGAGAGTAAAGTACAAACAGAGCGTGCTTCTTTGACTGTAATACCGTTCTCCTTCTGCGGGCCTGTTTCTAGAGGACTCTTAAAAATGCTAGTCACTTTGAGTCACGGCAGATGAAAGCCAGCTCTGCTCTTCCCTTACGGTGGCATCAAGCTTTTAGGACTTCAAACAATTTGCTTTCTACTTGGTACACTGACTCTGTTTCATTTTTTTTACTTTAAAAACTTTCTCTATTACATCTGTCTGTCCGTCCGTCCATCCATCCATCTGTCTAGTACGTGAGATGCACCCATGTCAAGGCACAATCAGGCGGAGGTCAGAGGACAATTCACAGGACTTGGGTTTCTTTCTGCCCTGTAGATTCTGGGAATTTAACCTGGATCCTCGGGCTTGGCGCTGTGTCACCACCTCTGCTTTATAATGACAGGTTGCTGTTGGGTTTTTGTTTTTATGACTACCTGCTGACTAATTGAGTTACTCGGAGCTGATCACAACACAGCCACTAACCCCTTGTACAGGGAAACAGTGTTGGAGTGGGGACCTGAACCTCTCTGTCTGGCTTGAGTCCAAAGCTTTTATTTCTGCACGGAGCTATAGCATTCAACCCTGGGGCAGCTTCTTATGCTAGGATGTGTGGGCACCCAGACATCTCTCTGAGAAGCCCCTGTTGTAAACATCCTGTCTGCTGGACAGGGAGACTTCTTCCCTACATAGGATTTTGTTGGTTTGGGGTTTTTAACGATGTATTTCGTTTATGTGTATCAGTGTTTTGCCTACATGTATGTGTAGGCACATGCTTTGCACCCGTACGGTTGTGAGCTGCTGCTTAGGGGCTGGGACCTCTGCAGGAGTAGCAAGTGCTCTTAACCATGGAGGCCATCTCTCTTTTGTTTTGTTTTGTTTCGTTTCAGACACGGTCTCACATACCCGAGACTGGCTTGGAACTCACTATATCAACAAGGATAATACTGAACTCTTGATCTTTGGCTGCCACCTCTCAAGTGCTGGGATTAGAGGTGTGCCCTACCTTACTTAGCCAGCTGTCTCTCTAATCTAGGCCTATGAAGCATCAGTGTCTCAGAACATGAGCCTAGCTCACGGGTGAACCTGGGGGCGGTCCCTAGCTGGCTATGGAGCTCAGTGTTTTTACAAAGCTACTAACTATTTATGATAGCTAATTTTCACTAGCAACTTGGTAGGCTCTACAATCACCATGGAAACACAAACCTGGACTTCTCTGTGAGAGATTTTCTAAATTTGGGTTAACTGAGGTAGAAGGAGCCACCCTCAATGGGCAGCACCATCTCTGGGGTGGGAAAGAGGGCCTACCACAGACCAACACTGGAACTGAAGGGCTGTGTAATGTCACATCCAGATGCAACAGTCAGGTGGCTCTGGAGTAAAAGTTCTAGGCCAGTATGGGTTTGTCTTTTGTGTACCTGGGTTGTTTTTTTATGAGTGAGGACAGCAACATCTCCTATTGGGTGGAATGCATATAAAAAGAGGTCCCTGCTGCTATGCCTGCCCCCCCGCTGTGAGCGCAACTTCTAACTGTGAGCCCAAACAAACACTTCCTGAAGTCCGGCCAACGGTAAAATGAGAGACTGGAAATCTATCTGCCTGGCTTTTCAAGGGTGAGCCTTCTTCCCTCACTCTGGGTAAAAGGCCTGAAGTCAGGGTTGGGCACTGGGCAGGAGGGCCCGAAATTTTGAACCTTGACTATGATTCGAATCAGCACACGGCCCTCTACAGAACAAAGCTCTCCTCCATCTATACATCCACCCTGCTTGTCTGTCTGCTACCTAGCTCTTCCAGGGGAGGGACTCCGAGCCTTCTACATCAAAGAGGACCTAGTTCCGGGGCTACAAGGTGGTGGCCAGCCTCGGACAGCATCGAAGGGGACACAGGGGATGAAACTCTCCAGAGAGGGGGATAGAGACATCACTTGGGTGGTGACTGTGACTATTTTAAAAAGGGAGCCAGCAACCCTAGCATCCCCAGCGGCCATCCAGGCACATAAACGAGACCAGCGTGGCTATTTAGGGTGCAAGAAACCGTGCTGAGGGCAGTGCACAGATCCCAGGGGGTAACAGTGAGGTTTGGGACTATCCCTCCTCCCCATCCTCCGCCAACTCACTTGGGGCTGACTCTTGATTCCTCTCCGTTTCTTCTGTAGCCCCTGATGGAACATGGGCTACGGGAGGGCAGGGGATTGGTGTTACTCTCCCGCCCATAACGGTTAATAGCTGGCACACACTCTAGCACAGGATGCTAAGTAACAGTAACTGCCCGATGTAGCCAGCTTTTTCCATCTATAAAGAGAACCTGGAAACAGCCATTGTGCTGAAGTCCGAATACTTTTTATTTTTTTTTAACCTTGTTCTATTGTTTGACAATTTCATATATGTGGGACAACTTCCTGCCGCCACCTGCATCACGCTCACGAAGTCTGGTTTTTAAACCTTGAGCAAGGCAAACAATGCGTACCAGTAGACGCATTTGAGGATACGTGAGACAGAAAGCTGACAAGGGCTGAATAAAACCAGAAAGAGATGCTGCTCCAGTCAGACAGAGCAGAAAGGAAGGGTTCATCCAGGACAGTGGTTCTCAACCTGTGGGTCTTGACCACTGGGAGGGGGGTCACCAAATAGCCCTTTCACAGGGGTCGCCTAAGACCACTGGAAAACAGATATTTACATTGTGATTCAGAACAGTGGCGAAACTACAGTTAAGAAGTAGCAACGGAAGCCGGGCAGTGGTGGTGCACACCTTTAATCCCAACACTTGGGAGGCAGAGGCAGGCGGATTTCTGAGTTCGAGGCCAGCCTGGTCTACAGAGTGAGTTCCAGGACAGCCAGGGCTACACAGAGAAACCCTGTCTCGAAAAACCAAAAAAAAAAAAAAAAAAAAAAAAAAGAAGGAGCAACGGAAACATCTGAATGGCTGGGGGTCACCATAACACGAGGGATTGTATTAAAGGGTCGAAGTGTCAGGAAGGGTGAGACCCACTGCTTTGGGGCTTGAGAGGTCCACAGAGTTTGCATTGACCCTAGGAGCTGCAGTGGCTGCTGTCAGAGCCACTATCCAAGACGCAGGTTTGACCTAGGGCTTAGCAGAGAGGTGACAGTCCCCTACGCCTCCAGACAAGTTAGAGGCAACTAGAACCGGCAAGCCCCAATCTCGATGCCCTCAATGGTCTGGTGAGAAACACTGGCTTCCTTAGTAACCACTGCAGGATGGCATACCATGGGTATCTGCTCACTCAGATAGGGCTGAGTACAAGATGGAAGTAAAAACAGACAACCTAAAGGAGAGGGGGGCCTCGCTCAGCTGGGAGTGCATCTTACCTCCGAGAGCAGTTTTGAGACGATTTCCAGTGGGGCCTGGTTGATAGAATCATCCTGCAGCGGGGATGTGAGAGCCATGTCCACCAGTGTCCGTATCTCCTTCAAGACAACCTCCCAGCGGCTCGGGTTACTCAGGACTTTCTTGTATTTGTATATCTTTTTCTGGGTGGAGAGAGGGGGGAGATATGGGAATACATCACCGATTTAGCAAACCACTCAAGATGACCAAAGAACTTCTCTGGCTGGGGTGAAAAGGCCCTGGGAAGTTGTCAACCTGGCCTGAGCTCTCCCCAAAAGGAAATAGATGCATGAAGAAAGAAACAGACTTCATCCAAGGTCAAGGGTGCGTCTGCAGACAGGCAGGCTCCGAACGAACGCCGGAATGGCAGTTTCCCGCCCTGTTCCCAATGACACATAAAAAGGAATTAGGAAACTGCTCTTTACATGGAATCTTCTGCCAAACTCAGTCCCCAAGTCGCCAAGCACGGTAAGAATGGGAATGTTCTCAGCCCACAGAAGGCTTTTTATGAGCCGAGTTTCTGCCTAGGCAGATCCTATGAGGTCTCTTGGCAAGTGGCATTCAGACAAAGAGCTGGATGTTCAGGACGAAGACCAGAACTCAGCTGCCGCCAGGTGGGGACTGAGTCCAGGACGGCCAGAGGAAACCAGGCGAGGAAAACAGAGGCAAGCTCACCTCACTCAGTGCTGCCTCCAAATCCGAATGGAGGGTAGGGCTGTGGCCTCCTGGATTTAGGCACCCTTAGTTCCGCCTCTCTGACATCATGGAAACAGAGGCCATGGAGGGCAGCGGTCCAAGCTAAGTGCTCCCCTCCCATCTCTGTCTCTGTGGCTGCCTGCCTGGCCCGGTGCCGCCCGGCTTGCTGGGACTCTCAACAGAATGAGCTTCACCACTTACTGCTAAACTCCTTGCTCTTCCTGGACAGCCTAATCTCATAGTCATGGCACCCCATACCAGCATCCAGCGGGGGTGACACAGTACAACCTCTGAGCCAAAGGCTGAAGGAGGAGAAGGGGAAAGAGAAAGGGAGAGGCCCTCAATGATAACCCAGGTTCAACCTGAAGGCCACTGGGGTCTTCCTGGGCCATTTCTGAATTAAGAATTATACAGTGGTCTTATGACCTGGGCTCAAAAGGAAGAATTTGGAGGGCATACCCAACCCAAACAGATAGGGGTAGAACCAGGGTGGGGACGACTCCTTTAAGAAATCATTTCACCTTTAGAGCCCTAGATCCCACATCTCTGCGCAGAGAAATTCGTCCCAGTCTCAGTGGGACCCATGCCAGTCTTGGGTCCACATAGTTCATTTCCTCTATGAAGTCACACCAAAAAATCACAGCCCAGAGAGCAGAGGCAACGTGAATGAAGCTCAGACACGGAAGTTGTCTCTCTCAAGCCAGACACAAAGAGCACACCCATCTTTTATCACACACTCTCTGCTTTCCTGGTGCTACTTGCTTGCTGCTGATTCCCTGCGGCGGCCTGCATCCCATGCATAAAACCTGCACCTCTAAGGCGCTTTCTGTTTTGTTGAGGTAGGGGGTCAAGCAGCCCAGGGTGGTGTGGAGGCCCCCACCTCCCAAGTGCTGGGATTATAGGCAAGTGCCAGAGGCCTCAGCTCCCTGTGATGTTTTAAAATTCTTCCTCCTTATCCCTTCCTTCACTCTAGTTCCTTCACTGGCCTACCTGCCCCATCCCCCTCTCACTCTTGACCTCATGGGTCTGTGCTGGAGCCCTCTTTTCCACAGCCCTCCTTGATCCTCAGGGGGTAGAAGAGAACCAGATTGGGTACAGACTTGTATATTCTGGGGACAGAAGGGGCATGGCAAGTTCTGCTGGCGCCGAATTGGGCCCATGACAATTGGCTGTGCTGATGAAGAGGGTGGCCAGGAGTGTGTCTCTAACTCCATTACTTTAATGACAAAATACACCCTGATCCAAACACGCTACTTTGAATCCGTCACTAGTGCCTTTCTGGCTGCTGGTGACTGACCCTCCCCTAAGCTCTGGTCTCATGGATTTCAGTGGGTACTAGAGAACCATGTCCTTGTCAAAAGATCTTTATTTATTTTTTAAATTTCATCACAATGAGGATCACCAGGACATCCGCAGGGCATCCCACAGCAGACTCTACTTGTACACAGTGGAAGCTCTCAATGTGGAACCATTTTGGTGGCCAGCTGCAAGCTATTATGTTTGAAAGAATTACTTATTACTATGAAGATGATAGGCACTCATTTTAAAGAAAATTGAAACCATACTGAAAAGCACAAAGAGAAGAAGAAGAAGAAGAAGAAGAAGAAGAAGAAGAAGAAGAAGAAGAAGAAGAAGAAGAAGAAGAAGAAAAAAAAAAAAAACCTCAAAAATCCTATAATCCAGAAATAGCCATCATTAATATATGTGACAGACATGGTCCTGGCCACCCCTCATGCAAACTTGGCAAACATGGCTGGCTGTGGTGGCACATGCCTGCAACCCAATACTCATCTGGACGCCAGAGACCATGGCTCAGCCAGGAAAATGCCTGCAGGGCAAGCATGAAGAGCTGAGTTCAAATCCCCCAGCACACACATAGTAAAGCTAAGTGTGGTGGTATGCGCCTATAATCCCAGCACTGGGGAGGTGGAGACAGGAGGATCCTCGGGGGCTTGCTGGCCAGCTGGTCTTAGCTGAGCCAGTAAGTTCCAGCCACAGGGAGAAATCCTGTCTCAAACACATGGGAAGTAACTAAGAGAGACACCAACCCCCCCCCCCCCACACACACACATGTTCAAAGCCATCACGGGCTACAAAAAGAGACCCTATTTCAAACAAGAACTCTGCAAAACATAACCAGCCTACGAGGTGGGCAGCCATGACAGTTCTAAGAACAGACGCCATAGGGCAGTGATTCTCAACCTGTGGGCCACGATGCCCTTGGGAGTCAACCAACCCTTTCACAGACGATCAATCCTGATCATCCGATATTTACATTATGTCTCACGATAGTAGCAAAACCACAATTAGGAAGTAGCCACAAAATAATTCTATGATTGGGGGGTTCAGGGGTCACCACATCATGAGAACTGGGATTAAAGGGGTACAGCATCAGGAAGGTTGAGGACCACTACCATTGAGACAGAGAGGAAGGGAGTTAGAGGCAAGCAGGACCTATCTTCAGTGCCTGAGCAAAGTAGCTTCAAGAGACCAATTCCGTGCCTTCAGTGACCTGGCCTTGGTACTGAATGATGGGTCTCCCCGTGGAACTGTCAAGTCATCAGGACACCTGCTTCAGAGGCAGTGTTCAGACACAATGCCAAGGTTGAGACAAGGGCTGACACTCACTTAACAACAGATAGGAGCAGGCACATTGTTAGCTAGGTTCTGATGAGCACTGTTAGTCTTAGTCCAAGGTTAGACCACCCTGCGAGCAGCCTCTCAGCCACGGGGCTGAGTTCAAATAACTTGTGATTGGTAGATCGATGAAAAGAAACAGAGTGGACAGTGAGAAAGAGACAGGGAGACCTTTTTCCTCATTGGTCATCTGAAGGCAAGATGGTTCTCCAGCAGCTCTACTGGAGTCATCCTGGGAAGTTTTGCTTCATCTGTGCTAGCGGCCACAGTCTGATCTAGAAATAGGGGCTGAACAAGAGCCATCCATGTTCCCACCAGCACACAAAGGACATAGGCTTTATTAAGTTGGGCTAAGTGACCTTTAATAAATTATTCCAGACCATCTATCTATCCAGTGAAACCGATCATGCTTATCTCTGTTCATTAAAAAAAAAAAAAAAAAAAATTAAAAACCCAAAACTTTAAGACTTTGTGGGGTACAGGGGGTGAGGTGGGTGAACAGCCAATAAGTGGGCACCTTCTACCCTGATGATATGGAAACCTGACAATGTCATCTCTGTGGGCAGCAGAAAGTCAGTCCTACTGGGAGCTCTCAGACACAGGCAGATTCACCTGGAATACAGGAGCATAGGTCTGCAGGCTCCCTTCATTCTAACACTTCTGTCTGCCCAAGCCAAGATGTTCTCAAGGCCATAAGCATTCAGGACACTACTCCATGGTGTCCACGGTGAGCATCCTGCAAAAGCAGATGGTGTTGGCAGTAGGGCAGAGTGGCCGTAGCATCTGCTGCAGGACTCTTGGAATCCTGACTCACGACACGGTCCCAGCCAGGAGGGGGAAGTAACCAGGCTAAAGCCAGGTAGCCATGAAGAATCAGACTGGCCCATGAGTCAAAACTGGCTGCAGAGCCTTGAAAGGTCTCACTCTTTCTATCATGTCCCTCAGGACCAGTGGTGTCAAGGGGACAGGCAAGATGGGTCATCCAAGAGACACTGAAGGTGTCAAGAACGCTTGGTGGCGGGTAAAAGCCAGGAATAAACCCACAGGCTGCACATCAGTGACTAGTGGTTGAGACCCATGATAAGGGCTGGGTGGGGCAGAACATCCAGGGTTCCAGGTCCTTAGCCACACCCCAGGTGACACGTTAGCATCAGCCCAGGAACTCTGATGAGCTCAGCAGGCAATGAGTCATGGTAGGGCTAAGATGAGGCCACTTTGAGAATCTTAACTCTCTGGAGGCAACACAGTCTTCCCACTGAGCCTGCCCTGCCAGAAGCCATGAGTGGCTCATGTCCAGCGTGTGCCTCATGGGCCACTGGAGTCCTTGACCTGAGCAGGGAGAGAGAGAGAGAGGACAGGGTTCCTGGAGCTGTCTCGTAGCTAGGTACATGACTGGATGTTGTAAGGCTTGATAATGACTTAGTGTGGGGCTGGCAACATGCAGCCTGTGTTCAAACCCAGCCTTGGTTGTTTGTACACAATGACACCAAAAAATAGGCCCTATGGGTTTTCTAAGAGTTGTAAAATTCAAAGCAGACAGAATATGCAACAGAAACTGAGTGAGTGCGGCTCTCAGGGCCCCAAAGAGCTGCCATCTGGCCCTTCATCAACAGTGCTCTGCCAAGCCGTGGCTCATGACTCAGATCTCGGTTTGGAAGAAGACATGTGAAAAGATGCTCACAGCTGGCCGTGGTGGCACACATCTGTGATGCCAACATCGGGGGTGTGGGACGGTGAGCAGAAACTCAAGGTCATCCTCGTCTATGTAAGAGTTCAAGTCCAGCCTGGACTACCTGGGTCTGTTTTTCCAAAAAACAAACAAAACACCAACAACAAAAAGCAAAACAAACAAACAAACAAAAACGGGGGTTGGGGGATTACAAGCTACTGGGGAAATAAACATTTCAGTGGAACAGAGATACCATTTCACGCCCACTGGGACGGCTGTGATGGAAGAGACAGACAATACCAAGTGTTGGTGAGGATGTGGTTGAACCAATCCTAGTGCACTGCTCTTGGGGGTGGGGGTGGGGTAAAATGGACAGTTACATGGCAAGACTATTTGACGGTCCCTCTTTTCCATGCTCTTGTCCCCGGGATCAAACCCAGCATGAGTTCCTACCACTGAGCTGTGCCCCTGCCTGTCTGACAGACTGAAGATGCTAACCAGCACTCAATAATTGTTTTTAACACTCCTCCCCCAACCCAGGAAAAGCCAAGTCTCACAGAGGCAAATTGGTGAGTTTCCCCAAGACAAGGTCAATCTCCTGCAAAGAAGAAACTCGTGGCTGAACAAGATGTGGTAGAGCCATGTACCGGGAAAAAAGAGTGAATGTATCCTGTGACAGCCTGGGTCACTTCACAGCCACTGCATCTTGTGACAGAAGTCAGATATAAGGCATAAACAGTACGATTCCTTTTATGTGAAATTCCTAAAAGAAAAAGTCCATTTACAAACTGAAAGTGAACCAGCCAGTGCTGGGACTGCAGAGGGGCAGCGGGGATTCGCACAGGGCATCTTTAGGGTGGTAGCCATGTTCTGAAACCAGATTGGGATAACAGTGGGTCAGGCCCATACGTTTACTAAAATCATCAAGTAGTATACTTACAATGGCTAAATTTAATGGCATATAACCTCAAATAAGCTATTTTAAAATATATAAAATCCCATCCTAGGAAGACAGAGGTGGGCAGACAAAGCCAAAAGCAGCATGGTCTGTTAAGAGTATGGGTTTTGCAATAAGCAGACTTCAGCTCAAATCTCAGCTGTTTCTACCATTCACCATTACTTACCATTACTTATTTATTCTTATTTTATGTACCTTGGTGTTTGTTCTGCATGCTTGTATATGTGTGTGTGAGGGTGTTCCTGGAACTGGAGCTACTACAGTTGTGAGCTGCCATGTGGATGCTGGGATTTGAACCCAGGTCCTTCGGAAGAGCATCCAGGGCTCTTAACCACCGAACTCTCTCTCTAGCCCCCAACCATCAGCTATGTATGCACCCATCCGTCACCCATCCCCCCATCCATCTATTCACTCACCCATTCATCTTCCTACCTACCATCTACTTACGCATTCACCCTCCGTTTTCTACCCGCCCCTCTACGTATCCATCCATAGCCATCTACCCATTTCCCTACTCATTCATCGATCCATCTCCCACCCACTTATCTATCCATCTTTTATCCAAGAGTTTATCCACTCATCCATCCGATCCTCACCCATCCGATTTCTGGCTTAACCTTCACCCATCTATTCATTGCCCATCTGCACATCCCCCGCCACCCACCTACTCACAACACACACAACTAAGATCACGTAAAGCCTTCTTCTACTATATCGTGCCCATATTCTGCTAAGCCCTAAGGAGACTATAAGAAGAGCAGACAGGCCCTGGGATTTACAGTCTATTGTTTGCAGTCCTTCATCTGCCCAGAATTAAAAGAAGAACTACTTCCAAAGGTTTGCTGTGCCTGCCCACAAAACAACAGGTACCTCATCTACTTCCTGGCTGCACAACAGCTGTAGATAATATCACCTACCAAGTCCTAGGAGGGAGTGGTCCAGACCAGGCAAGACTAAGAAAGGCTCCCAGCATCTGTGGCAAAGCCGCACCAGCCAACAATAAACAGAACCAGCAGGCAGAGCCTCCAGTTTCCCCTCTGGCAGAGCCAGTCACTCCATGGCTGTCCTCACCCTCTCTGCTTGTCAGGGAAGGGACGTTACCTGGGCAACACCAGCCATCTCTCTGGAAACTGTTCCTGAGGTAGAAGCAGGAACAAGACACTGGGGTTTCTCGAGACTGAGAGAGTGGAGCCTCTTAGCCCTTCCACAGGAGACTAGCTGTCATCAGGTAGGTGTCCCTCACCAGGAGGTGTGGCTCGGAATGTACTGGAAACGCTCTTCTCAAGGATTAGGAGGGGGCCCCAAAGCTCTGCTGCCTGCTGCAGCCTCTGAGGCTCGCGTGCACACAAATACGCATGCTCCTCGTCACTTGTCACGGGTACTCTGAGGAGCTGCGGAGGGGAGGACGTCCCTGAGGAGATGGAACCAAGCGAGCTAGGGAGGATGGCTTTGACACTTTTATTTCGTGGTCTGGCATGGAGCTGCCTGGACTGTCTGAAAGCTACTGGACCCAGGGGGCTTCTGACAGTCAACTTAATTAGAAGAAAATTTAAGTGGGAGCCCAGCTTTTCAGACACACAATGTCTCTGCAGCTGCTAGTGGCTTCTAGACAGAGCACACTGCTGTCACCACAGAAGGAGCTATGGGACAGTGCTTTGCCCCCACTGTCATGCCTAAGGTCCAGCTCACATGCTGCTTCACAAAGCAGACAGCTCTACCTGCCTCCTCCTATAGGGGACATGAGGTTCTTCAAGCCCCCAGCTAGTGGGTGTGTCCAACCTTTTGACCCTGCAACATGACAGTGCCACCTACAAAGTTCACAGGAGAACACACACTCGCGCACACACACTAACAAGCCCTTTATAATGTTAAGTAAGTTAACATTTTTGCACTGGGCCACATTCAAAGCAATCCTCTTGCATATGAGTTATGAGGTACAGATTGAACAAGCCTAAACAGGGACCCCACTTTGGGCTTTTCCTCCAAGATGTGGTTTCACAGTGAAATATCCCCTACAGGTTCGAGTGTTTGCATGAATACCTGGTCCCCAGCTGCTGGCGCAATTTTGAGAGGTGGTGGGACTTTCTCCATGTTGTTGGAAGCAAGTTGTGAGGGTGAGGCATGAAGGGTGCAGGCAGGCTCTGCTCCTGGCTCCACCTCTTTACTCCCTACTTGCTATCATAGAATAAGCAGCTACCACCTGTCCGCTGTCATGCTTGCTTCCCCATGATGGGCTGCAAGCATGAACAACCCCCCCCCCCCATGGCTGTTTCTGCCAGTCACTCTTATCACAGTGACAAGAAAAGTTACTAATTAATGTTTTGTCCCCCAGAGTCCCTTGCATACCCAGCAAGAAAGGCAGGCAGACTGACTGTGCCCATCGAGACTCTACACTTGTTATGGGCTGCAGATGTTGGTGTAGGCAGACAACTGGCCTTCTAAACATATCATATACATCTATGAAAATGTTGTAATGAAGCCCACTGTTGTGCAGAATTAGCATGCTGACGAAAGCATCGAAGTACTGCAAATGCAAGCTGCCTTTGTCACAGGGTGCACCCCTGTCATCTAGAAATATTCAGAGATTAAGGCGAACACTATTGCTCTGTTACGAGGATCCTTCCTTTGTTGCAGGCTCGGAAGAGATCCTTCATTTCCCCACTCCCTGAAACTGTCACAGCTTTAGCTGTCAACTTGACAAAGCCCTAGAGTCATCAGGGAGAAGGAACCTCCTGAATGTGGCCCAATGTCAAAGTGTTGACTTACTTGACATTATAAAGGGCATGCATGCTTATATTTGTGTGTGTGTGTGTGTGTGTGTGTGTTGTGTGCTTGTGTGTATGTGTATGTGTGCTTGTGTGTGTGCATATGGATTTGTATGTGTGTGTGCTTGTGTGTATGTGTGTATTTGTGTTTGTATGTGTATGTGTGTGTATGTAGGGGGTATGGGTTCTCATGTAAGTTCTCTTCTAAAGAACTGCCTCCATCAGACTGGCCCGTGGACAAGTCACGTCTGTGAGGCATTTTCTTGATTATTAAGTGACGGAGGAAGGCCAAGCCCACTGTGGGAGGTGCCATCCCTAGGCAGATGGACCTGGGCTGTATGAGAAAACAAGCTTCTGTTCCTGCCTTTAGCTCCTGCTTTGGCTTCACTCAATGATGAACTATGACCTGTAAGATGACACGTTCCCTTTCCTCTCCAAGTTACTTTTGGTCACGGTGTTAATCACAGCAACAGAAAGCACACGAAGACAGAGATAGCCTGTGACCCTGTGTACGTGGGGACTCCAAGCCCAAGAGTCAGCCCCGCTGTCTTAGTTGTATATCCACGCCCATTATCAATGTGAAAGTCACACATGACTGATCCACCAATCATCTCCAGGCATACAGTTCAGTGGCACTTAGCACATCGAGTGCAGCTGTCACCCCAAAGGAAACTGAGGAAAACTAACAGTCAATGCCTTGTCCCCTCCAACACCTCCTCTCTTTCTGGTTTCTGGACAAATCACAAAGCTGAAATCATACCACAAACACACCATCTTTTGAGTCAGGCTTCTTGCACTCAGCACAATGGCCTCAGAGTTGCCAGGCAGCCTTGTGGGCACCAGTGTTCTATTCCTTCCCATGATGGAATCCACCGTGCCACTGTTGCTGAGCTGCTTGTCCATAGATAAACACTGTGCTGTCCCCATCTATGCCTCTGCTAACATCTGGATGGCCACAAACCCATCCTGTGACCATCAGTGAACCATGTGAGTCTTTCAGGGAACCTAGATTTGGCCACCAGTCACTGCATGGTCACCTGCTGGCCCCGCTCACCAGTAGAGGAATTTATCCATGGCTTTTATTTCCCCTTTGGGTATGGGGGACAGGGAGGCAACATGAAGCACTCCAGCAATGCTATCAATTAGATAACAATGGCTGCCCACTAGACAGGAGCAGCTGCAGTGCATGATGGGTAGTGATGAATGTCACTAGAATACCTTTAGAGGGCTCTATACTGGTCAGGCTCTGTGCCAGACGCCTAATCTGCGCTCTCTCTCTCTCTCTCTCTCTCTCTCTCTCTCTCTCTCTCTCTCTCTCTCTCTGTGTGTGTGTTCGTGTTCCTGTGGGTACACATATGTGTGAAAGTACAAATGGAGGTCAGAGGTCAGCCCCAGGTGTCATTCTTCAGGAGTTCTCCATCTTGTTTTTTGCGACAGGGTCTCTCACTGGCCTGGAACTTGCCAGGAAGCAATTAGGAACCCACCTCTCAGCGCTGGGCTTTCAAGAGCGCACCACCATGCCTGGTTTTTTCATGTGGGTTCTGGGGTCTCCAAGCTTGCAAGGCAGGCTTTACTTAAGCTGTCTCCCCTAGGCCCACACATTAATTTCTTTAATCTCAACAGTGCCTGGGGAGGTGAACCCCACTTTACAGATGAGAAAACAGAAGCTGAGCAGTTAAGCCACACAGCTAGCAATGAACAGAGAGAACTGGCGGAGCCATGTTTGTAACCTGACCTCATATCATCAAGTAGGGTGAACCTGGGGCTGGAGAGATGGCTCAGCAGTTAAGAACTGCTCTTCTAGAGGGCCTAGCTCCCAGCCCCCACATGGTGGCTGTACCTACAATCCCAGGGGAGCTTACTGGTGCCTTCTACTGGCTTACGTGAGTACCAGGCACAGACATACAGGGAGTCCACACCCATACGCATCAATATCATAACTTTTAAAACCTGTGTCTTCCATTCCTCAATGTCTGTGGTGCCTTCCTGTCAAATTAGAAAGCCCAGCTAATGTGTGCCTGAGAAGCCAGCTCCTGGGGAGATGGGCACTCCGAAAGAAGGACAGAGCTCAGGCATTCTGCCTAAGTGACCATCATAGGCAGCCTCCCTGTAGTTATTACTGCTACCAAGGAAACAGCAGGACTCAGGTGGGTGTCCTGCTCTTCTGGCTCTGGGCATCTGCTGGTTGCCTGGGTAACCATGAGTCTGGCTGGTGAGTGGATGACCCACCGAGGTGTCAGGCTCACAGCTGGGTACCACATCCTACTTGTACCGAATCCCAGGCACAAACTGATCATCACACAGGTGAACTGTGTGCTTCCTCGTAGGCACAGATGAGCCTTCCGCTTTCTCCACTATTTGTACAAGGTACCTGAGCCGTTTGGAGTAAAGAAACTGCTTCTTGTTTAGGGCAAGGGGGAGAATCATAAACCTCAGCATCAACATCAGAGACTCATCCTTCCAAGCACTGCCACGGACAGGGAACCCGCCATGGGGGCTTCTGGGCCAAATGGAGACTTGGCTTTGCAGTCTGCACCAGGGGCTTTCAGGAAACCCTGGAGACTCCATAGCCCTAAAAGAAGCAAGATTCAACCCCCACGCCTGCTGGCTGGCTGTAGGGTAGACAGACCCCAACCTGTGGCATAGATCAGGGAGTGATGGAAGGGACCACTCCCTTATCTAGGGGCACCCTGCTGGCGGTGTGGGCTGAACTGTGTCTCCCCAGAAGTTACATCCCAGTTCTAACTCTGGGCATCTATCTGACTGTGTTCTTATTAGGAAACAGGGTCAGGCTGGACTAGACTGGGTCCTAAACTGGTGTCCATGCAAAAATGCCACATGGAAGCTCACACACACACACACACACACACACACACACACACACACACACCATACAACATGTGCAGACACAAGCAGGAAATAGAGTTGCACAGTCAGAAGTAAGAAGGGCCAAGGGTTGCCTGCAGTTCCCAGAAGCTGGGCTAAGTCAGACAAAGATACTCCCAGAAGCCTCCAAGAGAGCAAGATCCTGCTCATACCTTGACTTTGGACTTCTGGCCCCAGAGCTATTAGATGGTGATTTCTGGTTGCTCTAAGACAGTTGGACTTGGTTGGGAGGTCTTGGGAAACCCATGTGTCTGGGGAGCAGCAGGTGAGGGCTGGCCTGGGGCCCTAGCCCCTCACACCCAGCTGTCCCATAAGCAGGGCTGATCCATCTAGCCCCCTCCCCCCACCTCACCAAGGGGCCACAGTGAGAGAGATCCTCAGCTCATCCTCCATTAGAGTATGCTGGTTTTTCTTTTCCTTAGTCATCCTGGCAGTCTGGTTCCCTGACTCCTCAGTGGGCCATGAGGCCTGCATTATCACCCTAAAGCCCGCCTTGGCCCCTGCCCCAGTGCACAAGCCCCAGTGCACAAGCCCCCGCCACCCAGGCTGGGCACTGGATCCAGCCACCCGCAACCCTGCACACCTGCATCATCCGTGATGTCAGAGGGAGCTACCTGGGGACCTGGCAGGCTGCAGGAAGAACTTCCAGGAGAATTCAGACAGGGACGTCAGCCACAGCTGACGTACGGTCCTTGGCAAAGAGGAGTCACGGGGGAGGATTCTATCTACCCGGCGTCTTCCTTTCACAACTGCAGACACCGTCAAACCACCCACAGATCAGGTCTCCTTCCCACAAGCTTGCCCAGTACGAACGCCCACCCTGACAACCCTGCTAAGATGCACATCAGAAGCAACCTAAGGCTTAGAGACTCCATGTTCAGTTGGACTCATTTCTCTAGGCTGGTGTACTGTAGACAGGTGGTACCCAAACACTGGTACTTTTGTGGGTGCCAGTATATTGAAGGAGTATATCTGCATACACCCCTATTTACAGTACCATTGTCCACAACAGCCAAGAGATGGAAACAACCCAAGTTCATAAGCTCCTGAACCAACTGTAGCACATACATACATACACTGGAATATTACACAGCCTTCAAAAGGAAAGAAATGCTGACATGTGCTACAGCACACATGACCTGAAAGACATTCTGCTGAGTGACATGTGGCCAAGTCTCCTGTGATTCCACTTGTTTTAAGGTACTGAGAGTAGTCAGCTCTATAGGTACAGCATGTAGGATGGCAGTTGTTGGGATTGGGACTGGGGCATTATCTTTTAATGGGGACAGAATTCCAGTTTGGGCAACATGACAGTTAGAGAGTGTTCTTTGATGAGCAGGTGGCAGGTGGGCTGGGCTAACTGCCTGGATGGTGGCACTTCCCAATCTCTTCACACTACTGACCCTTTACACTCAGGAACGCTGAGGTGATTGGGGTCCTGTGTTAGCTACGACATTAGTGTTCCATCACACGTAGGTCTGAGCGCCTGGCTCTCCCTTCTCAACACCTGCTGGGAACAACTCCAAACCAGTTCCTGTTGCTTGCTCTCCTGCCTACTTCTGCAAGCTACATCACACACACTGCCAGAGGCTCCTCTAGAACCTTCTGGGTTCTAGAAGACATCAAAATGAGGCCCTCTGAGGTCCTGCCTCCCAACCTCAGCTTAGGGGTCACTCTGGCAGTGCTTTGGGCTTGGTGACCTCAGTGGCAGGCCTTCTCAACTGACCAGGACCCTTGTATGCTGACAGTAAAGGCTGCAGCGGGGCCTCTCACTAAGCACTAAAGCCAGGCGGAGCTGGTCTGCGCCAACACCCCGTGTGATAGTTTGCCTTCACTGTCAACTTGGCAGAATTACCTGGGAGACACTGTGAAGCATGTCTGTGAAGATGTGACTGGAATGGGAAGACCTACCTTCACTGTGGCAGCACCGTCTCCTGGCTAGGGTGCAGGGCTGAATAAAATGGAGCTGAGCATCACTTCCTGATGGCAGATACCATGTGACCTCGTGATCCTGCTGCCAACATCACCCCTGCCATCATGGACTGTTTGCTCAAGCTATGAGCCAACATAAACCCTTCTATAAGCTGCTGTTTTAAAAACTTAAGATTTACTTATTTTATATGTATGACTGTTCTGCCTGCATGCATGTATGTAGACCGTGTGTATGTCTAGGGCAGAAGATGGTACCTGTTGGATCCTTGGAACTGAAGTTACAGACAGTTATGAGCTACATACAGCACCATATGGGTGCTGAGCAACCTGCACTAAGCTGCAGGCATGAGACCCTGTCACAGGAGCCTGGATGACACAGTCTGAATCTCTTAAGCAGCCATGAGATACAGGCCGGTGAGTCTCTCTTTGAGAACTAGTAAGATATGAACTCAAAATCCTTTGTCTGAATTGGTTGGGAAGCTGGGACAGAGGGGACCTGTGTAGAGACTCTGACAAGAGCTTTATGAGCCAGTTTGGCCAGTGTGAAAGGACCCTGACCTTCTGGGTATCCTATATTGTCCCGGTCCTGGAAATCTATCCCATCTAAGGACAGATACAGCCCCTTGCATAGAGCCTGACCCAAGCCTTGGTACATCTGTACTGGTTTTTCTATGACTCCAGGAACACAGTCCCCTGGCACAATGTTGCTACCACACAACACAGCAGCTCTGTTAGAAGCTGACTTATGTCCCCATGAGTGAGTATCTCTGCCTGTCTTTGGGTCTCAGTATACGCTAGGGCCACTCTGAAAACTCAAAGTACCTGATGTTACAAGGACCTCAGACTTTTGATACCAACTCTGGCCAATTAGCTTCTCCCCAAGCCCCTCCTTCCCCAGACCTGTGCCACCTCCCCTCTGGGCAAGTCCAATCACCTCTGGAAGAGTTAGGGCGAATTCCTCCGTGTGGATAGCTGTGGCTGCTCTTTTAAGTCTATGTTGAGCCAAGCCAGTGGGCAGGCAGGAGACACTGAGTGCCAACCCAGAACTGTGGGCCACCGTCATTCCCTTCAGTGGCTACTCAATCACCATGCCACCCTGAAAGCAAGACAGCACCCTGCTGCCCACCACAGCTTCCCAAGAGACGGAGGTCATGTCAAATGATGACACTGCCTCCTGGTTATGTCTGGAAAACTCATCCACAAAGAGAAGGAGGGGGAAAAGTCAACTAATTCTGCTTTAAAGGGCAGAAAGAGGGCTTACCCACAAACCATGTACGTGAAAACCCTCCCTGTGCGGCTCGGTGACTCATCGGTCCCCATCAAAGCGTGTGCTCAATGACACATGGAAGCTCCAGTCCCCTCCTTGCTTGGAAGGAAAACCAACCCACAGATGCCACTTCTTTCCAGAATGCTGGGAGAGCCACCATGCTGCTCCAGAGGTCAGGCAGGCCTTGACATCAAAGGGGAAAAGATCTCAGCGCTCAAAGCCAGGTCTCTAGGAGGGCTGGGGAAGGAAGGAGGGTTCAAGGACAGTCTTGGTGCCCCCAAGAACATGATAAAGACTCTGCTCTCTTCTGTCTTCTATCGAATACATGTGTGTGTCCTGCATCACATGTACGGAAGCTCGGGAGCTAACACCTGGATAGATTCTCTCTTCATTCGCTCTGTCTCTCCTTTTCCTTCCCTCTCTTTCCTTTCTTCTATTCTGGACAAGGTCTCTCATTAGGATGTGGTGCTTGCTGATCGGGGGAGGCTGGATGACCAGTGAGCCCCAGGAAGTTATCTTCTTTGTCCTGCCAGTGCTGAGGTTACAACCATGTGCTACCATATCTGAAGAAAAAAAGGGGGGCGGGGGGGATGTCCTGAGGGCCCTCTTTCCTAGTCATCTTCCCCTCCTCTCCTCCACTCTCTAGCCTTGCCGCTTGGGGTCATCACTGTCTCTGGTCTGGGTTCCAGATGTTTGGTCTGTGGAACAGGGAGGCCAGGTCCCCAGGGTGAGGACTGGTTCGCAAAGCCCCTTAGGCTGTTTGTAGACAGCTCAGATCCTCTTCCTTGGTCCTTTCGGGAACCCCCGTTGGCTAAGACGGATGGCAGTGAATTATTAAAGACGTGACGCTCCATCTGGCCACTTTGAGCTGAACCAGGCCCCTGTTCACCTGCGGCCTGATCCCTGTTACACAGGCTCCACAGGACCAGCCAGTGGCCTTCCCGCTGGACAAATGCCTGAGAGAAACAGCCCCAGGAAGGAAGTTCTTGTTTGGCTCATGGCTTCAAAGGTTGCCGTTCAGAGCTGTCAGACTCCATTGTTTCTGGGCTTGAGGTATGACAGGGTGACCAAGGAGGTATGCTGTTAGGCTGAGGAGGCCCTCTTAACTTGCAGCAGCCAAGAAGCAAAGAGGACAGAGAAAAAGGCTAGAGGTAAAATATATCTTTCCAAAGGATACCTCTAGGGACTTACTTCCTCCAGAGAGGCCCCCAGTTCCTAAAGTGTTCATCAATAATTAATTCTCAGTAATGCTATTAAAACCTGTTTGGGTCTGTCAAAGTATTGATCCACTCAGGATGCCCCAGGAATCACTCACTTCTAAAAAGCCCACCAGCTGGCAACAACCCCTCCATGTATGTATGAGACTGTGAATGATATTTCAGAATCAAACCTTAGCGCTGTGGTATAAACATATTAAATAGAAAGTTCCAGAATTACACTGCCCATAAGTTCACCATTCGGCACCGTTTCCAGGAATGTAAGGAAGGCTAGCAACAACCTGCTCTCTCTTCCGGTCAGATGCAGTGTGTCTGTGTTGTATATGTCACTAGCCTGTCAGTAGTATCTCCTTAACCAATCATCTGTTGTGGTGTCAGGCTCTGCACTGAGCTCGCCCTCCCTTGACTTAATAACAGTCTCTGGGTGCACAAAGAACAGCTTGAGGGCATCAAACAAGGACCTACAGACGGACCCTGGAACTAGGCCCAACAGAAGAAAAGCATCACAGAGACACAGAGCTCAGGGACCAGCTGGGCTTCGGGTGCCCTTTGGAAGAGCTGAAGCAAGGGATAAGGTGAACCTCTCCCTAAATCTCCAGACACCTCACCATACGCAAGAGGAACAAGGTCCTGAAAGGTGAATGTAGGAGAATCGTGAGGTGTTTTAAAAGGGAAAGGGTCTGAGCAGCCTGTCAGGACACCGGCAGGGGCAGCCAGCGGGAAGGCAGGCAGGCAGGGGAAGGGAGACTTGCTTTCCACTCTTACGCTTTTCCGTGACTTTAAAGGACCGCCGCGGGCCTGTGCACAGCTCTGTTTTTGTAATTTAAGTTTTTATTTGAGCATTTCATACATGAGTTCTGTACCTGCATCACACACACCCCACCAACTCCTCCCATGCCCACCCTCACTCCTCAAACTATAACTTCTACCTTAGCTACTATTGCTACACACACACACACACACACACACACACACACACACACACACATAACCTATTACAAATATAAACTTCATAGACAAATAATAGAACCTACTGAGTCCATCTAGCATTGGTCTTACGTGATGTACTTAGGGTGCCCATCGGGGATTGACTGGATAATCCACTAGATAGTTTGCCCCTGAATGATGCTTCTCGCTCTTTCAGTGGCTACTGCCTGCCTGCAGTAGGATTTCTTCTGTTCACACTGTTATGACAGACGGTGCCATGATGTAGGTCTGGTTTAGACAACTCTATCGTTAAATTTTGTGGGTACGGCACCCCTGCCATGCTTACATGCATGCTGTCTAACACGTGGACAGTCTTTCTGTCCCTTCTACCAAACTTTTCTCTAGTCTAGTGAAGATGACAGCCAATGAACCCTACACACTCGGCAGTGAGGGCATAGGTGCTTTGTTACATGTTCAATTTTTTAAGACGACAAGAAGTGCGAACAGATCATAGCAAGCGGAAATTCTTATGAAGTTCTTTTTCCTTTTCAATATTTAAAAACAAACAAACAAACACAAAATGTCCTTTTTAGTACCCCCGCTTAGGGCTTTCATTCCCGCCTCAGAAGCAGGATATATACAAGCATTCTGGGAAAAAGAGTGGTCAGCTCTCGCTCAAGGTGACCGTAAGTGTGTCCCACACAGTCTTGTGATTTAACACCCACACACCCACAAGGGGAATGTGGGCACAGACACCAGAGTGTTCCCGATGGATGGTCTTGTCTGTACCAGGCTGGATTTAAAAACTGACACACACACACACACACAGAGAGAAAGAGAGAGAGAGAGAGAGAGAGAGAGAGAGAGAGAGAGAGAGAACAAACACCACTCAGCACTGACAGACTAAAGCATCACTACACAAAGAACACATCGAAGTCTCACAAACCTAATTTTCAGCATACAAGCCCAAGGCACAAACGAGTCCATTCACAATTCTGATCAAGTGGGCCAAATAGATGGAGGAATTCAAGTAGAAGTGTGAGCATTGGAGATCCAGCTCCTGTGGCCACACCCCAGGTAACCTAGGGAGAAGTCAGCGGTCCCTTCTTTTGATCTGTATGTTTCTCTCTAGACAAACTGACAACTGAGGACAGAAGAACCTTTAACAAGCCAAGTTTGGTCCATAATCGAATCGTATCTCAGCTAGTGGGGAGGCCTTAGCAGGAGGATTGAAGTAGCTTACCTAGATCCTGTCTCCAAAACAAACAAACAAGACTCAGGGGTGGGGGATGTAGCTCAGTGGTCCAGTACTCAATTCCCAGCACTGGAGAGAAAAAGGAGGAGGGAAGGCGGGAGGAAGAGGGTGAATGTACCAGGTGGGGAAGTGGAGAGACTCTAGGTTCAGGGTGGGGGTCCTGACCCTCGCCTCCATGCCCTTCTTAACTTGTCTATAACTTTGCCAAAGTCTGGTGGGAGAAGCTGGAAGGAGGGGACGAAGCTAACCCAGAGGCCATGTGTCTTGGTTTGTATCCCAGCCCTGTGCTCCTTCATCTCATCCTTTGAGATGGGCCTCATCAAACTTCAGGGTTCCATGACATGATGCCATCAAGTCTCCCAAGATCAGAAGGTGGCTAATAATTGTTTTCTTTCCTCTACCTCAAAGGAAGCCTGAGAGTGTGACTCTCATCCCCAAGGCCACCGAGCCTCAGCCATTTGTTAGTTTCAATCCCAGGGGCTCCCCTTGTTGTTAGTTACGGGGACCCCAGTGACTCTTGGAGGGGCCGCACTGAGGCTGGAAGACACTGGAGACTGGTGGCCTGGGCCACCAAAGGCCGTTATACGTGGATCCCCAGAGCCAGCCACCTTCGTTCTCTGGGTCATCACAGGGCTTTCCTGCAGTGCTGGAGTTGTAGGGTGGCCTCTTGCAGGGTGGGGACAGCTCAACATTTACAATGCTCCAAGAGCCCTCTGATCCTTCTGGGGCCGAATGCAGAGCTAACCTGCAGGTTACAGGTATACAGCTGGGCTATAAAAAGGACCAAGGCCCTGCCCTGCAAGAGTGCTGAGCCAGCAACTGGGAAGAGAGGGGCCGGGTCAGGTCCAGGCACCTAATAAAAGGGAGTGGTATGGTATATCTGGGTAGATGTGGGAACCACGTTATGATATGGCTATCCCAGCAGGCAGCCAAGGACAGGTAACCAGCCTGTCTTCACCTCTAACCCTCACTCCATCTGTGAGTTCTTCCAGGCCTCAAAGGATGCAAAGCTCTCTCTCCCATGTGTGTTGTAGACACGCAGGACTGGGGACTTGGACTGGGGTCTGTGAAGGCTAACTGTCTGGGAAGGGCAGGAGATACCCTCAGGCCCTCTTCCTCTGGCCATCAGACTACTGAAAAAAAAAAAAGGGCCCCCAAGCAACTAGGATTTCTGCCAGGGAATTCATGCTGATAGAAAGATAAGGCGGGACCCGAGTGCTAGTCAGAGGAGAAACCTGGGTCCCTCAAAGAGAATACACACAGTTCCGAGTGTTCATGAGACTACCCCAGCGGAGGGTCTGGAGTTGAGAGACTAATGAGTCAATGTTAGTGACAGATAGTTGTGGTTTCCATATCTACGGCTTACATCATAGAAGATGGACTCTGGGAGACAGGGTGGAGGTGAGGTTGCTGGGACTCTTGGTCCTCCTTTCTATGTTTCCATATCACCTGTCTGTTTAATTGGCATACAAGGTCGAGGGGAAGCCTGAGTTGTTGTTGTCCGTGCCCAGGATCTGAGCCTAAAGTCTCCAGTAACAATCCATGGGACATATATGTGTTGAGGGTGGTTGACTATGTGCCTATGTGTGTGCTCTGTACTCAAGTGTCTGGAGCCATGCTCCAGGCCAATGGGGGATGGGAGTGGTGGGGAGAGGGGGGTGGAATGATGGGACATTGGGTTCAGGACTCAAGTCAGGCCTCTGTCCAAAGGCTACGTGACTGGGTGAGCTCAGGTGTGACTTCTCAGCCCCACTGTCTGCACATGAAATAGGAACCCGGGAGAAGCAGCCCCCTTCCTTGCAGCTGTGATGGTCAGCCATGCTCAGTGCCGAGAGAGTGCACGGTGCCTACCTGCTGCTCTGTGGCTCTGTGACTGGGGGCCTGTCTATCTGGATACCCCAGGAGAGGTTCTAGAGATCAGAGTAGAAAGAAGAACCTGAGTCACAGCACAGATCCGGGAGGGGCCCTGGGGGGGGGGTGTCTTTCAAGTGTGACTTCTTGACCAGAGAGAGCCAGAGTCAGAGTGAGTGACAGCATACCCGGTACTCCCAAGCCAGGAGTGCTCTGGCTTGGCCTTCAGCAATGGGCGCAGGATCGGGGGAGGGGGGAGATCTGTCATTCTGACCTGGTCCTCCAGCCATTCTGGCACAGGCCAGGCCCCACCCTGTGGAGAGGGTAGGATAAGACTCCTGTACTCCTGATAGTATGAGTGGCAAAGAGCTGGTGCAGGGGCCCTGACGGTGGCTGGCTGTACACATCATAGGTCGATCCTCGCTGCAAGGTAACTGTGAAGTGTACTTCTAAGATGTCATTTGTCCTTGGCAATGTCATTGTTCTCTTGGCTCTGGCCCCCTCTTCTATTAGGCGCGAGTGACAAAGGCTTCAAAAAACTCTCCTGAGGTTCAAGGAAATAGATGTGTGTAAAACGTGCACAGAAGGTACTCGTGAGCCCGGGAGACACTGTATGGTAACACTGGCAGGACAGTCCTCTTTGTGAGGATTCCCTGGTCTGACAGGACACACGGCTGAGGCCAGAAGAGAACTGGAGGATGGCGGGAACGCTGGCTCCTACTAGGACCCACTGCACTTCCCTCTGAAACAACAGGCTCTACGATCTTCACAAAGGCACAGGAGATGAGGCACTACTGCCACCCCATTTCACAGAGAAGAAAACTGAGGTGTCAAGTCACTCTCCACCACCCACACATGAATACAACGGCCGCCCTCACACACTAGAGTACTTTTTCTGTTTCATCCTCCTCCAAAGCACAGAGGAGGGTCAGAGGTCCAAAGACGGGTGGTGTGAGGTCATACCACCTTCTAGGGACACGGGAAAGCCTGCTGGGGAGAAGGAAGCAGCTGCAGCCAGGTCTATCCAAATGCACTCGTGGCTGGCCAGCCTCTGTCACACCCTGCCTGTTCCCTGTCCCCTGGGGCCTGTTGTGTTTTCAATGACCCACTTTCCCTGGAGAATGCAATCACTGTGAATTTTACGACTTCGGTGCAGTGGCCTCCAACCATACCAGGAAGCAAAGGCTGAGCCGCAGGGTCCCAATTGTGTAGGGGAGCACAACAGACCTGGCCAGGAGCTCACCACCCACCTTAGCTACTCCTCCAGGTGACCAGGCAGGCTTGCCTCTCTCGGCTGTGTACATTGGAGCCTCTCGTCTCCAGAGCCAAGAGAGAAAATCAGGCCAGTTTCTCACATAAGCACATGCCATGCGCTCGCAGCTTGGAACACGGTCAGTGTCACCTAGGTTGTCCTTTCCCAGCCTTGTTACACACATGGCTTGGTGCCCACAATGGACCTGTCCCTTCGCAGTAACACATATTCGGATGGGTCATTCTCTTCTTGACCTTGAACACGAGTTATGCCTTTCCTTTTATGGTCTTACACAACACAACACAACACAATACAACACAACACAACAGGCCTGTCTCCTCAGAGCTTTGTACACACAGAAGGATCTATCCTCTCAGACTTGTCCCCTCAGTCTTTCACACACAGAAGGGCCTCTCTTCCTATATACAGAATGGACCATGCACTGATGGCCTTGTACATGTGACGGCCGGTTCCCTCGAAGCCTCGTGCACACGTAGGCTATCCCTGCAGACCCTGGCCTCCGAGGGCCTGGGCAGGAGCAGAGAGGAGCATTTGAGTCAGAACTGAGGCCTCATTAACTCAGTATGACTGTTTATGTTCCACACCCAAGGGAATTGGCCTCAAGGGCCTACTGCCTAAACCAAACAGACAGCTTCCCCAGGGAGCCCTTGGGACTGCAGGCTGGGCTCCCAGGGGATTCGAGAAGGGCAGAACATCTCTTTCCCATCCCTTTCCTAGTATAGAAGGTACTGGTCCTCCACCCTGTTATGGAATCAAGGGCATCCCTGGACTCTCTAAACAAGGCTGCTGTGGGCAAGAACAGAGCTCTTTCCAGGGAGACAGGGAGGGAGACAGAAAGGACTCAGGGTGCATGGGCTTACTATGCCAGCCTCATGTCTCCTCAGAGCAACTGCTGGCTCAAGAGAATCTATTCAGGCAGAGAAAATGGTGGTGACAGAACCCCTCAGCCAAGAGGGCCAAGATGGCGGCAGGGGTTGGGGGGATAACAAGGAAACTCCAGTAGAAAGTCCCTGACTTTAAAAAGTGACAAGAATCCTAGAGGGGCCTTCAGTCGCAACCAGCTGTGCTCCTCGGGACAGCCTGAAGTGGACTCCTTTGGCAGGGGACCCTAACCATTCTGAGGGTCACATGCTGGGGGTTACAGCTAAGTCTTTTTAAGATCCAACTTTGCCCTCCTGAGGAAAGACATGGCCCTGGGCAAGACCAGGCAAGGTAAACCAGGAGACACAGTATCCGAGAGGCATGCGTCACCCTACAAAAAGAGCACACTCTATATATACTTCCCGTTGTAGGCTGCATGCAGAAAACTCACAAATTCAAACTGTGGTTGTGGGATTGCTAAATGTCCTAAATACTGAAATTCTACTCTCAACTTTTTTTTTTTTTCCTGTTAAAAATGGAAAAAAGAAGCAAGTAAATAAAACAGATCCCCAGTGGCTGCCTTCGCCTGTGGAGAGTAAGAGCAGCTGTCTCAGCTCTGAGGCGGAGGCACACGCCTTTAATCCCAGCACTTGGGAGGCAGCGGTAGGGGGATCACTGCGAGTTTGAGGCCAGCCTGGTCTACAGAGAGAGTTCCAGGACAGCCAGGGCTACATAGTGAGACCCTGTCTCAAAAAACAAACAAACAAACAAACAAACAAACAAACAAGAGTGGCTGTCCCAGGAGAAGCAGAGAGAGGACCATATCCAGACCAGGCTGTTGAGTTCAAATCTCAGGCAGTTAAACTGAGGAGGCAGGATGGACCCACAGATTTAGCCTGAACCTGCTGTACATTTCGGGGCAAACTGTTTGGCCCCTCTCAGCTCTGGTGCCCATATTGGTTAAAGGACAGCAAACAGAAGTATTTAAGCCATGCCCTGCACACTACAGACTTTAGTGACTGTATTCAGTCAAATGAACAAACACCCAGATCTGTCTCGGCCAGGACAAGAAAAAGTAAGGGTTCGAATCCAGAACTTCCAGCTGACATTTGCTAGCTGGGATATTCCCCCCAAACATCTTATGATTCTTGTCATTTTGCAACGATGGATGGCAGGTCTTAACTCTCACATCTAAATCTCTAAGAGCCATAACTAAATCAAATTGCTGCAATGAGAGACCACTGCCACCTGGTGGCTACATACCCAAATCATCGGGGGCCAACTGTCCCAGGAGAAGGACACTAACATCTCACACAAGCTTATATGGTGGGAATGAAGGTCACCATTCTGGAAGGTCACCCTGGAGGAAGGGATAACGCCTGAGAAGACCATTGCCATCTTTGATACCTCTAGCTTAGGTTTCCCAGGTGCTTTTAAAGACAGTTTTCACTGACTGAATTGAGTGATCATAAAGACCCGAGATGCCATCAGAATTGAGAGCAGATATTCTCAGAACTGCTGGAAACCCAAGGATATCCTGGACAGCTCTGGGTTAATTTCATGAACCCCACGTGTAATCCTAGGCTAGATTCCCAAAATCATCTTTCTACCAAAGTCTCTTGAAACTTCATTTCCTTGTAAGCCTCAAACTGGTAGCAATCCTCCTGCCTCGGACTCTTTAGTGCTAGAAATATAGGTATGTGCCACTGAGCTCAGCTTAAAATTCCATTTTCACACCTCTATCTTGGTTACCTCCTGAAACATCATGAGCACAGCCTTACAGGTGTGCCTGGAGTGCATTCACCTCAAAAGATGAATCAGGACCCCTAAACCCTCCTTGACTCTTGAAGCCAGAGGCTGAGCTACACACTGCATCTCACTTTCCTCAGAGTAGACCTGATGCAGACAGGAATGAACTTCACAGGGGAAATGGGCAGCAGGAGTCTTGCCCAGCTGCCAGTACACAGGAGCTCAATAAATGCAGTCTCACTGTAATGACTCATAGCATCAGGGGCATAAAGAAAGAATGACCATGCCCTGTAACCAGCTCATCACCTAGGCCACTAAACATAACAGAAATCTTCAGGAGAGCTGGCCCAGGCCTAAGAAGTCAGAACAGAAGCCTGCTCTCTGGATACTTCTATAAGGAATGCTAACAGGAGTGAGGCCAGAGAGCCAGCCCACCAAAAGGAAGCAAGGCTGATGAACATAGCCAGCGTTTTCAACCCTTGCTGAATTCCCACTCTGTGAAGCTTTCAACACCTCTTATTCAAGGAACTTTCTTGCACCCGGAGTCCTTTGCCCTCCCTCTGATGGAAGCATGTCTAGGAGCTTCCAGGAAGCAAGGGAACAGCTGGATGGTTCCAAGCTGAGCAGCCACCTATCAGGGACCTGCTCCTATCACAAGGCACAGCCTTGGGGAGATGGCAGAAGCTTCCAGCAAGAGCAGGACCCTCGCTGAGCCACCCACTGTCAGGCCTGTGTCCTGCCTGGCTCTCTAAGCCCCATGCAGCCACTGTAAACCAGCAGCAGGGGCCTGACTTACCTTCCACTGCAGAGAATGGAACCACTGATCTCGTAGGTAGCTGTTGGCAGCCTGTAACAAGAAGAACAGGAGAATTGGCAGGTTATCATTTTCTGAAATATCTCAGACCATCTTACTGGCCTTCACACAAGTCCCTAACCACCGGCTTCTGCCTGGAAGCCCTGGCTTGCCTCCTAGAAAATTATGCACTGACCATCAAGAGCAAAATCAGAACAGAAGACATGGCTGTTGGTATGGGATAGTTTTGTTGGGTATAAGAGTCTGCACCCTGCTGGCTGGAGCACTTTCCCTGAGGTTATGCATGCTGAATGACCTTGGATGGATGGTGGGAATTGGTGGAAGGTGATATAGTTGAGTGGACTAGTGTCTCTGATCTGCCAGGACTGTTCAGGAACTCTGTCACACCCTGCGTTCCCTTCTTGATCCCCACAACAAGCTTCCAACTCCTTGCCTATATCTACTAGAGCTCAGCCTCAGAAAGACCCAGGCTCCAGTCCTGGCCTTGATCACAGCCTAGTTGTGAGCCAACCACCCAGCAACACAAGGCCTTCAGAAGCCTTAGAGAAGCACCCCCTTGATGGTCTGTGTGGCTCACCCGTACCCCAGCTCTGGTTAGCACTGACCCAGTATCTGGTCTCATGACACTGAGCCATGGCCTTTACAACAGTGGATGGTGCAAATACCTTGCAGATGTTCAACAAAGGCTCTCCGGAGTAAAACAGTTCTGGCCTTGACATGTGTTGTTGTCTCTGGTGTAAATAATCTCTACAGTTAGCTTAGTGGAGGAGACTCACAGCTCTCATGAGTAAGTGTAAACCAGGCTGGGCCAGCTCCAGCACAGTCCTGGTCCACAGTCTTGTCTATGCTTTTCACATATCACAGTACTGAGGAGAAGTAATGCGAAGGGGGCTCCATCCAAAGACATGCACACGCCGACCACCTATGGTGGTGAAGAGACACTGCAGATGGTACCATCAAGGCTCTTGTGATGGCAAAATCACCTTGGATTACCTAGGTGGCCTAGTGGGATCACACAGTCTAGGTATGAGGGAGGCAAGAGGGCCAGTTGGACTGAAGCACAGAGATGGTCAAGGCCATAGACTCCAAGGAATCCAGAATCTGAGAAAGGAGACAGACTCTTTCCTAGGTCTTGGGAGCAAAGCCCTGACCACACCCTGTCAGTGACACATGGCACTTCTGATCCTAGCAGGCAACTTCAGAAGATCCAACTGATCTTGGGATGATGAGAGTCAAGCCCAGCCTACCCTGAGCTCCGCTGCCACCTTCCTGATGCTGACCTGGGGTCTACCTGTCTCAATGCTGCCAACAGTCTTTTCCCAGCCCCGTTCCTTCCAGTGCACAGTACAAGCACACTCAGCTTGGTAACTTGGCCAGTAGGCATGAGCTGATGTGGCATGAAAGGGACCCTTCACTTGTGGGAAGCTTTGCTTTTTAAGAGTCAGTGCATGATTTAGCCCTGTCCTGTGCAGGCACAGCAGAAATATCTCAGATGATGTGTACTCCAGAGCAGAGGCCCTGCAGCCTCAGGGAACTGGGTAGTATGACCTGGTAGGAATCCTTGGCTGTTTTGAGCTACACAGGACTAGAGTTCCTTCCTCAGTGTGGGGATCCTAGCTTGCCTAATCTGTCTATTTCTACCATGGCCTAACACTGCACTGGGAACTCTCCACCTTCACCTGCTCTCTCGGGTGCCTATGCAAATCCTAGCCACCTGGGTCACACCCAGAATGCCACTTCTCTGGGATGACTGTCTCAAGGCTGGCTTCCCTCTGCCTGTGCTCATCTACCATGATTCTGTTCTGTTCAGTTGTCCTCCTTCCTGCAGGCTAGGGCTCTGTGAGGTTGTAAACTACATGTATGTGACCATCACCGCGTTTGTGAAACCCAAAGCAAGGGAAGACTGGCTGACATGTTGAATAAATGAGGGAGGACTGACTGAGTGGACATATGCGTTCATGAATATAGGGCAAGGAGGCATGGATGGGTGCATAGTGGAGTAAGCAGGGGGCAGTTGGAACAATGGGCAGGTAGGGGGGGTATATAGGTGGGGATGGATGAGTAGATGGGTAAGTAGATGAGGGCAAATAAATGGTGGGTGGATAGACAGATAAATATGTAGATACACGAGCAAGTGGACAAAGGGTGAGATGAGTGGATAAATGGATACACAGATACATGGAGGGGTGAGTGGTTAGACAGTTAGGTGCCTACATGGATGGAAGGATGGATAGGGGCACAGAGTGGCAAGTGGGTGAATGGGTGGGTGTGCCTGCAAATGGATGGATGGGTAAATGTGTGGATGAGGAGGTGAGTGTGTGGACTAATAGATGATGTAGGTAAGTAGACAGATGGGAAAGTGGGTAGATGGATGGATGGATGGGTGGGTAGGTGTGTATGTAGATGGATGGATGGATGGATGGATGGATGGATGGATGGATGGATGGATGGATGGATGGATGGATGGATGGGTAGGTGTGTATGTATGTAGATGAATGTATGTATAGGTGTGTATGTATGTAGATGGATGTATGTATAGGTGTGTATGTATGTAGATGGATGGATGAGTAGGTGTGTATGTATGTAGATGGATGTATGTATAGGTGTGTATGTATGTAGATGGATGTATGTATAGGTGTGTATGTATGTAGATGGATGTATGTATAGGTGTGTATGTATGTAGATGGATGTATGGGTAGGTGTGTATGTATGTAGATGGATGTATGGGTAGGTGTGTATGTATGTAGGTGGATGTATGGGTAGGTGTGTATGTATGTAGGTGGATGTATGGGTAGGTGTGTATGTATGTAGGTGGATGGATGGGTAGGTGTGTATGTATATGGATGGATGGGGTATGTATGTTGACATATAAATGTGTAAGCAGACAGGTTCATTCAGATGGATGGAGGCACAAGCATAGGAGAGGAAAGAAAGGAGTGAGGGAGGAAAATCTTAGGACTGAGTCACAGTAAGTAGAGCATCTCTGTACCCATTCCATGGAACCTCAAAATGATCCCATCAGCTCTGACACACCATGCTCCTGACCGTCGTGTCTTTGCTGAGACAAACATGCATGAACATGTCTTCAGAAGCATGCATGGTGGTATGTTCCCAGATACCTATGTACCACGATTGGACTATGTGACTGTAGTAACCAAGGAGACAAATACTGGTTACAGGTGAAGAAAGGAGGCCCAGGCTTCCTCCCATGGCTCGGGCACTGGCCTAGCAAGCAGACTTGGATCATACCTCAGGCCCATCTCCCTCCTAGCCTGCTTGCCCCAGTACCCCTAGGAAGCAAGTAAGCATGTACCTGGCTCTTGTGGATAAGGGAGCTGCTCTTCCCCTTGACAGTCAATGAAAAACATGGCACCTGTTGGCCAGCACGGAAAGCAGGCTGGGCCAGGCAATGTATGGCAAAAGTGAGACCCACCCTCCCTCCTCAGCAGAGGATGCCTCCCCCGGTGGCTTCTGGCAGAGGACAAGTTTGCCAGAAGGAGAGCCTGTCAGTGAAGTTCCCTTGCAGCCACAGCAGAGAAGAGCCAGGACAACCCAGATCCCAGGGAACACTAGGCACAGTGAGTGGCCAGAGGGTGATTTGGAGGAGAATCCCCTGAAACCCCAGAGGGAGTCCATAGCCTACCTTGCCCCCCATGGCTGCAGGCTGGCTCTGGTGGCTCTCTGCCTGAGCCTGGCGATAGCCTTCCCACAGGGCTGGCTCCAGGCAAGCCTGCCTAACTTCCTCAGCAGAGGCTGCCAAGTTCTACCTCATTGTTGCGTTGTCCACGAGGTGAGAAAAACAGCCTGGAGCCTGCAGGGACTGTTCCCAAGTTCAGCTTCCTGGCCCAACCTCCAGGAAAAACAGCAAAGAGCAGCCGGGAAAGCTCACTCTTGCTCTGGTTCTCTCTCTCTCTCTCTCTCTCTCTCTCTCTCTCTCTCTCTCCCCTCTCTCACTTCCAGTAAGTCCTGTCAGCTACTTGTATATATGGGATAAACAGTTGTCCATCTCCCATGGGGCTTTCCGAGACCAGTAATGAGAAGTGGGGGCAGGGGAGGTGGGAAGGGAGGCACTGTCAGGAAGGAGGGCCCACTTTCTCTCTTTATTTAAGCCACCTTGGGCTCTGTCTGCTCTTCCTTAAGGGTAGATAGATCTTCTGCCTCCAGGGTATTAGTACTCCATCTTTCCTTAGTGCTTAGCACTTAACCAGAAGCCACCAGCAAGGTGCCTCAAATAGGTCACACACAGTGTAGGTGCTTAGAAGCTGGCCTCCTCACAGTGGAGCTCACGAGAGGACAGTAAGGGAAAAACAAGATTAGTGCTTCAGAAGCTCACACTGAAATCCCAGAAAAGCCCAGGAACTGACTGGCCCCCATGCTGGGCACTGGTACCTTGTCTACTGCACCTACAGGAGGCTTACATTCTGCTACTTAAGAGGCATGCCTTAGGAAGGTTCATTCAGCCTTTCTGGAACCCCCAAGTCAGGTCCCAGGGGCTGGACGTCCAGTAAGAATGCTATTGATCTAAGATAGTCAGAATGTAAACTGGGAGGACACTAGGATCGGAGGAGGAAGACAGAGATGGATGCTCTGAGGCTAAGGAAAAGCAAACAGCAAAGGTTAGAGAGGGAGGGAGGGAGGGAGGGAGGAAGAAGGAAAGATGGACACAGAGACACAGGGGTATGATGAGAGGAGAGAGACGGAGGGCTAGAAAACAGAGAGCAGAGCCCTGGCACTCAGTGCAGTTCAGGACGGAGAAAGCGCAATTTCCAATCAATAGCATCAATTAAACCCAAACTCACGTCACCACGGGGGCTGGTGGCTGCAGTAACCACGCTCACTGCAAAACACTCTCGGACCTCTAACATTCTGCAACAGGCCCTTGGCGCTTCCACCAGACCACAACCCTGAGCTGTGACCCTTTAGCCGACCTGGCTGCTCCCCAGATCCCTTCCCACTCCAGGGGCAAGGAAGATCTGTCCCTAGCTACTGAGGATGTTCTTGGTGACACCTGGGCTCTGGGTCCTAACATAGTATGTCATTCAAGAAATAAGACAGAGCCAAGGCTCAACTGACTTCCATGACACACAGCATGAGAACCAGAATGCTCAGCAGGGACCCTAACCGGCAGCTCTGGCCTCGCCCTGGGGAACAGAGGAGCCATACACAATTCAGGAGTCTAGGGAGGAGGCAGGGACAGGCGGCCAACCTAATGTGCCTGCCTCCCTTGGCCTGAAGGAGGTACAAGCAGGAGAGAGACCCAAGGGGTGGCAGGGTAAGGCTGCACGCACCTAGCTCTCTGAAGGGAGACTGCGCTGCTTCCCCGAGTTAGGCTCCGGATCACAGCAGTAGCTGGTGCGGCCTCCTCTCCTGTCTTCTTCTCCCCTCCTCTGCTGCTCCTGCCTCTGTCTAAGCAGCCACCAAGCAGGGGCGGCAAGTGTGGAGGACGCTGGGGCAGCCTGGTTTGTCAGCCCGCAGGGGGAGCTCTGACGCGTCGCTCAGCCCACTGCAGCCTGGAAGAGTCATCACTACCACCAGCCAAGCAAGGGCCATGGTCAGGTTAAAGGGACATGCCCAGAGCTGGCCGGTGTGCCTCACTCCTCTGACCCAGAGGATGCTCTAGCCCTGGAAACAAGGCCCTCCTGATAGTATGTTTCTCAACAGAGAAAACAGGGCTCCCTGGCTATTTCCCACATGTCCATCCTTCTGTCTCTCAGTCCCTGATCCGTTGTCTAGTGTCCCTTCTGTCCCTTAAGAGCTTTCTATGGCTTCCCAATGTCCTCAGTATATAGCCAGAGGCTGACAAGACCATAGCATCTAGACACCGTCATGGGCATCGACCTCACTCCTACCAGAGAGCCCCCTTCCCACACTTCTACTAGGTGTGCCCTCCAGGGCACCCTCCTACTCAGCCCTCCTGCACCCCCACATCAATGCATATCCCTGGGGCGCAGCTGTCTCCCGAAGCCCGGTGAGTCACCCTCCCCTCCCCTTTCCTCCCAGTCTTCTGGGACAGGTCTACGTCTAAGTTGCAGCTTCTTCAGTAATCAAGTGTTTATGGCTCAGTCTCCCCAGAGGCTAACAGTGAGAATGAGGATGGGGTTGTGGGGCCCAGAGAGAGGGGCAGGATTGAAGCTGCATAATTGAGCAGTAAAGACATTCCAGAAGCCTGTCCTACTGCCCTACAGGGTCCTCCTTGTCTTGGCCATTGTTGCTCATGGGGTCAACCAGTCCTACAGGGCCTGGTACTGCACAGCCTTGCAAAGATGCAGCACTACAGTCATCAGGGCAAGGGAAACAGAAGAGAGGCAGAGAGCACAAGGGAGGCACGGCAGAGGCTGGTTAGTCCCCCCTAAAGACAAGGGGACAACAGAGGGACCTGGGGAGTTCTGTTGGCCAGAAGGGACATGATGAGGACAGGGAGTGGTCACAGAAGGCAGAGCATGGTGGCTGAGTCCCAAGATGGTGTCCTCCAAGAGAAGACGATACGGACAGGGGTGTGTCACACAGTGTCCCTTACACTGCTGTGGCCAACTGCTTCTAGCTGCTACTTCCCCTTCTAGGGTACCTATCTCTCTTGCCTCTGGGTGGTACCAGAAGGGCCATCAGCGGCTATGGTTCAAAACAAGCAGGGAGCCAGAGTACAGCATACTCCCAAGGGACCAGCAGGGCCAACCTGGATCTTCCATGAAGTTAAAGGGGAAGGAAAGAGGCTCTTACTTTGAATAGAATTAGGAATTCTAAGCTGTTCCTTAGGGTGGGCACTCCCCTCCTTTCCCACCACACACTGACAGTATACCTCACCATGGAGGGGCAAAAATGAAGCCTTGATGACATCATCTGCCATCTGACCCTGGATCCAGCTGTTCTTTGTAGTCCTTTCCTGGACTTCTCAGCAATTTTAATAGCACGATCAATTCCTATTCAACCTTCGGTCCGAACAATGTTTGTGTCATTTCCGACCCATGCGCTCACAGACACATAGAGCCAATATTTCCATTGTTTGCAGAAACAAAACTAAAGCAACCACAAAGATACAGGGCACATCCTCACTTAAGTCCAGCAAAGAAAAGATCCATAAGGAGGCGATCCTCACAAGTTCCCAGGCCTGACAACTGGCCCGCAGACTCAGTTTCCCCATGTTCAAAACAGAAGCTACAGAATTCATTTTTTCAGGCTCAGGAAAACTAGTAGGCTCCTAAACAGTGGGCAGCATGCAGCAGGTGCTTAATCCATGCACAGCCCTCCCGAGAGTCTTTTTTATACCTTTGTGATTTTCTAAGTTGACCAAAGCTAACGTCTACAGAGGGAGCAGGTGAGAAGAGGGAGAGGGACTGGAGGAAAGAAACTGCTGGCTCATGCTTACTCTTCCTACCTGCAGCAGGACGGTCCCCCCAGGGATCGTGAGCTGTAAACAGTACTTCGGGGCGTTCTCCCAGGACAGCGGCTGAACGTCTTCAATGGCACTGTAGGAAACCGAGTTTTCCATGTACCCAGATGGCTGTACCAAAGAGAGAGAAAAACAAATAAGAGCTGGTGAGCAGAAAGTTTGAGCACAAAAATGAAGCTACCCAACCCAGGGGACCAAAGGACCAGCTCTTGGCTGCCAGCATCCCACTGTGGGGAGGGGTTGTGGAGTGAATTCATCCCACACCTAGAGTGCAAAACAAAGAACAGGCAAGGGAACCCTCAGGTCAAGGGTGAGGGATTATCGCCTGGTGACCACAGGGCCGAGCTTGAATTTCAGTATCCCTCCTCAGCGCAAAGGATCTGGGGGCGGGGGGCGGTGTCCATCCCATGGAGGTCATTCCCTACAGCAGCCTGCTGACAGAACCTCTGACCCATTCTGCTTCCTCACCCCCAAAGTCCACAGGGCACATGCTGTCTTTCCCCAGTGCTTGGACCTCAATACTATGTGTTGAGAGAAAGCACAAGAAAGGCAATCATAGATCAGTGATGGCGGAAGGCAAGATGAAGCCATCCATCCAGAGAGTCCCCCAGTCTCAGAGAAGCATCAGGGGAACGAACACACAGGCCATCAGGCCCTGCTGGGGTCTTCAATACCCCACCTCCAAAATGCCAGAGGTCAGGAGAATCAGTGAAGAGGTAGAGCAAGCTATGACTAGCGACAAGCTCCCACAGACCCTCCATGCGGCCACACTGCTCCAGCAACTCCAGGAGTGGAATTTCACAATGACCTTAGGGAGGAGGGGGGCCATCCGGGGAGCACACAGGTCTTGCAACCCTCCCACAGCTAAGACTGAATGCATGCATACGCCACGCTATGCTGAAACAGGAAGGTGCAATTTAAAGTCCATGGCCCGGGGAGCATTTTTACCATATACACTTGGCTTTTGATCATTTACTTCTTTTCCAACTGACATGTAGTGGCAGTGGGGAAACTAATGGCTAACCTGCCCCAGCCTCCCTGGTCCGGGTGGTCATCAGCCTTAAGTAAAGTGAATGACCAACTTAGGTTGGTTCAACAGGTATCCATTGAGCTTCTAGCCTATTCTAGGGGTCATGTTGGGTATTGCATAATATTGGGGTCCAGTGGGGTGAGTAGACAACAAACAGAATATCAAGAACAACAACAACAAAAAAAGGCTAAGCATGGGGGAGGGGTAGAGAGGAGGATGTAGTATTGAATGGGGCAATCAAAATGGGGCATGGTGACGGGGCCATAGCATGAAGTTAGAGCTAATGTAAAGGCCCGGGGGGGGGGGGGCAGTGAGCGAGCGGGCTGAGGGAAGAGGTCAGGCACAGCTTAGGTAGCAGGTAGCACTTCTGGGGTCCAGGGACCATATCCTCAAGGGGAAGGTGCTGCAGGAGACTCTATCAGCATCACTGAAGCCACCAAGAACAGAGCCAGGAGGACAGTGTTGGTGGGAGGTGGCTGGCCGCAAGCCCTTCACACAAGTGCGCCGCTCCTCGGCATGACCTACAGAGCGCCATGTCCACCTGTGCAGACCGCCCCTGTCCATGGAGGTTGCTGCAGGCCACCTACTCCATCCTACAACCTGGCCTGGCTGTCCAAAACAGCTTGTAGCTGAAGCTGTGAGCAAGGCTTTCTGGGAAAAGGCTGGGTATAAATAAATAAGCACCCGTTGTTTTTAAAAGCCAGATTGATCGCTTTTCCACTGTCTGACTCAGCACTTGGCCCAAAGCAGTCTTCAGAGCCATTAAGACTATGTTTGAAACCCTTACTGTGTGTCATTAAGACGGTTACAGCACCTCTCTGAACCTGCTTCCTCTGACAATAATTTCATAAACAGAATTGCGGAGACTATACAAGGGGATCTAATTTGCCAAGGGCTTACTTAGCTCAGCATCGGGAACATACTGAAGAGACCAATGGAATGACTTCCTCAAACTCCAAAACCCAAGCGAAGACAAAGTGTTCCTCAAGACACCTGCCCAAACAGGGCATCCTGAGGCTCACCTGTCATTTCAGCACTCAGAAGGCAGAGGCAAGAGGGCTGAGCATGGGAGGCCAGCCTGGGCTATCTAACAAGTTTGTGTGTCCAAAACCAAAGGGGTGCCCATTACTCACGGAGGACAAGGAATATCTAACTAAGCCCAGCTGAGGAGGGTTTAGGGAACAGGATGAGCCATTCTACTATGGAATCTGGGGACACAACGGGGACCCTGGGAAACTAAGATGGCTGACCAGGGCCATGTTGGCATCCTAGTGTAGAACACTACAGACAGGCAAAGTTGTGTGGTACAGAGGATACTGTTATCATCTTCTCTGCTCTCCTCTGCATACAAGATTCCTCTGTGGTCACTGCAGATTAAGCTATGTTGACAATTTCCTGTCACTGGGACAGGAAATCTGAGGACATGTGGGGGCAGAGGTATCACACCCACTGAGACCATGCTACCCACAGCCATGGTGACACAGGAGCCGAAGTCACCAGCAGACAAGAGGTGAATCAGAAAGTAGGGCCACCAGGACTTCCACCACCAAGGGGAAACGGGAAACACAGCTCTCAGGCACAAACTAATAGATGACAGGCTTTCTAGAACCAGGCTCACAGCACGAGGTTCCAGGGTACCCTGGAATCCACAAACCCCCTGGTGGAATCAGACAGGCGGCCATCACAGCCTGGGTCTGTACCGAGTCGAATGGGAAGTTCCAGGCTGCAGGCGTGGACTGGGCTGATGGAAGGCAGGGCATACTTACTGGGGTGATCTGGAACCAGCTCACCCCAAACGGCTGTTCCCCACGGAGGTACCCATCAGCTCTCCTGGCGCTGCACACTAATGGGTGGATGTCACTATATGTAAATGACAACTCACACGTGACTAACAAATGCAGCGTGGGAAGGTGAGGGACAGATGCTAAGCCTGTGGATAAAATTAAATCAAGATCACTCAGGAACCAGGCCTGAAGGTTCATGGCTGTAACACCCAGGGAGCTGAGGCAAGATCACCAGTTCTGCCAGGACTGCAGGGTGAGTTCAAGGCCAGCCTAGGCAGGTAAGATACGGCCATGATGTAAAATGTAAGAGTACTCAGCTAGCATGAAGAATGTAGGTTCAAGTCTCAATATCCCACCCCCACCCCCACACAAAGACATTCATTAATACTCCAATATATTTCTTTCATTTTAATTTTTAACTGCATGTAACTTTGCATCTGTGTATGTGTGCTGTGTACATGTGCCATGCACAGGTATATAGAGGCCAGAGGACATCCAGTGCCCCGTGATAAAGTCCCTTTCTGCCAGGCAATGGTGGCGCACACCTTTAATCCCAGCACTTGGGAGGCAGAAGCAGGTGGATTTCTGAGTTCGAGGCCAGCCTGGTCTACAGAGTGAGTTCCAGGACAGCCAGGGCTACACAGAGAAACCCTGTCTCGAAAAACCAAAAAAAAAAAAAAAAAAAAAAAAAAAGTCACTTTCTGCTTACCCCCTTGAGTCAGGGTCTCACTCAATCTGCAGCTGGCCTGCTTTTCTCTAGACTGATTTGGCTTCTGTGCTATGGGGCTCAACCCATCTCTTCTGAGACACTGAAGTCATAGGTGTGTGTTGCCATGCCTGGCCTTTACATGAATGTTGGGGATTCAAACCTGTGTCCTTATGCTTGTAAGACAAGGTCTTTTACCCACTGAACCATCCCTCAGGCTCTCCTGAGTAGTCTTAACTGTAACTTGCATTACTCTTTATTTATTGGGCATGCGCGGGCACGCACGCACGCACGCAAGTGTGCGTTTTATATGTGGCAATCAACGTGTGGGAGTCAGTTCTCTTCTTCCACCGAGGAGTCACGCTCAGGTCATCAGGTTTGCCGCCTTTACCCTATGAGTCATTTTGCCGGCCCTAAACATTTTTTTTTTTTTTGCTGAGTCCCAAATCAAAGAATTTGCTTGTGCTGTACCTATGAGCATCCACTCCAAGTTTCTCTCTGCTCCCGCGCTTTCTGCCGTTGACAGAGCTGCCGTTCTGCTTTGCATGAGCGATAAACAACTCCTAAGTGAACAGCCTCGTGAAGGCCTGTTTTTCTAGCCTATATTTAGGATTATTTCTTTAGGCCAGATTCCCAGAAATGGAATTACTGGGACAAAGGGTTAGAGCGTGTTTTCTGCTGTTGCCAAATTACTCTCATTAGAGAGATATTAAGGAGTCCTGGGAGCCCTGGCCAGGAATGAGGGACCCACTGCTGTCTCTGCTGGGTGCTACTCTCCGGCCATGTTCTAACAAGGTGGGTTTAGCACTAGGGTTTCTAGACTGAGCACCATGTTGGGTCAGCATGTGCTGGGTGCCAAGGGCACAGACATTTACCACCCAGGTCCTGCTTCTTGGGGTGCAGCCTTCTAGGACACTGTAAGTTGTGCATTGGGGACACTGCCTTCTTGTGGGAGGTGGGGACAAATCTCTGAGCTGTGGCAGTGTTCTGCTATGGGACTAATATGGGCTTTTGTGAGAGGGCCTGTGTTTTCCAGAAAACACCCTCTAGAATTCTTGGATAAGTCTGGCTTGAAGGCATCCAAGGCCTGAATGGGAGACAGAGCAGGTGGCTGGAGGGTTCCTCACCAGTGTTCCCCTCCCTGAACCCCAAGACCTTCAGAGCTAATGTTTACATAAATTATCTGCTTTCTTGGGCTTCTCTTCCAGTGGGGTGCTCATCTGACAGCCTTCACCGTCCTGTCTTTCAGAGATCAGCTCTGCCACCCCAACCTATTGCTGGTTTCCATGGTGATGAGCACATGACTCATGAGTCTTCAGCCCCCAGGACGAGGCTCTAGGCTGACTCAAGACACGAGTTCCAGTGGGATGGGGGGGCTCCCACACCCCAAAAGGAAAAGCCTATCTGGAAAGTCCCTCTATCAGCCACTCCAGACGGAGCCGCTAAGTGCTACAGAAGCCTCATCCTGGCCCGGGTTGTAAGCAGGGGGGCTGGTTGTCACTCTGGCAGCCAGCTGAGTGGGACTTGAGTCATCCCTCAAGGGAAGCGGAGTCGCAGAGCAGGGTCCTTTGGCGCCATCATGCTGGCATGGCGGTAGGAAGCTCTGCTCTGGTCTCCAGGAGCGATTCCACATGACACGGCAGGAAGCCCCTTCCAGCGCAGGTGGCCAGGCAACACTGAGAAGGTCAAGGACAGTACTGCATCTATGTTCTCAATGGTCATTCTGCCAGGGACTAGTAAAGAACCCTCTGAGATGCAGGGGGACACCCATCATGCCAAGAAGCCAACACCTGACAGGAAAACACCATCATCTGCCCATCACATTCTGCCTGTGTGAATCTGCCTATTCAGAACACTGCTACACAGGCTCAGAGCAGAGGCCCTGCCTTACCCATTTGCAGCTGAAGACGCCCCACTGTGTGGACCACCTACATGTTCTATCTACTCATGGCCACTTGGACCTCCTATTCTCCCATTACTGTGAAAAGCCTTTTTTGCCTTATTATCTTTCCAATGGGGTGACAGGAAGATACCAACTTCACAAACACAGTCTCCACCCATCCGACCCTACTCTCTCAGGCCTCACGCCCAAAGCCCCCCCCACCCCACTAGGCACAAGCCTCCCCCCCCACCCCGTGACCACTCAGTGCTTGACTTCACTCAACCACACTGCAATGCCACGGCAAGCAAGGGAGCTGCAGTCACCCTTAGGAAATGAAGAGAGAGGATATGACAGGTCACAGGCTTCCGGCTTCCTTCCCACCATGATCCAATCTTGCAACCACCAACATAGAGACCTGGGCAGCTTACCAACTCCAGGGCAGTGTGCACCATGAAGAACGGGGCTAAGGCCAGCAGGTTCGGGGGTCTGGTCTCCCACTCTGCATAGCTATGGGGTCCCTGCACACCTATAACAAACAGCAGCTGCACGACAGGTGGACCCATCTTAAAAACAAAAAACAAGACCTGCAGCCAGGCCTGAAGCAGGGCCATCCCAAGGCTCCACGAGGACAGTGAGGAGGCATACAGGGGGCTCATTAATCAAGAAGCCAGCCTCGGCAGCTGCCCCTTTTATGGCTAAATACCTCAAGAAGTTTAGTAACAGAGCCAAGGCTGGCTATTTCCATATCCCGACCCTTCCAAGACCCGTCTTCTCTGCGGGCATGGGAAGGGTGGGAATTTAGTCCCTAGGCCTGGCACTTTGGCATCTGTCCCAACATATGCCTTTGCCACTGCAATGGTTGATGGATGACTCAAAGATGTCTCTAAGTCAGCTCCATTCTACCCAGAATCCATGGACATGTATGTATAAGAATGGTACCAGCCAGGCAGGTGGCACCTGAACTGCCTAGAAGTACCACAGATCCAAGGGACCCTGGGGGAGGTCCCATTGGGACTTCTTCAGAAGAAAAAAAAAGAAGGAACAAGGTTCGGGGCCCAGGGCATACATTATGCACAACAAAGTGAGCTCTCAACAGTACAGGGACACAGAACCCTGCTCTGGACATTCATGAACTTGGGGGTAACCCTGATCTTGAACCCCTTCTCCACAGCAGGACCGTTAGGACCTATATACTGTTACACACTGGCAATGGAGCCTATAAGAGAAAGTTAAGAGGGCACTGGGGGTGTGCTCTTGTCCCTTGCCCCCCTGCTTCCTGGCCACCATGAAGTGACGGATTTGCTTCTCCAGCTGTTCCTGCACAGTTCTGCCTCATCAGAAGCCCAGAGCAACATGGCTGCATAACCATGGCCTCAAGTCCACAAACACAGGAACCCTTTCTCCTTTAAGTTGATTGTCCAGCAAAGGAACTCTCTGACGGGCACAAGAGTTTCTGGGGGTGCACGAATAAAGCTGCTCTCTGTGGCATCCGCCAGCGCTGGGTCCCGCTGAGAGGTGCTGAGCCCTTCAGCGTTGTCGCCAGCACCACCCTTTCTAAGGATGTCTAAGCACTGCCCTTGGCTGGAACCCTCGATTTGATGGACGCATCACACGAGTTCTGGAGAAATTTCCCACAGGACAAATTTAGGGGAAAGTCCCCAGGCCCACTCTTAAATGAAGTCATATGATTCAGCCTCCAGGAGATAGGAGGTTTCTCTCTGAGCTATCCTCATCCTCTTGGTAAAGCAAGGATGTTGGGATGACCCAGATGTGCGACCTGTGAGTCCAGGGAAGGTCCACATCCCTCACTCCTCAGCATGCCAGAATGGACCAGTATGATTGTAGCCTATTTACAGGTCCCACATCACAGAAGGGATGGGGGTGGAGTGATGCCTTCCAGCAAGACAGTCTGTCAGAAAATAAGGTGGGGTGGGGGGGGGGGGATACGGATGACATTCTAGACCATGAGGCTCTGGGAGGTGTGGGGACTCCAGGGCTCACCGAGTGGTGGAGCTGGGGTTCACCAGCTCAGTCCAGCCTGAGGACTGAGCAGACAAGCACTTTGCATACGACCTCTGCTAGCCCTCAAGGTTCACAGCTTGCCCTCACTTGATGGCAATTCACAAGGAAGACCCAGGGCAGGAGTCAGTCTATGGTCACCCATGTCATCATGGTCAAACTGACTTTGCACTTTGAAACTTTCAGTGTGCATGTGTGTGGATGGCTTGTGCACGTATGTGGCTCTGTATGGCTACCTCAGGATATCTTCAGAGGAGCCACCCACCCTGCTTTCTGAGACAGGGTCTCTCCTGGGTCACTTAGGAGGTAGGCGAGGCTGGTTGGCCAGTGAGCCAGAGTCTCTCCCTCACCACCGTGTCTAGCTTTTTACATAGGTGCTGGGGATTGAACCCGGGTCCTCCAACAAACTGCCCACTGAGTCATCTCTCTGACCCCTTGCTGGAATTTGACGTAAGCAGAAGGAAGGCCCTGGGCTAGTTTTGATGACTCGAAAAGATGTACTCTTTTCGTGATTTTTATCAAGCTCTGGATGGAGGTTTGTAGACATGGGACTTGACTAGAGCAGGGGCTCTCAGCCCTGCTGTATTTTTCCCTGTGTGCATGCCAGGACCAGTTTACCCAGAGCCCACTTGTGCCAGGCAGGGACCTATCCCTGTCTACAGGAAGCAGATGTAGAATAGCACAGAACATGGGTGTTCATGACTGCCTCCGTTGCTTTCAAAACATGAGAACTGCTGGTTGCCCATGCACATACATGTCTGCAGCAACACAAGCCAACATTCTGACAGCCGACAGTCTGTCTGCCGTCCTCTGCATCTGCTCGGACTGTAAAGGCAACAAACACACCCTTGCAAGGCAAAAATCCAACATGCCACCTTCTCTCTGGCTGGGGTCTGGCTAGCCCAGTCTTTTGGAACTTCAGTTTCCGTATTGTGTATGTGTCTGTGAAGGTCCACAGCTCTGCTCCCGTGGAATTCCCAGTAGAATGGTGTCGACGGAGAGGTAACTATGCAAAGCATGTGGGACATTCAAAAACTGTGACAAATGTGAGGGAGAAAATGAGTAAGGTGACAGGTAGAGGCAGGAAGCTGGGCTGGCAGGTTAAAGAGGAACTCCTTAGGAAAGAGGGCGGCCAGGGCCTCCATCAGGAGTGCAAAGGAAGCCAGGAACTGTCTGTGTGTGTTGGTTCACTCCCTGTCAGCTTGACACAGAGCTCTTTGGGATGAGGGAGGTTCCTCCCATCAGACAGGCCTGTAGGCAAGTCTACAGAGCATCTTATTTGATTAGTGATTGGTAGGGGAGGGCCTAGCATATCATAGGTGGTGCTACCCCCAAGCAGGTGGTCCCGGGGTGTACAAGAAAGCAGGCTGAGCAAGCCATGGGGAGCAAGACAGTAAGCAGTACTCCTCCATTGCCTTGGCATCAGCTCCTGCCTCCAGGTTCCTGCTCTGAGTACCTGCCCTGACTTCCTTCAGTAACAGAGTGTGGTCTGAGAGTTGTAAGCAGAAATAAACCCTTTCCTCCCCAAGTGTATTTCTGGGTCACAGTGTTTTATCACAGCAACAAGAGAGCTAACAGCTACTTGTTCTGACGCATGCTCAGTCAGCCACCAACACAGGACAAGACTGTTCCATCCATGGGCTGAAACCAAATAGAACTTCACAAATCATTTAAAGCAATAATTTATTCTGGTTTTGTTAAGATAGGGGTAGGAGAGTGGAGGCAGACGGATCTCCGAGTTCGAGGCCAGCCTGGTCTACAAAGTGAGTTCCAGGACAGCCAGGGTCACACAGAGAAACCCTGTTTTGAGAAAAAAACAAAAACAAAACAAAAGTAAGCAAGCAAACAAACAAACAAAAAAAGACAAGTCTCAAGTAGCTAGGGCTAGTCTTGAACTCACTATGTAGTCAAGGAAGACTTTGAAGAACTTCTGATCCTCCTACCTCTACCTCTGGAACCTTGAGGTGACAGGGATGAAAACATTGTGAAGAGAGACCTTTGACCTCAGAGAGCAGCTTGACACCCCCCATGTACACCCCAAAGAATCTTAAGACTTAATCCTATCAGGGGAAACTGATTGAGAGAGGAGAGGCATCCAGAAGGATGGTTTGTGGGCTTTTCCTGGCTGAAATAAAAAGAAACAGGGCTGAGAATATGGCTCAGTGAGAAGAATGTTCCAGTAGCATGCATGGAGCCCTGGGCTGTGTGCTCAGAATCACATAAACTGCACATGGTTCACTGTGCATGGTTGTAATGTGGCTCTCAGGAGGAGACAAGAGAATCAGAAGTCAAGGTCAGCCTAGGCTACATGAGATGTTGCCTACAAGAAACAAAATAGTGTGGGTGCTTCCTCTTCTGCCACCTGGACAGCAGCCCTGGGGATTGTCAGCTCTCACAGCCCACAAGCACCACCAGGCCCTTCTCACGTCCCAAGGGCCTCCCTCTGTCTGACCCTGATGGCCTTCTGTCTCACAGGACCTTCGCTCTACAAAGCTGGGTTCTCCGGAAGCCAAGGCCAGCAGGGCAGACTCTTAGACAAATAAACTCAAATGTTTCTCTACAGTTCTTGGCAAAGTCGAGCTGGATTCAGGAGCCTGTGTGTGTTTCATGCATGGGAAGTCCCTGGCGGGTCTTTCCTCGAGCTGTAGGCTTCAAGCCAGGGCTTCCAGGATGGGTGACAATGGGTGCCGAGGGAACTGAGCCCATGTACATACAGGTGCTACTGCACAGACCCTGGGATTATCTCCAAGAAAACTAGTGGCAAGGCACATAGAAATACATGGTGGCATACTAAGAAGGCAGGGAAGGCTTGAGAAAACGTCTAGAATGTGGGTGCACACCGCTTAGATCTTCAGCACCGTTTGACAGCTCTCCCTGACTTCTGGACTCTTTGAATTTTGTCACTGGTAAAATGGAGATAAAAACAAATGTCCACGGCAAGGGACCACTGCAACCTAGAAGAACCAGTCACAGTTTGAAAGGGAAAGACTTTGAAGGTGGCAGCTCAGGGGACCCAGGGCCAGCCACTGAGAGTAACTATGTGACCCAGGTGTACCTGTGTGACCAAGACTCAGATCAGTCACCTCCTCCATTTATCTGCATGCCTTCTATCCACAGAAACATAGTCTAACACACTCGAAAACTACCCAGTGGCTGAAAAGACACGAGAAGGTACCAATTAGAACCACGGCAGTGTGCGCAGCCCCTGGACCAAGTTACACGGTTTCCTTTTCACATACAAAACCCCTCTACCCAGCCCCAGTCATCCAGAATTAAGGCCAGGTAACTAACTGGTCTAATGGAAGACATCAACAAAATACAAAAACCCAGCCAGTCACACATGCTATCTCACGTGACCCGCCCTGCACATCTTGTCTGTGGTTGGTAACTCCCAGATCCCAACAGGCCAAAATGGACACAGAGTTCCAGGACACCCGGGATTTAAATCCAGCCATCTCTCCTGCATCCTCCACCTCCTAAGTTTCCTTTATCCACCCCTATGAAACCCCCCTTCTGGACTTGAACTTTGAAGATCACAGAAGACTACGGGTGTGGGGTCCAGACCCAGCAGGCCCTGCACCTACGCAGCTGCCAGTGCCTCTTGAGTGACAGATGAGAACCAAGGCCTCAGGATGGGTCAAGAGTCCTCAGATGATGGCTGGCTCTAGGAGGAGTCTCCACAGAGTGACACAAAATGGATTTCAAAGACGTGGCTCTGGGAGGCGTGCGTCATCACATCAGGTGGATCTGTCATCAGCCCACTGTGACTCTAGTTCTGCTGGTATCCACAGGAACCTCTGCGGCCACTCTAGCCAGCGTCCTCTTGATGACAGAGAAGGGCTGGCTATGTGAAGGCTGCCCCACACTTGGCTTGACATCAGTCACCCACTTGCTGACTTGAGAGCTCGCTTCCCTCTCTTTGTGCGTAGTTGGCTAGATTGCCAAATATTTATTGAGTACTTCCTGTGGGGCACAGCTGGTGTGACCCAGGCACCAGGGACACATCCATATACAAGACAGAGCTCCCTACCTCCAACACATGAGCTGAACCCCAAATCCCCCCCGCCCGTTGTCTCCCTACATTTATTCACTGCTACATCTGCTGGCTGGCTGCTCACTCAATATCCCCCATGAATTTGATGCCCCAGTGCCAGGATCCTGCTGGTCCCCAGGATTAAGGTCATTTGGCTGGGATCGAACTCGGATCTTGCCATTTGTGCAGTAAACACTTTACCAATGGAGTTGTCTCCCCACCCTGCCCCTCAGTCCATGATTTAGTTTTAAAAACCAAACTGGATGCTGCTAAGGAACTCAGATGCTACTCAGGGAGCCACAAGGACAGACTGGCGGCTAATCAATCCTAAACTAAGTAAGAGCATCAGAACAAGACTTGCTTTTGCTCCATAGAGTCCACAGCTGGAGGAATGGCCCAGGGCCCAATCTGAGGGACTAGGGGACAATCACACCTTGCTGGAGGATTTCCCAAGGCTGCCACCATCAATGTGAAGACAAAAGAACACAGCATTAGGAACAATCCCCTCCTTCACTGCCTGATCACATGGCCAAGGGCACAGGCTATGATGACAGCCAGCAAGCACTTACCCTCCTAGGGGCAGAGCCCGTTAGAAAATTTCAAATCAGTTCCGACCCAAACGCCTCTTCCTTCTGACCACTAAGCAGATGAGGGAAAGGGAGCCTTGGCTCTTTCTTAGCTGTCACTAGAGCACTGTTTGCTGCACACTGCCACTGTCAGGAGCTCTCTAGTAGTGGAAAGCTGCTGTCCCCAGTCAGCATGCTGCTGAGTTTTCATTGGGTCATCTTCCAGCTGTCAAAGCACTCTTGTTCCACACCTGTCCTAGCTCCACTGTCTGGAGCACTCAAATTACATAGGGCAGTGCTCAGCATGGGAGAAGAGGGCCCCATGGGGCCACCCTGCATGGGGCAGATTCCTCCTGGGGACACTTCTTCCTGCAGCCCTGGGCCATGTTTAGGAGTAAGCTTTCTAGAAAGTAGCAGCCTGGGAGGATTTCTGTTCATGAACAAGGCCCCAGGGTACAGCTGTGACTCAGGAAGCAGGTAACAGGTGCTTTTCAGGCAGGCTTTAACTGTGGAGGAGGCTTCTGGGTGCCCACTCCTCCAGCCTGACTGACTTAAGAGGCTTTTACAAGCACTGCCTTCACTCTGCTGGTCAGGTCTGGCTTTTGTTGGGAGAACCTGGCCGGCTGCAAGCAAACACCCTGGGAGAAATTATAATTAGGAGGTAGATTTAGGGCTGCAGCTGGGGTGCAAACATGGAAGGGGGCCCTGAGGAGAAAAGCAAAGGGCAGGAATAGAAGGGCTCTGGGGACTAGACTTCCTGGGGTCCAGCCTCGACTCTGGGCAGTTTGATGTGAGGTAGTTCCATCCTTCAGCGCCTCGGTTTCCTCATCAGGGTCTACCATAGATATCACAGGGATAGATACAAACTCTGAGTCCCTAAAGGCCACTTTAAAAGGGCAGAACCCGGAGGCCAGGCACTGACCCTACCACCCCTGCCTTCACAGTTGGTGACAGATGACACCCACCACCCAGAGACCGTCCCACGGGAGCAGCAGTGCCACCTTCATTTCCTGCGGGGAAACCCGAGGTCTCATGTAGCCAAAGGAAGGTCTGAGACTCATTATGTGAGGGTAACTTTTGCTCCTAAGCCTCCTGCCTCCACCTGCAGAGTGCAGGGATCACAGGCATGCACTGCCATGCTGCGGTTCTCATCTGAACTCTCATCTCGTGGATGGGGAAAGATATCGGTCTAAGGAGAAGGGAGAAGCCAGAACACGCTGTACTGAGCTTGTGGGGACCCATACCTCTGATTCCTCACCTAGGTCCTTCCTACTCTTTCTACCACCTCAGGCAGAGAAGACCATGCAGGTGGGGTCCAATAGACCTCAGGGGTGAGACAGGAAGTTGTGATTCCAGGACAAGATGGCTCAGCAGGCAAAGGCACCTGCCACCGAGCCTCATAACCTGAGCTCCAGTTCCTGGGATCTGCACAGAGGGACAAAGAAAACTGATCCCTCAAAAGCTGTCCTCTGACTTCCACATGTGTGATATGACACAATAAACAAAATAAAATGTAAAAAAAAAAAAAAAAAAACCCACAAAATTTTTAAAGACACTAGGCTCTGAGGACAAGGCACACATGCACACATTCAAATCCTCCTGGAGTAGTCTCTCTCCAGCTGTGTGCTCTTGAGCAGCTCACTGTCGTGGGCAACAACCAGAACATTTTATTGTATTTCATCAGTCTGAAGACGCAGCTCAACTTCCCTTGAAAGCAGGTGTCTTCTTCCCAGCAGTCTTGGCTGACGGTGGATACTAGCATGTGACACCACCGTAGGTTAGAGATGCTTGCTACATGTTGGCACTCAGCATGGCACCACAGGGGGCTTAGTAAAGAATGCCTCCTTTCTCAACTTAGCAGCTGACCAGCCTGTACCACCTACCTAAGTATATGTGGAGCAACCGCTGTGGGTAGGAACCTCTCCTCTCACCTACCCTAAGAGACCAGCACTGCTCCAGTCCCACAGCCCCTTCAGACCTGAAGCCCACCCTCTGGACAGGACCAATCGTACACAACTCAACCCCAGATCCAATCCTGCTCTGCACATGACAGAGGTGCCTGTGGCTTGGCTCAGCATGTCAGGCAGTAAGCACATCCATGGGACTGTGTGCAAGTGAGTGGGGCAGGATGAGCAGCTGACCCTGGCTGCAGCCCCAAAGGCTTCACCTGTTTACTTGTGGCTCCGATGAAGTCAGTCTTGGGGGACCATCCCTCCGGGGTTGATGTTACCGCTCTAGAGACCCATGTGCTCCTCTGGGGCCCAATCTCTCTCCCCTGAATTTGTTAGGCTTCCTGGTGTGGAACCTGTACCTGTATAGTGGTCAGGGGTGGTAACATGGAGCTTGAAGAAGTTTGCTGAAGGTCACTCAGTCCCACCCCAGGAAGCCCTCAGCTTCCCAGGCTGCTGCTGTGTGATACCAGCCTGTGGCTTGCCTCAGTTTCCCTCTTCTGAAGAACAGGGATGGCCGTGGTGGGGAAGGCACAATGGGTGGGGGTGGGGGGTAGCGTGAGAATATTCCAGAAGCAGCAGGCATTCCTATCATCTCTATCAAAAGGCAACAAACAGTGCCCTTCTCAAAGAAACAGGAATGGGCAGGACCCCATTATATGATGATGCCCTGCAGCTGGTGCCAGTAACCACTTCACAGGCACCACTGGGTAGGTCCTAAAGGGATGACATGGTCCCTCTCTTGTAGGTCAATGTAGGTCCCAGCACTCGGTGTCACCAGCTAGACCATGGCCTCTTTGTGCATCTGTCTGCCCTGCTGCTCTGTGAACCCCAAAGAGCAGAGACAGGACTTGACTTAGAGCCACCGTGTCCCTATAGGACAGCATCAGGCATAAAAGAGACAGGCAGGTACACCCTGCGGGGGGGGGGGGTGTTGGTTCATCAATGACATGTTCTTAGAGAATCTCTACCATCCCCCCCTCACCCGATGAACAACTAGATTTTCCAGTTATCCAGTAAAACTCCCTCTAGCTTGCTAGTTCCCGCTAAGCCACTGCCTTTCTCTGAAGTATTAGCCCATATCCTGAGCTATCAGGGCAGGGCCGGAACAATCTCAGGCTTTGCCGGTCTTGTTTAGTGACATGCCAGGTGCCAGGCCTGGAATCCCTGCCACATCCTCCTGTCAGCTAGCGGGACTCCTGGGGCAGTGAAGACTGTCAGTGCCAAGTGAGGGCAGTCCCAGGATGGGCTGCAGTCTGGGCCAAGGGGGCCACACAGTCACCGGCAGACCTGATAACAAAGACTACACAGTCACCACGAGATGGTAAATGTTAGTGTTCTCGGCTGGTGCAGGAGCAGGGTAGGGTCTACAGATCAGCGCTACCCAGGGACTTTCTAGAACAGTGGGAAAGTCCTATATGTGTAACTCACTTACGCAGTCAAAGATGACCATGAATTCTCATACCTGACCTTCCTGCCTCCCCCTCTCAAGTGCTAAGCCATGCAGACATGCTCAATTTATATGCAGTGCTGGAATGGAAGCCAGTAACTCATGCATGCCAGACGAGTACCCATAAACCTCACCACTTCCCAGTCCACGTCTAAGCACTTAAGAATGTGGTCATATGTGACTAGCGGGACAGAACCCCTCAGTTTAGCTGCTTTTAACTAACTTACAGGCCACCCTCTGCAGCTTGGGTCACTTTCTCAGGCCAAGCCCAGGTTTGCACCCTAGGAAGTTGACAGAGAATAGGAAGAGGAGAGGAGCATCAAAGCCAGAGGCCTGCTGTCTGAGGCAGCACTCAACCTGAATCCCAAGCCAGATGCTACATGGAAGGCTTGGATGACATCAACTGACTTCACTGTCTCAGTCACCAGGAATAACACACATCTTACAAACCAGGAGACTAGAGTCAGGAAAGCTGGAGTCACTGTCGCTTGCCTGAGGGACCGGGGGAACTTGAGCTCTGGTCTGAGCACTGAGTCATATAACAGCCACCCGCACTGCCAACCATCTCCTGCCTGCCAGAGGCATCTCAGAAGGACTGCATCCACTCTGTTCCCAGCAAGAGTGCTAGGTTACTCCCTGAGTGGAGAACAGAGAGATAGGAGCTTCTGAGGAAGCGGGTGGGCTGGCTTGAGGTTTGCAAGGCCAGCATGCCAAAACACTACTGGAACTTACCACTCAATCAGCCCGGTGAATTTCCAACTTCTCCCCTCTAGCTCCACCCCTCTGTCACTCCCCCACAAGACAGTTCCCAAAAAGAAACATGATCTCCCACTGATGCAGGCTGTGGGTCTGCTTCTCTCTACCTTCAGCCTATTCCACAATGGGTGGGCACTGCCACACCTGCCTGTCACCTGGCACACCCCACCCGCAACCAATCCACAGAACTGTTTTCTGTAAAATTATTAACGGGTAGCTTTTGCACTGTTTTTCAAAACTACAAACCTCTTTCCAGCTATGAAATGTAGAGACCAGATGCCCTCAATCTGACCCCAACTAAAGGTCGAGTTTCTCACCTCCTCTGGAGGATTGGAGCATGCCGGGTAATCTTAGCACTCCAGAGGTGGAGGCAGGAAGATCAGGAGTTCAAGGCCAGCCCTGGCTACAGAACAAGTTGAAGGCCAGCCTGGGCTACAGGAGACCCTGATTATCTCAAAGAGGATCCTGCTGACCCCGTGGTTTCATTTCAAAAGCAAGCAGTTTCAACTTCATTACCTTTTAAATGTGCTTTTCGCCTCACCAATTACAGCTTTGATAACGAGGGCCAGAGGCCTCTGGATTCTATGGCGTGTGTTTACATTTGCCTCCCATTTGGCACTCAGAGAAACTTGGACATGAGGGAGACTGACACATCAGTACGTGTGGGACGGAGGGGTTTCCCAAAGCAAGACTCTGCATAGTAACTCAGGGAAGTCCCAGGCAAACTGGGTTGGGCTGCTCAGCCACTTTCTACAAGAGCTGCTCTTATCCTCTATGAGAATTGTTGCCCATTTCACAACCACTGTCAGGGACCTTGGCCTCTGCCAACTCTGGAATCCTGAAAGCCATGAGGCAAGCAGCCATCAGAAAAGCAGTATGCATTGGGAATAAGATTAATGAGGGGCAAATTCCACTTGGCCTGGGCAGGTGAGGCACCCCGAGCCAGGGGACACCCAGGTATTCAAGGACCTCTGGCTCCCATTTGCTTTGTGCTGTCTGAAGCTAGAAGCCGGCCAATAGAGACTTTGAGACCGTAAGTAGCACACAGGATCAGCTCAGGAGCCTCACTGGGAAGAGGAGCCTTTTCCAAGGCAGACTCCGTTCCTACACAACAAGAAGATCTTGTTACTCCAGGCAAGACTTGGGAACCTGACTGAGCCCCAGCTCTAGAGATCCAAGGAGAGAGTGTCTACCTGGGGAGAGCATGCACTTAGGTCCCTGGAGCTGAGGAAACGGTGCCAGAGAATCCAGAAAGAAAAAGGGAGCCTGCCCAAGACTAGGTAGAATGAACCTCAAAGTCACTGAGAGGAGGTTAGACCGTCAAGAATGCTGTGTGACTGACTCTCAGAAACCCAGAAGCGCCACTCTTCCCAAAGGAAGATGGAAAGCCAAGGCAGTGAGTGGGAACCGTGGGAGCTGGACCAGGGCCCAGCAACCCTAAAGCATTGGTTACACACAGATCCACACCTTACTAGAGTAAGAGGCTAGGGATGCCTTACCATGAATGCAGAGACTCCTGGCTTGAGAGTCCAGGATGCCAAGACACAGTCATGTCTCTGAATGGGACACACACACAAGCTGGGTGGGCTAAGCTAGACATGGGGCAAATGGAATATGGGCCAGGCATATGTCACTATTTACCTGGACCAGAAACCTCCCTCCTAGATGGGGAAGAGTGTTAGTTCATAAGCCCAGGAAGTAATCCATACTTACAAGGCTCAGGAAGTTCCTGAAAGCTATGAGGTTTGCAAGTCATTCCTGGAAAAAGGAAACTCCCCAATCAGCCCAGCTGCCTCCAAGTTCTGCAGAGAGCTGGAGGGATACAGCTCTCACAAGCAGCCATGCAGGGGCTTCTCATGCATGAGTAGTCATGGTGGGCTTTTCAGTGACGCAGCTGCCTCTGAATCATCCAGGCTTCCGTAAGTGACTCCAATAAACTCACTAGTTCACTAAGATAGACTTACGAAGACATTTTTTTCTTTAGTCTGTGACCAGTGTGCCCTAAGTGGTGTGAACTTGGTACCCCAACTGGGATGTTCATGCCTCCCCCAGGAAGTCACATAACTGGCCTTGGTGCACCCGCCACAGCCAATGCAAAGCCAAGCCTCTAGCCACATCAAAAGCATGGGCAGTACAGAATCCTAGCCACAGCCCCCACGCCCAGGTCCCTCTGTTTCATGAATACAGACAGAATGACTTAAACTTTACCACTTGGTTCTAATTCCCTGCTCTTTTCTCTAAGGTGCTTTTCCTAATCCAGAGATCAGGTGTTCCCTCTTCCCTGAGCCATGGCCGTTATGTTCAGACTTCCCTTGTTTTGGGGTGACCCTGACTGGGTTTGGCAGTGCTGGTCACATCTGTTCTAGACTGAACCCCCCCCCACACACACACACACACACACAGGGTTCTGACCAGGTCAGGGGTTACTGGATGGGAGATCCCAGAAGGCAAGTGTTCTCTCACCACATCCTCCCAAGGACCCAAGCTCCTGGCCTGGCTAAGGTCATAGCCAGCAGGAATTTGACTGTGAAGTTCCTCCTCCCCTCCCCCTTCCTCCTATATCCTCGGAAGGCAAGCGTCATGGAGGAGCCTGTAGATAGAGAGGAGTGGACATTACTATTCCTGTTTACCAAAGGCTTCCAAGACTGTGTGGACAGGCTCCCTAGAGGGACCCAGGTGACACAAATCACTCTGCTCCTTTGCTTGGGGACATCAGCACGTACAGATCTCTGATAAAGAGCAACGGGAGGGATCACGGGTCATCCCGAAGGGCTCCTGGCACATGACGGGCAAGGTGTAAGGAAGCAAATTCCTGCTTGCTGGTAGTCTTGGCAGGACAGATAACCTGGAGGTGTGGTGGTGGGAAGGGGTCTGGAGATAAGGAGGGTCGCTCTGCCCAGCCATGCTTCTGAGAAGCCCATTGGACAGGACACTGTACGAAGCACGCCCCCCCCTTCCAGGGCCCAGTAGGGCCTGAAGGACTGGGTCAACATGGAAACTATGTGTCCCAGTTGTGGAGTGGCCAGTAGCCCTGGTTATTTAGGGAAATGTGGCTGAATCACAGAGGACCCTACACGCTCATGCATACTAGGGCTCTTCAAAGACAACCACCACGGACAGCACATGGCACAGAAGAGGACAGACTCTGCGGAGTCAACACTGTGCCCATGGTGACCCCTCACGAGGAGGCCTAGTCAGGTTCAACCCAGAACCCTGTTACCGTCACAACAGTGAACTCATCTGCAGTCCACTTTAAGTGCCAGGTCATGTCCTCCATGCTGACAGTGTGGAGCCACAGAACAGGTCACCAAACCACACACACAGCTTGTCACACCCCAGGTTATCAAGTGTGGGACTTTTCCACTTGTGGCCTCACAGAGCCAGGCGGCCACACAAGTGAAAATTCCTAACCAGATGAAGGGGCCCGAGCACTCTTGATATAAAATGGAGCAAATGGGGGGGTCCAGCTGAGCCCCCCACAGGAGTGTGTGATAGGAAGGACAGGAGATGCTGGGGACAATCTGGTGCCCTGAATGAGTGGGCAGGGGAGGGTGGGACTCAACAGGCACTTATGAGCATCTGCAGTGGACAGACGGACGGATGGGGACACTCCCCCCCTCCCCTCACGTTCCCACCTTACAGATAACGAAAATCCCTCATGAGACTAAGTTCATTGACCATGGTGATGCCTACCTGGGAAGGGGCCATGGCTACAGTGTGCATGAAGCGCTCACAGACTATTTGACGCCTCTCAGCCAACCTTGCATTCAGAGACTTAGCACAGGCCCTGGGTATAGGATACATCTCTACCACCCATAGCAGGCATCATTCCAGGCACTGGACCACTCTGAGCCTTGGTTTCCTCATCTATAAAGTGGAACAATAGGGCACCATGGAGGTGACATTATAGAACCCCAGGACACAACAGGTGCTCACAAGCAGCTCTGTTTCATTCTCAGGGGCCTGAGGAGGAGAGATAAACTGAGGTGGGACCTGGAGGGTGAAAGGACATCAATTTGCTATAACCTAAAACCACCTGAGATGAGAGCCTCACTGAGTACTGCCTAGATCAGGTTAGTGTATGGGCATGTCTGTGGAGGTTTACCATAATTAGTGATGTAGAAAGACCCAGCCCACTGTGGGCGGGACCATTCCCTAGGCAGGGGCTTCTGAGCTATATGAGACATGAGTCAGCCAGATTAAAGTTGGGGCAAACAGGCAAATGTAGGTTCATCATTTCTCTCCGTTCTCTCTGTTCTGCTGATGTGACCAGAAGTTTGAGTTCCTACCTTCGCTCTCACTCAATGATGGGCTGTAACTAGAACTGAAAGCCCCAAACCCTGCTTCCCTATGTTGCTTCTGGTCAAAGTGTTTTATCAAAGCAACAAATGAAAAAATAGAACTAGAACAGGAGATGAGTGAAGGTGGGGGAAAGCGTCTAAAGGAGTACTGTGGGAGCCCCTTCCCGGCTAAACTGTCACACTTGAGTCTCTGCTAGTTTACTCTGCTAGTTTACTGCTATCAGGAAACTGAATGGTCTTTCACACTACCAAGGCCTGTAGACCCTTGTCTTCCTGCTCTGTGTGTGTTTCCCCCTGAGGTGGTCACGGCTTCTTATTGATTCCCCCTTGCTCTTTCTGTATGAAGGTCACTTAACCCATCCCTTGCCAGCTATGCTGAATCTCACTGGTATCATCATGGGCCTTCCAGTCTAACTGATGGAAAGGCCAGTTTGTTTGTCCATTTTCCTGTGCTCAAAGGTCGCTTTGTTAATGTAGCCAAATTCAGCCCTGCCTTACTTGTGGCTTCTGTCTCCTCACACAGAGCCACAGTTTGGGCTGTTGTTGATCTGGGAGCTGATCACCACTAACTTGCTGGAAAGCCAGGAACGAATGTAAAAGTTTCCGCTCTCTCCCCTCTTCCCTGGCCAGCAAAGGGCTGTGCCTCCCTCCGGGCCTTCACTCAGTGGGATCACCCCCTCCCCTGGAGCTCCTGCCTGGCACACAGAGAGAGTGACTCACTGCTGAGGCATGGTGCCCTTGCCCTGGGCGCTTGCCATATGGCGATAGGACACAAGCCACGAGTAGATGGCAGGGCCCATGCTGAAGAGCCCCTTGCTCGGGTGGGGGATCAGGGTAGCTCCCAGTGCCCCTGCAGAGGGCAGGCATGCAGCCAGAGGCAGTGGAGGAGAAGGAGCCAGGAGTATGGGCAAAGTCAAACACCCTGACCACAGCAGGGAAATCATGGGCAGAGCCATGGTGAGGTAGAACCCCTCCCTCTCACTCTCTCTGCAGTTGTCAAGAACTTTCCAGACTCAGCAGGAGCTCTGCCCTTAGAAGGGGCCGGGCCTCTGATGGACTTCAGCCTTCCTATCTGCAAAATGGGCCTCTTTGTAACTTCCGACTTTAAAAACTGTCTAGCACTGAATAAATCATAGTTGCACCAAGGCCAACTCCCAGTGTCCCTGGGTTGAGGTCAGACACATATCCTGGTCTCTGTCCTGCCCACGAGAATATTTAGAAGGTTGTTGGTTCCATGAAAACAAGAGAATGGCCAGGCACTGGGAGGCCAGGGAGAGGCTTGTGGGTCACAATCCGGGAGCAAGGGGGTTAGGAGAGAGAGCCACAGCTTTGCTCTGGGCTGGGCAAGGCTACACTTCACCTGGCCTGCACATACACACGTATCCCTCCCGGGAGTGGAAACTGAGGCCCACATGCTACCCTGTCCAAAGTTGCCCAATGAGGGAGGCACAATGGAAATCTCTCTTACCCTGACACACAACCTTGCCCGGCCCTCATGTCTAGAGCCCAGCTTCACTGTCCACATATACTATATTCTATGAAACAAGACACAGGCTATGCCCATGGGCAAGGGCACTTCTTAAACATGCATGGCCCTCCAGGGGTCGTAGCAATGGAACTGGAGCCCAGTGACCACATGCTTCCAAGGCAGGGCCTCCCTAGACAAGCTAGGCCTGGAATTTCACTTCAGACACCACCACCCCCAGCTAGGTGCCCACCTCTAAGGACCCTGAGCACAGACAAGGATGGTCACAGCTGGAGGAGTCCTGTCTCTGAGACACAAGGCTTCGGAGTCATCTGTGATGCCCCTATGTGTGACACCAGCCAGCATTCTAGAAGGTCCCCAGCCTGGGGTCTCCCCTGAGATCTATCACTGAAAGAAAGTAGCTTTGCCTGATCCTGAATTTCATGGGATGGGCTAGAACGCCTTTGATCAAACTTCACTCGAGAATGCTGTTTGTGAGAAGCAGCCAGGCTATGGTGCTTCACTCTGTGACTCTTACTTAATCTGCTCCTGGGTACTCCTGAGGCTAGCCCCATGCGTTCTTTCTGATTTGGGGCTGCTACGAGCATGCTTATTTATGTCTTTTGACGGACCAAAGCACCTAGGGGATATAACCAGCAACAGAGTCAAGGGTTGTATTGGAAGGACTGTATCAGACCCTTGCTGTGACCTAAGAAGCAGACAATGGAAGACTCAAGGTATCCAAGGGAACAGAGAGGCCTAGTGACATGCCCAGAGCACACAGCAAGGCCAAGGTACCAAATGAATGCGTGTGCAGCCCCAGCCTCATGGGAGTGGGCACTGTGAACAGGAAGAGACAGAGAGCTGGTGTGGGGGAAGACTCCTGGAAGAACAGCAAGGCCCCAACCTGTCCCAGGAGACTGGAGACAAGGTACAGGGCCGGCTGACTGAGCAAACAGAAGTACATGAATGAGGCCTAAGTCCAACGAACCCCAAGCACATAATTTTATCTGGAAGACAGCGCGTCCAGCCACCCCCACGCGCCCTCCTCCTCAAGGCAAGGACAGCCTCTGCTCAGAAGCGCCTTTGTCTGTCCCCGGATGGTCGGAGACAGGATGGCAGAGGACTAGCTTGTGCAAATAAATGACAGGTCACACCATGGTCTTCCCGGTCCCCCACTGATCACTACAGCTCAAAGAACCAACTATTTGCCCGGGTCTCCTGAGTTCTTCACTAACGTGTCCCAGCTGGTTGTATGAAGCCAGGGAGAGCTCTCTGGCTTTGGCCCTAAAACCAGTGGGACAAGTGACATGCCTACCTTTTGTGACCTGAGAGTGCCCACTCCCTGACAGAGCCAGAAGATGGGTGAGGGCCAGTGTGTCCTGAAGGAGGTCACTCTATAGCTCCAGGTAGGACCTAGATGGCAAGAGATGAATGGGGCAGGGTACCTGGTTCTTTCTGGGTGGGGCAGATGAATGACTTAACTCCCTACCACCGATGGCTGAAGGCTGCCTGTCACCACGGTAGACTAACAGATTTCGCTTTAGCCTTCATGGTGGCTGGTCCAGGTCAGCCTCTGTCCCAGCCCTGCCTCCAGGCTGTGAGGTAGCCACTGAGGTTACTGAATCTAGAGTTTTACAGAAGGGACAAAATTGGAAGATGGGGTGGGGTCTCAGTCCCTGCCTGCAGGCACTCCTGTGGACCTCTTGTGGGTGCTCCCAGAGTTTCAATGGCTGGCAATACATCTTGGGTTTCACGGTCTGTGCATCCATGTTCGCACCCCACCAGAACATCTGGAAGGTGTCTGTTTCCATGTTGTTTCTCTGCCGGCTCCAAAAGGTAGTTGTCATGGAAACGGTGTGCCTTGCTGACGTGTTTTGTGTTCACAGGCACTGACACAGCAGAGCTGACAATGTAACGTTACGTAGTACATAGGTTCAGAGCCCTTAAAGAACCCAAGGTCCTGGTGCTGACGGTAATGATGACGGTACCAATGATGATGACAACGGTGATCTGCTATCGTCTCTGAAGATGCTCGCCCAGCCAGTGAGGGGCTGGAGTGGGGTATCAGCCAGACCTTCCTCACACAGCATGCACAGAAGGCGAATCCGATCTGGTAGTCCAGGAGCCTCCATCCAAGCATGCCAGAGAGCCAGAAGTTCAGTACACAAGAAGGAAGCCCTGGTCCTTGGGCAGCAGGTTGCCAGGTAACTGCTTCCCTGTCATTTACCAACACAGAGAGAGACCCTCTGTTTGCGAGGCCTCCTCATCTGCTAGGCTCAAAGGCCTGCGTTTATAAGGCCTCATTCTCTAAAGGGCAAAGGACTTTAAGGAACAAATAGTAGAAGACAACAGAGTCAGGAACAGTCAGGCTGACTGTGTACAGCCCCCCATTAGCACCTTCTGCCAGGCTTGAGGTGTGGTAGGTTTCAAAGAAGTAACAAGAAAGGCACGTTGGAGGTGCCCGTGCTCCAAGACACGAGCTAGCAATGGCACAGCCTACTGTTGACTATGGGCAGCTCAGCCCTGTGACACTGGCCTATGTTCTCTGCTGTGCTTCACATACTCAGTCTAAGGGACTGTGTGCAAGCACTGTGGACACAGGGGCTTCACGGCAATGGGAGCTGGCCTGGGTGTCTCGAAGGGCCTCATCTGCAGGGTGATGAGGGGGTGTGTCCATCCTCAGTCAGAGGGAATCTAAGGTGGCAGAGTGGCAACCTAGGCCAATGTAGAGGTGCCTCAGGAGGTGAGGGAAAGAATTACACGTGATCCTTAACCCCCTTCCAGGTGCCTGGGGCAAGAATGGAAGACAGATCTCCAGAAACATCTACTGTTCACTGCAACAGTCCACATTAAAAGGCAACACGTGGAGGTAACATAAATGTCACTGACAATGAGATGGACACGGCCACATGGCACCTATACACAATAGAATAGTACCGAGCCCCGAGACCAAAAGGCATGGCACGTGTGTGCTCTAAGATGGTTGGACACCATGGACACTGTACTTAGTGAGACCAACCAACCACCAAGGACAAATGGCCTTTGGTTCTCCACAGACTATCTGGAGTGAGTCGATGCACAGAGACAGAGAGTAAAAGAACCAGCAAGGCTAGGAAGAGAGAACAGAGCATTCCTATTCAGGGGCAGAAGCTCTTGGCCGAGCCTCAGTGGGAACAAATTGAATGCCACAGAGCCATGCACCCTTAGAAGTAGTTAAGACTTAACTTTGATACTGTGTGTCTTCTACCACAACTTTGTAAAATGCCCCTGATTCTTACAAAATGTCTCTGGAAGGATGGTTAGCTGGGCCTAGTGGAGGCCCAAGGCCTCTAACTCCTGTCTTCTCCACACTCCTGAGCCCTTTTTAGGTAAGGTGCCTCTCCCTACATCGCATTGGCCTCTTGCAGCCATTTCCCAGGGCGGTTCTCCTCAGCGCATCAGGCAGAAACCTAACTTCCATGAAAAACTCTCTGGATTTTGGCACAATAAAACCCTTCAAGAAAAGGAAGCTTCCAGTGGCTACAAAAGCCGGAAAAATCTAGCACAACAGGCTGTCAGGGTATTCATAGCCCCTCTCTGAGCTCTGACTCCAGGACAAGCCACCTCACTGAGATCCACGCTTCCTGACCTCTGGGCTGAATCTGCTCACACTATCGGTTCCTTCCAGGAGCCTGCCAGTTTGGGGAAGCACTGGTCAGCATTCTGAAGACCATCCCTTTATTAAGGATTCTCCTGAGGGAAGCTTTCTTCTACAAGTGTGAGGAAAACACACAATAAGCCAGTTCTTTATTTTAAATTCTCTCTCTCTCTCTCTCTCTCTCTCTCTCTCTCTCTCTCTCTCTCTCTCTCTGTGTGTATGGGGTGGAGGGAGTATGATGCTCAGATACTCCTTGAGCTCACCGCATAGCAAAGGATGACCTTGAACTCCTGATTTTCCTGCCTCCACCACTCCCACCCCTCGACGTGACACAATGCCTGTTTTAAGCAATGCTGAAGATGAAATCCATGCCCTTGCAAGTGAGCGCTCTGTCACCTGGCCCATATCCCCAGACCTTCATTTTCAACCTTTTCAATGCCGAGTTCAGTGGCATTAAGCACACACTCACCCAATTGAGTAACCATCACTGTCCACTAAGAGAATTATTTCCTCTTCTGATAAAGGCATCTTGTTGCCATGGCTGCATCTTGTTGCTATGTGGTACCGCCCTGCTTCCTTCTGTCACCACCAATGCCTGTGTAAAACCCAATGAAGTATCACAGCACACCATTAGGGTGGCCATCAACCGAAAGCCACCTAGTAAGTGTCGGCAAAGCTATGGAGCAGCTAGGGACAGCTGATAGAAATGGCAAACAGTGGTGGTCTCACAAAGACAGTTAATGGAGATACTGTGTAACCCCCGCAATCCTCCCCAGTTATACACAGGAAAACAGGGCCTCAGACTTGAATGTGTGCGTCCAAACTGGTGCCATCCACAACCTCCAAAAGGCCAAAGCACTTGCACCAGCTACTATCGCAGCATGCATCAGACTGACACTCCATGATGTAGGAGACAGGACAGGTCCTTTAACATCCATGACGGGATGGCAGCCACAGGAGGAAACACCCCAGTTCCTGGAGTCCTCTGGAGCAGGTCTCTCTGTGTTCCTTAGGGATGTCTGTAGAAGGTACTGTGACAGCCACAAAGGCTGTACCGATGTATATTCTGTGCCCAATGGATATCACATTTGCCTCCTGGCTGTCACTGTCTTGCTTGTTTGTCCCACAGGGAGGTGACACCACTGACTTGTAGCTTTGAGGAGGCTGAGGTGCAGTGAGAGCTCAGCAGGACAAGATGTGAACACTTCAGCACGGAGGTGGGCAGGCCAGAGAGGCTCCATGGACATCGGGTATTCTGCTAGAAATACCTGACGGAAAGACTTTGAGCCTGAAGCTTCGATAGACATGGTCCATCATGGTAGGCGAGACATGGCAGAGACTGTGGGTGGGAATGGGGGGGTGGGGTGGAAGATTTGAGAATCTGGTAGACCAGGAAGGAGAGAAAGAAAGAGGTCAGAACCAGTGGTGAGCCATCCACTTCAAAGGCCTGTCCTTATGATCAACTTGCACTGGTGAGGCCTCATACCATAAGGGTCCCCACAGCCTCTCAAAATAGCGCCACCATCCAGAAAACAAGTATTCAAACTATGTCCCCGTAGGAACTCTCATCTCCAAACCACAACCCTGCCATAGAGTCAAAGGATGGAAGGCCCTCTTCCCAGGGGAAGCCACCACACAAACCACCTCCTCCTAGATTTTACGTTTCCAGCCTTGCTTCACAGCTCCTCCCCTATGACTAGATGCATTTAACATCCATGGAAGGTCCTAGCAAACATCCAACATGTGTCCAAAAGAGACATGGTACAGTCTCCCAGCTGGACTCAGAGTGCCTATACCACTGGAAAGCTGTGGGACCCTGGGCAGATGGTGAGGATCGTTTCTCCACAAGAGAGATGAACTTAAGTCACTCAACTTAAGCACCCGCTGCTGGTTGCTTTTAAAGTCATGACCGTGAGCATACTCAGCTGGAGACTAGTCACGCGCAGAACCCATGAACAGACCAACCACGCTATAAACTCACCTGCCCAGCGATAGCCCAGTCTTCCATGAGCCAAGGTAGACCGGACAACTTTTTCTCCAGCTTGGTGCCTGATCCATCCACTGCCTACAGAGCAGGTCCTTACTTAACCATTCTGGCGGCCTGAGCCTGCAGGGTATCTCGTGGCTGGGATTCTATGCCAGAGTCTTTGGAGATATGTACCATGTAGCAGGTCACCATCTCTGTCTCCCCAGTTCCCCGCCCCAAAAGAACAGAAGGAAGGAAATCTCCTTAGCTGGGTTGGGAGGATCCTCTATATCCTGTGATACCCTGGGGGCATCGGTGCAGAGCATCAACTCTCCGGGTATCTAGTCCCCAGCTCTGCTCCCTGCCACTCATTAAAACAGGACAGCATCAGAAACACTTCTTACAGCTTTGCACCTAGGAGATGACAGGCCTGCTTCTTCTCCCCATTGCCCCCAGCTTTGCATCAGCTGCTGTGGACCTGAGACAAGATCTTGTGGGGTCACAGTCCATAGTTGGGAACACTGATTGCAGAGGTGAGAAGCCAGGACAGGAAGGGGTACCCGTCCCATGCAGAGGTACGCAGGAGCCTGCCATTACAAAGGTCTCCCTTGATTGTCAATTTGACAAGATTTAGAATCACTGTAGAAACAAATCTCTGGGCATGTCTGTGAGTGAGTTTCTAGATTAAGTTCACTGAGGTGGAAAGATCCAACCTAACTGTGAATGGAATCCAAGAGCTTGGGTCTTGTTAAATAAAAAGGGGACCGTGAGCTTAGGACAAATGTCCATCACTCTCTGCTTCCTGATGGGGAAATAAAGAATGACCAACTGCCTCAGGCTCCAGCCACCATGACTTCACTACCAGGGCCTGCTGTTCACGGCAAGTACCAGACCTGGTGTTCCCAGCTCCAGCTGGGTTGGTAACACCCTATTAGCTTTGCCCACACTCAGGTTATCTCCAGGTCTAGGGCAAACTGAAACAGCCTACCCAGGCTCAAATGTAACCACAGAAAGAAACTATCTACTGAAGCATATGACTAAGGAAAGTGAGAAGCAAAGTGACAGTCCTGGGCCAGAAGGCAGAATTTGGAAAATCAAAATGAATATAATCAGACAGATTCATCCCTTTGGGTGTCTTCAAACTTCTGACATGCCTAGTAGTGGCCTCGTAAAGAGGTGTGTTATGAAGGACTCAGCAACGGTATCTGGGCTCTATGGGAAAGAGCAGCAATTGATTATTGATGTTTGCCTCGGATACAACAGTGGAGAACATGGCAGTACCCACTCTATACACTTATCATGGCACATCTCTGAATATCTGTTAACTTCCCCCTCTGCATTCAATATGTTCAGACTAACTGAATACAAGAGAACTAGCAGGAGTGCCTTTTGGAGGGAGTGTTTGCCCTAATGCTAAATCACACTACTGGTACTTGTTATTCAAGACAAAACTAAATTCTCCCAAAGGAAACTCCACTTGATAGAGTCAGTCTCTCTCTCTCTCTCTCTCTCTCTCTCTCTCTCTCTCTCTCTGTGACTATGTCTACATGTTCATGTGTGTGTATGCACATGTTAACCTCAGTTGTCTTTCCTCAGTGGCCATCCACATTGTTTTTTGATACAGAGTCTCTCATTGGCCTGATCTCAATTAGGCTAGGCTGCCTGGCCAATACACACCCCCAGGCATCCTGCCATCTCTGTCTCCTCAGCACTGAGATGACAACCATATGCCACTACATCCGACTTTTCCTCATGGATTCTAAGGACCAAACTCGGGTCCTCAGGCACGCCAAACACTTTCCCAACCCCTGATGTAAACTTTTTAGGCATTGATTTTATGCAAGGGTCACTGGTCTCATTTGCCTTAGCAAAGAGGACAATTAAGATAATCTAGCCATCAAGTGTTATTATCAATGCCTTAAACGGAGCGCACAGGAGCCATGGCATGGCCAAATGCTAGGTGGCCTGACCTCTCTATTGGAGACTGAACTCTGGTGTGGAAAATTACATTTCTGCTCACAGTCCACTAGAGATGCTTGCACACTGGCCCTGATGCCTAGAAGGGTGTGGGACAGCTATGGAATGTGGGCCCATGATACAAACAGGCCACACGAAGCCCCACTGCTCTAGTGCACGAAGCTGAGGGTGGTCCTCCCTCTAGTGATCGGCTTGCTAATTAGAAGCTCATGCTTCATTCTTTGATTTTTCCACTCCAAAGAAGAATCTTGGCCGTGCCGTCTACAGCTCTTGGCCAGGAGTGAGGGCATGCGGGATGTGGAGCAAACCTGGTAGGCCTGCACAGGATAGCAAGGATGTTGTGTCTGTCTGTTGGAGGCTGGAGTGCACGCCCAATTCTGTTGTCTAGGTTGTAGTTACAAGTCTCCTTGCTGGCCCAAGCAACCTCACCCACCACTAGGCAAGAGGGAGCCACAGTCTCCTGCCCTACTTGAGGCTGGCACCAGCCAGGGAAGTAAGGAAATACATAGTATTCATCAGAAAAGTCTAAAACAATCGCCCTTTCTGGCTGAGCAGGAGGAAGGCATGTTAAACCAGGGCTTCCTCAGTGCAAACGGCTGCCCAGCAGCCGGAGGCCTGTTTCCCACATCACTGCAGGCCAAGGCCAGTGAGTCTCTCAGAGTCCTAACCTACTCTGGTGCCCGGAGATCGCCAACCCCCCGCCTTCCAAAACCGTGGAGCTGGGCGGGAAGGCTACAAGCAGGAAAGATAGAGAATAGCTTCCATTAACAAACAGATCAAGGTCCAGGCTCAGGGTCCTGGGTCCCTAGAAAGCCAAGCAAAAACCTTGGCTATTCCCACTCGCCAGCCCACCCTGCATGCCCAACACCTCCTCATTCCCCAGTCAGCGGCAGGTGGATCACTGTTTAAAGAGGCTCTTTCCTGCCCTTCCTGGTGACTGGGCCACCCAAAGAAACAATGATGCCTGCCTGTTAGCTCTAGCAAGTCATGACACAAGCCTAACCTGCAACAGAGATGGGTGGTGAGGAGCGGGAGATCAGCTCGCTTGGCTCCTTTTCCTGAGGACCAATGGCCTCCGGAACAGGGCAGAAGACCTTCCCTCTAAAGATGTTCTTCCTCTAATCCCCAGACTCTGTCTAATGTGGCAAGGGGACCTCTGTGGGTGTGAATAAGGAAGGGAGAGGCCTGATTATCAGGGTGATCTCAGGGCCCCTGAGAGAAAGAGATAGAGAAGAGGAGCCAGGAACAATGTGAAGTCACTAATACAGGTTAAAGAAACAGAGATCACTCTGCCCCTAGAGAAGGGGCCACAATCTTACCTCCCCACCCTCTACCACACAGTGGCACTGCCTGCAGCTGGTACCTGCCAATACAGGGTCACCCTTCCATCTTGCTTCAGCTTGTGAGACCCATTTTGGACTTGTCCTATCCGGGACTATATGAGGATATGCTTGGGAGAATTTTGTAACATCAGCCTTAAGACACCAATGCTCAGAATGTTCTGTGGGCTTCCACCACAGACAGGGACTTTGCCTGAGCCACAGAATAGCCATGGATAACGTCATTTCTTCCACACACTGTGGAAGGGAAGGATGGTAATGCAGCCCGCCATACACAGGGCCCATGTGTGTCTCAGAGGCATATACCTGAAGCTGCTACCCAACATGCCCTGCTCAACTTGCACCTCTGGATGTTTGCCCCCAGGACCAAAGGTCTTCATTTCTTTGCTTTCTAGCCAGGCCCAATCTGCCTTATGGCCAGGACTCTAGATGGTTGATGGGTATTTTCAGAGCTTTACTGTCCCATTTGTCACTGGCTAATTAGCCAGGAGTGACTAATCAGAAAACAGTGGAGCAAACACTCTGGTGTTCTTGGCTTTCTGTTGCCCGTGGTTACTCAAAACCCTCTGGATGTCACTGATGGGAGCTGGGGGAGGGGGACCCAATAAAGCTCAGATTTTCTTTGTCTCCTTCTGGGCAAATCCCGAGAGCCTTGAGGTTGTCCCCAGGGAAAGGTGTTGGACACCTGCTTCGTGTCATACAGTGTGTGGGCAAAAGCCAGGGTTCTGGCAGCCCCTGCCTGCAGCTTTCTAGTCAAGTCCTTGCTAACTCACAGTCTGAGCTATGGAAGCTCAGCTCCTCTCCTGGCAACCGCAGTCACGAGACACTGCTGCGGGCAGAGACCAGGTAGACATTCACCGACACAATCAGACCCTCAACGCTGTTCTGTCCAATGCTGTCATGGACACAGAACCAAAGCAGAGATAGATAAACAGAGGGAAGTCACTAACCCCTTGCTGCCCTGACATACAGCAGGGGACAGGGCACACTCAGGTATCCACCACCCTCTCCAGGCCCCTAGCCACACGTATAGCACACATTCACCTCCCGTTCTGTCAACGCTGTATATAGCAGCTGTCTGGAAGCTTCCACGTCACAGACGAGGACATTGAAGCTTGGGGATTGTGCATGCATGGGTGACTTTAGGTCACACAACAAGCAGCCGGAGACGGTGGCGTCTAACCAAGGTGGAGGAACAGAACAAAGAGAGCTGACATGGGCATGTGCTGACACTTGCTTGTGTCCAATGGGGAAGAACAGACTCACTGCACACTCGTATGCACATCCTTGTAACAAGCACACATGTGTATACCAATGAGCATAAATGAGCATCTAAACACATGGACAATACACATGTACAAATGCATAAACACATAGAATACATGCAGGCACACACACACATACACAGGTCTTTTCCACATAAAAGGGGGTACCCACTGACCTTCGAGAGAGCTGGTAGTACCCAAACCTTGCTAGGCAGTCAGACCACACCCTTGCTCTGCCACCTCTCTCCACTCCTCACCCACCAGGTTTAGCCAAGGCCATCCCTGTGGCTGCTGGCCTTTGTCCACAGAAGTAGACAGGAGGTCTCAGCAGGGTCCCTTGGGACCAGTGGG
>CM052707.1:45669432-45681166 GCA_028551405.1 Uromys caudimaculatus | reverse complement strand
GATGTTGTGCATTTGGCAAGCTGAGGAGCTGTAGCATGGGGGGGGAGGGGGGGGACACAACTCTTGAGGTGGTCAAGGTTACTCTGCATGGTGTTTTGAAAGAGAATGGTCCCCAAAGGCCCATATATTTGAATGCTTGGTCCCCAGGGAAAGATAAAAAATGTGGCTTTGTTCTAGACGGGTCACTGGGGGGGGGGGGGGGGGGGGCTTTGAGGGCTAGGAAGCCCTGTCATTCCCAGTTAGTGTTCTTTCCCTCTGTCTCATGTTTGTGGACTGGGATGTAAGCTCACAGCTACTGCTCTGGCTCGATGCCTGCCTGCCTGATGCCATGTTCCTCACCATTGTGATCATGGACTCGCTCTCTGAAACTGTAAGCCCTCGATAAATTTTTTTTCTTCTATCAAGAGCCTTGGTAATACTGTCTTATCACAGCAATACAAAAGTAACTAAGACACTCCAGAAATCAGAGAACTGTTTTCAGCCCATCCAATAGCATCTGTAACCATCCTCACACATTGTAATGAATGTCAGTCTGACCCACCTATGAGATTGAACCTCTAGGTGAGGGGATTTCTAGTCTGGGTTCACTGGAGAAGTCCCACCCTGAATGTGGTCAGCACATTATTCCAGTTTAATCTCAAGCATCAACTGGAAGAAATCTAGAATCACCAGGGAGATGAGCCTCTAGGCATGCGTGTATAGTATCATCATTATTTGGCTGAGGTGACATGACCCGACCACTGCAGCACCATTCCCTGGGCTGGGACCCTGGGCTGTGTACAAAAGAGAAAGTGAGCTGGGGTCAGCTTTCATCCTCTGCTTCCTGACCTGGCATGCAAATCGACCAGTTCCTGCCTCTGCAAATTCTCAAGGACAGCAACCTTGAACCGTGGGCCAAAATAAACTCTTTGCTTTCTACAGTTGCTTTTGTAAGAGTACTTTATCACAGAAACAGAAAAATAATTAAGGCACATTCCATGAGCTGCCATCCTGGTCTGAAGAGAGAGGAGAAAGCCAGTGGAGAATCAGAACTCATCCTCTCTGCTTCCCAGCTACAGATGCAATGGGAACAGATGTCTTGCTTTCCCTACCATGACGGACTGTACCTCCCCACCAACACTCCCACCCCCCCACCCACCCCCAGAACATGAACCAAAGCAAACCCTCTGTCTATAAGTTGCTTCTGGTCAGGTATTTGTCTACAAGAAAGTCATGTGTACCAATGGGTGGCGGCTTTCTACTCTATGCAGACACCATCAAGGATTGATTCGTAAACATGTGATTCCAGACCTTGAACTCAAGAGACAGGGGACAAAGACACTTAACAAACATCAAACAGAACAACCCATGGGGACGACTGCTTATCCTGCAGCCCAACCACTGGTGACTGTTCTCACTGTTATCCTCAAAGTTGGCCATGAAACTCAGAAGGGGAGAGGGTGAGGCTCCAATGAGGAAAGCAGGCGCAGAGGTCAGCGTTAGCAAGAAGGGCTGGCTGCTCCAAATTGGAGAAGTTTGTTCAGCGTGTGAAACAGTGGAGGGGGTGGGGGAGGGGCCAGCACCCAGGTGATGTAGCAAGAGGTCAGGGAAACAGGCTCACCCAGAGCCATCCCTGCCCTGAGGTCTTATATCAGAATTATAAAGGGTTCCCAAAAGCAAGAAGACTACTATACCATTCCTGAGCAAAGAGCAAAACGATCTCTTTTTTTTGATCCTTCGGCATGTCTAATAATGACTTAACCTGGATTCCCAAAACATCCCTAGAGAACAACATACTTCCCCAAAGGCCCTGCAAACATCATCACCAACCCCAAGACTAACTGTTGGTAAAACTTCTCACCACAGGGCACAAATCCTGCTGGGCTTGAGGACATAATCTCACAGGGTTTCTCTGACACAGCAGGCCTGCCTATAGAATCGCTACAGCAAGGACTTTCCCCTGGTGGCTGCCCCCAGCTGTGCTACTGTGAACAAGACTCTGCATCGTCGGCGGCGGCAGCAGCAGGGGGATACCTACCTCATCAGCATTTGGAGGTTCCGGGCTGCCTGAACCCGGGGTAGTCACGTCCCACCAGTGTGTGTTCTTTCCCAGCTGTCTAATCGAATTTCCTGTGTATGAATATAAACACTGTTGTCTGACCCACAATGAACTTCTAAACAGCGTGATGGCATCAGCCATAATAGACAGGGCTTCCAAGAGCGGAAGGACACTGTTACTTTTACTTCAATTGGAAGTGGACTCAATTTCCACGAGATAAGAGAGAAAATTAATGGCCGGAGAAGGAATCAACTTGACTGGGAAAGGAATAACCGTGTTATTATTGCCCAAGATCTCTGCAATCTGGGTTTCTAATGTCACGTGTGGGCTGTGACCTTAATGCTGTCTTGTGGTTTCTTGGAATGAGGCCACTCTCCTACGTTCTTTCGAGTGGACAGAACATCAGTGTGACCTGGCTGAACTGTCAGAGAGACATCACCACCACAAAGCTAAAAGAAACTCACAAAACCATTATCTAATCAACTCTCCTCCCAAACCAGGCTGTGTGTGTGTGTGTGTGTGTGTGTGTGTGTGTACACACGTGTCCATTCCTGAAGGTGTATGAGTGCACCTTGTGTGTAAGCACGTATCAATGTATGTGGAGTTCAGAGGACAATCTCATTTGTCATTCCTCAGAAGCCATCTACCTTGTTTTGTTTGTCCTTCTTGGGGACTTGGGGTTTACTGGGCGTTCATGTATGACCAACTTTGTTTTCCGTGAGCACCAGGTCCCCTGCCAGCATGTCACCATTCCAACACCAGGCTCTTCTCAAGTTGTAGGTATCAATTCCCTAGGCTTGTAAGGTAAGAGTAAGGGGGAGCATGCCAGCCAGGCCAGAGCAGACTCACCAGGGAGAACAGACAATGGGGTACGCTCAGCATATAGTCCAATATGAACTTGCCCCCGGTAAAACCTCAGTCCACACGTAAGCCACCATTGCTAGTTCCCTGTGTCTGTTTCCAGTGTCTCTGCTTCTTCACCGCCCATAGGAATAATAAGGGTATGCTGGCTCCGGGTACCCTCTGCGAGCCAGACACACCCAGCCTTACCTCAGCACTATGTCCCGATGCCTGGTCAAGAGCGACAGTCTGGCTACCCAAATATCTATTTTCCCGCAATAAAATGGGTACAAAGAAAGCATCTACCTAATTGGGTCCCAACTGGGTGATGTTTTAGACTGCAAGGAGATGGGGGGAGGGGGGGACGACACAGTTGTCCAATCCAGGGCAAGACACTGGTAGATCATCACTGTCCAGAACACTTCATCTCTTGTATCCCACTCACAGATCCCCATTTATGCCACATCTGCCAACTGCCCAAGGCACTGAGCCTGGGCTCTGCTCCTCCTGTCCTGTCTCCCTGTCACGTACTTCACCCATACAACCCTTCATCACCTCAGAGTCTTGCTGTCACTTAAGAACACCACAAGAGTCAGCATGGTGGCACACACCTTTAATCCCAGCCCTTGGGAGGCAGAGGCAGGAAGGTCTCTGAATTCTATGCTAGCTTGGTCAACAGAGTGAGTTCTGGGACAGCCAGGGCTACACAGAGAGGCCTTGTCTTGGAAAGAAAAAGAGAGAGAGAAAAAAAGAATACCACAAGATGGCTCATCACTTCATGTCTAATGCCTCTGCTAAACTTTGCTAAAACTCCCCCATATCCGTCACTTCTGACTAGCCTGATGTCTGCAAATTCATTCTCTCTGACTCTGTCTCTCTCTATGTGTATCTGTGTGTATTTCTCTCCCCCTCTCTCCCTCCCTCCCCCCTCTCTGTGCTTTTCTCTCTCCCCTTTCTCTTCTCTCTCTCTCTGCATATGTGTGTATCTCTCTCCCTCTCTCCCTACCCCGACTCTCTCACACTCACGCATGCATGCGCGCACACGCACACACACACCCCTTAGTATATCTCAGCATTATGGATTGCACTAGGTCCTTACCCATGCTAAGCAATCCCTGTGCCTTCAGCTCCAGACTCATCATGCTCTCAAGGGCAGACAGAGCTAAGATGGTAGGTAGGTTACACCAAGTCCCACCCCATCTGCTCTGAGGTCTCTGGCATGCTCCTTTTAAAGAATCAGTTACTCAAGAACAGTGTCACACATAAGGTTCAAAGAGAACCAACACACCTTGTGACCACACCTACAGGACAGGTCAAAAAAAGCAGAACTGGGGACAGTGACAGCAGCCTAGTGTGTAGGCATGGGTACGGGACATGCCCTAAGCAAGGATTGGTTATCACTTGTGAAAACTTGCTGAGGAAGACCTCCCATGCATGCTGCTGGATACATAAACGTATGCAACATTTGCTTTCTATATAGTGTCGGTCGGCTAGGTTTTCTCATTTGTAAAATGGGAGGGTGGTGGCATGTTAAAAGCCTCCAGGACATCTCATGGCTTCTTCCTCTGGTAGGTTCCACCCACTTCACCCAAAGGCCATGAGCTCAGAGCCCATCCCCGCAGCAGCCCTGGGCTTCGCTAATGACAACTTGGAGTTCCAGAGGTGACACAAACAGAATTAGCGACTGACCTACACACTTAGAAAGACTTGAGGGAAGAAATCCTAGCCAGGTGGGTGGGGCACACCTATAATCTCAGCACTGAGGCAGAGGAATAAGTTCAAGGCCGGCCTGCACATTGAAGCTATCTCAGAGAAAGACTGAGAGAGCGACCAATTCTATAGTACATGTATTTTACCACCATTTTATAAAAGTAATAAACACAAAATCTAAAGGAACATTCAGCTCTCAGACCCCAGTTCACAAACAGTATGGACTCAGGAGAAGATGGTGCCGGGTACCACAGTGGGTCGCTGAGGTACACGCTCCATGCCAGGTCAGATGGGCTAAGACATCTAACCTCCACAAGTGAGTGACAAGGATCCACTTTCCAGCTTCCACCAGGCCTTTCCTTGCCTAATTTTTAGGTAATGATTTCAGGTCTTTACAGGGAAATTGATCCTAGAGGGCTACCATCAGCTGCTTCGCTGGCCGGGGAACACACTGCCTGGGAGCCCCTACTTTATAGGCTCATGATGCAGACAGGATCGAGTTGGAACCCAGGAACCAATAAGCCTGGGCACTCATCTCTGAGGTTTGGGACACTGGGAAAGGCAGTTCCCTTAGTCTCTCTTCAATGTCAGAGCAGACAAATTCCTCCAGGTTTTCGGGACATGTGAGCTGACCTTCATGAACTGACCTGACAGTCAGAGGAACAGGTCTGTGATACGTCTTGAAGCAATAAGAACTCCTCAGCCGGCTTCATTTGGATCTCAGTACCACACAGGGGAGATACAATGGGTTATGGTAAAATATTTGTAAAAACCAAGTATCAATTATAATACTGACTGACTGTCTGAAATAAAGACACAATTACTGAAAGTCAGCATCGAGGAATATAGCAACAACTACGTTAGTACTGGCGTGTTTTGAGCACGGTATACCATGAGGTGTGTGCCCAATCTCTTCTTGCTGGTGACTCTACCCTGGCTCCTACTCATATTTAGCTCTTCTTATAGACAGACAGAACTTATTGCAAATACTTCTTTTTAAAATAAAAACAGCATCCCGTAAGAAGCGACAAACACCAATAAGTAGACCAGGGACTCGCTAGGTTGGTCAGGAAGCACAGCCAACAGGAAGAGCCACTACACAGTGTGGGTCATTTTCCATCTAGCTGTGTGACCTCAGGCAAGTGACTTGACCTCTCTATTCCTTCATATGAAACAATTCAACTAAAAAATACTGTGAATGCGGAACAAGCAAAATAGCACAGTGTCAAAGTCCCGGGCATTAACAGTCCCTGGAGTCCTGAAAGAACCGTGTAGGACAAACAGTACCAACGTCAGAAAGCCAGAGAAGCAGGAAACAGAAGTGACTCAGTTAACTGGGGGGTCCCTCACCCCTTACAGTAAAACAACTCCAGATTATCGCAGCCGAATCCCTTTTTTACAAATAAGGAATAGATTGCTTGATCTTAAAACTTGGAGTAGGTGGGGCTGGAGAGATTGGCTTGGTGGTTAAAAAGCACTGCCTGCTCTTGAAAAGGATCTGGGTTCAGTACCCAGCACCAACAAGGAGGCTCACAACCATCTGTAACTCCAGTTCCTGGGGATCTGACGCCCTCTTCTGGTTTCTGCAGGCACTGAATGTACATGGTTCGTGTACATACACTCAGGCACACGTATATACAAACATCTTCTAATTGGAACAATTTTCTAAGCCACTAATTAACTAATCAAGACACACAAGCCTGACAACTGGAAAAAAAATGTAAAACATCCACATAGAAATAAAATATTTTTAAACAAAAATCAAGAAGCTAAAAGGAAAGACATTGCCTCCTGATGGGAAGAGGAGCTGAAAGGGACCGGCGGGGAGGTGGCTCAATCAATAAAGTGTCTGCCAAAGCATGAGGACACAGGTTCAAATCCCCCAGCACCCACATTAAAAAGCTGGGCAGGAGTAAATGGGAGTCTTGGGGCTTGTAGTCGATGGGTGAGCTTCAGGCTCAATGGGCAACCCTGACTGAAAATGAAATAAAGGTACAGACTGAGGCGAACACCCTCAGTCAATAGCACACACGAGCGCATACACACACACACACACACACACACACACACACACACACACACACACACGTGCACGCACATACCACCAGGTTCTCTATTTAAAAAAGACAGCCTCACCAACTACTTTTCAACAAAGGCACTCAAACAATTCAAAAGACAGGCAAAAAAACCAAAACAAAACAAAGAATTGCAGAGAGTTGATAGGTGGGACTCTGGACACTGGTGAGGACCACCAAGGACCGTCCCACACTCATCAGAATGACGAAGCAGGCATAGCCTTATTCTCACAGCCAGCCTGGCACGGTACATTCCTGAAAGGCCTGGCCAGGAGACACAACCTGGCCACAGACTGCCTGGGACGTGCCCAGGTGCAGGAAGCCAGACTCAGACACGTCGCCGCAGACTAGAGGAACGCCCCTTCTCACACAAAGGGGACGGTGGCCGCTAGCAGCCATGGGGCACCTCACCGACTCTGATGGGGGTGCAGTGGGGGGACAGGAGGCAAGATAAAAAATGCCCATCCCACCCCAACCCATGTCCCAGTCTCCAGTGACAGGCAGAGACGAAAGGGGAAGACCTCTGCCCTTCGCCTCCTTCAGACTAGCGGTCTTGTACAGACATGCCCCCCCATGTGCTCTGGAGCCTTCTGGTGTAAGCCCTCCACACAGAAAGTGCAGGATGACATCAGTAAGAACAGTCAGGCATTCAGTGGCCGCCTGTACTCAGCAGACGGACTTCAACAAGCACAGCCGGCAGAACTCTGTGGATTCGGTTGTTCACAGCGCAACTATTCAATGAGCAGCTAACATTTGTCATCTGGGGAGGGGGTGGGGAGGACACGGATGACAAGCAAAACCCCAGCTTTCCTAGTGAGAGACGACAGGGACAAAATAAAAACACCAGGCCTGTTCACTTCCGATAAGTGCTAAGGCAAGAAGCAAGAAATAATTGAGTTGAGGGGAAGGCCAACCTTTCCGATGGTCAGGACGGAAAGGTCTAAGATGACTTCTAAGAAGAGATAGGAAAGGAGCAAAGGAGGCTCAGAAGAGGCAGAGGCCTTGGGGACGGGGTTTGGGGTTGGGGAGGGCACTGTGTTTGGAATCATTACTGCAAGCAAGAGAGGTGAGCTCTGCTTGGGAGGCGACACACGGTACCAAGGTCTCACGGTTAATCATTGAGAGACTGGCTAGGCAATGCAGGATGAGAAAGGGTACAGAAAAGTGCATGGGCAGATATACCCAACACTCATCATTGCCAGTGACATCGTGGGATGCCTCCATCCTGTCTGGAGGATGGCTGCCTGCCCCTGTCCTCCAGGACACTGGCACACTGCTCAGCACCGGGATTTCTCCTCCACAGAGCCTCTGCAGCTTGTGGGACAGAGTGGAGGGCAGCCAGCCCCAGTCCCTGGGGAGGCTCACAGCTATTAGCAGGATTTAAAAGAGACTTAAGAGGTTACAAACAAGCTAGCCATCTATTGGTTGGGCTCAATTCTCAATTTATTGGCCTGCCAGGAGAGGTCATTCAGGAAATATTTTCAAATCGGGGATGGCTAGCACTCTTGGAGACACCTGTGTGTGTGTGTGTGTGTGTGTGTGTGTGTGTGTGTGTGTGTGTGTGTGTGCGCATGTGTGTGTAAAAGCCTTATGTTGACTCAAGTGCACACGTGAGCATGGCTCTCTACCCAAGTCCAAAGGTGAACTGCTTTACTGGCGTCTAATAATTAGGAAGTTTTTACAGTCAGCATAAATTTAGATAAGCCAGTGAGTGCAGACCTCTGAGCCTCCACTTTGAAGCCCAGCTCAAACAGGTGTGAGCTGTGACCTTGAGCGTATCTAAGCCTCCCTGTCTCTATTTCCTTGTTTTTAGATTACTGTGAGCACCCCAGAGGACAGGAAGCACTGGGCTTCAGGCACACACCAGAGCCACCCCCAGTGCTGAGATTTCACTGGAGAGGGTGGGCCAGATCCAGGTAAGCAAAATGCCAAAGGCAGCACAGGTGAGCTCAACAACTGGCCCCCAAGTAGTAATTTGCAACTGACAACGACTTTCCTCAGCCAGGCAGTCCTTTTTTGCTTTCCTACCAAGGGCATGGTTAGAATCAGCCAGCCTGAGAGAAACCCTGGCACGGTCAGACCTTGAGACCTGGGAGGGGGATGGAGAGTCTCTGAACCCAATGAACCAGGATCCCGAGGCAGAGGTCAGACAGCCGGCTGAGCGAGCTATTGCAAGGCCGCCTCCTCCCAACCCACTTTGAGCCTAACTAAGCTGGCAGACACAGCACTACCCAGGGAGAAAAGACCGGGCACGGAAGGCAGCAGAACCAGGGCTGAGTGAACAGTCATGACCCAGAGCAGTCCCAAAAAAACTTAAAACACAAGTAGCTGGGCCTGGTTGTACAGGTCTGTCATCCAGGCAACTCAGAAGGAGGAGGCAGGAGGATGCCAAGTTCAAGGCTGGCCTATGAAACTTAGTAAGACCTCTATCCAAAATAAAAGAGACATCTGGGGGTATAGCCCAGTGGTAGAGCTCAATCCTCAGTACTGAAGGAAACAATAAAGCATTCTTTTCTCTCCTGAGGCCACACGTGCCAGCGGGGCTGGCTTCTACCGGGTGCTCTCAGGATCGGTTACTCTGTGCCTCTCCAGCCCTCACAGCTGCACCCAGAGCACCCTCCACCTCACAGGCCCTAGCTCGACTGGTGACCCTGTCCAGACCCTAACCTCCAACAAGGTCATCTCCCGGGCACACAAGGTCACACTTAGACATACATTTTAGAGGATACCATTCAGAACATACAGCGACACCACAGTTAAGATCATGACTGTCTCATAAAAGGCCTGTGTGCTTAAAAAGACTGGCCCTCAGTGGGTGCTGAAGACTTGATGAAGTACACCTAGTGGAAGGTCCTGGGTTACTTAAGGGGACAACAGAACCCCTAATGTTTCCTCTTCCTCCCAATCCCATTGGCTGTAACATTAAGTTGCCTCCTCCAGCCTCTACTCCTGACATAAAGCACTGCTCTGCCAGAGGCACAAAGCAATGGGGTCAAAGGTCAGTGATTAAAAACCTCCAAATGGGTGAGCAGAGACAGACTGTGTTCCTTTTAAGCTGATTCGTCTCAGGTTGGTTATTACAGTAGCACACAGCTGACTCACCCTGCTCATAGACAAACAAGTTGCCGCTGGTCAGTGCCCATTGGCCAATCCTGGCCAACTGTGGAGAGGATTGGGTACCTGGGACCCAGAAGGACCTGGATGCCCCAGGAGGACGTGGTTGCAAAAGATGGGCACATGTAGCTTGGTACGCACCAATATTTCGGTGGCTACCATGTTCGGATGGAGGAGGCTTCCAGTTCGGATGATCTGTGATATAAACCCGGAGACACAGGGTCCTTGGAGGCCCGATGAGGAGAGGCGTGGGAGGGGGGCGGGAGGCTCCGGTAGAGGCTGAGTAAAGGATGGAGCTGTCATGAGCCGGAGGCGACAGATCGCAGGCGCTGTCAGGAGCATCAGTGGAGGATGTGGGTGAGTCACCCAGGCAGACGGGCCACGCGTCGATCCCACAAAAGGCAGATCCTCCCACCCAAGAGACGTGTTTGACTTCTGCAAAGTACAGGTTGCATGATACTCCCGACACACCCCACCTTCCCGCTCCACACAGGAGGTGGGAGACGAGTCCCAAGGGACCCAGCACCATTTCTAGGACTTCCCCCAAAGCTGGCTCCTACTCCCATCCGGATCACACCAACAGAGGGAATCAGAAGCTGGGGGGAAAGGTTCCAACCTCCCAGGACCCCACCAAGGATCAATCTGTGATTTCCCTTGATCATAAAAGAAACCTTGACTCTTTGCACAGACATCTTCAAAGAACCCAGGCTGGTTGTGAGGTGAGCCTTTTTGAGGGTTCGTGAGTCAAAGAGAACGGGTCCATAGCTTCTGCACAATTTGGTGTTCATGCCCACTACCCAGGCCCTGGCACCAGTTTTCTAGAAAGCTGCACACCTGTCTACCTAACAGGTTCCCTCCCACAGTTGTGGCAAAAGTTGGCACAGGCCCAGCGGTTTGTCCTCTCAGAGGTCTAGGGTGAGTTTCACCCAGGGCAGTGGACAAGGCAGGGCCAGCTCCTCCTCGGGGTCCAAGGAAGACTTTTGTCTTTCCAGAGACCCCTGCATCTCTGGGTGTGTGGCCCCATCTCTCCTGACACAACAGAAACTACATGACTCCCTCTCTGCTTGGACTTTCCTGCCTCCCTCCTGCCCTACTTTCACACCGTCACCGCCCCAATACTGGGTGCTAAACTGCGCATCTCAAGACTCTGGACACAAAACCCTTATGTTCACCTTCTGGAGACTAGGTCGATGACATCTTCAGGGGACATCATCCCACCTACCACAAAGCGTGGCTGTCCCCCACCACACTCTGTGGAATGCTAACAGGCCTGGCTAAGGGGTCCTAATGAGCCCCCCACACACATCATCCACCTGCCCCAGATACCCCCTATCACACATTGTGACCAAAGATCCCTGAGTGGCCTGGGTAATGCCCACCTCACTCTGTCCCTCTCTTGAGACATCATATACCTGCAATCCACTAGCCTCTCAAGGGCCCATCTCAAGACGGTGTCAAGGTGCAGTACCCACCCAAGCAACTTGACAGGCTCTAGAATCATCAAGAAAGCAAACCATGGGCATGCTCTGAGAGAGCTTGTAGCTAGGGACTGCAGGGAGAAGACCCATCTTAACTAGACTGCATTACCCCACAGGCCAGGAGGCCAGGAGCAAAAGGAGTGAGCTGAGCACTACTGCTCTCTCTGCTTCCTGACTGCCGATGCAAACCGTCTCACGCTCCTGCTATCATGGCTACCCTGCCACACTCCTACCTCAACCATGAACCAATAGTCCTTCCTTCTTGTCAGATACTCTGTCACATTAACAGCAAGAGTGGCATCTACTTATTCATTTGTCTCCTCCAAAGGCGAACTGGGTAGAGGACCTCAAAGGTGAGAACCACCATTCATCCATCTGTGTCTAACCCAAGGTTTGACTCATAATGAATACTCTAAGTGGGGAAGGGGTGGATGGGTAGGTGGGAGAATGGATGATGGGTGGATGGGTGGGCAGGTGGG
>CM052707.1:45561646-45669332 GCA_028551405.1 Uromys caudimaculatus | reverse complement strand
GATGGATGGGTGGATGGGTGGGTGGGTGGATGGATGGATGGATGGATGGATGGATGGATAGGTGGGTGGATGGATGGGTGGGTGGGTGGGTGGGTGGGTGGATGGATGGATGGATGGATGGATGGATGGATGGGTGGGTGGGTGGATGGATGGATGGATGAGTGGGTAAGTGGGTGGGTGGGTGGGCAGAGGGATGAGTGGATGAGTGGGTGGGTGGGTGGGTGGGTGGATGGATGGGTGGGTGGGTGGGTAGATAGATGATGGGAAAGTGCATGGGTAGGTAAATGGATGGATAAATTGGCAGATGGGTGGGGTGGATGAATAGGTGATCTAATGGCTAGATGAGTAGGTGAATACGTTTGTAAATGAATGGAGAGATAAATACATTGGTGGATGGGTGGGAGGGGCAAATGGGTGGGTAGACAGATAGAGACAGGTGGAAGGAAGGAAGGAAGGAAGGAAGGAAGGAAGGGAGGGAGGGAGGGAGGGAGGGAGGGAGGAAGGGAGGGAGGAAAGATAGCCAAAACAGAAGGAAGATACTAGGGAGAAAAAAAATGGCTAAGTGCCTGACAAAATTTTCAAGATCCCTAAATATATGTTGAGTCTAAGAAAGGAGAGGAGGGGAGAGAACGTGGATTAAGCCCACCATCTGTGTGCGGAGAACTCAGCTAAACAGGGACCAGCCGTGAGAAAGGAGCTCAGAGAACGGCCAGGGAAAAACCCCAGTAGTCAGGCAGCTGTGACCCCAGGCCAGGAACCAGGAGGTTTCCAGGAATGGGTCACAACCAACCAGAATTAGCAAGAAGTACAACTGCCTAGACTGCCTCAGCACACTGCTGTGTGTGCCACCGCACCCATCAGCCCATCAGCCAAGGAGAAGTGAGAGGGTCAGAGTTTAAAACCAGCCTGGGCTACTAACAAAATATCGTAAAAATTATATTTTATATATATATATATATATATATATATATATATATATATATATTAATATTATACTTAAGTCTTCTCTGAATAAGCAGCAAATAAATGCCAGCACTACTTTTGGCCAGACACCAGCTGTGAGCACCTCACTGTCTTGTGCCTTGTTGACCAGAGCTAAGCATGGGCTAAGGAATTCCCAGCTTCACAAAGACCCAGTTTCTATATACAGCCAGCTTTATAAAGGCTCTCGGGGATTCCTTGCATCTGGTTAGCCCTAGGATCTGCAGCAGACAGAGGCACTGCGCAGAGGGACTCGTCTGTCTCCCAACATCAGAAAAGTATCTCTTTCAAGCATCTCTGGTTCAACAACACCATCATCACCCAAGGATGAATGACAGTTTTCCGGCATTTTGTCAGAAAGGATTTCAACCACCCAGCAACGTTGAACACTGTTATACAACCACCAAGACGGCTAAACCAGAAGACAGACAATGACAAGTGTTGGCACAGATGTGAAGCAGCCAGACATCACACTTGTTTCTGGGGGAGGAGGCATAAGCTGGGGGGGGGGGGGGTGTGAGAGGGGAAACAATGTGTCTAACTGCTGGCATTAGCAGACTGCACAAGCTGCATCTGTACACAGCCAGAAGCCAGTGGGGTTCATTCCTAACCAGTCAACAAAACCTCACATGCGCTTCTTGAAGGCTCAATGCAATTGCCTTCCCCCAATCCCCAGAAATATCGCTCCCTAAAAGCCTAAGAAATTGACCGTCTTAGGGAATTAGCACCCTGTCTAAGTGTGCTAGACCAAAGAAAGCTGTCTCCTTTCTTAGGCTTTTGAGGCAGCTCAGATGCTGACGTGGGTAAACGTGTGGTCAGTTCTCGCCTTCCACCACGCAGATCCCAGGGATTGAACTCAGGCTACCAGGCTTGGCAGCAAGCACTTTTATCTGCTGAGTCATCTCACTCATTGCCCAAGTGGTAAATTAAGAGAGTTACATAGTAACAAAGATTTAAAGATTAAAAAAAAAAACACCTAGCTATGAGCAGAACACAGTTTGTGCTGAGCCAAAGAAGCCGCTAGGACACACTGTCAATTTCTCTGTGAAACTGAACCTGGAAGGGAACCACATAGACACAGGCCGTGGTCATGAGAAATTAAGGGAGAAGAAGAAAGGTCGTAATTGGAAAGGCACCCCAGAGGGCTTCTGGGTTGTGGGCTGAGGTGGCAGACACAGGAAATGTGCTTTAACAATGGTCAATTTCTGATGTGTCCCTTTTTTAAATAAATAAAAGGGTATAAAGAGATTGCTCAGTTGACAAAGCGCTAGGTCTGGGAGCACTGAGGGCCTGAGTTCAATTTTCGGAATCCACAGGGGGAGTGGGGGAAGAAAGCCAAGTATGTCGGTAGAGCCAGTAACCCCAGTGCTGGGCAGAGACAAGAGGATCCCTGGAGTTCACTGACTGCCAGTGTAGCCCACTTACGGAGGTCCAGGTCAGTGAAAAAATCTTTCAAATTTAAAATGCTAATACTAATGATGATGATGATAATAACAGTAATAACAACAACAATATGGACGGCCCCTGAGGAATAAACAACTGAGGCTGACCTCCGGCCTCCACACACACCCACGCAGAATACACAAGCTCGTGTACACACACACAGACACCAAAAAATAAAATAGCTGGGGGTACGACGGCTCACCGGTAGAACACTTCCTCAGCAGGAGGAGCGAGAGTCTGACTTTAATCAAAGCACCACAATGAAGGAAGGAAGGAAGGAAGGAAGGAAGGAAGGAAGGAAGGAAGGAAGGAAGGAAGGAAGGAAGGAAGGAAGGAAGGAAGGAAGGAAGGAAGCTACTGTAGTGAGACCAGGTGATATATGCTCGCCTCCTGGGTTCCACAATGAACACATTACAAGTCTCACCTTGTCTCTCTATTCAACTGGTTATCGCCTGTTCCTTTATGACTACTGATTCCTGACACGAAGGCCACGAAACTGAAGATTCTCACAGCTCAGCCTGCTCCCCTCCCCAGGTTCTCTGCTAACACAGGGTAGGACATATCCCCCACCCCGCCCCACCCCTGACAACCCACTGACTCCTGTTCTCTCTTCCCTGGAGCGCTCAGAGCAAGCCAGCTGGGATTACAAGGGTGCTCTGATGACAAGAGAAGCAGGCAAACACATTCCTCTTCAGGTTCAGACCTGCCTAGGCTGCACGTGCTGTCTGGGCTAAAACAGCAGTGCACCTACACCTCACTGTTTCCCTCAGGAAGCCAACTGCAGGACCCACACCCTGCTTGCTCACTGTGGGGAGTCCCAACAGCTCCCAACATGTCCAGAGCCTCTCAGAACTCAGAGAACAGTGAAGTCGGGCAGAGACCAGCACAGAAGAAGCCTCCATGGCACCACATACACACAGCAGGACCAACCTATCCCTGAGTGGACTTCTTCCAGGGGCCCTCTAGGGGCTTGTGCTGGGCTCCCTGACATCTGGGTAAAGGTATCTTTTCTTAGATCAAGCACTTTATTTTGGAGGGAGGAATGTCTCATTTACCCTAAGCGGGCCTCAAACTCCTCATCCTCCTGCTTCCGCTTCCCAGGTGCTGGGATTACAGGCATGTAGTATCAGATCTAACTAGAACAATATTTTTTTTCTTTCTTTTTTTTTCTTATAACATAGAAAACCCACTCAGAGGAAGTTACACAGAGGGTGGACCACATAGAAATATGCTTACCAGAATTTATCTGTCTGTCATGAGTACCAGATGTCCTTTCTACTAACCCACCAAATGACACAATCCTGCATGACGGTGAGGGTAATGGGGTCCCCAGCGCTCCATGATACTGTAACAAGGTCACACCACCTACAACTGTCCTCCAAGGAAACTTCACTTACAGCTGAGTGGCTGCCAGACACTTGAATTCTACACAAGGACCCAAGACTGCCAATCTCAGAAGCTAGAGTTTTCTTTCTGTTACCCTTATTTATTCCTGATAAAAAGATTCTCTTGCATCTAAACATAGGGAGTTTAAGGGGCAGGTTGACATCACAGTTCTTGTCAGTACTGTTCCAACAATCAGAAGGTAGAGACAACCCAAATGCTAACAGATAGATGGGGACACACACAGACAGACACACAGACACACACACATTCATTCACAATGGAGTATTACTTAGCCTTAAAAAAGGAAGGAAAATACAATCAGGTATTGGTGGCTGGGATGGTTTGTATATGCTTGGCCCAGGCAGTGGCACTATTAGAAGGTGTGGCCCTGTTGGAGTGGGTGTGGCCAAGTTGGAGTAGGTGTGTCACTGTGGGCGTGGGCTTTAAGACCCTCATCCTAGCTGCCTGGAAGTCAGTATTCCGCTAACCACCTTCAGATGAAGATGTGAACTCTCAGCTCCTCCTGCACCAGGCCTGCCTGGATGCTGCCATGCTCCTGCCTTGATGATAATGGACTGAACCTCTGAACCTGTAAGCCAGCCCCCATCAAATGTTGTCCTTATAAGAGTTGCCTTGGTCATGGTGTCTGTTCACAGCAGTAAAACCCTAACTAAGACAGTGGGACTTGAGGCAAGAATATCAAGAGTTCAAGACCAAGCTACAGACTCCGTGAGACTGTTTCCAAACATAAACAAAAGGAAGAAAAGCAGCACACGTGGTACAACATAGATGAACCTTGAGGCCATTTTGTTGAGAGAAGTAAGCTAGCTACAAAAGGCCAAATCTTGCTTTAAAGGCCCCACATTCAAAAAGTACCAAAAGTAGACGCATGGAGGGCCCTTGCTGGGAATGGCAAACCGAGAGCTGGCACTTAATGGGACAGAGACACGGCTGGGGATAAGATGAGGTAAAAGTGCTTGTTGCCTGCTGGGCGGGCAGTGTTGGCGGAAGCCTTCAGCTCCTGTACTCAGGAGGCAGAGGCAGGCAGATCTCTGAATTCAGGGCAGAAAACCTGTCATGAAAAATCAAAACCAGGGCTGGAGAGATGGCTTGGTGGTTAAGAGCACCGACTGCTCTTCCAGAGGTCCTGAGTTCAATTCCCAGCACCCACATGGTGGCTCACAACCATCTGTAATGGGATCTGATGCCCTCTTCTGGTGTGTCTGAAGACAGGTATAGTGTTCTCATACACATAAAATAAAATAAATCTTTAAAAAAAAAGAAAAAAAGAAAAAAGAAAAACCAAAGCCAAAGCCAAAAAAAAAAGGAAGGAAGGAGGAGGAAGAGGAGGAAGGAGGAAGAGGAGGAAGAAGAAGGAGGGAGGAGGAGGAAGAGGAGGAGGAGGAAGAAGAGGAAGAGGAGGAGGAGGAGGAAGAGGGGGAGGAGAGGAGGCTTGCTTGCTGCCAAGCCTGACAGCCCGACTTCACCTCCAGGACCCACATGGTGGAAGAATATGGACACCTACAAGCTGTCCTCCAAACTCTGAGTCCTGAGTGAAACTCAGGCCACTCCTAAAACTAAGTAATTTTAATTTTAAAATACACTGTCTTGGTAGAACAGTTTCAGATGGAAACTGCCAGGCCCTGAGGATGAATATGAAATAAGGCCCAACAGTGGTCAGAAGCCAAGGGGCTGTGCACATCTGACTATCTGAGAACTGTGGGCCAGATGAGACCACCTGAGGGCGGAGCAAGTCCTGAACCCCAGTTAGACAGGGCTCCTCAGAGCTGTCGAACCATTTTCAGGCTGGGCCACCTTGAGCAAGTCACTTCTCTCTGACCTCAATTTCCACATCTGTGAAATGAGGGCAGCAGTCATGGCTGTGGCTGCCATGTGCTGGCGCACTGACCCAAGCCGTCCTGGCAATCCCAAGAAGTTGGTTGAATCACAGTTAGTATGACAGATGATACCGCTTGGTTAAATTACCCAAGACCACTGGCTGGGACTCGGGCAGAGTCCAGCTGGCCAAGGAACTCAGACTCAAAATTCTCTCTGCGTCTGTCTGTCCCATGGTATGGCAGGCTAACCACAACCTGGGTTTCTAGCTTCATGTCTTCCCCAGAGCCACCAGTGGGGTAGGGTCCACCATACGTGTTTGCCAGGCAACTAAAGTGTATGGGGCTGATGCTAACCATCTATGTAGGCGAGGAGCGTCCCCAGGCCTGGCCTGTGGCAGACCATTGCTCCCCTTGTATCCTAACAGCTACAGGGACAAAGGAAGCCACAGCTAAAAAGAGCAGACAGACAAACTCACTAGGATGTCTGTGCATAAGGTCTGTCCTTGGGTATAAGCATACATACTCAGGACACACCTATGACTCGAGGACAGTGAGTGTGAGATGCTCACCATAGCACAGGAACACACGTGTTCACTATGGCACGAGTCTGTAGTCAGGGTCCCAGTCACACTCATCCTCCCCTCAGGGGCTCCCCCATAGAAGCTGAGGGTCAGCCAGGACAATTGGCATAGCAGCCCCCAAACCAGAAGCATGTCCTCACAATTCTTCTCTAGGTAGCTCAGCCTTGAGGCCACTGTTCCCTCCAAGGGAGGGGCTTGGCAGTAGCCTACATGAAGCAAACAGAGTTAGGCCAGTGGCTGTAGGAACTTAAATTTGTCAGGTTAGCTTCGTGAACCTCCTGGCCAGAGCCCTGGGAAGCTGGAGACGCTGGAGGAAAGCTTTGGATTTGAAGCCAACCGAAGGGGAGACAGGAAGGCTGGCAAGTCCACCCAGTGGCCGCTGTGATGGCTCTAGGTGGGTCCCTGCAGTGGATGGAGATCTAGTGGCTGAGGGTACAGCTCTGTGGTAGAGTCCCTGACTGGCAGGCATGAGGCCTTGGGTTAGATCCTGAAAAGAGCTAGACCCCTAGCAACGGACGGTCTTCAACACTCACACAGAGGAAAGCTGCGCTTACATCTGAAAATCAGAGCTCACTTCTTTTCCAGATAAAACAATACTCGAGAGGCAGATGGTAAGATTTAGGCTATGCAGTGAGCTCAGGGTCAACCTGGGCTACATGATGAACCTGTCTCAAAAAACTTTCATACATAGAAATACAAAGTTATAGTCTCTCTCTCTCTCTCTCCCTCTCCCTCTCCCTCTGTGTGTGTGTGTGTGTGTGTGTGTGTGTGTGTGTGTGTGTGTGTGTGTGTGTGTGTGTGAGAGAGAGAGAGAGAGAGAGAGAGAGAGAGAGAGAGAGAGAGAGAGAAAGCTGAAAATGTACATTTGCAAGGGACCCTGTAGAGGCTGTGAACCAGAGGTGTACACTGAGCTAACACTACTTTTTCCATGGATACGTTTTATTTTTAAAGAAATCAAAGACAGCAGGATATTACCAATATTCGGGTTCAGAGGTGGAACTGGAGCTGGAGCTGGCTCTTTAGTAAACCCAGAAACACCACAACTGTGGTTGAACAGCAATGAGTGTTGTGTGTTTTTTAACTTCCAGCATTCATGAAGGTGAGTAAGCCTAAGCCTGCCCCTCCTGCTGAGAACCAGGGCACCCCAGGCCCTGCTGGAGCATAATCCCTAGCTTCTGCTTCCCCTGGGCCAAGGAAAACCCTCACCAGGACAGAGCAACTTCCACATGCCCTTCCCAGACCTGCCTCATCCATGATGGGCACTCGAGGTCCAATCCTCTTCAAGGAAGGGACAAGCACGCAGCATCCGGAAGGCTCTGCTTTCAGAGTCCATCTAGATGAGGTGCTGAGGACAGGGTCCAACCCACCAACCACACTCCAGGAGCCCAATGACATCATCGATCACCAATCAGAGCTGCTGATGGGCCAGGGAGAAGGCCTGTTGCCACAGGATATGATTCCAGCTGGAGGCTGAGACACAGAGGCACACGGGACCAGCTGGTACTAAATCCACCACCCTCCACCCTCCACGACAAATTGACCCTGGAACTCACCGAACCCCACAACTTGCAGTGTCTCCTCCTCCCTCATAGATAAAAGGCAGCTTTATCTCCCTGGACCTTGCCCTGCTCTGCGCCAGACCCCCACCCTTCCACAGATATGCCCATCTGTCTACTGAATAAGCCATTAAGGAGCAAGTAAACTGGCTACACTCTGCTGTCTCTCTCTCTCTCTTTTTTTTTTAATTGGTTTTTCGAGACAGGGTTTCTCTGTGTAGCCCTGGCTGTCCTAGAACTCACTCTGTAGACCAGGCTGGCCTCAAACTCAGAAATCCACCTGCCTCTGCTTCCCGAGTGCTGGGATTAAAGGCGTGCGCCACCACTGCCCAGCTCTGCTGTCTTGATCTTGGTAAGTTCCTGAGGAAGAAAACGATCCTGGAAAGACCCACCCACCCCTAACCGCAGCCATTTTGAAATCACAGTTCAACCGTGAAGGGCTTAAAAGCCATTTACTTCTACTAACTCCTCACCTCACACTCACTTACTTGCAAGTTAACAATATAGAGGTCAGAAAATTTGGAGCGGGTTCCCACAGACTCAGCCTGCCAGGCTCAAACATGAGCCACCTGTCCCCATCCGGGTTAAACTGTTGTTCATGTAGACAGTCCCCCTTCACTATGGAAGCAGAAGCCATCCTGTGGGGCCTTTCCTTCCAAGAACAGGCAGTAAAATTTCTGGGAGGCAGCTGGCTTTTGTGCTCACCCTTATACACAGTAGCAGTGGAGACAGCTCCAGCTTGTTGCTGGGAGGTGGTTGGGGGGATGGGGGCAGGGATGAGACGCCACCAGATAACTGAAACCTCTGCTGTCTTCCTGCCACTGCAGACCATCACCATAGAAACCACATCCTGCTGCTACCATGGCAACCATGCAGTACCAGCCGCTTCGCAAGCAATGATGCAGAGGCCACTCAGGAAGGCTGCTGCAAGGCCTTGGTGGTGTCCTGCGGTTCCCTGTCACGGGGCCAGGAAGTGACAGTAAAGAGCCTTCCGAGTGATGCAGTTTAGAGTTTAAAAGCTTACTTCCTGCTTGTTAAGGACTTATACACCCCCCCGCCCCCCCCCCCCCCCCGAATCAAATACTTCCCAGTTCCCAAGCAAAAGAATCAGGAGCCTGGGAGATGGGACAGGACACTGGGCTGCTTCTGACCACGGCTGTGATACCAGCAGGAGATGGTGGGAGAGGCTCACCTCAGTAAAGGTGCATGCTAGCTTCAGCCATTCTAAAATAGCAGACACTGGAGAGTTAGGCCCTTCGAGAGGAGTGCCTGACTTTATCCTCCTGGTCTGCCCCATGTAACTGATTTCCCACTCTCTACCAACATTCCAAAGGTAGATTTCAAAGCCTAAATGATTTAACTGAGGTCACACAGCATAAAAGGCTAGGCTGTTTTTCTCTCCAACCATCAGGCCCTGAAAAATTCGAGTTAGCTTAGTTACACTCAATGCAATGTCTACAGAGGAGCCAGGCTTACTTACAACAGCCCGTGCCAACTTCTTAATACGTCTTATTTCCACTAAATATCAATGGCTGCCCCACTGAGATGACTGGTGTACAGGGCTCCACGTTCGTTTCTCCTGCAGTGGAAACTACTACAGGGGCGAACGTGGAGACTCAGGAGACATGAATCTGTCAGAGGGCACAGAGCAGACAAGAAACCAATGTGGAGCATACGTTTGGCAGAAAGGCTCCAGGCACTCAGCAGGTAAGAGTCCAGTCTGGATGGGGCCATGCAGCCAACACTACTCCCAGAAAGCTGGCAACTGCAACAAGCAAAACACACACACACATTCACACACACATTCTCTCTTACGCACACATACACTCTCACATTCTCACACACAAACGCAGGCGCACATACACACTCTCACACGGGTTCTCTCTCACACACATATATGCGCACACATACTCTCTCACTCTTTCTCTCACACACACACACTCTCTCACATGTACTCAATCACACTCTCACATACACACACTTACCCACTCACACACATACACACACTCCCCCCCACACACACACACACTCTCATACACACACCTGAACACATCTCTCCAAAATTGCAGCTGTATCACTTGACTGCTGCGGTCCAAGCCACAAGGCCAGCTTAATGCCAGCTTTAGTCACGTCCGCTCTGGAAGTGGCCCCTTCGATGTGGATGTGGGCAGACCTTCCTGTCCCCACCTCATCGCTCTGAGGGCTGAAGAAGGCATGAATGTCTCTGAGAGCCTCTTCCCACACTTCAGGAAGGCATGCCTGTGATCCATGTGCTGTGTTGAGCCATGTGAAGCTTCTCTTTTTACATTATTGTATGTGCATGTGTGCACACGAAGCATATTCATGTCACCTCATGTGTGTGGAGGTAAAGGACAACTTGCAGAGGTTGGTGCTCCTCTTCCACCACATGGGCAATGGGGGTTTAACCATTATGCCTGGTAACAGGGGCCCTGATCTACTGAGCCATCTTGCTAGCCACACAAAGCTGTTGTTGTTGCTGTTGTTGCTATTGACGGTAGTGGCAGTGAAGGTAGCGGCAGTGGCAGTGGCACCATCACACAGAGTGAGGTGCTGCTGGCAGTTTCAGGTTTATCCTATGTCTATGCTTCCTAACCAACCTCCAGCTAACAGGTAATCGTGAGGCGTGAGGAAGTTCAGAAATCCCCAAGATAAGAGGAGAAGCAAAGACTGAGAAGATTCAAGCTCAATCCTGCCTGGCTTCAGGACCCCAGTTCCTCTCCTTCCCTTCACCCCTGCAGACAGAGTCTCACCTCTGCAGGGTTCTGGAGGCCAGGGTTGGTGCAAATGGCTGGGCATACAAATCTGAGAACCTGCTTCCTCTGCTATCTGAGACGTGAGTGAGAGAGGTCAGAGCTGTGTGGGAGCAGCCCAACTCCTGCCCCCAAACTGAAGGGAGGAGAGAAGGGAATCATGGGGTTTTAAGGTCTTCAATGAATTCCAACAGATGTGCACACAGGTGGCCCATTATGGAATCTGCCGTAGCCTTGTTGGTCAATGACAGAGTACAGGACGCTCACAAAACATGCAGGTGGAGTTAGTAGCAAGCATGCCGATATGGGCGAGCACCCAGAGACCTGGGTGGTTTCCATTCCTATTCCTTTGTCTACACAGTTCTTTCACCAAGACATAGTTCAGTCTGGGTCCAGGAGGAACCTTGGAAGCCAGTTCCTTCCAAGCCTATGGTCTGTTCCCAAGAAGGTCAGAGTGCAGGTCAGGACATCCAATAATTGCCCTGCCGGAAAGCCCTGGTCATTAGCCACCATGCTGCCACTTCCTAGTTCCCAGTTCTGCACATTAGCAAGCCCCCTGGGACAGGTAAGCTGACCCTCAGCAAATGGTGGGTCACGATTTCTAAACGATGACAGACAAACCTGCTGTTGCTCCACTGTCTTCAGATCTGAGAGAGCTGAAGAGGAAATGCTAGCTAGCATGAGGTAATCCATGGGCTTTGCCCGGTAGACAGTTCAAAGCAGACTCAAGAAATAGCACCCTCCTGACTCCGGCCTTCCAAAGAGTGGGGCACCTTCCAACAGCCACATGCCCCATCCCTTCTACACCCAGCACATGTATGTATGCACACAGTCAACCACGCTGGCACATGGGGACCCCTGGCATTCACTTTGCCTTACGAAGAAATTCCACACCTCTTCCCTCAATTTCCTAGAAAATCCTCCACCAATAAAAAGGTTCCGGTGGCTGGGGCGGGAGGTCAGCCCTGAAATAGACGTCTCACACCACTGCCAACTTTGTGCCATGGCTACATGTTCTTCCAAGCCTCTGGAGAGACTTGGAGCTCCAAAACTGCCAATCCCAAGGGACGGGATCATTTCCGACCGATTCTCCAGAGACTCACCACTGCCCGGGAGTTCCGGGGAAAATGCTCTCTGTCTCCCTAAGGCAGCCAAGGGAGACTCCAAGGTCTTTTGCTTTCCCCAAGCAGCTTGTAATTTATTTGGTAACTATAGCAAATGTGACAGCTGTCAGTCAAATTCAAGTGGTACAGAAAACAGGAAGAGGTGAAAAGCCCAAAGTGCCCTATTCTCTCCCCAACTCCTGTCTCAAGCCCATTTCCTCTCTCTTGACAGCACAAGGTGTTCTCTCGGGTGATTTTTTTTTTTTTTTTTTAAGGCATTTATATACCTGTCAGATACCTTTGTTCAACACTTTTGTGTAATAATGAGTCATGAAGCATGGCAGCTTTTGGGGACCTATCCACAGACGGGCATGTTAGATGTGTGGTCACACTTGTCATGGCTCTATCCTATTCCAGTGGGCATGCACGCTATAATGAACCTACCTGTGCTTTCATTAATAAGAACCTTAACTGCTATTTTCTTTCCCATTGTGTTTCCAGTGTGTGTGTGTGTGTGTGTGTGTGTGTGTGTGTGTGTGTGTGTGTGTGTATAAATATATTTACATATGTATGTATGCTTGTATGTTTGTTGGTTGGTTTTAGCTGTGCGCATGACTGTATGAGTGTATGTGTGTGCGTGTGTGCCTGTAGGAACTCACGGAGGTCAGAAAAGGCATCAGATGCTCAGGAACTGGAGTCACAGGTGGTTGTGAGCCACCATGTAGGTGCTGGGAACTAAACCTAGGCTTCAGAAAAAGCATCAAATGCTCTCATCTGCTCCTTCAGTGTACCATAAGCATCCTTAGGCATGCCTCTCTGGCCACACAGAGGGATTCTTTTAGGAAGTCACTCAGAAGCTCAAATACCTAAGGCAGGCACTTGGTCACAGCTGTGACATCAGCGAACAAACCTGCCCTGCCTCTGCCCCGACGGAGCCCATAGCTTACTTGAAGACATCTCAAGAAGCCATCAAGCCAGAAAGAGACAAATCATAGCTGGGACCCGAGAGGAACCAGGACACAAATGAAAGGCTCTAGCCAAGAGAGGACAGAGTATTAGCATGTTGGGGAGAACTGCATGGTGAAGGATTCCAGGCCTGTGATACAACACGCCCTCCAGAGAAGAACAGGCAAACAGAGTGGCTCATCTGAGCACAGAAAGTTCCAGCGCCCTGGGGAGGGCGCTGCACAGCCACAGCCAGGGGAAGGAAGGTGAGGAGACAGGAGCTTGATCTGTATCTCTGAGGGAGTCTGAGAGAGTCAAGAATGAGCCCCCCACCTGAGACACAAGCCCAGGCTGCAAAAGCAGGCTGCAAGGGAAGGCCACGTCAGCAGGTCGGCAAGAACTTTTAGGAGTCTCCAAGCGTGGCAAACGAGAAAGGTTAAAAGAACAGCTGGCCCAGCTGGAGTCAGGTGACAATGAACCTCAGAAAAGTCAGTCATGGCATCTTTGCTGGCTGGGTCAACCAGGGTCTAACCAGCCACGTAGGTATCCGAACTGTTGAACATTAATTCTGAGAAGTGGTTACATGGGTGACAGAAGTCACTAGCAAAAAAACAAACAAAACAAAACAAACAAACAAAAAAAGGAGACATTGAGAAACCCAGAGATGGGGGGCAAGTGGAGGAAACTGCCCACACATCTATACTGGAGGGAATGGGGGGGGGGACTGGGGCTAGGGCCTGGGAAACCAGTGGAAGCCAGGCCTCAGGGAGGGAGCCCAGGGGAGGCTGAGCTACTGCTGAGGCCTACTGAGACTCTTCAAGCTTCCTCCTGGCTCAGACTGAGCCCGGCAGCACAGGGGCCTGGACCTACACTTTCCTGGCCAGCCTGGGCTACAAGCGGTAATCAGAAGAAGAACATGAAACAGACCCAAGGGTAGCTAGCTTCCTATTGATCTCTAGGACTAACTACAATAGTGCCTGATGGAGCATACACAATGGAGACTAGAATAAACAACATAGGTGGGCTTCATTTCTCTCTCTCTCACTCTCTCTCTCTCTCTCTCTCTCTCTCTCTCTCACACACACACACACACACACATACACACACACACACACACACATCTAGAATCTTCTAGGACTAGCTTTCAGACTGATGAACCATTCCTCAACTTATGCTCACACATAACGCAACTAGGTCCTGCACTCACTGCATTAAACAGCACACAACAGTTCTTTTCTGAAACAGCTGCTCATTGGAGTCAATGCAAACCCTGTGTTGATACCAAACAGAACCTCTCAATGAAGAGATTTAGCTTACCATGAGGCTCCCAGCTCAGAGGAAGAATATGGGTTCTCTTTATCCATCCGGCTTCACCCCTCATACAGCCCGTGGCTGGGTTCAAGGGAGACACCGGTTCCTCTAAGTTTCCTTTCTTTCTAGCCTAGTTGGCAGGAGGCACACAGACCCAAAGGAAAAGGCATCTTGGGATGTCAAGGCCTTGCCAAGGAATCAGCCAGGAGACCCTAGGGAACTCCTCAATCTCAGGCCACAGCTGGAAAACAGAAGGCTGTGATCTGCCCGTGGCTGTTGGGACACACAGCAGATTCTCAGCCAAGAATGCCCCAGGGAGCTATTATCTGAAGCTTATCCCTGGAAAGGGGGCTTGTGATACCTAATCTGACAGGTTTTGAGCATCAATGACACGGAGATCAACACGGAGATCAACAATAGCCTCATCCACAGGTAGGCACCTTCCTAAGAACTTTGTTACATTGATCCTTGCTCTTCACAAAAGCCCCTGAAGGCAGGAAAGTTGTATATAATAGTATTGTTCACACCGTGGAGCCTGCCTGGCTGACTATACAATCCTGCAGCCACTTCTTACGGTGTGCAGGTTGTGGGCGGGGCCATGCCAGAGCTCCCATGTTGTCCTTGAAACAGTCCTACTTTGTGGTTCAAGAAATGAACCTTCATCCAGGCCCAGGCGACTGTCCAAGGTAGCAGGCCAATGCGTAGCACCTGCTATGAATAACCTGCTTTCAGAACTCTATGCCCTCCTCCAAGTCAGCCTGTTTGCCCACTTGCTACTCCGGCTGAGTGGACCCTTATGGTCCAGAAGTTCAATGCCGCCTGATCCTCTGGAAGTGGGCATGTGTACTCCTCCGTGCCAGCCTCAGGCTCAAACGCACAATGCAGAACACCTGCTGGCCTACCACAGCATCAAGCATAAATCCGTTCCTCAAATAGAGCGGAAGTGTCACCACATTCTAACCTCGTCTCTAGTAAGCGAGCGAAGCCGGTCTCCATAAACACAGTTATTTCGGAGGTGGACACTGAGCAGTCTGGCTGTGGGGACTTTGTGTTTGTTTCTTGCTGTTTTTTAAACTAGCTGTAGTAGCTACAACAGAAACATCGTCCGTTTTGGGACCAGAAGACAGAGCCTTCCTCCAGCCCCATGATGGTGCTGGCCAGTGAAGCCGAGAATAGCTAGCCAGTTCGAGGGATTGCAAAGTAAATGCTGTAGTCAATACAGAAGGGCAAAGGCTTCATGTCAGGGGAATACAGGCCAGGCCCCAAAGGATTAGGATGTTTAAATCACATCATGAAGTCCCGGTAGTCAGAAGATGACTATAGCCCTGCAAAACACCTCAGCCTAGTAATGGGATTCTGCTTCTCTCTGGGGAACAGCCAATAGGACCCCTCTACTGAGCAGCAATCAGGTGGGAAGTTCTATTCCCTAGTCAGTGTGCTGTGTGTGACCCCAGAGAGGTGCCCCAGTGGCTGCTGCAGAGAATCAAAGGCCAGCCCTGTGTGGAGCTAGCCTCCTGGAGAGTATCCGGGTGGAGAGGCATCCAATCGGGCCAGGTGGTGGGACAGATCATCTTTCAGGCGACAGCTGTTTCCGGAACACCTACTAGTTGTAGAGCTTGAGCCAGCTGATCTGGCCTGCCTCCTCTTCAGGGGCCTCTCCCTGGGAACTGGCGGTGAGGTTGGAGGGAGGAGTCACCTACAATTATCCTGGGGAAAGAAGCCCCCACATCCTGGGTCCTAAGGGTAATGAACGATACATTAGCAGAAGCCCCTATGGGAAAGTTGGCAACAGATAGGTCTCCAGTCAACGCAGAGGGGCTGCCAGACACAAGGGTCCGAGGAGTGGGGCAACAGGAAGGACTCCTGCAAAGATTCAAGCCTAGCCTTTCAACCCAAATTGACCAATGCTCTGGGTGAGCAATCTCCAATGGAGATGCAATCTGAGCTATAAGACGTTAGTTTAAAATTCTGTGTAGTAGCCACATTCTTTTTAGTGTGTGTGTGTGTGTGTGTGTGTGTGTGTGTGTATTAACACACATGTGCACACATGTGGAGGCTGGAGGTAAATAATCGGTGTCTTCCTCCATTGCTATCAAACTTTTTGAGGCAAGATCTCTTACTGAACCAGTACATTCATTTAACAAAAGTAAATGACCAGGAAGCTCCTAAGGATGCCGTTCCTCTATCCCCACACCCTGCCTTTATATGGGTGCTGAGGATTAAGTCAGGTCCTCATGCTAACATAGCAGACACTTAACTTCTCAGATAAACATAGGCACTCAACAGACTCTACATCGCCTCAGCCCCAGTAGCTACTTTCTTAACAAAGTGAAGCCAGTTATAATAACACATTTTTTACCCCAATACAGCCAACATGTTATCATCCCAACATGTAACTTACTTTAAAAAAAAAAGTAAGATAGTTTACTTTTTTTCTATACAAAATCTATAAAATCTTATGTCTATTTGATGTGTTGATACATTTCCATTAGGACCACCCACATTTCCAGAGCTCAGAGGCCACATGGGCCTGGGGACTGTGGGACAGCACAGCAAACATTGAAAACCAGAAATTCATAGGAAATATAAGGCTCCGAGGGAATCCTTAATGACACCGTGAGGAAGGGATCTGCCAAGCTCCATATGGAAAACCACGCAGGATGGATGCCTGACTTGAAAAAATATTTTAATGTCCTCTAGAGACTTAATAAGCAGATACGCAGGGACAACCATGCCTCAACTCTTAACTGAACAAATCCATGGCAAACATAACTTAGGAGACAATTTAGAGGAATGAAAATATTGTCTGGGCTTTTTATAAAAGAAAAACATCTATGTGGTAGGTGTGACCTTATGCCTCTTAAAGACCCCAGGCCAGATGTGATGGCACAAGCCTTTAATTCCAGCACAAGAGAAGGAAGGATAGGAGAACCTCTGTGAGTTTGAAGCAAGCCTTGTCTGTCTATACAATGAGTTCAAGACAGGGCTACATGAGACACTGTCGGTCGGTCGGTAGGTAGGTAGGTAGGTAGGTAGGTAGGTAGGTAGAGCAAGCCTGGGCTCATTCAGTAAAGTGCTGGCCACACAAGCGTAAGGAACTGAGTTCAGATCTCCAGCACTCATGTAAAAGGCTAAATGTGGTAGTTAGCGCTGGTCATCCCCAGCACTGAGAGGCAGAGATAGGAAGATGCCCGGGGCTCCCTGGCCAGCCGGTGTAGCTGAATAGGCTAGCTACAGATGCAGCAAGAGACCCCCTGTCTTGGAACTAAAGTGGAGGGAGTTGATGAAATGGCTTAGCCAGTAAGAAGAGCATTTACCCCTAAGTCTGATGACCTGAGTTCAGCCTTCAGAACCCACACAGAGGAAGAAGAAAACAGACTCCTTTAAGTTAAGTTGGGTACACACCTGCACAAACAGATGCACATTGCAAACGCAAGCAAACACACACACACACACACACACACACACACACACACACACACACACACACACACCTACTTCTTTTGGAGATCACTTAAACAACCTCAAATAATTCAGTGGCTGGGGCAGAGGGGTGTCCACATGTTAGCTCTGCCACAAAACAGATCATGAGTAGGCTAACTGCTAGTATAGCCGATTGGTAGGTGGGTGAAGGGGCTACTTTACTCTTCTGCGTCTAGGTACATGCTTTCCCAAAATGAAGAGTTGCACTTCTTTTAATTAAGGAGAACCCTCTGTAACAGCTGCCCTGACAAAGCACCCAAAAGGGGCGGTGGTGGCAGGATTCTGGAATGGCGCCTCCGAGGTTTAAATCCTGGCTCTTTCTGTGCCTCTTTATGTGTCTTCAAGGATGTCCTGCTGGCAGCACTGCCTCAGTTTACCACTAAGCGGGACTGATGTCAAAAATCCCACCCCCGAGGGACTGTCCTAAGGGTTAAATAAAACCATCCAAGCAAACTGGATTAAGTTGCAGACACCCAACAGTCAAGTGACGTCACTGGCATCACCATCTTCAGTGAAGAAGGTATCAGTCATAGGGCCCACTTGGGCAATGTCACTCTGATGAGTTGTGGTTTCTCATCCAAGGGCACGAAGGTCCCTCTGTGGAGCTCTTGGACAGATGTAAGGCTCTTCTGTCTCCATCAGACCTTGAGAACCGGAAGTCATAGCTTGAAGGAGAGGCAGTGAGGTAAAGCAATGCTGAAGACACTAGTCAATGCCCCGTTAAGGCACTTAGCCTATGGGCAAAGCCAAAGTCAGTGGAGCGTTTGCCAAATGCCCTGTGAGATAGAAGCAAAGCACCTTCATCTCAAACTGTAATGCCGATGATCTGAAAACGAGGCTCCATTTGGCAATCAAACTGATTTAGGCTTGAATCCTTATTCCTCCTGTGTCCTGCTCCCGCCCTCCAGGGCATCCAGCTGTCACCTCCAAAATGCTCAGGAAAGACAGGAAAACAACACAGTGACAGGGCCAGGCATGTACAGCTGGGACAGAGGGTTTCCCAAGAGACACAGGGACAAGCCTTGGGTGGTCCAGGCAGAATTCTGAGTCCCCAGGCCATCTGTGAAATGCTGTTCTGTTATGTGGCCTCACTGCCCCAGACTCTCAGGATGAATGGAAACTGTAGAAAGAAGAGCAGGGGAGGGAGCACCTCAGAGCATGGCTCTGTGAACACTGACCAGCTACCAGGCACAGGTAAAACAGTCATGTTTTTTCAAGTGAAAAATCCTAAATTCCAGAGGGTCAGAGGCAGGTGATTCAGAAAGGTCAAAGGATCCTCTACATGAGCCCAAGTTAAAGTGACCGTGTCATGTCCGCAACCAAGGCACCTTACCTGAATGGCACAAACCACCATCACTCTCTGAGGTGATCGGGTGGCAGTAGGAGAGAGAGCTCTAGCAGACTGCCCTGTGCAAAACGTTCTCTTCATCCATCTGACCAGCTATGGAGAAGGGCTATCGAAAGCCCACTGCAGGGCGGATGTGATAGAAAGATTAGTGTTAGCATCACTACCCATAAGCCCTTCATAGGGACTGGTATCACCTTTCCTTAAAAGTGATACACACATGATCCCTCCCTGTCAGAAAAGTCTCCCTTTTGGAGGCAGAGTGAAAAGGGGGCCTGAACTGCCCTCAGGAATTCTTTGTTGGTAGTGGAGGCTGCCGCCAGGCACGAAGAGAGACCCACACTCCACACACCCAAAGCAAGCAAGGTATCATTGGCTGAACCTGCTCGCCTCAGCATATCTTAGCCCAGGGCACCAGGTTTGACTAAGCACATTCTAAAAAGGCCCTGGGATGGGAGACATATCCCCATCCTGGCACCTGCTCAGGTCCCTGTAGCAAAATCTGATCACTCTGCAGCATTTCAAGGATCAGGCCAGAGCAGTCAACTGGTACCAGAGGTCACAGGGACTTGGAAACTCGCCTCTTTGACCAGGCTGTCCCACTTCTTAGACAGGGATGGTCGTGCATTTGTCTCAAAGATGGACAGAGGACGCCACTTGAAAGAGCCAAAGACTGGAAACTCATCCATCTGAAGGAAGATGTTTAGATAAATTCCTAAGAAGGAAGAGTCCGTAGCCACAGAGAAGCTGGCAACAACCCGTTGTTATTGTTTAGACTGCAAACGGCCTGGGACGTGTGTATACAATTCTGTCATCTGTTTAAACAAGCATGAAAAAGAAATAGAATTTGTATGCATTTACTTCTGTCTACTAAGACTAGACTATCTTAGAAAGAGAGGTCCAAGAATGTGTGCTTCTATCCTCTGTGAGGAGGGGACAGGTGGTTCAGTCACAGGGTAAAAAACAGGCCTGTCCTGCCGTGTACTTCAGTTACTAACATGCATACTGTGCAGACATGAGGACCTGGCTCCAGATACCCAGCGCCCACGTCAGATACATCAGCACATGCTTGTTTCCGAGAGCAGAAGGAGTGCGCTCCAGATTCATGGAGAGACCCTGCCTCAAAAAAGTAAGGTAGAAAGAGATGGAGATATCTAACCTTGACCTCCAGCCTAAACACAATCATATATAAACATGCATGCTCACACACATGGACACACGAATACACACAATCGATCAAGCATCAATAGAAGAGTCTAGCCCTCTAGCCCCACAATCTGGACCAATATCCCCCCAGCAGCCCCACTACTGAGTGCCCCCCCCCCAAGCCCAAAACCTCAACACAGAGCAAAGTACTGCACAGCCACCCAACCAAGAATTCCATTCAGGCCTCATGTTTAATCTCATAAGCCTTGTAAATTTCACATTCCACTCCAAATCTGTGCCTGCTTTAATAGCAAAATAATATTTTAAACGGCTCCCTGGTTTAAACGGTTTAACCTCTGCCCCCTCGGCCAAATCTTCTAAAGTAAATGCAGCCAGAAAAGGGCTTCGCATTCTCAATTGTGTGCCAGTTGAACTCAGTCACCTTTCAACCTCATAGGAAACAAAAACCCCTCCTGCCAGGGCCATGTTTTAAATTACATATTAGTTAAATCTCTCAACCTTTCTCCTCTGGGTGGGCAGGTCAAATGAACACGTGAAGAAGACAGGGCAGACAGAACCTGGCTTTCTTCTCCATCTCATGTCTCCCCACAGGCAGCAACACCCCAGTTTAGAAGCGATTTCCGGTCCTCTTTGAAGTCTGCAGGGAAAGATGTACAGGACCCCCAGAAATCTGGGAGGGGACAAACGTCCTTTCTTCAGAGAACACTCGGGAGCAAGACCACTCCACTTCAGCTTCAGAGGCTGAAGTCATTGTGCTCTTCCTTGCCCATATCTCACGGCCCCTCTGAAGCCATCCCTGGCACTGGCTTCCAGTTTCCAATGACCCTTCCAGGATACAAGGCCATTTCTGTTTTGCTGCTTTTTTAAAGACCAATAAACTGCAGTTAAAGGATCAGATCTTGCTATAGAATCAAACAGCCAAATGTAAGTAACCGAGCCAAGTTTCACTTCTCAAGAAACCAAGGTCAAGATCTCCCTGAGCTTTCTCTGAAGGGGAGGGGGGATTTTTTTCAAATCCCTTTTTGTCCGATGGCTGTCTCAGAGCCCAATTCAGTAAGTGCTGTGGACTAGTTCCACTTGCAAGCCCAGAATGTCACAAACCTAGATCTAATCCCAGATAGGCCACTCAGAACTGTGCAGCCTAGAGGAGGTCCCTTAACCTCCCTTGGCCTTGTTCTGAGCCTCATGCAAATTAATGCTATCCTGAGTTTCTTCCATAAATGGGGCTAAAAACAGCCCCACCTGTTCAAGTTGTCAGAGGAGGAAGAAGAGACAATGGGGTGACCAACACTTACTAAGCATTCCATCAACAACAGGCTTACCCCTGACTCAAACCAGACATGCTTCAGCAAAGGGAGGCCAGAAGTGCAAGAGGGAAAAACCTCACAATTTTCTGACACTATTCCCAAAGCCTTCTGTCCCGAGGCCCGATGGAAGGGGAATCCAGAAAAGCATTAACTCCACCAGTGTGGGGAGCAGAAGTCCAGTCCCAGAGACCCAGCCAAGGAAGCCTACAGCCTGGGCTCTGCCGCCTTCGGAAACCAGAACGGAAATGAAATGGCGAATGGAACCAGCAGCTGTCCAGTATAGGAAGCCCATCCTGGCCCAGAGGCCTAGGGACCTGACTGAAAAATTACAACAGTCCAGCTGCCCCTCCCAACAGGCCCGTCCTTCCCCTCCCCCACCTGCTTACAGGGATCTCTGAATTACAGGTGCAGCCACGTGACAGGCCTTGGCCAAAGCAGTTTGAGGGAGTGGTAAGCCTCACTAGCAGGCAGAGTCTAATGGCCCAGGATGTGCATGGGAATGTATAGTAACAATTTTGGAGTTTTTGGTTTATTTAAAAACATGCGCACGCATACACACAAGTAATTGTGCAACATTTGGAATTCTGGGGATTTTTCAGAGAGTACATAAATGCTAGGGGCCCCATAAGTTGTTGGTTGGTTGTTGGTTGCTGTTGGTTGCGATTTGTTAAGTAGTCATGTGCAAAGAAGAAGCAACAAGAAGAAGAAACTAGATATCCTGATAGCGAAAATCAAACTTGCCCCTAAGAGTAACTGATGAACACGAGGCCCCTAATCAGCAGGAAGCAGTGTAATGATAACAGCGTCCCCTTGCCCACCCGACTTTATTCAGGGATCTCTTTCCTTTCTTCTCTATCCTTTTTTCTCTCTTATCTAGGGCTAGGGGGCTTGAAGGGGCGGAAAGGGGTGGAAGAAACAAGAACTTACAAAGTAGCAAAGACCTGGTCTACAGAGTGAGTTCCAGGACAGCCAGGGCTACACAGAGAAACCCTGTCTCGGAAAAAAAAACAAAAAACAAAAAAACAAAAAACAAAGTAGCAAAGACCAGCTACAGGCATGCTCAAAGGAAGCCTAACAATGTGTCCCTGGGAGGGCAGATGAACAAAGCCCTCTGCAGTGCACCCTGGACCTTGTGGCACTGTGTCAAGGAATTGACAAATGGGGCAGTCTGTCACAGAGCAAGACCCAGCCTAACCTGTTGGAACCTGGGTGTTCAAGAGCCCGGTCAAAGGCATCACTTCTCACAATTCTTGAAAGGGAAACACAGATTTCTGCTATTTCTAATCCACTGTAGAAAACATCACTGTAATGTCATGTTGCTGGAAGGTTCTATACCCTTCCTCCTGCTTCCTGGACTTACTTCTTCACAGACTAACAACAAGTGGTTTGCAAGTCCATTGGTGACGCAGACCAGGAGCTGCCAGGTCAATGGTCAACCAAGGCAGGTTCAGGCCCCCAGCACCTCTCTTCAGACACTGAGGAAATAACCAGGCCCCACTACCAGTTTGTAAAACGGGGAGTTTCCAGCGAGGATTTAAATATAGAGTGTATACCATATGATACCAGGGTCTGGAGACATACTCAGTTGACGCCGGCTGCTTACTCTCACTCTGTTAACGGTGACATCTATGTCACAGGCAGGCCTAGTGCCTGGCTTGGGCATCTGGGCTATGATCACAGACTTCAGGCAACCTCAGAGAACAAGATAGAAGACAGAGAGATTAAGAATTCATTTCTACACACTCGCTTGGAGACAGGATGGCCAGAGCCGCAGCTAAAGAGGAACGATACAGGACAAGCCACTGAGACCAGAAGGCTAACCCAGATTGTCTAGTACCACAGGAGAAAAATCTCAACAGAGTTTATCACCGGTGTAGAAAATACCAAGTGTGTCTTTTCTACCAAAGACTACAAAAATGTGTGTTTAGAGCCAGGTGTAGTAGTTGAATCCCAGCACTTGGGAGGCAGAGACAAGTGACTCTCTGTGAGTTTGAGAATAGTCAGGTCTACACAGTGAGTCCCAGAATAGCCAGAGCCTGTGCGTGCGTGCGTGCGTGTGTGCATGCGTGCTCGTGTTTTGGGGGATGGGGTGGAGATAAGACCATGAGTTTAGGAAAAGGAATTAAAATCTTTTTTATCTCCCTCACCTTGTAAGACTTTTATGCAAGTATTTTAATCCTCCCCAGCAAGTAGAACCTTGTTTACACAAAGGCCCCCTCTGCTCTGTTTTAGGAACTCCATGGCCTGAAGCACTGATGCTTTCCTCCCTAGAGCAGAGACCCCTTTCCCCTTCTGGTACACTAGCTCTTTCAGATTAGCCAACTGAGTAAGAGGTCAGACCCCAGCTGATGGAGGGAAGACACAGCCACCACAGGAGCTAAAAGAAAAACCTGGGGCACTTCCTGTCTCCGTGTACTGGCTCTTCCCTCAGCACACCAACCCCTTGATCAAGAGTCAAGTTTGTCTTGTCCTGACACTTCAGTTAGAATGGCGGTCTCTTTCTTTGTGACCTCAAACTTGTTTCTAGCGGTGTTATGAAGTCATAGTCAGTGCCACTTGCAGGATGCCTGAGGCTGGGCCCTTTTCATAAAATTGGGGATGCTTCACCATGAGATGGGTACTTTGCAAAACAAAAACCAACCAAACAAAAAAAAACAGAAAAGTTTGGTCTAGCTAAGTAAGAGACTCATCTGGTGACCCAGAGATAGGTTCCTTTCAGAACAGGTTGCTCGACTACCTACCCTGTTTTTCCTGAGGCTCAAAGATTTTGTAGGATGTGAGATGCCAATTTTACAAAGGGGACAGACACTCTTTAACAAAGGGGATATCTCAGCCACCTTCTGTAACCCCTGCACTTAGCAGGTCTGTAGACAGGAACAAACGGGGCTCAGAGGCGCTCTCTCTTGCTTATCACTGCCAGGGAAAACTGGGGCACTGCACCAGCATGCAAGGCGGGAGACACAGTGCAGTAGGCATTCAAGAGACAAGTGGATGAATGGGCACCTGGGAACAGAAATGGCTGCACAGCCTGGAAACAGCCCTGCCTTAAGGCTTGTACCAGAATCAACATAGGAAAAAAAAAAAAAAAAAAAAAAACCCACGTTCTCACACACCAGAAAAAAACCTCCCTCTTCCCCCACCCCCTCCAGTTCAAACAAGAAGTCATCAATGGCCACACTGTGGTGATTTGCCAAACAAAGCAAGGGGAACCATACTTCAAATTTCTTAGAAGGGTGGGTCTCAGGTGTCAACTTCTTCCCAGAGCTGATGGCTCTGTCTACTGTCTCCCCACAAATGCCTGGTGTAGGTGTAGCTCAAGGACCTCCCAAGACTGACTGAATGAAGACACCTCCGTTCTGTAAGAGTAACTGAAGAAGCACCCTAGATGAGGTTCTGAGACCATGTCACCCTCCCCTCCAGGGCTCAAGGGAATCCAGTGCCATGATGTCCCCTGAAGATGGGACCCACTGAAATGGATGGAACCAGATGTGACTTGGTTGACCATTTTACCAAGATGGAGATCAGAAACTGGGACTGCTGCAGTCAAAACAGAACCCTGGGTCATCTTATCTCCCTGAGAGGCCTCTTGAGGGAGGCGACTTGGTGAGCACAGACCAGACTACAGTCAGCTTCCTAGGTCTGAACTCCAGCCTGGCCACCTGCAAGCACGACAGGTGATGACTCAAACCCCTGGACCTCAGCTTCCCCATCTGCACCGCTAAGCTAGGCAACAGCTGCCTCACAGGCCTGCAGCTCAGAACAAGACCTATCGGGAAGAAGATGTCCCATGGGTAATTAGCTCAGTTAGTCAAGTCGTTCAGTCTGGACAAGCCCTGCGGTCATCTTACTTCACAGGTAAGGAAATGTTACCCTTAATGATAGAACCGGATTCCCCCGCCCCCCTGCCCCCCCCCCCGCCCCCTGCCCGGATCTCAAGACCAAGATCTCACCCTCTGCACAGCTGCCCCATGATCCCACACACACACCGTTCAGAATGGCAGCCAGCAGCCAGCTCCAGCCTTCTCTGTCCCCTTCAGGAATGCGGGACACATGTCAAGCAGGAGGAGCAAGGAGGCCAGAGAAACCTGTGGCCAGGGCAATGCCAATGTTCCCCCTGGGGCCAAGAGCGGCTGGCTCAAAGGAGAACTAAAGTCCCCTGAGGCTTTGTGCTGCAAACAAATTCAGAGGAACAGGCCCCAACATAGGAAGGGCATCGCCTGCCCTGCGTCAGAACGCCATGGTCTTTGTTTTGCTTCCTGCCAAGTTACTCATCTCAGAAAGTCCTTTGCAAGATGAGACTGAATCAATGCAACCCCTCCTCCACCCCAGACCAACCCGTCCCATCCATCGGGCTGGAGGGACTTCACCAGCACTGAGGTCCGTGCTCTGCCTAGAGTCTTGAGATCTTGGTAGGCCCAGGCGTGGGCTCCAGGAAGCCGCAGGAAGTGGTCTGCCTTTGCTTATTTTTCAAAGGATAACCACCAGATTTGCTCAGGAAAAAAAAAAAAAAATCAAAAAACTTTAACTTCTTCAACATTTTTTGACAGAGGGCGCCTACGCAAGCTGGCAATATGCCATCTCCTTTGGGTCTTCTGTCAGTTCAATTCATGGTGCCTTCAAAGGAAGCAGGTGCTTGGACCTTGGCACATGGAAGGCAGGGGGAAGGGGGGGAGGCAAAAAGAGAAGGATTAGGAACGGCTCAAATTCTCACTCTTATGAACTCACAGCAACTCTGTCACCTATATTCAACGGGAGCACCTTGGGTTTGTCAATAACCCATCATGGGATCCCATCTCTCCTGCTGAACTACTGACAAGAAACAGTTACTGGGAAAGGCAGAGTTATTTTCTTCAGTAATGCGGCCACTAGTAAGTTGTCCATCTAGTCAATAATCCCACACCACGCTGATGCAAACAGTGTGCACACACAAACACACACACACACATACAACCACCGTCACCACGAAAGCAGAACGGTAACATGGTAGAATGAAGGAGGATTCTGGGGGCAGGGAATAAGAGGGTAAACAAGGAATAAATATGACCAGAATACATTATGTATAAAATTATCAACAACAACAACAAAAACTTAAAATAAAAAGAGCCCAAATTCACCAAAAACCAAGTTAAATCACAGCTGTGGCCTCCTATAGGAAATCCAAGGTAGAGAGTTGGTATGACCCAGTCACAGGCGGAGCGTGGATCTGAAGCACGGTGAAGGATTGACTTCTCCCTGGAGGTCAGAAGAGGTACCCACCCTACCTCCAAAGACGCAGGGATGGGTACGGCACAGAGTATGCTGAGTTGTGGCCAGGCCAGAGCAGAGGAATCCAGATACTTCCAACACGGAGCCAAAATAGGAGCACCTCAGCAGCTGACAAGCCCAGACTTGAATCTGAGAGCCCAGAACAACAACTGCAGGCCCTGGGTTGGGCAGAGCAGGGCTGGGCCAGGCCAGGCTACCACACACTGAACTAATCACAGGCTCTGCTCAGGGCAGCTGGTAGCCAACGTTGGAAGGGGCGGAGCGGTCATCAATTCCCTGGTCTGGCCTTGTAGGAAGTCTTCAGGCCCAATCCGATGTAGATATACCTGGATTCCAGATGTGAGGCCTTGAGCCATCTACATAGTCAAGTAGGTGCTCTGAATAGACATGGGTTCTGGGCAGACAAATAAGATGCAGACACTGGGTCAGAACTGCCAACGCAAGTGAAACAAAAGCCTCGAAGAGGGTATGCAGTGCATGGTGGATGGGAGAATCTGGGCCTGCTGGAGTCGCTTCCCAACCTTTGAATAAGAAAGCAAAGGGCAATCCAGCCAGGGCTCTGGAGGTCAGGGAAGGGGTGAGGTGTGCATGAAACGCAAACACATGGAGACAAGTGTACAGACACTCAAGTCTATGCACAAGTCCTCCAGTGCACAGGTGTGAGGCCTGCTCATCTACAGCCTGGGGAAGAAAGGCCCCACTATCACATATGCACATTGGTAAATATGTACAGCTGTGCATGCAGGTGTTACAATGTGGCTATGCTTGAACGCACGTGTGCACGCACACACGCAACCACGCAACCACGGAAAAACAGCATTGTGCTAGACTTAGAAGTCCATGTTGGGTGGAAACTAGAATGGAATCTTGGCCTTGCTTCCTGCAAGTCGATGACCTAACCTCTCTGGCCTCAGTTTCTTTATCTGTAAAATGGGCTAATAATAGTATCAACCTCCTAGTGCCATTGGTCAGGGCCCTACATATGCTTCACAGACTTGTGCTGCAAGAGTAATACTGAGCTGAGGCAGTAGTTCAGGGTGGTGCTTGTATAATGTGCATGAGGTCCTGGGGCCGGTTTCCACTGAGCCTCTTCCCTCCCCATCCCTCCAAAAAGTTGAGAAAGTCAGTCTTAGATACCTAGGGGGTTTAAAGGGAGGCTGCTAAAGACTCGACCTCAAAATAAATAAATGCGTGTGCTGACACACACTTGCACTATTGGATACACGACTTCTCACACCCCAAAAGATATACACAGCAAAGGGCAGAGTGTGCACCCTCATTCGGGGGCTTGAAGTTCAAGGGTGTGCAAGAACAGGCAGGAGCTGTTGTGTCCATACTCAAGGGAGAGTTTACCTTAGTCCCCAGAATACTTCTCTTACAGAAGCTGACCAGGAAGGGAGGAGAGGTTGTGACAAATCAAGGGACACAGGGGAACCACATGACAAGGCCCGGTGCACGGGACACACTCTGTGCTGGCATCTGCTGCGTGATTTTTATCAACCTCCTCCCCCTTGTCATCACAAGACTGAGTTCTGAGTGAGGCAGGTCCCCCCCACCCCCTAGAGGCCAGCAGCAGACATCACGGGGTTTCAGGCCCGTGTATAACCTGGGATCTCCTCCTGCCACATCCACTCTGAGAACAAAGGAATGGATGAACGGACGCTGGAGCGTGGGGACCAGTGAGCCAGAGGCAGTCTAAAGGAAACTGAAACCCAGGGCCCATCAAACATGGGAGCTGCAGGTGGGAACGGAGCTCCCCTTGCCAGGCAAGCAAAGGAACCCATCCATATGGTTGTCAGGCTACAGCAGCTGAGGGACCAGTGACACCCTATATAAAAGGAGTTTCCAGGGCCCAAGCTTGGTGGCTTCACATGGGTCAGGGCACTGGGAAGTCTTCTGTGGAAACCCAGAGGGTTGGCATCCTGAGCTCCCAAGTCCCAAGAGGTTGTAGATTAACGGGCTCTCAGATGCCAAAGGCCTAGCCAGGATGTCAGCAGCATGATGACTTATGGTCGAGACTTCTCAGAGAGCGCTGGGTCGTCAGGTCCTGAGGGAACAAATAATTCCATAGTCCCTTCTGGAAGCTACCAGCTAGGCTCAGGGTCCCTCTGGAAAGGGCTTGCTAGGAGCCCACCTGGCCGAGCTAAGCAGCTGAAGGTATCAGTTCACAGCTCTGCGACGCCTGGAATAGCAGCCCAGCCTGGGTTCATGCAGCCTGGGGTAGATTATCTGCTGAGAACTATACTTCAAAGAAGCTAGGCCAGGCCAGGGTCTATGAAACATACTCAAGACACAGAGCCTCCCATAGAAAGACTTCCCTTAAAACGGTAACCCTTAGGGCCTGGCTCTGCCTGGCAGATGCTACCAGACCCTGCAGGTTTTGCCACTGCAGGAAGGGACCTCCAAATAGAAACCACCACCTCCACCTGCCCCCAAGGCCCTCTCTGGGGAGCTAAGGACCTCAGCTATCCCCTCAATGAGATTTTCCACAGCTCAGACACCTGAGCCATCTCTGTAACCCTTTTTTTCCCAAATGCTGAATTCACTGGTCAGCAGAGGCTAGCAGGTCTGTGTGCCAGCCTGTGGGAGATGTCCCAGGCATCATCTTCAGGTTGCATTCTCCCTCCTGAATCTGCCCTTTGCCCCTCCTCCTCTATTCTGTTCAGCAGAAAATCCTTCTCACAGTCTGATGACATTTATCCAAGAAGTAGTCCAAAGGCGGAAAAGCTTCCAAGCTGGGATCCCCTGGGCTCTCCCCCGCCCCCAAGTGTACTCTGGGGTCTCTGGGACCTAACACCTAGTTCACCCTGGATAGTGTGCCTTAAAAGGCCTCATCTCCATGGAGTCAGCTAAAGAGACATGCGACGCCAAGTTCACTGGAAAGCTACGGACAAAGTTCGTCCAATTTAAAGCCGAGACTCCACCCATGCTGGCGCCTGAGCTGCTGGGCAGCCACCACCCCAGTGTGCACAGACTTCATAAAAGAAAAGCACAGGTATGATTACTGAACCCGAAGCTTGTTCAGCATACATCAAACATCAGCTTCATGTTTATTTTAAGGATGGCTCAGCGGGTAAGGAAGCTTCCCACCAAGCCTAACAACCTGAACTCAGTTCTCAGGACCTGCATGGTAGAAGGAAAGAACCAACTTCCACAAGCTGTCTTCTGACCTCTGCGAGCACATCCTGGTGCGTGCGTGCATGTACATAAACACCTTATAACAAATAAATGTAACAAAAAGTTTTAAGGTACGTCTACTTTAGGTGAGCAAATGCAATAAGTAACCATAGAGTTCCCTGTGGGTAGGTCCTGCTCTTACTGCTCTCAGCAACCCTAAAGTGGGCTCATACTACCCCATAATACAGACGACAAAACTGAGGCAGCAAATGAGCTCACCACCCTCGATTTGAAAGGTCACAGGCCACACCCTCAGCTTGTCTGATCCACTGTATGACTTCACCCACTTCCTTCATCCTACCCTCTCACCAGTCCCCCCATTTAAGAGACTGCAGGACAATTATCACACAAATATGTGTACATAGTTGGGAGAATGAAGCCTAAGGAATAGCAGCTCCCTGTCTCCTCAGGACAGGAGGGAGAAAGGAAAATGACAGCCAGTGGTACCCTAAGGGACAAGGGGACTCCAAAACAGATGGTCCTGTCTTCCAAGAGGAAGTGACAGATCTCACTGGTGTGTTGGACCTCTAGTCAATTTGCTACTTGTCCGGCACAAAAGAGAAGAAACGGATCCAAGTTTTTCCAAATACAGGGATACCCGCCTCCTGGGGGAAGTAGCTCAGAGAGTCCAGGCAGGGGCTGACAGCAGAAAGACTGTGCTCTGGGTACAGAGCTACTCCAACCAGACCCACCAACCTCCCCACGTGGGTCACGCCCTAAGCGGCCTGTCCCATCCCTCCCAGGACGCCAGGGAGGGAATCTGCAACTTCCTTCTTCGCAGGAAATGGAATGGCCACCGGCAGGGCTGTTTTGTTTTTCTCTACGAGTCCATTCTGGGCACGCCAGGGCTTATCCAAACTGCTGTGCCCCTTGGCCTCCTCACTCCTATTCCCCACACTGCCCACCCCAATCCCAGGGCCTTACAGGCCTCCTTCCCTTTGGACAAGCCAGAAGTCCCTACTGGACCATGGAAGTCCATTCTCTGTGTGATGACAATAACTCTGGCGAGAACAACTACAGGTGACTCTTGCTGGGTATCTATCATGAGCAAGGGCCAGGCACTAGCCATGAGGCCACATCATTTGAAGACAGACAGACAGCTTGCATGGACCCATTCAAGACCTGGCTTGCTTAAAGCCTTACAGTTCTGAACATCAGTGCAGTCCTGGGTATCTGTGCGGTCCTGAATGTATGTGGCTACCAACATCATGTCAGTGGTAAGGGGACACAATGAGTCCCTAGACCACTGACACACTGCACACCACCTCTAAAGTCAGCTCCTCCCAAGTCCTCTTTCCTAATGCCCTACCTCCTACAGGCAGTGTGTCCTTCCTCCCAGAAGTAAAGGGTCACCCAGACTCCACAGTTCTGAGTGAGGAGGAAACCCTCACTCTGCAACCAGAGCAGCCACATGCCTGCTTTCTCAGCTGCTAGGTCAACAGAGGCTAATTCTGGGACAGGAACCCGGCACTCACACCTGCTCAGTTCTCAGCACATGTATGGAAACCATTGACGGGCTCTGATCTGAGTCCCCAGCACTAGTCTTGGGACATACAAGATCGATAAAGACGTATCTAAAATTAAACTTGACCTGGGCTACAAGGGGTGGGGTGTCTCCAAAACCCTACCAAACTAACTCTTTTTCTTTACTCAGGAAACTCTTCAGAGAGCCAGGAGGTAACTGGCATGGAAGCTTCTGGAATATTCTTCATCGAGGTAAATGAGACTGTTACATTTCTGATCCTGGTATCTCCTATTATGTGCTAAATCATTGTCTTTCTTAGGGTTTCTACGGCTGTGATAAAACACCATGACCAAAACTGACTTGGGGAGGAAAGGGTTTATTTGGCTTATGCTTCCTCATCATTGTTCATCATTGAAGGAAATCAAGACAGGAACTCAAACAGGGCAGGAACCTGGAGGCAGGAGCTGATGCAGAGGCCATGGGGAACTGTTTACTGACTTGCTCCTTGTGGACTGCACTGTAGCTCTCCTTTTGGTACTTTATAGGTTCTTCTTTCTTCCATTTTTTTTCACCTCCTTTTTTTTCAACCCCCCAACACTAGATAGGAGAGAGAGAAAGGGTAGAGAGGAAAGGAAGGAGATCCCTGAATAAAGCCAAGGGTCAGAAAGGGAGCAACATTATTGTTACACTACTTCCTGCTGATTAGGGGCAGGAGTTCCTTGGGGCAAGTTTGTTCTTTGCCAACAGGATATCTAATTTCTTCTTCTTCTTGCTGTTTCTTCTTTGCACATAACTACTTAATAAACCACGACCAACAAAAACCAACAACCAGCCAACCCCCCTCAACAATCAATAACCACCAACCCCGCCTCTCAGGACCCTAGCATTTATCTACCCTCTGAAAAGTTCCCAGAATTCCAAACATCACACAGTTGCAGAAGCTACCTGCCACTGACAAAACCATGCCCCTGCTAGAGCACTAGGCAAATCATAGTCAGCTGCAACAGGGCAGCCCCATTATCACCATACCTGAGGTTAAAATGAAAACATAGTCATACAATATTTCTGGGTTTATTTTTAAAAAGAAACAAAACTTCCAGAATTCACTACATTGCTCAGCCTGCTTTCTTATAGAACCTATGTCCTCCAGCCCAGAGCTGACCCAATCACAATGGGCTACCCCTGAGCTCCCGTCAATCACAAAGTCCTGTATGTCTGCCTGAAGCCTGATCTTATAGAGGTATCTTCTCAACTGAGGCTCCTTCCTTCCTCTCTGATGACTCTAGCCTGTGTCAAGTTGACATAAAACTAGCCAGGACAATCTTTTTTCCCCCACACTCATGTTTATTTGCTTGAAAGATAAAAATCAGCTGATAAATAAGTCATCTTTCCTAAGATGTTCTAAGAGGAACCACCAGTCCATAGGCTACACCTGAAACTGAACCAGGATAGACTGGTTCTGGTCAACCCTGGAGCCAGTCAGAACTGGGGCAGGAACTTGGCCTCCTGAAGTTTGGTTTCCTGTTGGATGTCCCATGTGGGGGATCAAAATGGCATGTTCTTGGTATGTGCCACTCACAGAAACATTACTACCATTCTACTAACCCCCTGCCTCAGTTTTCCAATGTGTAACAATTGAACACCATCTATAGGGGCTCACTTCACATTGTCACCAGCATCCAAGGCCACCATCTCCAGTCACTCTTTGCATAATCCACATCAAGTACCAAACCTGCTGCCAGTGAGCAGTACATTTCATTCTACACAGCCCTCTGCAGGCCAAGAAGGCAGACAACATGGACTCCTACCTGTACTTTACCTGCAGAAGGCCACTAAAGAGAAGGCACCTGGGGCTAAAGAAATGGCTCAGGGATTAAGAGCACTGACTGCTCTTCCAGAGGTCCTGAGTTCAATTCCCAGCAACCACATCGCAGCTTACAGCCATCTAAAATGGGATCTGATGCACTCTTCTGGTGTGTCTGAAGTCAGCTACAGTGTACTCATAGAAAATAAAATAAATCTTTTTAAAGAGAGAGAGAAGGCAACTGCCTCATTAAGCTGCTTCTAGAGCTGCTGTAGCCATGGGAAAGGGGGGCACAGCCAGGGACAGATGTGCCAGATGTGCTCATGACTCTAGGTCACCTGCAAGGGAAGGCTGGGTAAAAGGATGCTGCTAGGTAGGAGCCAGGGCCCAGTCCCAGACCCAAGTGTGACTCTACGTCTGTGACAATTACTCTTGAATGTCAACTTGATGAAATTCACAATCACCATGGAAACAAACCTCTGGGCATGTCCACGAGGGATTATCTAAATTGTTTAATAGAGAAAGCAAGATCTTCAGGTGATAGCGCTACACATCTTTGGTCCCAGCACTCTGGAGCTAGGGGCAAGTGGTTCTCTGTGGATTCCAGGCTGAGCATGGTCTACAGAGCGAGTTCCAGGTCGGCCAAGGCTACACAGAGAAACCCTGTCTCAAAACCAAACAACAGAAACAATGAAAAGAGAAAGGCAGACACACCCTAAAAGTGAATGGGCCTCCCATCCTGGGCTGAATGTAAAGAAGAAAGCTAGTGGAGGGCCAGTGTGCACCTCCCCGCTTCCTGACCGTGGACACCATGTGACCAGCCGCCTCCTGCTCCTGAAGCTGTGGCTTCCCCAACACAGTGCACTACTTCCTTCAGCTGCTCTGGTCAAGCATTTTACCACAGCAACTAGGACAGTAACTAATACGACTTCCCATTCAACTTTTCAAGGAAGATCACGGCAGGGAGTGACTTGGACTTGCCTTCTCTCCCAATCCTATTTTATTCAAACTCTCAGCTACACACACACATGCACGCACGCACGCACGCACGCACGCACGCACACAGATGCAAATACATGTGCACGCGCACACACACGAACGTACACATGCACATACATGCATGCACACACACGAGCGTGAGCATACACATGCACACATATGCGCACATGCATGTGCGTGTGCACACACGTGCATGCACATGCACGCACATGCATGCACGCGTGTATACACACACACATGCACGCACACACAGCACCCTCTGCTCAAATTCATCCTGTAATCTCTGCTCTGACCGCAGATATGCTTTCTCCTGCTCTCCTCATCTACCCCTGATGGGGTCTGTTGAGGCCAGCCTTTGTTCTGGTTTCTCCCTCCCTCTGGATTCTCTCTCCTCCTCTCTCTCCCTCTGCCTCCTCCTCAGAAGTATACAGTCCAAACTCAACAAAGGTGGCTGTGAGGCCCCGCCTCCCTGTCCAGGCCACTGCCAAGCCTTTTCTGATCTTTGCCCCAAGAACTGCATGCAGTCGGTAGGAAGGAGAGCCCATCAGCATCTCTGTTGCTAACGGCAGTCCTAATGACTGAGCCATAGAGACAGAGAGCAGAGGCCACACCAGGAGCTAAGAAACTGGTATTTCCTGTCAACTGGTGACTGACACTAAAGGCAGGAGCATTTTTAATGAAAGTGAAGTTGAAGGGGTAAAAGAGGGAGAGAAAGAGCACACAGACCAGGCTGTACTGGAAGGAGATCATGTGTACTCAGTAGCCAGCACCCATCACAGATAGGCCGGCTCCTCTAAAGACCAGTTCTACCTCATCCTTACCCAAAGCAAAAACTGTCAAGTCAGGCAGCGGTGGCGCACGCCTTTAATCCCAGCACTTGGGAGGCAGAGGCAGGTGGATTTCTGAGTTCGAGGCCAGCCTGGTCTACAGAGTGAGTTCCAGGACAGCCAGGGCTACACAGAGAAACCCTGTCTCAAAAAAAAAAAAAACTGTCCAGACCCAGGCTCAGCCAGTCTCCCTCCTGGGAACTTCCCAAGTAATCACTGGTCCTCATGGAGAATGAAAAGCAAACAGCATGCGAAGACATTCACAGTGCACTGTCTGCAGGCGTTTAAAGAAAAAAGAAAAAAAAAAAAAGCAGGAAGCGAGGCTTAGCAGGGGGCTGCTTCCTAGAGCATGGCCTATCCAGAGCGGGTCACAGGGAGCCGATGACCAAGGGGGTCAAGGGAGGATGACAAACAAGCTGGGGGGGGGGGGACAGTGAGAAAGAACTGGTGTGCTGTGAATGTTCAAAATGACATTAAAAACTTAAAATATGCATACAGATGGGCGGGGGCCCCGAGGAACCCAAAGTCAGTGGAAAGCACCCTCAGTCAGATCCACAAGGTGCAGAAGCTCCAACAAGGAAGGAAGCCAAAAGGCCAGGCTCTGCTGCTTGGTTCTAGGCTTTGGGACAGCAAGAAATGCAAGCACTGACCAGCCAAGAGTTTATCGGGAAACATCCCAGCCAGTCTGACTGTGCAGTGCAGGTTGGCTGTGGACATGTTAAGGAGAGTGAGTCGTAAGTACACAGATATTCCCTTCTTTCAAACTCCCTTTAGCGTTCCTCTCATACTGTGCTGGCAAATAAATAAAGGGTGGGGAATTGAGAATTCTCATGTACAGGGCTTTGGAGCTGACACAGGCCTTTCTCTATGTAATCTTACTTGATCCTCACGAAAGGGAGGCAGGGCAGGGAGAGTGGCCCATATTTTTCCACCAAGAAGAAAAAGTTAATGGATGCTTAACAGTCACAAAGTGCTGAGCCCCATCCCAACCACGGTGTCGACTAGCCGTGCTGGCACAAGTTTGTAACATCAGCACTTTGGCAGGTGGACACAAGAGGATCAGGAGGGACCTCAAGGTCAGTATGGGCTCCATAGACGGTTCAAGACCAGCCTGATCTACATGAGACCCTGTTCAAGGATGACCTTGAAGTTCTGATACTCCCTGTCTGTACCTGACACATGTACCTGATATAGTACAGGTAAGTGCTAATACTCAGTTTCCGAGACACTGAGAATTGAGATCAGAACATCCTACGTGCTCGGCAAGCAGTCTAACCATCTGCATCCTCAGCTCCACATTAGTGGCTTTGACTTTGTCTCTGCAGCCATAGAGGCTGCTGCTCCATTGTAAAGGCCCCTGTGGGGGCTGGGGTACAGACACTACCTCCTCTCCTCCCTGGTCTATTTCAACCTCTGCCCTGGGGGTCCATGACGATGCTGCCTGTTGAGGGGGGCTTCCTGAGCCTGACCATCTCTGCAGGGGCTCAGGCAGCTTGGTAGCTCCTACTGGAACAGATGAAAGCCCCAGGCCTGGGACCAGATGGACCTTAACTTCATGGTCCATGACCCTAAACTCCACACTGCCTGATGGGGATCCAGACAGAGAGTCCCAAAAATATATTCATCATTCTATTACAGATTCTATTTGTATTACATATAAAATTCTCCATTCTGGTGAAGCTCCCATCCCACCGAGAACGTCCTTACGAGATAAGCAGGGGAAGGACTCACTGGCAGCTTCACCAAAGCAGGGGAAAGCAAGGGAAACTGAGACCCACCCCAGAGGGCATCGGCATGTCACCCTCATAACAATCCCAGAAAACCAGCATTGCCCTGACATGGTGGAGGCTACAAAGATCCCTGGTCAGGATGAGAGACAGATTTGTAGTAACCATGGCAACGCCACACTCCCTCAGTGCAGCCTTATTCTGAGTAGTTTACATATCTGGCCTCTTGGGCCTTCCCAGATAAAAAGGATCCGGGACCACTGGAGCAGTACCAACTCCACTTCAGAGAGTGGAGAATTGGTTACACAGGCAGGGTAGCAGGAGAAGAACCTAAACTCAGACAGACTCCTTCCAGGACCTGAAGTCTTGGCAGCCACAGTCACTGCCTCTCAGCTTTAGTGTGAAGCCAAAACCGACAACCATGATACAATATTCTCGAGTTTATTTATATATTATTCTTTATACCATGAGGCTAGAATCAGTCAATCAAAGGTAGTAACAGGCCTCAGGAGATGGCTCGGTAGGTAAAGTGCTGGCAGTGTAGGCATGAAAAACTAGGTTCAAATCCCCAGCACCCGTACAAAAAGCTATGCACGAAATAACATGCCTGGGATCTCAGCACTGGCTAATCTGTCTAGCTAAACTGGGAAGTTCTAGGTTGAGTAAGGTCACATGACCAATGGGGCACCCCAACAGTGCCTCCTGAACCAAACCGAACCGAACCATACACAACAGGCAGTCACGGCAGTAATCCCCATGCAGGCTGCCTAGTGTTGTCAAGGCCATCTCACGGTACTGAGCGAACGCTGAGGGATCAGGGCTAAGTCCTAACGCTGCTCTGAGGCCTGCCTCATGCCAGGCACCGAACCAAACGCTTCTGATGACTCTCTCCTTTGACACTCACACGGACCCCTTGAAAGTTCACACATAAATCAAGGTGCGGCTCTGAGGAGTGAAGTGGCATGTTCAATGTCACAGAGTGTCATCAGAACTCAGCCTGCTAGGATCCCAGTTTCCAGACCCTGCTGCTGTGGCTCTGGCATCCTCTTCAGGGAGCAGGAGCTGCCTGGAAACTCAGCGGGACAAGCTGCCCGGCCTGCCCATTCCCGCCAAGCCGGCTCCCTGACCCACCACAGGTCCGGAACCCCTCACTTCAAAGTGATTCACCAGGCAGGGCTGTGTGGTTGGGGCTGAGGCCTTAGGCAGTGCTGTCCTAGGGCAGTTCTTGTCCCTGACCACCCAGGTTTGAACTGGGTTTCCCGGGACCTCAGGAATTCTGGTGCCAGTTTGTGGAGGCTGGCTGGCTGGGGCCACCTCGTTTGTAGGAGGTTGCCATTTCTAAGGAAGTTATATCTTACTCCCTGACAGTTCAGAGAGACTCTGTGGGGATGAGGGTGGCTAGAGCCAGCCCCTGCCCCTCACTAATTACTAATGAATCTCATTAATCACCTATTCCCAGCCACTCCCAGGACCACAGACCCTGATCCAGCAGGCAGACAGTTCTCTCTGTCTCTCCAAGGACTGATGTCCAAAGGAACATCACCACCTCAGATGCCTCTACCCTGAATCCCACTCTCTGAGTATAGCGTGTCCCGTGTCCTGCTCAGAGCCCAGCACCTCTGAACCCCAGGAGTCTGGGGATATGGAATGTATGATGCCTGGGGTCAGAGCTCGCTGATGTGAGCCCAGCTGAGGGAAGATGGCCAAGAACAACTCCCTCATTTGCTTCATTTCCAGACTCTGCTGCTGCTAGAGCCGAGCTTCCAAACCAAGTTGGCTTTGGCCAGGACATCTGCAGCTGCGCCGGCCACAAGGCACATCTGGGTTTGCTTAGAGAGTTAAGCACCATAAAGTTCTCTTAAGAAATTAGTTCCCGGGGATCCTGTGTCTCTCTGGGGATTGGGCGAGGGGTTGACCTGCTCCAGCCGCACCCCCTTGGGCCAAGGACACCCAGAAACCATCTGCCTGGGGGAAAAGGCACTTTGTGATCTACTTGAAGAATCAGCGTGTACACTCCCATTCAAGATAGCTTGGGAGGACGCCCAGGCAGGGCAATGCACGCGGAAGGCACTTCCTAACTGCTGTGAATGACAGGACCCGAGAACAAATGAATGGCCTCGATTAATTCATCTGCTGAATGGGGCCGCATCACACAGAACCTGGCAGAATGTGTGCGCACCTGCATTCTAATTTACTTTGCTAGTGACACCTGGTAACTGCACACAGGAATGAGGTGTGATATGATTGACACATGCATACATTATGTCACGGGCAAATAAAAAACCCTCCCTCGGGCTGGGGAGATGGCTCCATGAATACTTGCTACAAAGGTATGAGGCCAAGAGTTCAAGCTCCAGAATCCACATTAAGAAAATACTTTTAAAAAGATATAGTCAGACATAGTATCATGTTCTTGTAATCCCAGTGCTGGGAAGGCAGACTGGCTCTGTCGCGCCTAGCCCACTTGGGGAGTTCCAAACCAGTGAGCCCCCCCCTCGATTTTGAAGTCCCCTTATTCCAAACCTCACAGCTAGCTGGCGCAAAGAAACTGCACATCTGAGGAAGAACTGTAACAAAAAGTCTTCCCAGCCCTCTATGCTGGGTTGGTCTGAACACAGGCAAGAGCCTAAAGTGACGGCCAGGACCAAGACCTTCCCAAGCCCCTCTCAGCCAGCCAGGCACAGAGGCAGCCTCCCAACTCTCAATAGTAGATCAACAGCCGCCGACACAGTGAGAAACAGGCTCCAGGAGGAGGCAAAACCCAGAGAGATTTGTGAAACCCACAGTGCAGTGCCACAGATCAGTCGCGGATGGGTGAGTCATTAGCCACGCCCCCTGCCTCCACTCCACCATCCGCTTTGAGGGATAACTGGAGTGTGTATTTCAGGGCCTGGGAAGTAGATCCGCGGCAGGGAACTTTCCCAGAATGCTCTGTTCCATCTCTAGCACGACTGAAGGGGGTAAAAGTATCACCAATGGGGACACCTGCCTGTAATTGCAACATTGTGAAAACTGAGTCAGGAGGATGCTGCTTCCAAGTTCAAGGCCAACCTGGGCCATGGAGACCACTGTCTCAGAAAAGAGACAAAAACAAAAACCGCCATATTAAAAAATGAATAAATAAATAAAATAAAATACAGTTCTAAGACCTGGAGACTGGAGAGATGGCTCAGTGGTTAAGAGAACTGGCTGCTCTTCCAGAGGACCCAAGTTTAATTCCCAGCACCCACATGGCAGCTCACAACCATCTGTAACTCCAGTTCCAGGGCTCCGATACCCTCACACAGACATACACACACAGGCAAAACACAAATGCATATAAAATAAAAACAAATGTTCTTTTTTTTTTTTTTTTTTTGGCTTTTCGAGACAGGGTTTCTCTGTGTAGCCCTGGCTGTCCTAGAACTCACTCTGTAGACCAGGCTAGCCTTGAACTCAGAAATCCACCTGTCTCTGCCTCCCAAGTGCTGGGATTAAAGGCGTGCACCACCACTGCCCGGCCAAAATAAATGTTCTTAAAAGTCTCTTTAACCCTCTGCAACTTGTCTGTGTCAACAGGGCCCATGCGGCTAAAGGCAAGTAGCTTTATGTTCCCAACAAAACATACCTAAGTGCATAGTAAATGTTCCCACCTTATTCCCACTGCCTAGGTCTCTCTCAAAAGCGAAAAATAAACCAGGATGGACCCCCACCCAGGCTGCACCTCACAGTGGCCTATGGGCTCAAGGAGCTATTCAGCAGCAACGGCTGCATGGTCACCAAGGGGCTGATGCATTTCGGTGGCCAATACTACTGACCACCCACTTCCTGCAGCTGAGTCTAAGCATCCAAACTTAGCTAACAACAGGCCATTTGCATAGGCGGCCTAGGCCGACACCCAGTCACCTCCCTTTCTGTTCAGTCACCCTGACTTGACAGGCATAGAGCATATTTCATTCGGGCTTGAAGCTAAGAAAAAACTTGATGAGCCTCAAGAGGGAAGTAGCTTATTAAAACCCCACGGCCAGGCAGCAAGAGGAAGATAAGTCAGTGAGTGGCTCAACCAGAGTGACATCAGAATAAAAGGCAAGACTCCTCACCTCTGGTGAGGTCTAGGCTTGGCGTCTGTCAGCTACGGGGTCATTTTGGTGTACAACTCCAAGTGGGGAACTGTTGCTGTGGGAAGCCCCCAAGAAAGTCTGGGGCAGAAAACAAAGACGGTCTTCTGGCTACGAGAAGAATATGTGGGAGAAGAGGGTGACAGCAGAACGTCCTAGGAAAGCCATGAGATCAGGGAACGGGAAACCAAAAAACTGGGAAACACTAGGAAGGCTGAAGAATGAACTCCGGTGTCTTCTGGTCCTTTCTCGACTCCTTTGCACAGAATCTCACCAATATTTCCAATGTCTCCATCACTTGCCTGTCTACCAAGATCCCATCAGGGCTTTTAATCCACAGACCACAACAGAGATCTACAGCCTACTATCACCACCTGCTCCATGGTCCAAGGAGGAGGGAGCCTGCTTCTACCTTAGTTTCCAACCAGGGGCCGTCTCTCCATCAGAGACAAGATGGGAGTTCAACTCACAATTCACTCCATTCCGGGGTGTTGGGGGGGGTGAAGACAATGGGTAGCCAGCCATAGCAGACATAGCCCAACACTTGGGTCCAAGCCAGGGCTTTCTTTTCTGGGTGTCCCCAAGAAGCTAACATAGGCAGCTGCTACTTCCTGGCCTCCCTGTACTGGTCCCGAGGCCAGCCAGCAAAACTAAAGCCAATTTTGCCAGAACTTGACCAGGAAGAAACAGTTGCGGGGTCCTAGGGAAAATTAGCCTGTTGGTGAGTTCCAGGCTACCCTGGGATCAGAGCAGAAGAAGGTGAAAGCCTGGCACACCTTGTCAGCTCACTGACTTGAGGCAGGGAGTGTCTGTTTTGGCTGCCACAAAACCCCATGGCTAGCAGGAACCACAACACACAGTAGTTGCCCCACAAATATTGACTGGCTCATTCTCCTTGAAATGGCCAAATATAGAATGGAGATACCGGTAGGAACCAGACACAATACCTTTACCCAGACTTCGGGATTTTTAAGTTTAAGTCAGTTTAAGGAGAGACACCTGGAGAAAGAGGTATGCCATGATTCCATCTACTCCCTTCAAGGTTTTTGCATCACCATCTCCATTCATGGGACAAATTGGACGAATCTAGAAACCATTTGTAAACCGCTGTGTCCAGTCAATAACAGAAGCCATAGTGACCCCCAGAGACCAGAGCTGGAGGCATGGATTCGAGGATGGTCCCCAGCCTATACGTGTGGGGTTTCTCTGTATAGCCCTGGCTGTCCTGGAACTCACTCTGTAGACCAGGCTGGCCTACGTGTGGGGTCTTAAAAGGCCCTAGATTACCTGGCCCAACCTCAGTCTTGCTTCAAACCTCCAGCCACTCTCCTCTAGACCCCTCCCGTCACATCAGCCTGGCATTCCTGGGGAAGGCCAGCAAACTCCTGCCCAGGAATCCAGGTGATGCTCTTGACCAGCAGAGAGAAGCAAGAACCCCAGCACAATTAGAAAGTGATTAAGACTGTTCTCCCTCCCCAGCTTGCAACCCTGACATTTTTCTAGGGTTGCACCAGAAAATGCACAGGGAAACCATGTCCCAATCCCCGAGTATAGAAACCTTAATGGATTCCAGTTTCACGTTATTAGATTATAATCTCATACTAAGCATCCGCAGAGCCACCCAATAATCTCACTTATCAAAAGAGAGAAGGGGAGAAGGCTGGAGATATGGCACAGTGGTTAAGACTGAGTACTGCTCTTGCAGAAGACTCCAGTTTGGTTCTTTGCACTCTACTGGGTGGAGTATCTGGAACTCTGGCTCCAGAGTATCTATCTGACCCCCTTTTGGACTCCACAGGGCACCTGTACTCACGACCGTGCATACCCATATGGACATAATTTAAAAATAAGGGCTGGAGAGGTGGTGCAGCAGTTAAGAGCAGTTGCTGCTGTCCCAGAGGACTGTGGTCTGATTCCCAGCACCCACATGCGGCAGCTCCCAATCCAACTCTGGGGAATCTGGCGCCCTCTTCTGGCCTCTGTGGGCACTGCACAGATGTGATGCACATACCCAGATACAAGCAAAATATCATATATGTACAATAAAAATAAATCTGTCTTTAAAAATAAATATTTTAAGAGAGGGAAATAATAAAAAGATTTAATGGCCCTTTGAGATGTAATTTGCTATTTATAACAAATTGTATCTATATAGGTAATGCTGAGACAGTGGTGACTCCCTTGAGAAGCCTGTATCCATGATCTCAGGTTTATCTTCTTTCTGAGCAAACCCTCTCTCTCTCTCCTGACCCCTGTGCTTAAAGTCTAAATTAAATATATTAAGATGTCTTTAATAATCTCCAACTCTGCTTCCTCTCAGCCTGTCCTGAAATTCTTTTCTGCATCAAATCCATAAATCCCAGTTTGATCTGAGATAAGATCTCTAAAAGATTAAGGGAACTCCTCAGACTGCTGGGAGTGACAGTATGAAGCTGCATCTCTGTCCCCCACCAGTGGCTGGACAGCAAGTTTGCTTGAGGCACCGTGCCCAGCTTACGTGTAGCTTTGTATACTGCTCTGAGTGGCTGGACAGTTCATCATTCTTTAAAAAAGGAAATCAAGTCGGGAAGTGGTGGCGCACGCCTTTAATCCCAGCACATGGGAGGCAGAGGCAGGCGGATTTCTGAGTTCGAGGCCAGCCTGGTCTACAGAGTGAGTTCCAGGACAGCCAGGGCTACACAGAGAAACCCTGTCTCGAAAAACCAAAAAAAAAAAAGGAAATAGAAAACAAGCTTTATTAATGTTAATCATACCTCAAAGTGGCTCCTGTATACCCAGAGAGAGAAATGAGAGTCAAAGTGTGTGGAGGGAGAGTGGGGGTGGGCCCAGTCCTCCCAACTAGCTCCCCTCACCTAGGTCCACACTCCTGGATTCAACCGACCATGCCAACCACGGCAACCCATCCTTGAAGCCACATATCCTCCAGAAGAGAGGAGAGCCCTCCTCTTCAACGTAATCAAAGCTTCCTGAAGTGAAATGACGTGAGAGAGAGATCCTAAAATGACTCATCCTGAAGCTGGGCCACCCCCAGAAGCATAGCCACCACCACAGTGCCACAGAAACAGACACAGACAGCAGTCATCCCCTCCTCTCCTCAACTGCCTAGGGGCAAGCAAGGCAGCCTGGTTGGCCTTCTAATGCCCCGAAGGGCAGGACAGAGGGTTTGCTGGCAGGATCAGGGAACAGATGATGGAAGTCCCATGAGACCCTTCGTGGGTAAATATAGAATGCTCTGCCTCAAATCACCCAGTGTCTGCATATGCTAGCACAGAACAGGACAGGTATCTTAGTGATCACTTGGGAAGCCCAGGACCCTGACTCATGTGGCTGATTCCAAGATCTTTAAGCAACAGGACTCTGGTCTGGATGTAGGGAGCAACCTCAAAATTCTATGTGGGATCCTCGGGTGTCATCTGGATGGGGACGGGGAAGAGAACAGAGAAAGGGAAGAAACGAGCAGAGGGGAGACTGGGATGTATTCTCAGGGCATCCTGATTAAAGCCCACATCCCGGAGACAGGCTGGTGTAGAGTGATGGAGAGCTGGGACCACAGGGAGCATGAAGGGAGCAGGCAGTGAAGCTCCACTTTGCCTCAGAGTGGGGACACCCGACCCACTGCTACCCAGAGCTGCTAGACTCAAGAAACAAAGGACCCAGGCTTAAAGAGACCAGGCTCACAAGTAGCACACAAATTCTGGCTTTTATCATTATTATTCAAAAATAATAAACTCGGTATTTGTTTTAAGGGAACTCTCCCCATTTTTATAATGCAGCCAATCTAATGAGACTTTAAAAAAAAAGATATATATCGCAGACTGGACCTAACCAGTGGGTCACTGGCTCACCATGTCCCTGTCTCACACTGAGACAGGTCAATCCCTCCATAGACCCCAAGTCCTGTGAGACCAAGAATCACCCCACATCAACACTCAGCCTCCAAGTCCAGGTCTCCTAAAAGGAAATAAAATGTTTCAGTGGCCTAGTACTGATTCCCACACCAAAGCAGGGAACCACAACTCTGAGCCACCACACCCAAGCTGCTAGCTTAATTTCATAGGAAGGGGATAAACTATTTCAAAAAGAAGAAAAGAGTAGAGCCAGCCAGAGGTGACGTACTCACAAACATGGCTACGGACTTGGGCGGCAGGCTCTCCTGGTTACAGAGGAAAAGCAGCCGCCACTGAAACCGGCCCAGACTCCAAAATTACAGAGCAGCAGAGCCCACACCCCTAACCCGTCTCACCTGTCACTCACTCCTCAGGAATGCAATTACCCCCACAAGAGCAGGAGGACAGTCAGTGACCGGATGGCCATGTCTGTCCTGCCTAGACCCAGACAGACACATTCAGCTAGACCACAGGCACTCACAGCAGGAGATCCTAGGAGAGGCAGGTACCATGGGGCAGGCCAAGGGGACTCAGAGGGCCTGCCATCTCTCTGACCCCAGGTCCTCAAGGCATAGTGAGTAATCTAAAGCCAGGCGGTGGGTACAGCTTCTGTCTGCTCCCGTGGTCCCTTGTCATGCTAAATCCTATCTCTGGGCCTTGGCACTCCAGGGGCCTTGGCATCTGCTGTGCCACGGTTGGGACTGTCTTTCTAGATGCCTGCAGGTCTGGCCCCTGCATGGATAGCCCCTGATAAGACCTTGCTTGCTCTTCACTGGTTCTCAGTGCCTAGCACTAGGCCAGCATGTACGACCTCTGAAGTGTCTCTGGTGATCCACTCATTTATTTACACGGTGTCACTGAGAGAAGGGACACCTCAGAGTGCTCAATGACTGGCTAAACTCACCACCTGCTAACCCCAACCTACAGAGCCACCCACACTGCATAGGCATCTCAGAGAGTGGGCACCCAGGGGGACACTCTGAGGAGTGCTGGGTGCTGGGTCTCGGACATTACAGTCTCACCGATCAGGCCACATTCTAAGTTACAGATTAGGAAACTGAAGCACAGAGGGTCCAAACCTTGACCAAAGTCACACACACATCTAGCCAACATGAATGCAGAGAAATAAGGGACAGCCTCAGCAGGAGTGTGTGTGTGTGTGTGTGTGTGTGTGTGTGTGTGTGTGTGTGTGTGTGTGTGAGAAAGATTCATGTTGAACATGGGTTTATGTGTAAATACCTATGTGTATCCACCGTGTGTACACAAGTACACGCGCAGGTTATGTTAAGTGTGCATATGTGCCAGATCATGTATGTGTGTTTGCATACACACCTACCTGCACCATTATGTATGAGCACACATATGTGCCTGTAGTCTTTTGCATGTGTATGTCTATCTATACGTGTGCATTAGATGTATCTGCACAAGTATGTATGTGCCAGGTGCATACTATGTATGTGCACATCTGTATACACCTTTATGTGTTAGTGTGTGACGTGTGCAGGGATGTATATGTACATGTGCACACACATATATGTGAGTATGTGCTTTTATGTGCCATACACATGTGCACAGAGGTGCGTGTCTATACAGATGACTACGTTCCCTTGGTTACCATCTGAGCTGACTCAGACGATGACTCCGGTCTTGACAGAACTGACACCCAGAAGTCAGGAACTGTGTTTACTTACAAACCATCAGAACAGACTAGTAAAGGGGCTAAGTCTTTTCTGACTTGCAAAATTAACAGTTTTCTGCTCCAGCCCCCCTATTCACCCACAGCGTCAGGCCAACTTCAGAGAATCAGGGTCTACCTGGCCACCAGGTGGCCTGGTGTCCATGAACACTCCCGGAAGCCTGCTCTTTTGTCCTTTGTGCTGGCCATGGCAGGAAATATAAAACTCTGCAGGTGGGGCTTCTGAAACCTCCCCAGCTAGGTGCCTGGGGCTCAGGCCACCTGGCTAGAAGTCTAGGGTGTGTGAGAACCCACTCTGAGGAGACTCTGGAGCCGCCCAGGCACCAAAAGTGGAAGTGCAGAGAAAGAGGCGGAGGCTGCCTCACTATCAGATACTTTCAGCATCTTTCTTTTGTTCCTTTAAACTGAAACCAAGAGCTATGCCTGATTGATGTCAAGGCTACAGAGGAAGTGGCCTGACCTTCCACACCCAGTCCCTGCAAAAGCTAACACCCCAGGGCTAGAGAGCAGGCTCAGTGGTTAGGAACGCTTGTCGGCCTTGCACGGGACCCAGGTAAGATTCCCAGCACCAGCTCCGCACCTCCTTGGGCACCAGGAATGCTCGTGGTGAAATACTCAAACACAAAAAACAATAATCAATCTTAAAAAATTATTTTTAAAAAAAGGAAAGAAAAACAGCAGCTAACAGCGCCTGTGTTCTGTGTGCTAACCAAATGCCATCCACTATCTACCCCTCTCTGGACTTGCTGTGTACTTCCTTTACTAGTCGAGAATACCCAGAAGTCCTCTGGCCCTTCCCCTGCCTACAGACTATCATAAAGCCATTCACACAGAGACTGACACCCCACCCCCTTACCCCCCACCCCCCACCCCCGCGCAGCTCGGTCCCACTCGGTCTGTGGGTCAAAGCATTACTGGTCCACCATCCAGGCAAAGTAAATAGTCAAGCGCTAAGTAAATAACATACACAGCTCCACGCCAATTTTGGTCCGGTGTCAACACCACACAGAAACTGGTAAAGCCTAAACTCAGGACACCAAGCACCAGAGCTGGATGCGCCTACCTTGGGAAGCCCTGACCCATCTCTCTCCCATTCCTGAGTCCAACTATTCCCTGAATTCCTTATCTCTTGGTGCTGTTTCTGGGGCAAACCCTGGGCAAGCGTTCTCACTAAGTCCTTTTTAAGAATCTGTGGGATCCATCCCACAAGTCTCTTCTGATGTGCTACTGAGAAATAATATCTCAGAGAGGCAAAGCTCCTCACCAAAAGTCACACAGCAGACAAAAGGCAGAGCCTGGCCTTCCTTCCAGGGTTGGGTGCTCACCCATGATGCCGGATCATAGCTTCTAGCCCAGCCACTTCCAGTTTTCTAGTATCACCCAGAGTGGAGGGCGAGTGGCCAGCTCTCTGTTGGCCCACTTGCTATTCACTAGTTTTTCCTAGTTCCCCAGGCCTGTGGAGGACACACCAATGTGAAGAACCTGGTCCTTCCTTCCCAGTCCAAACAGGAAAAACATGCCAAGGAAGCAATCCCAGGATTCTGCTTCCCTGCTCACCCTGAAAGCCAGCACACAGGACAGCTCTCAGGCCTGCACTGTGCCACTCCACTCAATACAGCAGGGCTGTGAGATGCTGCCCCCCACCCCAGCCCAACGCCCCGTGCCTCACACTTCCCAGGTCTGCCTTCTCTGACTGGCCTAGCCGCCCTAGCTTTGATAGGGAGAGCGTTCCCTACAGGGACCTTGGTGCTTCCTGCAAGCTCCCATTCTGAGTCATCTTTGTTTGTGTTGGAGCCACAGAAGGCTCTAGAACCTACTCTCCACCACACCCTCCTCCCAGGCTGCTCACTCCCAGACTCCAATGCCTGTATCCAGCAGGTGCTCCACAGGTGCAAAGTGCAATGCTAAAGCCAGAAAACACACACAGGTAGGCAGGAAGATGAAGGGTAAGTAAGATTTACTGTCCCCAACTTAGGGGAGGGCTCCACCCTGGACCTCTGTAACACTGTAGGGAAACCGCCAAGGTTATACAGACGATCAGGGCAGGGCTGTGCCTACGGATATAGACACACTGCCAGGCAGGAAGAAGATGGGGTGGGTGAGAGTGGGTGAGCCCACCTGTTGTGGTTGGGATCTGAAATACCCTCCCCAAACACACACATACACACACACACACACACACACACACACACACACAACCGTGTGTTTTCAATGTTTAGTTCCCAGCTCAGGGCACTAGTTGGGGAAGCTGTAGGGCCTACTAGACATAAGGCCTTCTGTCAGAAGTAGGTCACTGGGGCTCTTGAGTGATATAACCCAGCCATGTTGTAACTCACCTCCTCTGCTTCCTGGTGGCCTGCCATACACAGCCACCACCAAGAGCTCCTACTGTCACACACAAGGTCGGTCCACCAAGTCTTCTCTGCTGAGGTGAGCTAAAGAGCCCCTGACTGTGAGCCCAAATACCCTTCTCATTCCTTAAGCTGTTTCTGTCGGGTGTTTCATCACCATGAGGACAAAGAGATTAACAAGACAGTCTCATACTTTATTCTGAGAGAGAGGAGCCTTGCCAACACCTGGTCAAGAGCAACAATGGATGCCCACTGCATCCCAGCCCTGTGATGCCAACTTTGTCATCTCAAGATGCAAAGAGCCTCGGCGCCCTCTCCTACACTGAGTATCTCCAGGGACCTCCATTAGAAAAAAGGGCACAGCAGTCAGCTGGAGGAGAAAGCAGACTAAATCTTTCCTTCCCAGATGGCAACTGCACAGGTCCACATGACACTAATGGTGGACACCCCAATCCTCCCACCTCCCCCAAAGAGGGCGACTAAGGTTGTCCCCTCTGCCAAGGGTACTCTGTGATGAGTCCATACCTAGGGCACATGGCTTCACCCGCCTCCTTGATTCATCAAGAACCTCATTTGTGGTCCGGAGAGGCCAGAGTGCTCACATGGCCACAAAAGGCCCTGCCTGGGTCCCGAGGTGATGATCAAGGCATGTTGTCTGTCACCACCCTCCCCAGCCCCATCTGGCACACAGAGACAAATGAACAGAGACCTCTCAAAGGCTACTGTAGCTCAACTGGTAAAGGCCCTGGCTGGTAGGTATGAAAGAAGCCCTGTACTCCATCCCCAACATGACAGAAATTTGGCATGGTGGCATATTCTGGTAAATCCAGTACTGGGGGAGCGGGGGAGTAGAGGCAGGAGGATCAGAAGCTCTCCTTGGCTATATACGGTGAGTCCAAGGCCAACCTGGGCTACATAAGACTGCCTTAAAAAGTAAAAAGAAAATAAAAGAAAACCTCTCAGAGCCCAAGAAGACCCCAGCCCCTGCCATGCCAGGGCCTGAGCACGTCAAATGGTGTTTTTACCCTTCTGTCCAATGCCTGGCTTATTCTGTTCATTGCGGCCCTCTCTCCAGAAGATTTGGCCCAAAATGAGGCCGGAAAAAAAAAAGAGAGAAAAGGCCTGGCCAGCCACCATAAACCCCAGCTGAGCTTTCCCTAATGCAAGAACAACGGCCTCTTTCAAGAGGGGCCCTTTTGTTCTGGTTCCCAGGGAGGAGAAAGACTCTAACCCGGGGACACCGTGGCTGCACAGCCTCAGTGTGCAACATATCCTGGGGAAAGACACTGCCCTCCCAAACCTACTCTGTATGAACCTGAGGAACACCACGCCACTGGTGCGGAGCCGGGTGACATAAGAGTAAAACTATTCACTCTATGTCAAGGCCCGATGACAGCACCATCCACCCTGCAGAGAACAGGGAACACAAGGCCAAGGGAGGTTTACATGAATGAGCTAGCAGCCAGGCTTCCCAGTGACCCAGAAAGCGGACACAGGCAACATACACCACAAAGACAAATCAGCCCAGGCCTCCCAAGAGCAGTGCTGGTAAGGGGGAGAGGTTGTTTAATCAACAATTAAAAGAAAAACCAGGGTAGCCGATGAGGCTAGCTCTGTCAGAAAAACTCTCACCAAGGGCCTGAGTACAACCCCAAGAATCTAAGAGAACTGACACCTACAAGCTCACACACACCCACATACACACAATACTGAGTCTAATGTGGTTTAAAAGGGACACCTACTACATGCTACATGATAAGGAGGGAATTTGGAAACTTCATGCAATCTGGTGTACACAGGACAGGATGGGTCCTGTTAGTCTCCCAGTCTGACCCAGGTAACTACAAACCAACGGTTCCAAGAGCAACGTTCTCAAGGTAAGCAGTAGAGAGGCTGGGGAATGTTTAGTATGTGTGGCACTGAGGGGGAGGGTAATCGTGTGTGGGATGTGGAGACAAGCCACAGCACACTGGAGAGAAAGACCATACCCCCCGACCCTGACTGCGGCTGATGCCTTTCCCCTGAGCATAGCTTACTGCTATGATGCTATGATCAGCATTCTGGTGTGTGTAGGTCACCACAATGAAAAGCAAATAACACACACCTTTAATCTCAGCATCTCAGAGGCAGAGGCAGGCGGCTCTCCGTGAGTACAAGGCCACCCAAGTTCCAGGCCAGCCAGAACTACAGACTGAGACCTTGCCTCAAAAATAAATGCTGAGCTGACTAACACAGGAGCAGGGAGGAGTGGGTGAGCGACAGCGTGAGCGTGAGGCCCTCCCCTCCTTCCTAGTCAGGTACCTGTGTTTTGATAGAGGCTTGGGTGGGGGTGGTACTTGGGTCAATCTCTTCCAGGATCTCTAAGTGAAAACCAAATCGGGTCTAAACCGCCCCTGGATGTCCCTGGAGCATGCCTCCAGGTCATGAGGTCAGAAACCAACTTCTGAAAGAGCCCAGGCTAGGCTCAGGCAGCTTGTGCATGCACCCCACTCAGGCCCTGCTCAATACAACAGAGGGCGCTGGCTCTACAGCCTCCTCTCTGTACCTACATCCCCATCCCTAACCCTGCAAGGCCACCAAGCAGAGGGAGACTGAGGCAAGATTACGCCAAGCCTAATGACCTGAGATCAATCCCTGGGACCCGCCCAGCGGAAGACGGAATAGACTCCCAACGGTTCTCCTCTTTACCTCTGATCTTCATACACACGCTGTGGCATATACATGCTCAGAGAAACAAACGAACACACTCACACACTCAAGAGAATATATTTTTCAAAAAAGCCATCTTGCTGGGCCGTGGTGGTGCACGCCTTCAATCACAGCACTCATGAGGCAGAGGCAGGCAGATCTCTGGGTTCCGGGCCAGCCTGGTCTATATAGAGAGTGAGTTTCAGGACAGTCAGGGTGACACTATCTTGGGGGAAAAAAAAAACCAGAGAGAGAGAGAGAGAGAGAGAGAGAGAGAGAGAGAGAGAGAGAGAGAGACATAGAGAGATCGATACATTGATAGGTGATAGGTGTGGGGGGGTGGATAGCAGCTCCCACCTGAGTCAGAAGAGAGACAGTGATGGGCAACTTAGCAGCTGGGGCTCTTTACATGTCTATGGCAGTGTCTTAGTTAGGGTTTTACTGCTGTGAGCAGACACCGTGACCAAGGCAACTCTTATAAGGACAACCTTTAATTGGGACTGGCTTACAGGTTCAGAGGTTCAGTCCATTATCATCCAGGCAGGAGCATGGCAGCATCCAGGCAGGCATGGTGCAGGAGGAACGGAGAGTTCTACATCTTCATCTGAAGGCTGCTAGCAGAAGACTGACTTTCAGGCAGCTAGGATGGGGGTCTTAAAGCCCACATCCACAGTGGCACACCTACTCCAACAGGCCCACACCTTCTGATAGCGCCACTCCCTGGGCAAAGCACATACAAACCATCACAGGCAGCAAAGGCCACGTAGTCCTCCCTGCTAATGTGATGTTCAGAGACCCCCGAGGAAGGGACTCATTACACTCGAGCATGCAGGGAGCTCGCTGGCTTCCGCTGACTCTGCCAGGCTGGAACTGATTCAAAAGGAAGCCAATCTTTCCCAGCACATGGAAACCACCCCAGAGTCAAAGCCAAGGTGTTCAAAACAAACCCCACTGTGGCCTCCTGAGTTTCCTGGACATGATTGGTGGTGGTGGTGGTGGTTCTGGTTTGATTTGGTTTTTGGTTTTTGTTTTGGTTGGTTGGTTTGGTTTTTTTTTTTTTTTTTTTTTTGGTTTTACGAGACAGGGCAGTAAAGCCCTGGCTGCCCTGGAACTCACTCTGTAGACCAAGCTGGCCTGAGAGATCAGCCTGCTTCTGCCTCCCAAGCACTGACGTGTGCCACAACCACCCAGTTTGAGTGAGTTCTCAATGCTCAGCAGAATATAATCCTTGGTCATTGGGGTTCATCGACATCCTGTTGCTTTGCTTTCAGGTTACAGACAGACAGATGTGAGGTAGCCCAGAGACACCCCACTCATTGGAATGGTTACAGGGTAGGGGCTGACTTGGCCAGGAACCTCACCTCTCTGACTGCAGATAAACTCCCATACTCCAGAAGCTTCCTTGATGCTCTCTGCTAATCAGACAACACTAAGATGCCTTGGGAAAGGAAAAAAAAAAAAAAAAAAAAACACTCTGGGGGCAAAGAGCACCAACCTTGAAACTCCAGACAAGTATTTCACCACAGCCCAGAAGACTAAACAGGGCTCCGCAAGCCCGGAAAGCTACACAGATAAAGTGTGGCTTCCCTGGCCGCAGAGCTGCAAAGGGGAGCCTTGGGCTTGTACTCGGAATGGGCAGGACTCTGAGATGTCCCGTCGTTCATGTGTCACCTCCGCTCACAGATCTGTCACAGGAAGCAGTGCTGTCAGGAAAGAGCACGCTCATCTGACCACCTGTCATCTTACTGCTTGGCCAATGTAACAATTCAGACATCTAGACTTGGGACGCCCCAGAACCCCCTTCTGTCGGGCAGGCTATGCCTCTGCCTTTTGCTGCGACTGACTGAGTCACCACTCCTGGGCCCCAGATGAAAAAGGACTCAGAACAGAAGGAAGGGACATGCCACATCACTGTATGCTGCAAGTCACGTGAAAGGTAAGCAGGACAAAATCTAAGTGGGTGGGGGGTCAGGACAGAAGCTAAATGACAATAAGCCAGTGTCCTGGTCTCCAGGAAGGAAGGTAGGTGTGTGTGTGTGTGTGTGTGTGTGTGTGTGTGTATGGTGTGTATGTGTGGTGTATGTGTGGGTAGTGTGTGTGTATGTGTGGTGTGTGTGTGTACAGCCTCATCTTCCTCCACTGCTTTGTCTGAGCACATATGTGGTACCAAGCAAGAAATACCTGCCAGGTGTCATGTATCCCTCACAAGCCTGGCATGGGAGTGGTCATTCCCAGTTGGGCAGAAGCTCAGGGAAGTCATGTCATTTGACCCTAGTTAGAAGCAGGAAGTGACATAACTAGGATTTAAACCCGGATCTAGGCAGTGCTGCCGTACAAGCCTGCGTCCTGACCTCCACACCACCTCCCTTAAACATCAGACTTAAAACCATTTGCGTGTATACAGATATTCAAGTATGCACACATGTGTGAGTGTGCATGCATACAGGTGTGTGTGTGTGTCTACGTGCCTGTGGAGGTCAGGGGTCAATACCAGGCGTATTCCACAAGCCTTTCTCCACCTCATTTTTTAAGGTAAGATCTCTCATTGAACTAATCTGGTAGACTGGCTGGCCAAGAGAGCCATACTCTGAGTAGTGGGTTCTTAGTCCACACAGTAAGAGGCTGGACACTGTACCTGTACTGATTAGTAGTAGCTACCTCTGGGCTCACTGGGAAGACTGGATGCATCAGAATTGATTAGCAATGTCTACAGAAGGCCAAGCAAGGGACAAGTAGCAGCACGTGTCATATGTGATCACTCCCGAGTTCTCTTCCAATACTGACCAGCTCTGATTCTGATCATATAAATAAGGGGTGGAGGGAGGGGACAGAAAACAGATGAGCACTTTCCAATACAGGATGTCCAAACACATCTGCTGTCCTCACACCCAGAAGGACAACCAGACATGGCAAATGGATGGATGACCCGATGTGGCCCTGGCTATCTGACACCCCATCAGTAAGTGCAAAAACCTTTCAGGAAAGATCTTTGGGTCTACCGTGGCCAGACATCTTGCCCAACCTGAATCTCTGCTTCTCACAGCCCAGAAAGTCCTGCCAGGCCGATCACAGTCATCTGGATGCAATAAGCCATCGATGGTCCCAACAAACGAGGGTTACTCTTCCCGTCACTGTCATCAACATTACCATTTTTCTTCGGAGATGTAATGTTCGCATGAGCCCAGGACACACTGCGTACTGGCTCGGTAACCGTGCACTCTAACCAGAAGGGAGCTTGAAACAACATTTCCTGCAAGCTCCTGGTGTCCCCAAGGTCCTGGGAGGAAACAGAGTGTGGACACCAAATGGTGTTATTTAAAGATGTTTAAACAAAAGGAGAGGAGACCCGAATGTGTGGATGGAATAGAGGGGAGAAAGCAGAGATGTCTTTCTGCCTAGGTGGATGAGCCTCACTGTTTGCCCAGGACAGAGTTTCCTGGGACATAAGACACCAGTGGGAAAACCTCGAGTGGTCCCAGAATCTAGGAGCTATGATGGAAGGCCTTAGAGCATCTGGGAGGGAAGATGGAGAAGGGGGGACGTGGTGTCAGGGACAGAGGAGTCAGGATCTCACCTGTGAGGAGGCTCCTCAGCAAGGTTCAGAAGGGACTCAGCCATCAGCACATATCCAACAGGAAGAAGAAAATCTTCCCTCCCTGAAGGAAGAAGCCACCGGATGTGACTGGTGTGCTAGACTCAAGAGTTCTGAGTCCACCGAGGCCACTGAATTTGGATTGTAGGGTTGACAGGTTAATAAAGCAGTCTCCTGCACCTCGCAGTGACACCCCCAACACTAAGTAAGGCAGAGTTGACCCACCCAGTGAACACACATAGAGTCACACACAGGGTTGGCAGGGGAATAGCTTCCCAGGAGCCCCAGAGGCAGGTGGTGTGGACCTAGCAGCTCCAGGTGGGTTATCCAAAGCAGAGTGCCTGCCCTGTAGAGGCAATCAGCCCATCAGAGAGGCCCAGGTGCCTGATGGGGCCTTGAGCAGCTTTCTCTTGCTTATATGCTCTGACTGAGGCCACGGGTCTGATCCAACACAGGTGTCACAAGCAATACCATTTAGAAAATAAAAACAACTTTCAATTCTGCTTTTAAATCATATTTTCTGAGATCAAAATCTTATTTACCAAGCACAGCCGCTGAAAGCTAAGGTGGAACCCACAGAGATGTCTTAGTGCTCCGACTCCATGCTGCTCCAGCTGGAGACTTGGAGGGGAGAGATCAGAACCTGGAACAGGGGCGCTCAGACCGGATTCTAGGAGCCTGGGGTCCCAGCTCGATCTCACATGCATACTCTACAGGAGTCTTTTGGCCCCAAAGCCACCAGACAGGGTGGGGCCCTCTGAGAAAACTGGGGTTTTTCTAACCCTTCGAAACCTGAGCCCCAACAAATGACTACATTTGTTCAAAGGCGTGGACTGACCCTGGCATCCAAGGAGGAAAGGACCCCAAAACTGCCCTCAAGTTCACCAACCCACAGAACATGGTATGTTGGTGGCATAGCAGAAGGGACCGCCACGGCACAGGTGGGAGTGACAGTGGTACATCCTTAAGAAACACTGACCATGGGCCCTTACTCTCCCAATCCTGGGAGATGACCCCACCCCCCTCCACTGCAGGGGGTGAGGGAAATCAGAGCTAGTTCCTCTACAGTGAAAAGAGCTAATAATGCAAAGGCAGGAAGAAAACGAAAGCACCAGAACCCTTCCCCCACACTAGCTTGAGTGGACAGTGTGTCCAATACTTCACAGGGCATTCTGGGCTCCCGGACCACATACCCAGAGGACAGCCTGGCTGTTGGGAAGATATTCATAAATGTCAATTCACCTCAGGTTAGGCTACCAATGGACAGACCAAAGTAACGAAACCTTCCGAGTCTAGCTTACTGAGGCAATGAGTCTATTGTCCTTCCTTTAAGGTGGTACAGGTGACAACCTCCCCCCCCCCCCGCCCAAAAAAAAAGCTGCATCACCAAAAAGTCCCACCCCGGGTATGGATAACTTCTGAAACGTACACATTCTACCACCTCCAGAGACCCTGTGCAGTCAGGAAACAGGGTCAAGGGAAGTGATGGCTCCCACATGAGAGGTGGTGGCATCTCAACTCTCTCTCGTAAGGGGGATGCTGATAAGCAGATCTCCTTCAGGTAACCACACCTTCCCTGATAAGATGGGAAGGGCCATGCCATATCCAAAGGACAGAGGTCCAGAGATAGCTTCATGCAAGACTGCTCTGACTGGGCAGGATGGGCCCCACCCAATGGCAGTAAGTAAGTAGGTGTGGGTGGCAGTCCTCCTGGACACACCCTGAGAGTCCTAGCATGGCTCCCCTGGACTAAGACCCCTCATCCCGTATGGAGCCTGTTGACAGGACCTCCCACAACTCCAGAATCTTCCTTTTACTGCCTTTTTTTCCCATATAGTTTAATTATCCTTCAAAGATGCAGGGACTCTCTGCCACCTTGGTGGGGCTTAGCTCAAACAGCTGTGCTAAGGACACAACCCAGGGCCTCCAACATGCTAGACAAGTGCTTGACCACTGAGCCTCCCTCCCTAACTGCTACTCGTTTGGTTGAAGCAGGTCTCCTCTGGCCAGGACTGACCTCCAGCTTGCTATGTAGTAGAGAACGAATGACCTTAACTCCTGAGCCTCGTGTCTCTGCCTCCCAAGCTCCTGGATTGTGGCTATATATTATCATGGCTCCTGATGTTTACATGCTGCTGGGGATGAGCCCAGGGCCTCAGGCATGGGTGGCAAATGCTCCGCCAACTGAGCTCTAGCCCCAGCCTTTGCTTTGTGCTATTCTATTGAAACAGGGTCTTACTAAGTTGACGGGGCTAGCCTTGAACTTTTCACTCTCCTACCCCAGTCTCTAGAGTAGCTAGGAAGAGTAGTACACCACCACATTCTGATTTAAGATGTTTTTAGAAGAGGAGAGAAGCTAGACTGCCTGCCCTGGCTATCCCTCTCCCTCTTACTTCTCTACCACTCCCCAGCTCCCATTGGTATGCACGTAACAGACGCACCAAACATGCACACGCATGCACGTATTCATACATATGCATGCGCACACATGTGCACTAATCTGATTCAGAAGGCAAGAAGCAGATCAAGACATTTTCCTTATAATAAACTTTCTAATGCTATTTTAAAAAAAAAAAAAATTTATGCCGGGCAGTGGTAGCGCACGCCTTTAATCCCAGCACTCGGGAGGCAGAGGCAGGTGGATTTCTGAGTTCGAGGCCAGCCTGGTCTACAGAGTGAGTTCCAGGACAGCCAGGGCTACACAGAGAAACCCTATCTCGAAAAAAAAAAAATTTAGGTGTATGAGTGTCTTGTCTACATATATGTCTGTGCACCACATATATGTCCATTGCCTGTAGAGCCCAGAAGAGAGCAGCAGATCCCCAGGAGTTACAGATAGTTGTGAATTGCTGTGTATATGCCCAGAATCACACCCAGGTCCTCCGGAACAACAAGCAGCAAATGTTCCACTGAACCATCCCTCCAGCCCTCTACTGCTAATTCTTCCCGGTCGCCTTTTTTTTTTTTTTTTTTTTTTTAAAGATTTATTTATTTATTATATTTAAGTACACTGTAGTTCTTCAGACACACCGGAAGACAGCATTAGCTCTCATTACGGATGGTTGTGAGCCACCATGTGGTTGCTGGGAATTGAACTCAGGACCTCTGGAAGAGCAGTCAGTGCTCTTAACCACTGAGCCATCTCTCCAGCGGACCCCCCCCCCCCGTGTCACCTTTTTATTGGCAATGATGCCAATAAATATCCATCTCTAAAAAGTTCTGAGTCATCAGCCAAGGTAGGGGTTGCCTGCTGACACCCTGGCCAGCCTGGATTCCATCCTGGGCTCTTGGCTCCATATTACATGAACAAAGGGGGCCGTCTCTCCTGTACCCACACCTCCCTTGACTCCTTGGAGACAATCCTGAAAGAGCCTGGTGACTGTGAGGAGGATGGCAGTGCCCAGCTCTGCCATGACTAGCTACTTCTCCAGAATATGGTTGGATAGAGGTGATGGTGATTTGGGTGTAAACTGAACGGTTCTCAATCAAGGGACTGTGATCCACTGACTGAGGCAACTCTAGTCTGACATGGCAGCTAGTCACTCAAGGCCACAGATGCTTCTCAGCTTGGTACAGTAGACAGGACGGATCTTACACAAGTGACTGGTCTCCACCAAAAGAGCGGCCAAGTGAAACTCCTTAAGCTGGTGTGTGACCACTGCGAAGCGGACAGTAAGCACTCAAGGGGCTTGCCTTAGAGACAAGTCACCAAGATACACAAGGACCAGGGCTGTGCTCTATATTGCTGCCAGTCAAGAGGATGCATGCAGAAAGGAGAAAATGTGATTCTTTGCTCCACAGAGCAGAAGTGGTACCCCCAAGAGAGTGTCATGGCTCCCCGCAGGGTAGTTAGGGTTGACGGGAAGGATTTGCTTCCTTTATTTCGTAAGACTGTCTTCAACCACGTGTTATTATTGTAAGTAAGCGACTAGCTGATAGAGAAGGAAGACTGAGAGAGGCTTCCCCAGACCACCCACAAGGTAAGAGTCACATACACAGGAGCCAGCCCCACTGCAAGCAGGCAAGGTGACCCTTAAAGGTTATCAGAGTGGCTGACAAACATTCCCAGCAGAAATGCCAAAACTTAGAACCATGGGATCCCTGAGCAGGCGGGTGGGTAGGGTACCACTCCATGGCCACTGGACTTCATGCTGGTTGTGGCTAAGACATGCCGGGGTCAGGTGCGACGGGGCAACTGACCAGTTCATGTGGTAAACTGAGGCTCCAAGAGGCTGAGTAGCTGTCCCAAGAGCAACGAGAGACAGCTAAGATGCAAGCTTCCGCCATGACTCTCCTGAGATGGGCTTGCAGAAAGGTGACAGATGTAGTTTCTGAGGTCCCAGGTGTCCCTCTCTACCCAGGCGATGTCTCCTGTTCTACCCACATAACCCTCCTGGCAGCATGAACTCCAGCAGGAGTCCGCCTGACATTCCGTTCTTAACCTACCGAGCAGCAGTTCTCCACCATCCTGATGCTGTGACCTTTTAATACAGCACCTCGTGCTGTGAACCCCACCACCACAAACCTACTTTGTTACTACTTCATAACTGTAATTTTGCTACTGGTATGAATCATATTGTAAATATCTGATGTGCAGCATATCTAATACACAACCTCCAAAAGGTCCCGACCCACAGGGTGAGAACTGTTGTTCTGCCCGGCTTACCAGTCCCGTGTAGTAATGCTCATGAGACGTTCACCTGTAAAACGGGCACCACCTCGAGAGGGTCATGAAGATTATGGAGCTCCTTTATGCCAAAGAGTCAGAGTGATGAGGCACTTGATAAGCAGGATACAAGGGAAGCCTCTGTTATCAGCACCTTGTTGGTGACTCAACCCTTGCTACCAGGCTCCTACAGAGTCATGAAAGCATTTGGAGGCCACTGGTTTTGAAGCCAGGTCGCCCGATTATAACCTTAATCTCTCAAGAGACACTCACTGTGAGCACCACACCTGAAGCACTCACTGAAGTTTCCCCTACGGCCTGGGACTGACACAAAGTTAAATGCTCAAACAGGACCAAGAGACACAGTGTAGCTAGCTAGAGGAAGTATCCATACCTAGGTCACCGATATCTTGGGAGCGATCTTGGGCTCTGGGATCTGCCTGGCTTACTGGATCCCCCAACCCAGCAGCCAACTACCATTTGCCCACCCCTGAAGAGCGCCTTGGTGGCAGACTGGTGAATCCTGATGAACCAAGAACCAGACAGAGCAAAACAAGTTCTTGTTCCCCTTTGTAACAGGCAGCCCTGCCCCCCACCTCCAGCCACTCCTGGAACTTCCTCCACTGCAGACCCAAAGCAGAGGCACCCTTAGTCACCTGCAAAATGCTCATCCATCCTCTGGCTTTGGATATGGCCCAACAGGGCTAGCCTGGGCCTCCCCTTCTTCCAAGCCTCAAAGGGGGACAGGAATGGATGATATACATGGTGCCTCACACTGTGACAGGGACTCTTAAAGCCCACTTTAGGCAGTAAGCTGTGATCTCCCAGCTGCTTCCTGTAGGGCCACAGAGGCACAAGGCCTGAAAGGCTGTAGAGAGCTAGAGGTGCAGACACATTCCTCGGTGTGTGGCCACCCTCTTTCAACAGGAGAGGACTCCCAGGGAGTAAGCAACTTCGTTCATTCATTCATTCATCCATCCACACACCCACCCACCAAACCATCCATTCACCCATCCACAGGAAGGAAGTCAGCTGGGAAATGCTGCCTCACTCAGTCTCCCAGCTGTAAAATGGAGAGGGCGATTGTAACTGACAGGGCTGTGAGAGTCATTAAGGACTGGCCATGTTGAGTGGCCTCTGCCCTGTCACTGCTGTGACTAACTTCCTGACCCTGGTGACTCAGACATGCCTGGAGTCCGCAATCTCTCTTTGGTGAAACCCTACATGCCCCGTAAAGCGGCCATCGGGACTTCCTTGCTCTAACCCACGCACAGACTACCTGCTCTGGCGGACTTAGCCCAGACCGCATTGCATCCGTCCGTCAATCTGTCCATCTATCTCTCACATTTGTACTCACGGTGGTACAGTGGTACCCACAACCACACAGCCTCCTAAAATGTACCACTGCCCCTCCAACCTTTGCCCTTGGCTCACCTGTCCTTCTGTCCGCAAGCACCCATAACCCACCATCCTTTCTCTACCACTTCTAATCCCACCACAAAGGTCTTCTTCCTAAGGGCTGGCAAGGGGGCTCGTTGAGGAAAATCGCTAGGCTCATAAGCCTGACAACCTGACTTTGATCCCCAGAACCTACATAAAGAAAGCTAGATGCAGCGGGCAGTGTGCATCTGTGATCCCAGGAGAACCGCCTGGAAGTTTGCAGGCCAGCCACCCTGGAGTGGGCAGACCCTGCCTCAGAAACAAGGTAAAGGAGCAAACTGACCTGAAAAAAAGGTTTTCCTCTGACCACACATATGCCATGGTACATGTGCACCCACACCCACACACGCACATGCACAACCAGACACAATAATCATTATTAATAAATTTTAGAGCCAGGCCACAGTGGCGCACGCCTTTAATCCCAGCACTTGGGAGGCAGAGGAAAGTGAATCTCTGAAGCCAGCCTGGTCTATGGAGTGAGTTCCAGGGCAGCCAGGGCTACATAGAGAAACTGTCTTAAGAATAAATAAATAAATAAATTCTTAAAAGAGGGAAAGAGTTGATTAACTAAAGCCACCTATTTGCAGGACAGCAACACCATCCCCCAAATAGCAAGAGGACGCACAAACCTGAGACCATGGACTCTGTTCACTGTAGCTTATGGCGCATGCATCCCTTCTGGAGAGGAGACTTTATGAGGCCTTCTCTGGCGTACTCACCGCCAGCACCATACCTGGTGTGCCTCCTCTCTGCAAGCATGGTCCCTGGAGCACCCACTTCAAGTGAGTGTCTCAAGTACTCATGCCGAATATAATACACCATACCTGGCAACGAGTTAACGAAATCACACCTGATTTTGCCTCTTGCCCGTCTTCCCATCTCTAATGATTACCACCTCCACAGGATCACTTTAAAAACCAGGGGGGCACCGTGCCTGCACACACTAGGGAAATGACAACTGTCCCCTGTCCCTGAGCAGGCTTCTTCCCCTCCATCGTTCCTTCCCAAAGAAGAGCAAATTTGGAGCCTGCCAGCAGCCTCCTACGAGATCAGTACCCTTCATTCTAAGTGGCTATGCTGTCAGTCCCTTTGGGACCTCAAGGCCACTGCTGCATGCCGAGGTGGGTAAGCTCACACAGTTCCTCCGGGGCTCCCCTCTTCCTGAGTGTCATCTATTTTAGTTTGTTTATCTGAATTAGATCTCTCTGTGGCTCAGGCTAGCCTAGAACTTCCTGTGTAGCCTAGGCTGGCCTCAAACTGGTGATCCTCCTGCCTCAGACTCCCAAGTACTGAAACTACAGGTGTACTCCACCGCAGCAGCTCCAAGACATGCCTCTAACTCACATTTCCCAGTCTCACCTGGGCTCAGGTGTGATCCTTGACTCTTGCCCCCCGCCCCCATACCCACAGAGGACCTAAAGGAGGTCCAAGTTGGAACAAAGTACAAAGGAGGCCAGGTACCTAAGATATAAATGGGACAGTGCCCAACAAAGATTCCTCTAGAACTGTGATGTGCAAAGGAAAAACAAAAACAAAAAATACTGCCTGAGGCCAGCAGGCCTCTGGGTGGGAATGGGTGCTGTTTGTTACACAGCTAGTCAGTCCTGGCTGACACATCCTCTAGCTGGGCCTGGAACAAATTAAGTTTATTCATTCAGCCTAGCCAGAGAGCTAGAGTAAGCAGCAGAGAATCCAGGCTTGCTATATTCAGCTATTCTTGACCTCTCAAGAGTCCAAGACACCCAAGAAAACCAACAGAAGTCCAGGTGTTTGTTCCCCATGGGTGACCTCTCCTGAGCTGGACCCAACAAGCCCAGCCCCAGTGAGCACCTGCTTCCCGGCCTGATTCCTACAGGCCCGCCCATCAGCAGTCTGGAGGAGCCAACTCACCTGCCTAGTTCCACAACCTAGTTCTCACTGCTGATAACAACCCAGAAAACAGGGACCAAGGCCAGGATGGGAGGCAACTGTGTGGGGCACCCCCAGTACTGAATCACTGCAAGGATCTCTGGGCCACCATACTTCCCATCAGCCTCTCCCCATTTGCAAAGCCAGTGGTGAATCAGAGGATTCTAGAACCTGGGATCTTTGGAAGCTGGTTATTCACCAACAGAGTTGGCTTTAAAAGCATTCTACCAGAGGCCTGGAGAGATGGCTCAGGGGTTAAGAGCACACTGGCTGCTCTTCCAGAGGTCCTGAGTTCAATTCCCAGCACCCACATGGTGATTCACAACCATCTGTTATGGGATCCGATGCCCTCTTCTGGTGTGTCTGAAGACAGTGTACTCATATACCTAAAATAAATCTTAAATTAAAAAAAAAAAAGCTGGGCCGTGATGGCGCATGCCTTTAATCCCAGCACTCAGGAGACAGAGGCAGGTGGATTTCTGAGTTCGAGGCCAGCCTGGTCTACAGAGTGAGTTCCAGGACAGCCAGGTCTATACAGAGAAACCCTGTCTCAAAAAACAAAAAAATAAATAAAAAATAAAAAAAAAGCATTCTGCCAGGCTGGGTAATTTAAGACCCTTTCAACACCAATACCACAAAACTATTCTTCACTCTTCATTGGGAAGGAGCCGAGCTCTCAAAGAGGAAACAGAGAGGTGGGGCGGGAGGAAAGGAGAGAGAAGAACTAGACTTAAACTTGCTGCAACAAGCAGCAGCCTATACCTAGAATATTCTAGATGCTTGCTGAAAAAAAAGTGGGGGGAGGAGAGGAATAGGATCTCACTATGCAACCCAGGTTAACCTCAAAACTAGTGTCAATCCTCCTGCCTCACCCTCTTAAGTGCTAAGATTACAAGATTTAAAAAAAAAAAAAAAATAGTTGGGCATGGTGCACAGTCCTTTAATCCCAGCACAGAGGAGGCAGAAGCAGGTGGATCTCTTGTGAGTTCGAGGCCAGTCTGGTCTACAGAGTGAGTTCCAGGACAGCCAGGGCTACACACAGAGAAACCCTGTTTTGAAAACAAACAAACTAATAAGAGGCCCCAGGAGAAGAGGGGAAAGTGAACGCTGAGCATTCCCTTTAAATGCCAGCTGGGCGGTTTCTAAATTCCCTCTGGCCTCAGGGCCTTCTCTGCATTTGTCCAGTCCCTCTGCCTTTCCCCAAGACAGAGATGCCACACCTTCTCTGACATACATTCTCCCTTAAGCCACCAGCTTACTGGCCTTAGTAGCCTGCTGTTTGCTGTCTCCCAAGTACCCAGAACAGTGGCATTTATCTGTTGAATGAATACCTTGCCTCCCTTAACCCCAACATCAAGGCTGAAAGGAAGTCCTCGCAATCCTCCCTCTACAGATAAGGCAGTCATCTGGGAAGCTGCTGAGGCAGGATTCCAGATCACCTGTCTGATGTCAAGTCTATGTCACACACAGAGTCTGATCTCCTAGCTCTCTTACCATGCACAGCATAGCTTACATTACACATGGCAGAGGTGAGGAGGTGGATCCTTAAGACAGGAGCAATTTCAATCCCAGAAACCTCTGCTTCACCACCCGCCTCGGTCTGGGGACACACACACACACACACACACACACACACACACACACACACACACACACAGCAGGCACCTCTGACATCCGCCTCAGCCCCTTTGGTTAGGGCTCTGCTGGGAGGGAGGGAAGTGGTCTTCTCAAAAGTGTACCCAGCCCCAGCACACCTGGGGATACACCAGCTACCTGTTTACCAGAGAGAGGAGAAAGGAAGAGAATTTCTCGGCTCCCCCTTTTTCTCTTATGGGGCTTAGCCACCTGGCTTTCATCCTGAGGAAAACAGGAAGGCAGAAGAAGGCAGAAGAAAATGAGGCTCTCAGTTTAAGCAGCCCAGACCCTGGTCCTCAGAGTGAAGATGGTGGCAGGGCTCCTGGTGGCAGACAGACCCCATGGGAACTCACTTCCTGGTGACATTCTGCCAGACTGAAGCATGCCCCCCACCCCCAAGATAGTACGCAAACATTTAAACCGTTAAAACAGATACAAATTCCGCTGATAAAAATGGGGAGTTGCCAACAACTGAGAGGAAGCTAAATGCCCAAACGACGGAGGAACTGGTCTGCCCACGACATTAATACAGTACACTTCAAGATGGGAAAATTACATAGCAGGGAGAAGAGAACAGGGCAGTCACACGTGTGTGGATGGAAAGCAAACTGCAAATGCAGCGTCTAGTAACAATGCAGAATTGTGTGCTCATATCCAGAGTGCCCAGCGAGGAAAACCAAGGAAACAGACAAGATTGGCCCTGAAAGAGGACCACTGAGGACTCTAGAAGCATGAGGTAAAGCTGCAACCTTTCCCTGCACGCTGATTCAATGATGTGTGTGTGTGTGTGTGTGTGTGTGTGTGTGTGTGTGTGTGTGTGTCTTAAAATCATATGGATGATGGTTTTTAAAGTACCCCTAGAGAAATTCCTCTAAACTGCCTGAAACAATCTTATAGCCTCAACTCAGGAGCTCCGCAGTTACCCCTAACTTTCCCGAGTACTCTGTGTACCTCGGGTGACTGTCCCTCTTTAAATAGTAAAGATCTTTAAGAAAAAAAATGGTTTTTGGTGCGGGGGAGTAGGAGACAAGTTTATGTGTGTGGAGGTCAAGACAACTTGCAGGAGTCTCTCCTCTCACCATGTGGTCCCAAGGATGGTACTCGAGCAGTCTGGCTTGGCGGCAACCAACGTTTAGTGCTGAGCCATCTTGGCTACCCATAATCCTTCCATTTCTACAGAGCTCATTCAGGGGGGGTTCTCTCTCATCATGAAAACTGTTCCTGACTCTGTGCTGGCTGTCCTACCACCAGAACCAGTGTCTCAACATCTGAATTAGCACCATAAAAATGAGGTGAACAGTCACCCTGCACGTGGAGACAAATCCATGTGACTACAGTAAAACACAAGTTTGTTCTGCCCCTACAGTGGGGGCACTGCAAGGCTACACTGCCTGGCAATAGCTGGTTTAATCCTTTAATCAAGGGTGTAACTAGACCATCTCAGATATCCATTCCAGTGAAATGCCAGGCTGGTCCCCTTGGAGAGAGGCAAGGGAGGGAGAAGTGGCCGGTGGTAGGTACCCTGGGGCATATTGCCTTTGGAATAATTCAGCACCTGTGCTCCCCACAAAATATCCAGAAAGTCCTAAGCCACCTGGGGTCCCAAAAGCACAAGGCTCCCTTGTGGCCCCGTAAGAGAGCACCCAGCAAAACACCTTCTACCAGGAAGGGCACCGATGGCCAGCTTTGAGCAGCTCTCCTTAAAATGCGCTGACTTCCTACAGCCTGTGGAAGGCAGGCCATGCCGCCTGGCCACAGAGAATGCTGTTTGCTCGCTCCCGTCCCCACCATCCCTGCCCCCATTTCTGAACACACAACTACCTACGAAACAAATTTGATGTGCTCCGATATCTACTCGTGACATTAAAAAAAAAAAAGTGCTTACTAAATGGCAGAATCACGAAAGGAGGAGAAGATGGGCAGACAGAGGAAGGACCTACGTGGCAAAGCAGAAAAAATGTTAGCTCATATTCTAGAATTCGTGTGTACACAGGGATCCCTGGGAACTGGATGGTTTCATTCTCAAGGCAAAAAAAAAGAAGAAAAAAAAAACAAAAAGCCCAGCACCTGGAGGTGACTTAGCTAGAAAAGAGAGCCCCGCAGTAGATCTAAGAAGCATTTTGCTGAAACTAAATCCAAGTTCATAGTATGGATGCTCAGACACCCCGGAGGGAAAAGAGCCATGGACAGGAACAACCAGATTCCCAGAGATGCTGGAGCCTCACAGCAGTGCAGACAATGTGAACGGCAGCCCTGGAGGAATGAGGCTGGAGAATAAAGACTCTCCTGTCCCTTGTGTCTGCAAGTGAATGCTGATCAGACCCTCCACCCTCGGAGATCATTTGTTTGGTTTTGGTTTTGTTCTGGTTTGTTTTCAAGGGTGAGATGAATGAAGTAGGGATGCTTTCTTTTTTTTTTTTTTTTTTAACTTCTTTAGTGCGGTGGAAACAAAGGCTAGAGACAAAAGACAAACACGTCTAGCAGGTGATCAAATTTAGCCAAGCAACCAATGGCAAGATGGATGCCTGTCCTCTCCAACGAGGACACTTCTACAAAAATCTGCGCTCATTGTAGGTTCCAACCTATAACAAAGTAGGCAGCCATGCTGAGCCCAGGAAGGCCCAGGGATGGGCTAGTACAAGTGGGGGCTGAGAAGCTGCATGGGCAGGCAGGCCCTTCCTCAAGAAGGTCCGGCCTCTGTCCTCGGGAGCGACTCCCATAATCCCTCCTACAGACGCCAGAGACCTCCTCCTTTGTTGACAAGCATTCTGGTTCCAAAGGATCCAAAGTCTCCTAAGTTTGTCAAACCTGGCCTGGCTTCTGCAAGGGTTTAATCAGTAACCGGACCAGTAGACAGCACAGGGCAAGCTCTGACCTGACCCCACGGAGGGCAAAGTTTACAGCCAGGTCAGGGGAGGGATGTCAGGTCTGGTAGCACCAGACTCCCTTTCAGGTCTCCTGCTCCAGGGAACCAAGAGACTTCCACACTACGTGTGTCACGAGCTGGAAAGCCTTGTCAGAAGGGACTGAGAGACCCTCAGAAACTTGGCTTGTACCCCAGCACAGAGCAGCTGGGATGCAGAAAGTCTCTCTAGCCCTCACAATTCAGGTGTAGACAGCCGACTCAGTGGATGGTTTGGGCAAAGGAGTGGATTGTTTGTTGACAAATTTAAATGCAGATCAGTCACTCTGGGTCCCATTTCTGAAGTCCACACAATTAACTGGATAACCCCCAGACAATTTTAAACTGAGCTTCTTAAGGGCAACATACACCTCACCCCTCTGGGAGACCCACTTCTACATGGGCAACTCAAGGCTGGGCCAGGGGCTATAAATGGTTTTCTGGGAATGAACTGCACTCAAATTCACCTTTGTTTCATTTGAGCAAATATTTCTCAATACAGTGGTTGGGCCGCACTATAAAATGCAGACAGGTTACATAATGCCCGGGCCTAAGGGAACCCCAAAGAGGCTCCTCCACTTCCCAGGGAGTGGACACAAAGCAAATATCTCGACATGGGACAATATCCCTAGCAGCAAACCCCAACCCCACCTCTGACCTAGAGGCCACTGCTCCAGGCCCTAGTGGCCACACCTCCATCCACACAGGCCCTAGGGGTAGGGGGGGAACCACACACTTCCACTAGAGGCCTCCACTGGAGGCCCCCATTGACGCCCCCACAAAGCACGAGCTACACTGACGGAATTCCCTCATGCCAGGTGAAGAAAGGGAAGGGCAGGATTACACCAGCCTGGGCCATGTTTCCAGTTCCTTTTTCCCTATTTTCTAACATACAACAAGGCTCCACCAAGACCAGACTTGTGTCTCAGATAACCCGGGGCCACACACAGGACTCAGGTGTTCCTCCGAGGTAGCCCCTACACACACCTCAGCTGGCATGAGTGGGCCGGGGGACCTGGCTGCTGAATCAGACCCCGGCTCTCGGGTCTGATTCCTTTCTGCTCTCCCCCAACAGACAGACCTCTTGAGTAGCCAGAGAAAGCAGGGGGCCTCTAGCCTGAGGTAGCCAAAGATCAGCTAGCCACACAGTGATTGTGCCCCAGAGGACCAGGGAATGTCCTGTCCTTCCCATAGCGGGTCACTGTCCCTCTCAACTGTCCTTTGCTGACAACTCCTTGGCATTTTGAGAGATGGGAGGAAAAAGACTAAAAAGACACCCCCACCCCCAACTTAGCCAGGTACTAATGCTAAAGCCAAACTTGGGGTCTCCAGAGCCCAGGGAAGGCTACCAGGCACCTCTGGGACCTGAAACCCTCCAGTACTGACCAATCAAATGGAGATCAAGGCCGAGGCCTATGACTCAAGGCAGGTTTAAGAACACACACCAGTCTAGAAGACCGGCCGCCTCCCGGCAACCCTCAATCCTCCTGGGGACAAAGTCTGCAGTTACTGCACCAACATGCCCACAGCCTAGAAAAAAATAGGTGCTTTGAGTACATCAGGGCCAAAATTCAGAATAAATGTCTATGTGCACCACAAAGGGGTAGGGGAAGTAGACTCAAGAAGTAGGGTGTCTAGGCTAACTTTTCCCCCCTCCCCATTCCTAGGAGCAAGTGTCACAGTTTGTGACACACCACCAAGGGAACATGGATGCCGAGGAAATGTCTACACACGCTACACATTTGTGGCATGCATGTAAGCAACACCCTGTTTCCTGGCTGGGTTTTCTTGGCACAGGTGTGAGCAAGGCGGTGCATTCTGCCCTCTCCATGATGTTTAGTAAACACCAGGGAGCCTGCCATGGGGGTACGATACGTTCTAGACAAGAAGGGGACCCCTACAAAGATAGGTCCCCAAGCGCCAGGCTAAGGCCCAGCCAGAGCCTGTATTTGAAACTGCCCTTGTTGGAAAACACAAAGCATCCTGTTTAGGCCCTGCCCACCGCCCCCACTCCCCCTCCTCGACCCCACCACAGCTGTCTGTCCCCAGGAGGAAGAAGGCCACCATTTGCAGATTCGATTTCAGAAAGCAACTAGTAAGATCCTCCTTTCTCCATCTCATCCAGCTGACCTGGCCCTGGCCACACAGCAAAAGACTGTAACAAAACAGGACGCAGCCACAAAACATGCTTACACACGCTCCACAGACAACGCAAGGGCAGGCTGGGTAGCCCAGCTTCTACCCAGAAAACTTGACTATCCCAGGGTCTGAGCGGGTCCAGGACCTCGACCCCTTCCCCCCTCCAACCTCCTAACGTGCGAAGGAAATTTTTTGAAAGGGCAGGCACCCGGTTTTGCCTTGCCAGGCCCGGCAGAAAAATAAAGAATAAAGGCAGCCAAAAGCAAGCGCAGGAGTTGCTTTCTGGAAATTGTTGGCGCTGGGGGGTTACGGTTTTTATGGAGGAGAGGGTTGCGTTTTGTTTTCTCCTGTAGCTCAGATCCAGATGGGCAATGAGTTCAGAAAAGGAACAACACACCACTATCCTCAGGGCCCAGTCTAGGGTTCACCAGGGTCCCAGCCATCGGAAACGCAGGCGCTTAGGCAAAAGTCCCCAAGCACTCAGCCCGGGTGGGCTAAGTGTCCAGGACACGAAGGAGGGCTCCCATAGCCTGCTTTGGAGGATCAAGTCTAGAGGTTCCAGCCCAGTTCCGTGCGCAGGCCGGGACTAGGGGGCCGCGCGCTTGGGGACAACCAGCGGGGCGCCTCGGTCCCGGGGGACCCCAGCTTGGGGAGCCCCGCGGCCGCGCAGGGCCACTCACCGTGGCGGATGCCAAGCTGTTGTCGGCCAGCGTTAGGTGGTGCGGCTCCCAGCGCCTCAGGAATTTGGAGGTGAGGATCTTGCTGAGAAAGGTCCGAGGGTGCCGGATGACACAGACCTGAATGTCGCCCTCCTGCAGCAGCTTGTACCTCATCCCGTTGCAAAGCAGCAGGGCCCGGCGGCAAGGCACGGCGCCCATCACCTTGGTGCCCTCGGGGCCCGACACGTCGCTCCCTAGCAGCGGCTTGGTTTCCTCGATCTGCCGGGGGTCGCCGCCGCCCGAGCTGCTCGTCACATCCATGGCCGCGCCGGGGCGGGGGCCGCGCGCGCGATCGCGGCTGGTGTGGGGCCGGGCCGGCGGGGCCCCCGCGGAGGGCCCGCACCCCCCCACCGCCGGGAAGGTGGGGGGGCGTGGGCTGGGGGCGCCCCGCGGGGACGAACGGGAGCGCGCGGGGGCGGACGGGGGCGCGCGGGGCGCTTCCTGGGCTGCTTCCTTCTAGCTGCTGGGGCGCATGCCGGCGCGAACGGGTTGGCGACTGCGGCGAGGGCGGCGGGCGATCGCGGGGCACAGAGAGGATCGGGTCCTCGGGGGGCGGGGGCGGCGCCGGGGACGGCGGGCGCGGGCGTGTCTCGGCCTCGCGCGGGCGCGCTGTGCGGTGCGTGTGTCCGCGTCCGTCCGCGAGTGTGTGCTGCGGGCGGGGGCCGCGCCGGCTGCCGGGGAGATTGCGGGAGGCTGGCGCGCGCGATTGGTCCCCGCGGGGTCATGTGCCCGCCCTCTGACGTCAATGGCGGCAACAGCGGCTTCGGCCTCCCCGGGGCGGGCGGAGTCCGGGATGGGCCGGGCCCCGGGCGGGGACTTGGTGGAGGCGGGCGCGGCCCGCGGGAGGGGCGGCCTCTGGGGAGGGGGCCGGGGTTGGGCAAGCAACGGCAGTCCCCGCGCCGCGCCCCAGAATGTGGGTAGTGTTCGAGGGGACGTCACGCGGGCCGCGCCCCCGAGGGTGCACAGCTGAGCCCTAGCCCTGCGCCCCTAGCCACCACGCCATCCTGGGCCGGGCTTGGGAAATAAAGTCTGCCCCATGACCAAGAGGATGCCGACCAGTACTTCCCCTTCCTAGTGCAAGGCTAGGTTGAAAGCCGGGGTTCTGCCCACTGCACCCCTGACACCACCTCTCCAACCGTGGCTGCTTCCCCAAGGATGGCCAGATTGGTCCGTAAAACAGTTTCCTGGGATTGAAATTGTTCCCCCCACAGAGCAATGTATGGTCGCTCACCACTACGAGCCTAGTACTCAGAGAGTTGAGGCAGGATTGCTGTGAGCGCGAGGCCAGTTTGAGCTACACAGTGAATTTCAGGCCAGTCAAGATAGAAGGCCCTGTTTTTAAAAACAAAATAAAAATAAATAAATAAATAAATAAATAGGACTGGGGGTGTATCTCAGTTGTCGGTAGAGTGTTTGTCTAGCTTGTACAAAACCCTAGATTGGTTCCCAAGCACTACCTAACCCCACAAGGTGGCATGTGCCTGTAATCCTAGCACTAAGGAAGTGGAGGCAAGCCGAGTGGAATTCAAGGTCATCTTTGGCTGTGCGTTCAAAGCCAACGTGTAGTATGTGTCTCAAAAAAAACAAAAAACCTTAAGAAATGTTAAAGGAAATATCCCCTCCCTCTTCTGAAATAGCCCCACTGAAGGCCTCTCCTCTGGTCTTTGATGCTTCCTGGTCTTTGTTTTGGGGGACCATACTGGAAGAGGACACAAACCCGCAGCATCCTGAGGAGAGCCCCTCCTAGGATCTCAGGAAACAAATCTCCCCCAGAGTGATCCAGCCGCCTTGGGTTCCACCCACACCGCAGACCACTCCAGAGTCTCAGTTCACACACCTGAGAGAGACTCACATCAAATGGGCCAGTGTGGCAGCTTGGAGACAATTAAAAAAGAAAAAAGAAAAAAGTTCCCTCTGTCATTGCTGGGGAGGAGCTCTTCCACACATCTTCCTCATTTCCAGTCTACTGCAAGTCAAACCTCTAACACCTGCAGCTGCGCTAGGAGATGGTAAAATTGCTTTGGACACGAGTTCAAATCCCCATAATTCACAAACACTAGCTCAGTAGCATATGACTACAATCCCAGCGCTCCTACTGCAAAATAGGAATGGAGAAAAGAAAACTTCCCCATAAGACCATGGGCCAGCTAGCGCGGCATATACAGGGGCATTACAAGAGACCCCGTGTCAAGCAAGGTGAATAACAAAAACATCCAGGATTGTACTCTGACCTCTACCCAAGTGCTGTGGCATGCGCATGCGTGCATTCACTCATGAACATGCACACGAATATACAGTGCACACACACAAACCGCAGCAGCCCTCTGCCTCCTATGAGTAGTGAATGCAAGTGTGTTTGACCTATGTTGAACTATATAGGGAATGACACAGAAAGTTCTTAGAACCCCTGAGATGGAACTATTTGTGCATACCACACTAAGAACAGCCATCAAGGGCTGGGAAGAGGAGGAGACAAGTCTCAGCCTGCCTCCCTCACTAAGTAAAACACTTAGCCAGTAGTGGTAAGGCAAGCTTGTATGCTCAGCATTTACGAAGACTGAGACTGGAGAACTTTGAGTTAGCAGCCAGCCTAAGCTATGTGTCCTCTTGTTTTGTTTTGTTTTGTTTTTTTCAAGACAAGGTTTCTTTGTGTATTACATGTCTTCTAAAAACCTCCCATTCTGTCTGTGTTATAGATGGGCAAAAGTTTTCTCTGTGCCCCAGGGGAGACACGATTAGGTCCTTCCCACAATTTACTGGCATTTTATTCAAGTGCCAAACCTCAACAGGCTTGTAGAAACCATTGACCAATAAGAGCAAGCCCTAGCCCCAAACCCCTGATATGAATATGGGTGTTGAGGGTGGTGGTGAACAAGAACTACCTTCCAGCCTTTTTTAGGGTGGGGTTAGGTCCATGCAAACCTTTGTTGAGTTCTTGCTATCTGTGGGCCTAAGCCAGGTAATGGGTTATTAGTAGCTGTTATTGTCAGTCACCGTGGCCCCTAACCTCTTGAGATTTGCAAGGATGCTCTCAGCATGCCTTCCTGCAGATAAGGACACAGAGGGATTGAATGGCCTGTCCAGGTCCCCAGCTAGTCAGGATGGGCTCAGAGCCCAGGAGCCATGCAAAAAAAATCAGACAGTGACCACATTGTGCTTGGGGCTAGATGAAAGTGGAGCACCTAACCCAGGTAGATAGGGTAAGCATGACACCGGGGCCTGTGTCCCTGCTCCAAGAGGGCTTTAGAAATCAGATGAACAGACTGGAGAGATACTCAGTCGTTAAGAATGCTTTCTGGCCAGGCAGTAATGTCATACACCTTTACTCCCAACCATCAGGAGGCAGAAGCAGGTGGATCTGTGTGAGTTTGAGGCTAGCCTGGTCTACAGAGTGAGTTCAGGATAGCCAAGGCTACACAGAGAAACCCCATCTAGAAAAACAAAACAACAAAACAAAGAAAGAAAGAATACTTTCTGTTCTTGCAGAAGGCCTGAGTTTAGTTCCCTGAACCCACATAAGGCAGCTCAAAATCACCTGTCACTCCAGCTTTGGATGATCCAATGCCCTCTACTGGATTTGAAGAGAACCTGCACTCATATGCACTGCATAAACACAGACACACACCCACATCATTGAAAATAAATACATTTTCTTAAAAAGGAGGGAGTGTGTGTGGAGGGATCAGATAAGGGACAGAAGCTTCAGGGAAGGTAAATTGCCCACAAAAACATGAAAGGTTTGAAGGCTATTTGGCTCATCCAGAAAACTATAGACATTTGTCAGGATGCAGAGACAGTGGGCAGAGGCCTGTGAGGTGTGTGGCCAGTGCCCTGAAATGCTAGCCCAGAAGCTGGAGTAGTGGAAAGTGACCTCATGGAGTAGACGCAGAGTGAATTGCACGTGGCATTTTCTCAAGGTCAGTGGCTATAGCATGGTGTTGCTGAGGGTAGCAGCCACATAGCCTGGCCCTAAGGAGGCCAGCAATGAGTCTGTCAAGAGCACTCTGGTGGGAAGGCAAGATGGTCTAACTCTAAATCACTGGGTGGGTTAGTCTGTGTAAACAGAACTGCTCTTTGTGTCTGGGACAGCTGTAGACTTCCTCTCCTGATTCAGGGTCCAGGCTCCAGCAGAAAGGTGACTAAGCGGGATTTAGCCCAGACATGCTCAGTGCAGTCACTGGGTTGATACCTTAAACATTAAGCAGAAGTGTCATGACAGCAGCAACCAGTGCCCAGCAACAGGTCCTGTATTTAGGCATTCTGTTGGTTTCGGTTTGCTCTCCCAGCCAACCCAGAAAGCCATCATCTTTAGAGAGAGGAAGTTAAGGCTCACAGTGAGTCAGCTGATGAACTAGAGAGAGCCAGTCAAGATTCAAACCTAAAACTGAATACGGGGATATAGTTCAGATGGGAGTTTTTCCCTGGCTTACACGAGGCCCTGGATCTCGTCCCCAGCACCACATAAACTACTTGTGGTGGCAGACGTCTGTAATCCCCACACAGGAGAATCAGCAGGAGGCAGGAGAATCAGCAATCAAGGCCATACTTGTCTACATAGGAAGTTCAAGGCCAGTTTGGGCTACATGAGACTGGGAGAGGGTAGAGAGATGGCTCGGCAGTTACAAGAACTTCCTGTTCTTACAGAGAACCTAGGTTCGGTTCCCATCACCCACTTGAAAGCTCACAAGCATCTGTAGCTCCATAACTGGAGGACTTCATCTTCTGGCCTCCAAGGACTCCAGGTACATATGTGGTGCACAGACATATATGTAGTCAAAACACTCACATACATAAAATAAAATAAGTATTAAAAAAAGAAAAGAAAAGAAAAGCCTAACTCAAGATTGACTTGCTCTGCACTTCTGTGTTGCTCCTCAGTCCTCTGAGAATGCTGGGAGCCATCACAGATACCCTTTATGTTGTCCTGAGACAGCGCTCAGAAAACACCGAATCCCATCTCTGTCATCTTTAGGTGATTCTAACTTTTGACTTTGGTTTAGAATCAGTGACGCAGAGGCTCATGGCGCGGCAAGAAAGCCAAACATGGTAGTGCATGTCTGTGATCCTAGCTCTTGGGAGGCAGAACCAGGAGAATCATCTTGACTTCTAAGTCATCCTTGGCTATATCGTGAGTTCTGGTATGGATTGAATTACATGAGAGCTTGTCTCAAAAATAATTTTAAAAAGGCCAGGCGTGAAGGCTCACCCCCTTGGTCCCAGCACTCAGGAGGCAGAGGCAGGCAGAGCTCTGTGAGTTCTAGGCCAGCCTGCTCTACAGAGTGAGTTCCAGAACAGCCAGAGCTATTACTCAGAGAAACCCTCTCTTGAAAAACTAAAAAAAAAAAAAAAATTAAAAATTTTTAAAATTCCACAGTTTTCTTACATGGAACAGACACCCCAAAGACTCTCCCTCCCCACACTGATTTTGAGATCTGTACAGATAACAAAAGAAACAGAAGAGCCTGTATCCTCCAGTCTACTAAGGACTTTGATGAAGTGGTAAAGTCCCTGCTAGGGAAGGTCACGTGAATCTCAGGGCCAAGTCCAGTGGCAATCTCTTTTGCATAGTTCATGAAATGGACATGTAAATTCTGATGCAGACCAGGCAGGCAGGGCTCCTTCTGGAAAGGCTTACCTTTGCACCAAGTGGTACGTATTCAAACAAGTTAGCTTGCTAAAATGAAAGAAAGCCCTGGTTCAGAGCTTGCCAACTCCCCTGGTGTAAATACTCCCACTGAGACTCATTAGGAGCTATTGAGTTCATTGCTGAACAGGAAGTTCAGAAGAGATGCACCCGCAGCCAGGCGTGATGGTACGGGTCTGTAATCTCAGCTAAGAGAAAGGCAGAGTCGGGAAGACTAGGAGTTTGAGACCTGCGTGGACAACACCAAGAGTTCAAGGCTTGTCTGGACTGTTTCAAAATAAAAAGAACTTGGGATGCAGGTCCATGGTAGAGGTCCCATGGCACACATACATAATCCCCAGTACCACAATGAAAGCAATAAATAGAGATGTGCTCTATTTAATGTATACGGTAGACCAGGGCTCAGCCAAACATACTAAGTCCAGCATCTGAACTACCACACCTGGAACATTTCCCTTCTGACCATTCAACAGAGAAAGCTTAGTAAGCTCTACAACAGACACAAATAATTCAAGATGAATTCAGTCATCTGAATCAGAAACAAACAAACAAAGATTATAACAAGGCACACTCCTTTAATTCCAGCCCTCAGAGGCAGAGGTAGGAGGATCTTAGTGAGTTCAAGTCCAACCTGGTCTACATAGCAAGTCCCAGCAGCCAGGATTACATAGAGAAACCTTCTTCCAACACAAACAAAAATATAAAATTTGGGGCTGGGGGGGAAAGCTTGGTAGTTCAGAGCGCATACTGCTCTTGCTGAGGGTCAGAGTTCCATCCCCAGCACCCACGTCAGAAGGTTCACAGCCACCTGTAACTCCAGCTTCAAGGGTGTCTGATGCCTCTGGTCTCTGAGGGTACCCGCACCAACATGCCCATATACCCCACACAGACACACATGCATAGACACAATTTTAAAAAATAAGAATACATATAAAAAAGTCTATTACATTATTATTGATTTACAGATCATAATCTTTTAATATACGTATTTTGTGTAGGGTGCATGTATGTGTGTGGGGTGTGTGTGTGTGTGTGTGTGTGTGTGTGTGTGTGTGTGTGTGTGCGTGTGTGCTATGGTACACCTGTAGAAGTCAGAGAATAGGTTGTGGGAGACATTTCTCTCTCTCTCTCTCTCTCTCTCTCTCTCTCTCTCTCTCTCTCTCTCTCTCTCTCTCTCTCTCTCTCTCTCTTTTCGAGACAGGGTTTCTCTGTGTAGCCCTGGCTGTCCTGGAACTCACTCTGTAGACCAGGCTGGCCTCGAACTCAGAAATCCGCCTGCCTCTGCCTCCCGAGTGCTGGGATTAAAGGCAATGAGCTCCTAGTCCTTCCTCCACCTTCCAAGTGTTGCGATTACGGGTGTGTATCTCCATGCTAGCGAGCTTCCATGACGCTAGGAACCAAACCCAGGGCTCCATGGATGTTGGGCAAGCACTTTACTGCCTGTGCTACACGCCTAGCCCTGGACACCTATTTCTTAGTGCTCACTTGAGTACCAGGGACTTTGTCAGATATCATAGACACAACTCATCATGCTGCCTGGATCAGATCCAGTTATCTGGGGAAACTAGACCCAAAGCACCATTTCTTAGAAAGAGCCTTCCAAGAAGAAAACAAATCCGCACACTCACGCCCCCCCCCCCCGGCCCCTGCTGTGAGTGTCCTTGGTTGATGAACCAAAAAAGTGAGGTAGTCATGGCACCTTTCTCCTGGGTTACAGAACTCCATGAGACCCCATGTTGAGTTCATTGGCATTCCCAAAAAGAACTGCCTTTTCTTGTTTCCCCTTGTTAGTCTGGTTTATTTTTCTACACTTGTTTATGTGTACGCGTCTGTATATGGATGCTACCATGTAGGTTCTGGGGACCAAACAGAGGTCATCAAGCTTGGTGGCATGAGCCTATACTCAGTGAGTCATCTGACTGCCTTCCCCCACCCCCGATTTTGTTTTAGAAGCCATGTTGACACAGTCCTTAGAATGTCCTCATCATCTAACCCCCATCCTGAATTCCCATCCATCTGCCTTCACCTGGGGTGCAGGCCCTCTAGATACAGCATCTCCATAGAACTGGTACTGATCATTCTGAACATTCGGGACAGCTCTTTCTTTGTGGGGCTGGCAACTGTTCTGCTTCACTCAACTCATGGCCTCTGCCTCTTGAATGTTACCAGCACCCCCAAGTCATGACACACAAAAGGATGTCCAGACATTCCTAAATGCCACCTGGCTTAAAGGGAGATGTTCCTGTTGCTCTCGGTGGCTCCTCATGGTGGCTACCCTTGTGCCAGCCACCTTTTCTGTTCAGCCATTTTGTGGGTCACAGGCTGAGGAATTCATACTCACGCTGTGGTAACTTCCTCAGAGAGGAAGCCACATAGAGGAGCTGGGAGCAAATGTCTTCACAGCCAAATTTATCTCAGTGTTGACGAATGTGGGGACCACAGGATATTATAACATGTAGAATGAATGAGGCCATATTTGGGATGCCTGTTTAACAGCAGCAGGTCATGTGCATAAAAAAAAAAAAAAAAAAGATCAGGCACTGAATGCAAGAAGTGAGATGGGTGTCCCAAAGTTGCTCCAGTTTCTCGGTACCCGCAGTGCTCTGTGTTTGGTGGGATTCTCTGGAAGCCTTGTCTGAAAACTTTCTCTCTGAAATTGCATCAGCCTGCAGAGCGTTCCAGAACCTCGGTTCTCACAAGCACTAGACACCTACTTAGCAGAACATACACTCTGTGTCCATGGCATTTAATCTACTTATCAGATAATAAAACGCACCCATTTGTTCTCCCAGTATAGCAGAAGTCCATTTGCTTCCTGGAGCCTGGATCTCCTCTTCCCTGCTTCTCCTGGGCTGCTGGGAGGCCATGCCATTTTCAAGGTGACATCAGTGGACAGGAAGGGGTGGGAGCATGATTTCATATGTATTGACCTGTGCCCGTGACTGTGAACAGAATGTTGACTCCACTGTGTCCCTCCCCAACTTCTCAGGTTTCAGGGATCAAGAGGCCAAGGAGAGAACATAGCATGCCATTCCTTCCCCACATAATGATGTCTGAAGACTTAAAGAAAAAGCATTGCAGAAGATTGAGTCTTGCTTTGGAATTCACATTGCTTACAATCAATAGATAGACTGGCTGATTCACACTTGCGCAGACACACACCTCTTACTTTATTTGGCTCTAACGTTTGTTGATTTAAAACAAGGTCTCTCTATATAACCAAGGCTGTCCATGAACTCACTATGTACCCTAGGATGTCCTCAAATTCAATAAATCAGTTATTCTCCTGCCTCAGCCTCCTCACTGCTGGGATTACAGGCATGTGTCACTATAGTCAGCTACAAGGTGTTGTGTATTTTTTTTCCCTTTTAAATCAGTGTTATTCGGCTAGACCTGGTGGCACATACCTATAATCCCAACCCTCTGGAGGCTGAGGAGGGAGAATTTCAAGTAAAAACAAGACTAGTTTGAGCTACTGTACTGACTGGTTTTGTGTCAACTTGACACAAGCTGGAGTTATCACAGAGAAAGGAGTTTCCATTGAGAAAATCCTCCATGAGATCCAGCGGTAAGGCATTTTCTCAATTAGTGATCAAGGGGGGAGGGCCCCTTGTGGGTGGTGCCATCCCTAGGCTGGTAGCCTTGGGCTCTATAAGAAAGCCAACTGAGCAAGCCAGGAGAAGCAAGCAAGCCAATAAGAAGCATTCCTCCATGGTCTCTGCATCAGCTCCTGCTTCCTGACCTGCTTGAGTTCCAGTCCTGACTTCCTTTGGTGATGAACAGCAGCGTGGAAGTGTAAGCTGAATAAACCCTTTCCTCCCCAACTTGCTTCTTGGTCATGACGTTTGTGCGGGAATAGAACCCTGACTAAGACAGCTACATAGTGAGATTGTACTCCCAAACAAAGGAGTGAATAAAATAGAAGATAGGGTGGCTAGAGAGATGGCTCAGGGGTCAGGAGCATGTACCACTCCTGCAGAAGACCTGAGTTCAAATCGCAGGACCCACATCAGTGGCTCACACCTGCCTGCAACTTCAGCTCCAAGAGGATGCCTGTGAACTCTCAGGGCACCTGAATCATGTGCATGCACACAGACACACACACATAAAAATAAAATTAAAAACTGTAGAAATATAAATGTGACTGAAGTGTTTTGTTTGTTTCTTTTGCTCTTGGCGCTGGAGAGTGAACCCAGGGCTTGACACACCCTGAACACTAAACCTATACCCACAGCCCTGGAAGCATAATTTCACAGGGACTAAACCACACTCATTTAAAAGAGCAGGTTAAGATGGGTGACTCCTCAGCCATGTGACCATGAGCTCAGCTGAGCTACAGATACAGAGCACCCCACACCCCAGGGAAGTTTCTCTGCCTCCTGCACTGCTGACCACACCTTCCTGGCACTAGTGGTCCCTGATCTACCTTCCATCATTACAGTTGGGATCCCCTGTTTCTCAAGCGTACTACTGACAGAACCAACAGGTACAGCCTCTTTGGGCTCTGACCTTTGTCTAAGAACAGCGATTGAGACGAGCTTGCTGGCTCCTGTGTTGCCTGTCCTTCTGGATACCGGGGAGTCTATTTGTAGATGCTCTTTCTCTTCCTCCCTCCCTCCTTCTCTCCTCTCCCTCTCCTCCTTTCCCCATTTTAACTCTTCAGGTATTTCTTGAACATGAAGTACAAACACCAGGCACTAATGATTTTTTTTTTTTTTCTGAGACAGGATTTCTCTGCGCAGCCCTGGCTGTCCTGGAACTTGCTCTGCAGACCAGGCTGACCTCAAAATCAGAGATCTACCTACCTCTGCCTCCCTCTTGCTTGCTCTACCACCACCCAGCTTCTTCAACACATGTAACATCTGTCTGTCTATCTATCTATCTATCTATCTATCTATCTATCTATCTATCTATCTATCTATCGGCTTTTCTTTTTTTGCTTTTAAAATTTTTATTTATTTTATTTATATAAGTACACTGTCGCTGTCTTTGGACACACCAGAAGAGGGTATCGGGTTCCATTACAGATGGTTGTGAGCCACCGTGTGGTTGCTGGGATTTGGACTCAGGACCTCTGGAAGAGCAGCCAGTGCTCTTAACCACTGAGCCATCTCTCCAGCCCCTTATCTATTGGTTTTTCAAGACAGGGTTTCACTGTGTAACCTTGGCTGTCTTGGAACTCTGTTTTGTAGATGAAGCTGGGTTTAAACTCACAGAAATCTGCCTGCCTCTGCCTCCCAAGTGTCCCCACCCCAGCTTGCTTATTTTATTTTTTTAAAAAGAAAAACCTCTGTGTGTCTCACATTCTCTCTTTCTCTCTCTCTCTCTCTCTTTCTCTCTCTCTCTCTCTCAGCAGCCTTTTCAGTGGATGCTGCTCACACTGACCAATTCACCCGTGACCACCTTTCCACCTCCCTCCACTCTGAGTCAGTCGCTAAGAGGTAAGGAAATGAAGGTTTGAAGGGTAAGCGGGTTTCAAGTGCACTGTTCTTCCAAACTCAGCCCATTCCTTCATCGCTCCCTCTGGACAGCTTTTAGATGAGAAAGGGTAACAACGCTAACTCATTTTGCATATTAAGAAGCTGAAGCACCTGGCAGTCACCTTTAAATCCCAGCACTGGGGAAGCAGAGGGAGGTGAATCTCTGAGTTTAAGGCTAGCCTGGTCTATAGAGCAAGTTCCAGAACAGCCAAGGTCACACAGAGAAACCTTGTCTCAGGAAAAACAAACAAACAAAAAGCAAAACAATAATAATAATAATGAGGGGGGAGGGGAAGAAGAAGAAGGAGAAGAAGAAGAAGAAGAAGAAGAAGAAGAAGAAGAAGAAGAAGAAGAAGAAGAAGAAGAAGAAGAAGAAGAAGAAGAAGTGAAAGCAGTGGTGGCGGCAAGGTCTGGAGATTGCCCACCATACAGGAAGCCCTAGATTTGATTGCAAGTACTTTGTAAACCTGGTATAGAAGCACATGTCTATAGTCTAAGAACTCAGGAAGTGAACATAGGTGGATGAGGACTTCAATCTCCTCATCCAAACAACAAACACCCAACAACCTCAGCTACATAGGAAGTTTGAGGCCAGCCTGGGCTACTTTAGAAAAAAAGAAGCTTAAGTATTCAAGATAGTAGAGGAAGTCCATCCAGGAGACAAGGGTAACAAGAACTTTGGAAGGAAGTGGAGTTCTCTCTCCACACCCTTAGCTGGATAGAACCAGTAAGTCTTTCTAGGTCTCTGAAACCAGGCTCTGTGTCAAGAGACAATGAGTTCAGGAGCTCAAGACAAGGCTTAGGTGTTAGTTGTCTTAATAAATATGTGAAGTGTGTGAGGTCTCAAACCCTGCTCTCCTTCACCTGCATGCCTGTGTACCCATACCCAGCGAGGGGGGAAAGAGGGAATATGTCTCGTAGACCCGAGGAGCCTTGCCTCTACGTGCAGGGAGATGTCCAGAGCCACAGAGAAGGCAAGACCAAGAGGTAGTGACACAGAGGGTGACAGAAATCAATCAGAGCAGCTATAACAAAGAGAAGACGTGGATTGCACAGCCTGGGGTGTCTCACAGAGCCTCAGTGGCTAGAACCACAGATCCAGGGGCCCTCCTCCTGTCTCCCTGTCCGACTGGCCTTCCGTGCAGTGTGGCCTTGGCATTCTACAGAGGAGTTCAAACTGACCTAGGGTACTTTTGGCTCAGTTCCACGGACAGGATTTGCTTGGGGCCAGCTTGGAGCAAATGCCCACTCCAGCCAGTGTCTGAGCTTCATTGTGCAAGCATGGTTGGGGGTGACTGTCCTCTGGAGGTGAGTCACCATGAGCTGGGTAGACCAGATCCCTGGAACCCCCAAAGAGGTATATGAATACTTATGGTAACTGCTTCCTTCTTCCTGCAATCCAGTCTTGTACATGCTTTTATTTTATTCCTTTGTTAGTTTTAATTTTATAAGGCTGGGGACCGAATTCAGGGCCTTGCTCATGCTAGGTTAGTATTCTATGAGATACATCCCCACATCTGGCTTTCCCTACATGAGTGGTGACTTCATGAGAACAGACCAATAAAATTGCTGACAAGGACAGAGAAGGGGGGGGGATACATCCTCAACCCTCTGTGTGTGTGTGTGTGTATGTGTGTGTGTGTGTGTGTGTGTGTGTGTGTGTGTGTGTGTGTGTGATGGTTGATCTTGATTGCCAACCTTGAGCATCTAGACTCATCTAGGAGGTAGATTTCCTGGCATGTCCATGACGGGGCTTCTAGAGTCAGTTAACTTAAGCCGGGATGGTATGTCCTGAATGTGAGAGCACCATCCTACGGACTAAGATGCTGGTCTGAATCAAAAGGAAAAAGGAAAAAGTAAACTGAGCGTTCTCTCTCTCTCTTCTCTCTCTCTTCTCTCCCTTCTCTCTCTCTTCTCTCTTTCTCTTCTCTCTCTCTCTCTCTCTTCTCTCTCTCTCTCTCTCTCTCTCTCTCTCTCTCTCTCTCTCTCTCTCTCTCTCTCTCTTTTCCCCCCATCCCCCCCGACCATGGATACAATGTGAGGAGCACCTGCACACTTCTGTTGCCAACCCTCCCTGTATCATTGACCAACTATCCTCTCCAACTGTGAGCCTCGATAAACTCTTCCCTTAAGCTTCTTTGGTTACTTTGTCTCAGCAACAGGAAGCAAGTGGCTAATGCACAGGGCCTCCCGGGTGGCACCAAACTCAAGATCTAGCTTCTTCCACCTCTCAAGTGAGAAGATTACAGGAGTAGGCCACCACCTTTTCCATGTTGTTACTAGAACTAACTCAGACTGGCATAGTAATTACCATGTACTGGGCAATTTCAAAAATGATGTGCATATATTCACTCATTAATTAAATTAAATAATTAATCCCTACAAATTCAATGAAAAATATGACCATTGTACAGATGTGGAAACTGAGGCAAACAGAGGCTAAACAGCTTGAATTTGACCAAACTGGTTTCAGACTCATTCTCAAAATGACATCAGCTTGCCTTATTTTAACGTCAGTCTTTCATTTCTAATTTGCTTTTCTTTCTTTCTTTTGGTTTTTAAAAAGAGGTCTTTCTTTTCATGTATAATTTATTTTTATGTTATGTGCATTAGTGTTTTGACTCTACGTATATCTGTGTGAGGGTGTCAGAAGACCTGGAAGTGGAATCATAGAAGTTGTGAGCCCTCATGTGGGTTCTAGAAATTGAACCCAGGTTTTCTAGAAGAGCAGCCAGTGAGTGTTCTTAGCTGCCTAGCCATCTCTCCATGCCTGTAATTTTTCTTTCAAAATGAGAAAAAGGACTGACTTGGGATGCAGCTCGGTTGGGAGAGTACTTGTGTAGCACTCGTGAGGGTTGGGACTCAGTCCCAGTACAGAGTAAACACAGCATGAAGGGAGGCTTAGACATCTGCCATCTTAGCACTTGGGAGGCAGAGACAGGATGATCAGGACTTCAGGGTCATCCTTGGTTTCCATAGTGACATTGAGGTCACCCTGGACTATAATGAGTCCTTGTCTCAAAAAATTAAAATAAAAACGATTAAAATAAATGTTTTTGGTTTTGTTTGTTTGTTTTTAAATTGTGAGGATGGTGGAAGAATTTGAGATCTGACATCTCACAGCCGAGAATGGAAAAAGCCTGGGATTTTGCCACTCATCTTTATTTTTATTTATTTATTTATTTTTATTTAGACCAGGAATTGAGGAAGAAACTGGGCTACTCACATGAAGCCTGGTCACACATAATTTGGCTTTCAGATCATCCAGCTGCAGCCTAAGACCACCTGGGGTCAAAGTACATCAAGAGCCAAATAAAGAGGTCACAGCACTTGTAGCTTAGCTGGTAGGGTGCTTGCCTCACATGCACAAAGCCCTGGGTTCAAGCCCCAGCACTGCCTGCCTGTAATCCCAGCACTCAGGAGGCAGAAGCACAAGGGTAGGGAGTTCAAGGTTATCCTGGGGTATGTGAGATCCAGCATCAGAAGAGAGAGGGGAGAGGTGGGGGGGGCTGCACAGGTGATACTTAGAGATAGACAGATAACAGGATGTAGACAATGAGAAGAATTCCAAAACTCCAGGCTTTGAGGAGAATTCTGCCTAGGGCAAGACCACACACCTATCTTCTCTCTGTCTTCAAGTCTGGGCTAGCAGCTTTGGTCAAACTCCCGCCTGCTTCCCCAGACAAAGTGGTCCCCACCTCCAGGCATCCAGGTAAGAAACTGGATGCACCTGCTCACATCCATCCATTCAGACGCCTGAGACTTAGGTCACCTAGGCTCAAAGAAGGCCAAGTATCTCCCCCTCCCCCACCCATCCTCATTCTGGCCACCGCCTGCCCCAGGAGCTTCCTGTTGTTCCTCTAACAAGGGACTTTGCACTCAGACGTGAGGGTACCCTACACAGCAGAAACCTCTTGTTCCAGAGACTACAAGCCTGACATCAAGGTGTCTGTGGCCTAATTCCTTCCCTGTTCCAGGCTTCTGCTGCCAATGCTTGGCGTGACTTGGCTTGGCTTGTCCATAGAAGCCTCACCCCATCCCTGCCTTCTCAGTCAAGGCACCCTCCCTGTGTGTCTGTGCCCCAGCTCCCCTTTTCATAAAGACGCCTTCCCACCCAGCATGACTTCACCTGGACTTATGACATCTACGGCAACCTACTTCCAAATAAGGTCACATTCAGAGGTGCCGGGGGTGATGTCTCCTACGGATGGGCACAGTTCAGTGAGAAGCAGAACCCAATCCCCTCAGCTATTTCCCAGCCTGAGGGACCTCGCTCCTGGATGTTCTCTGCATGGACACAAATCTGCTCTCCTCTCCCCAGTCTCACTGCAGAACACTCACGGGACACACTCATGGTTTCCTAGGCTCATGAGGGAACCCCTGGTAAAAGGTGACTCAACTCCTGGTTCAGCACTGGAAGGCTTTATTTAGATGGCCAGTCATTGACTATAGTCTTTACCATGCTCTGGGTTCATAGGACGGTGTGTGTGTGTGTGTGTGTGTGTGTGTGTGTGTGTGTGTGTGTGTGTATGCATGTATTTTCTGAGACAGGGTTTCTCTGTGTAGCCCTGGCTGTCCTGGAACTCACTCTGTAGATGAGGCTGGCTTTGAACTCAGAGATCTGCCTGCCTTTGCCTCCCAAGTGCTGGACTTAAAGGCGTGCGCCACCAATGCCCTGTTCAGAGGACAATTTAAAAGGCACTGAACCTGAAGAGCTCACAATGGACTAATAATTACACTCAGCTTGGGCAATAGTGACCCTATAAATTTAAACAGCAGTGGTGGCTGACAGACAGCTAGGGTCTGGACCAGATAGTCATATGGTAGTTTATGTCTAAAGATGTAAGAGTGAAGATGTAGGAGTGAGGGAAAAAGGAAAAGGGGGGAGAGGAAAAAGGAGAGGGAGGAAGGGAAGAAGGGAGGGAGGGAGGGAGCATGTAGAGGCCAGAATACTTGTTAATTCTCTTAGGTTTGGAGTTATAGGTGTTGGTAAGCCACCCACCATGGCTGATGGGAACCGAAATCTGGTCCTCACGGGAAAACATCAAGCACTCGTAATTACTGAGCCATCCCTTCAGCCCTAGTTTATTTCTTTTTTTAATATTAATTTTTTTTTTTTTTTTTTTTTTTTGGTTTTTCGAGACAAGGTTTCTCTGTGTAGCCCTGGCTGTCCTGGAACTCACTCTTAATATTAATTTTTTAAAAAGCCGGGTAGTGGTGGTGCATGCCTTTAATCCCAGCACTTGGGAGGCAGAGGCAGGTGGATTTCTGAGTTTGAGGCCAGCCTGGTCTACAGAGTGAGTTCCAGGACAGCCAGGGCTACACAGAGAAACCCTATCTGGAAAAACCAGAAAGGGAAAAAAAAGTATGTGTGTGTGGTTATCTGCGTATAAGTATATATGTGCATGTGAGTGCAGTACTCACAAAGGCCAGGAGAGGGCGCTGGATCCCACAGAGCTGGAATTATGGGCAGTTGTGAGCCACCTGACATGGATGCTGGGAATCCACCTTAGGTCCTCTGCAAGAGCATCAAATGTTTTTAACCCGTGAGCCACCTCTCTGGCCCCGATTTCATCTTGTATTTATTCATTTTTCTCTTTCATTTAGCTAAAAACTTCAAGCAGATCTTACCCGAAGGCTAATTAGACAAATCTACCACAAGTCTTGTTTAAGGTGGGGGAAGCTGACTCACCTAGTCTTCGGCCAGGGCAGACCAATCAATCACAGACACCATCGACATGTCTAAATCCCAATAGCCATGCTGCCTTCATCTCCCCTCAGAGAGTAGCCATTGATATGGAACATTAGCTTTGGCAGGCTCTCTGGTTCATCCCTTCTACTTTGCAAATGGGGAGATTAAGTCTCACCAGTGAGAAGAAGAAAATTTAACACCACCACCTAGTAATGGGTGGTAACAGGAGGTTCAGAGTGCCCGGCACCCTGGCTCAGAACAACCCCCCCCCCCATAACTCCTGTCTTTCCTCCAGCCTCACTGGGGGTATGCCAGCAACCTGTGTATTTCTCACCTATCTGCTTGTTGTCTGAGTCAGTGATGACAGTCCCCTGGGGAGGCTCACCTTGTCCTGGCTCCATCTGCTTGGACCCTGGAGGCCACCTGCTGTTCTCTCTCTCTCTCTCTCTCTCTCTCTCTCTTTCTGATGAGGTGTGTTGGAGCTTCTGCTATCTTGACCTGTATTTTGGGGGTTCTCTGATGGTTTCACCATATGGAGCCCCAGAGAAGTCTAGGGGGTCCTGCCTCTGCTGTGACTGTACCCCTGGTGCTTGGGTTCTCACCATACAACCCTGCTCTGCCACCTTCAAATAAATTCTCAGGGCTGCCAGGCCCCTCTGATAACTAATTGGGCAGGTAGGCCTCAGCAAGCCGAAAAGATTGACTCCTTGGTCCCTGACTGGCTAGCTAATAACCAATGTCACTATGAAATACTCATTTTTGTGGAGTCAGGAAAATAGGTCACAGACACCAAGACTGATAGCCTGGATTTAATCCTTGGGACCCACATGATGGAAGGAGAGCACTGACTCCTGCAAGTTGTCCTCTGTCCTCAGACCTCCACACATGGGCTACACACACACACACACACACACACACACACACACACACGTGAATAAGTGAAATAAAAAAGAAAGAATAAGGGGTAGAGAGATGGCTCAGTGGTTAAGAGTGCCGACTATTCTTCCGAAGGTCGTGAGTTCAAATCCCAGCAACCACATGATGCCTCACAACCATCCATAATGAGATCTGATGCCCTCTTCTCCGGTATCTGAAGACAGCTACAGCTAGCCTGGCTGGAGTGAGAAGAAAAAAGTATCTGAAGTCTGCTACAGTGTACTTACATATAATAAGTAAATAGATCTTTAAAAAAAAGAAAAACAAAGCCGGGCAGTGGTGGTGCACGCCTTTAATTCCAGCACTTGGGAGGCAGTGGCAGGTGGATTTCTGAGTTTGAGGCCAGCCTGGTCTACAGAGTGAGTTCCAGGACAGCCAGGGCTACACAGAGAAACCCTGCCTCGAAAAACCAAAAAAAAAAAAAAGGAAAATGAAAAAAGAAACTTTTTTTGAAACAGTGTCTCAAGTAGCCCAAGCTGGCTTCAAACTTACTATGTACCAAAGATGACCTTGAACTTGTGATCCTCCTGTCCATACTTCCCAAGTGCTGTGATTATAGGCATGAGGCACTGTGCCCAGTTTTATGTTGGAGATAGAACCCAGGGCTTCACACAAGCTGGACAAGCACCTACCAACCGGGGCACATCCCAGGCACCATGAGCCTTTTTTTTTTTTTTTTTTTTTTTTTTTTATTTCCGAGACAGGGTTTCTCTGTGTAGCCACACACAGAGAACTCATTCTGTAGACCAGGCTGGCCTCGAACTCAGAGATCCACCTGCCTCTGCCTCCCAAGTGCTGGGATTAAAGGCATGCGCCACCACTGCTCGGCACCGTGAGCCTTTTTATACTGCCATGTTTTGTTGTTTTGAGGGCCACACCTGGGTCCAGAGGACAGGGTGTCATCTCCATGGGGACTGCCCTCCTCTGGAGACAGGCTCCTTGTCTGTACCTGTGTCTCCTGTTTCGGGAACTTAACTGTCTTCCATAGCTGCAGGAACTCTTGCCGGGCAGGCTTATGCTTGGCTAGCACATGAGATCTCCCTGCTCCTTCGATCCTCATCTACGCTGCCTGGCTTGAGTCGCTGTGGGCGTTGACTATTCCTCTTCCGGGGCAAACAGCACTTTCTGCCTTCCAGCTTGTCAGTAAGATTTCCCAACTATGTTGATGTAATTAAGTAATTGCCTCCTCTCCTGGGGTCCCCTCCATGTAAGACATGAAGCATCAGCGAAGGGAGAGGGTTTTCCCCCCACTGTGAAGATGAATGGCTTCCTTAGGACACATTTCTAGGGGTGGGATAACTCATGGCTGGATTTGGAGACTTAGAGATTAAGAGAAATGACAGGTGCGGTGCTATCATGGAATAAAGCTACCAGCAGGCATATGTTGTCTGGGGCATGCGATGTTTTCCTTAGCCCTGGAAACCTCTTGTCCTTTCACAGGTGGTCCCTGGGCTGGATGTGTCCTGTCCACCTTCCCTTAAGAACCCCAGCCGGGGAGTGGTGGCACACGCCTTTAATCCCAGCACTTGGGAGGCAGAGACAGGTGGATTTCTGAGTTCGAGGCCAGCCTGGTCTACAGAGTGAGTTCCAGGACAGCCAGGGCTACACAGAGAAACCCTGTCTCGAGAAAAAAAAAAAAAAAAAAAAAAAAGAAGACCCCACCCCTACAACCACCTACTATCCACAAATGTGGCCTTATTTGGAAAAAAGAGGTCTTGGCAAATGCAGCTAAATTCAGGATCTCAAAACGAGGTCATGCTAGATTAGAGGGGCTGAGGATCCAACATCAAGGCCTGTGTAAGAGCTGAGAAAGAGCAACGGTACAGTGTGACAGGGGGATGTGATGAAGTCAGAGACAGAGACAGGAGCCATGCCTTTGCAAGCCAAGGAACCCAGGAGGAAATCTGGGACTTATTTCCCCCAGAACTTCCCAAAGGATCAATCTTCTAGCCACTCAATTCTGACAACCTAGCTTCCTGAACTGGGAGAAAATTATTTTGTTTCGTTTTGTTTGTGAGACAGGGTCTTACTATGTAGCTGAGGCTGACCCAGCACTATGTAGTCCAAGCTAGCCCAGAATTTATGTTGACGCTCTTTCCCCAGCCTCCTGAGTGCTGGGATTGCAAATATGTCTCACTTTGCCCAGCTGTAGCTTCACAGTTAAGGCACCAGAAGCAGAGTACATGGGTAAAGAACGGCAGCACAGGCGTGCTTCAGCACTTTCAGGTCTGAGAGGAACTGTGAGAACACAGAGCCACCCTGTCACACACAGGAGGACCAGGCCAGTCTTGACATGGTGCTTACCTTGCATTCATGAAGCCCTGGGTTCTGTCCTCAGGATCAAGTAAACAGTTGTGGTGGTGCATGTTTGAAATTCCAGCCCTTGAAAAGTAGAGGGAGGAGGATCAGGAGTTCAAGGTCATTCTCTCCTCCACAGGAAGTTTGAGGTCAACCAGGGCTATGTGACCCGGTGGTGGGTTGAATAGGAATGGCCCCATAGACTCATGTGTTTGAATGCTTGGCCCATAGGGAGTGGCACTATTAGGAGGTATGGCCTTGTTGGAGTAGGTGTGGCCTTGTTGGAGGAAGTGTGTCACTGTGGGGGAGGGATTTAAGGTCTCCTATCTTCAAGCTATACACAGTATGGCACACAATCCCTCCCTGCTGCCTGCAGATCAAGATATAGAACTTGCCGGGCAGTGGTGGCTCACTTTAATCCCAGCACTTGGGAGGCAGAAGCAGACAGATTTCTAAGTTCGAGGCCAGCCTGGTCTAGCAGAGTGAGTTCCAGGACAGCCAGGACTACACAGAGAAATCCTGTCTCGAAAAACCAAAAAAAAAAAAAAAAAAAAAAAAAAAGATGTAGAACTCTCAGCTCCTTCTCCAGCACCATGCCTGCCTGCACACTGACATGCTTCCCGCCATGAGGATAATGGACTGAACCTCTGAAACTGCAAGCCAGCCCCAGTTAAATGTTGTCCTTTATAAGAGTTGCAATGGCCATGGTGTCTGTTCACAGTAAAATCCTAACTGTGACCCATTTCAAAAAAAGGAGGGTAGTAACTAGCAAGGCAGCCCAGTTGGCAAAGTGCTTGCCGTGCAGCGTGAGGACCTTAGGTCGGCTCCTCAGCATCTGTGCTAAGCCAGGCATGCTGGAAGTAAGAATACGCCGATCCCTCAAGTTCACCGGCCAACAGTCTAGACAATGAGTGGACTCTGAGCATGGGTAGAAAACTTATCTGGGAAAAAAAAAAAAATCAAGTGCAGAGAGAGAGAGAGGCACCTCCGGCCTCCACACACGAGAGCTCAGACATGCACACACATGCGGCTGTACGGACCTTCCATCCTGGGAGACCGCATCATGAGACTCAGGAAGCAAGCAGACTTCACAGGGGAAGACTGAAACAGAGGAGATTCACTACAGTCCCTCCCCAGGGTAGAGAAGCTGCGATCAGTTGCTGGAAGGGGAGATTCTGGCCAGCAGCTGCCTAGAAGAGAGGTTAGCAGCCTGCCCATCACACACAGAGCACCTTTGTTAGCCATGTTAGGGTGCACTATTGGAGATGTATCTACCTTTGATTTGCCCATACTCCTGTAGGTACCCCCATAAACAGGCTCACCATTTTGGGCTTTGGTGTGATCGTTACTTTGATTTGAAATGGGTTCTTTAACTGGGTAGTATGTGTGTGTGTGTGTGTGTGTGTCTGTGTGTGTGTGTGTGTCTGTGTCTGTGTCTGTGTGTCTGTGTGTCTGTGTGTGTCTGTGTGTGTCTGTGTGTGTGTGTGCATGTACATTGTCACTCTAGGAAGAGTCTCACACAACCTGTTTGCCCATGTGTATGTACACACAAATACACATTCAAATACACATTACACACATATACCAGATAAGAACACACACAGAGAGAGAGAGAGAGAGAGAGAGAGAGAGAGAGAGAGAGATTGTAGAATGTATTACAGTAGGCACAGGAATCTAACATCCATCCCTTCGGCCCCACAGGTCATACCACAGTGGTCAGCTGGACTCATCACTGGGGCAAGCAGAGGTATCATTGTGTTGGAAGACCCACCCTCAGAGGGAACCTCTGGGGAATAGGCTGTGTGTGGTTCTGCCCAATAGACAGAGCGCAGCTGGCTCGTGGGGTGGGGAAAGTAAAATTCTTTTTATACATGGCACACACAAACAAATTCCAGATGGCCAGAGGCCAGCATGCTCGAAACAAAATTTGAAAATATTTAGTTGCAAATATAAGACAGTATTTTTATAACCTTGGGGGTAGGACAGGGTAGCTTCTAAGAGATAAGACTTGCATCTTGAAACATCTGACTATGCCCAAGCTAAAAAAAAAAAAAAAAAAAATAGAAAAGCCTCTGAGGCTCACAGGATTCCATAAACAAGTAGGCAGATGAGCTGAGGAGCAGCAGAGATCGTGCTGTGTGGGTGAGCACCCAGGATTTACCTGGAGTGGATAAGGAAGTCAGCTGTCACCTCCATCTGTGAAATGGACAAATTAGGTAGCAGGGATTTCGCAGAGCTGAAGCCAGACCATAGGAGATGGTTCTCAGTCACTCAGGAGCGCACACATGCATATGCATGCATTGCCAGATATGCACAGGTATGCAAACATGCACGTCACACATGTATACACCACCATGCATACAGACACGTGCCACACACACAAATGTTGGGGAGGGATACAAATCAAGCAGGGGTGTGTCACTGCGCCTCCATTAGACTGGCAGAAAGGGACAGAATGACGTATGTAAGGCAAGGCTGGTGGGAGAGGAAGAGATTCAGGACCCTCTTGGCTGGTCCATATTGGGAAAACCAGGTTGGGAAGCACTGGCTGATGCCTGGTTTTTGTTTGTTTTATTTTTCTACTGCTACTGCTATTATTGTTTTGAAACAGGGTCTCATGTTGCCCGTTGGTCTTGACCTCTCTATATAGCAAACAATGACCTTGAATTTCTAAGCCTTCTGCCTCCACCTCCCAAGTGCTGGGATTGCAATTGGGGGACACTACATTTAGCTTATGCAGAGCTAGGATGGAACCCAGGGCTTGGTGCATGCTAGGCTAGCACTCAACAAACTGAGTTCCATCTCCAGCCTCGGGGCTACTCTTTTCTAATAAGCTCCCAGCTGGTGTTGCTGCTGCTGAACCCGGTCCATACTTTGAGAGCTTCTGTACTAGGGGGCCGTTGAGCGCAGCCACATGAGCACCCTCTTGGCTGGTGAGAAACTGGAAACCATCCAGCTGGTCCTCGGTAGGGGCTAAATTATGTTCCCTGTAATATATTGTAATCTTAATCCTGAATCTCTATGGTCTCAACTTTATGTTGAAGTAAGGTCTTTGCAGACAGTTAAGTTGGAGCAACTGTGGTGGGCGCTTGTACAACAAGATTGGAGTCCTTTTGTTGTTTTGGTTTTGGGGTTATTTTTTTGTTTATTGAGACAAGGTTCCTCTGCGTAGCCCTGGCTGCCCTGGAACTGGCTTTGTAGACCAGGCTGGCCTTGAACTCACAGATCCACTTGCCTCTGTCTCCCAGTTAGTGTCCTTATAAGAGGGACAAATCCAGAGATACACTTACTTAAAGTTTGGAGCTATGCACATCACATCCAGAATTTGCAAACACCAAGCAGTAGCCCAAGGTGAGTGGCATCAATGCTAAATCCAAATGCTCCAAACCCCAGCATCCGCGAAGCACTGATGTCACACCTCTGACGTCACACCACATTGGGAATCCTTCAAGAACAGAGTTATTACAATACTGGATGAAGTTACCTTCAGGAGGGGTGTCTGAGGTGCCTAAGAAACATGGCAGACGGCACTGTCTTGGCTCCCCTCCTACTGTGGTTTGAATCTGAACTGTCCCCACAAACTCTTGTGTTCACTTGGTCCCTAGCTGGGGGTGATGTTTGGAGATGCTGTGGATGTCTGGGAAGGAAAATTCAGACATTGGCCACCAGGGGCAGCCTTCAGATTTATAGCCTGCTCCTCCCTCCTCCCTGCTCCTCCTCCTCTTTTTCCCCCTCCTATATCTTCTATTTATTCTTTGACAATTTCATATATGTATATAATGTATCTTGATCCTATTTACCCCCAACCCTGCCTCTTAGTCCCCCTGGACACCCCCACTATCTCTTCCTACATTCATACATTCATGTCTTCTCTTTCTTTTTCTCCCCCCCCCCCCAGACAGGGTCTAACTTTGTAGACCAACTCACAGAGATCTGCCTACCTCTGCTTCCTAAGTGTTGGGATTAAAGGCGTTCATCACCACACCCAGGGTTTTGCTTTTGTTGTTGTTTTGTTTTATGACCCACTGAGTCTCCTCAGCGCTGGAATGCTGACTGATCTTGTTGGCTAGCTCTTGTTCAGATCTGGTGCAGGGCACAGAGACTGCCGTGATCAAGCCTGCAACACTGGCCCTTCTGACTATTTCCTCTCTGCTTCCTGATGGGCCAAGTTGTGAGTAGTAGCCTTATCCCCCTCACACCACAGCCAGTCCTCTCCCACCAACGGGGGCCCAAACTATAAGTCAAAAGAAATCTTGTCCTCCCTAAAGTGACTTCTGTCAAGCCAGTTGTCATAGCAATGAGAAGAGTAGCAATTATAAATCGTAAAATTTCTCATTATGTTTATGCAAATTTTATAACCCTATTGGCTGGAGAGATAGCCAGCTTCAAACTGGCTAAGGGAACTTGCTGAGGGCCAGGCACAACATCTTTAATCCCAGCACTCAAGAGACAGAGGCAGCTGGATATCTTTGAGTTCGAGGACAGCCTGGTCTATGTTACATAGTGAGTTCCAGACCAGCCAATGCTACCTGCTGAGGCCCTATAGAGGCAGGGCTATCAGTTCAAGGCCAGTCATGGATTCATACAGAGTTAGAGGCTAGCCTGGACTATATAAGTTTTGTCTCAATATGCATAATAACAATAATAAGTGGAAGGGCCCTGGGTTCAAATCCCAGCACCACACATACACACAAAAGGTAAAATCCATACAATCAGCAAATATTTAGTGATTACTGGGTAGGGGTAGAGCCTGCAACATTGAGCCTAAGAGAGTCTGGTTAGCATCTTCCTTTTCTTTTCTTTTCTTTTCTTTTCTTTTCTTTTCTTTTCTTTTCTTTTCTTTTCTTTTCTTTTCCTTTCTTTTTTTCTTCTTTTCTTCTTCCTCCTCTTCCTTCTCCTCTTCCTCCTCCTCTTCCTCCTCTTCTTCCTCCTCCTCCTTTTCTTGTAGGGGAAGAGGTTAAGAAGAGTTTAAAACCAGTTCTCTTGCAGCTCAGGCTGCTTTGAACTCACTACATAGCTATGGATGACGCTGAGCTCCTGGTCCTCCAGTCTCCACTTCCCATGTAATAGGATTATAAGACTCACTTATGTGCTGATGAGGACTGAACCCAGGACTTCTTCATGCATGCTAGACAAGCACCTTACCAGTTGAGCCATATCCCCACCCTGGTCACTGTTCCTTAAACCTTATCCACCTTGGAGTATACAGCATCCTCCTCCCCCGAGGAAACATCATGTGATTTCTCTGTGCACAGAAGGGCAGAAAGCAATTTGTCAGTGTTTTCAGAAAGTGTGAGTGTGTGTGTGTGTGTGTGTGTGTGTGTGTGTGCGTACACACACACACCAGACTTCAAAGAGAACACGACATAGCAATTTTCTCTCCCTATTTTCTGTTTCATAAAGAACCAGAGAATTCAGATCCATCTTTCATGTCATAGCAACAGAAAGCAACAAAAAAGCCCCAGAAAGAAGCTGACAGCCAAACAACGTGGATCTGCAGAAAGGTGTGCAGAGCCCAGCACCAAGAAACAAACAGCAGCCAGGAAGAGTAAGCAAATTCGCTGCCCAACCTCCCATGCTCCAACACATCAGAGAGAACTGCGTGGGGCTCCCACCTGAGCCCCTGAGCCTGCCACTGAGATGGAGGAGCCCCATGAGTGAGAGGGAACCAGGCACATTTACAGAGGCCAGGAGCTCGGGGCGCTAGTGTGAGACCAGACCAAAGAGGGTTGGGCTCAGAGACACATGAGGACACCAGGGGTTCCTGGGTTATGGCCTCAAAGACTAGCTGAGACTAGCTATGAGTGCTTAGAGGCACTAAGATTGAAGAATCATTTTATGCTACTTCCAATTTTTGTTTGTTTGTTTGTTGTTTTTCAAGACATGGTTTCTATCCTGGCTGTCCTGAAACTCCCTGTGTAGACCAGGCTGGCCTCTAATTTGCAGAGATCCACCTGCCTCTATGTCCTGAGTGCTGGGATTAAAGGTCTGTGCTACCACTGCCAGGTTATTTCCAGTTTTTTACACGTTGCTACCAAATGCTAAGATGATGTGTTGGAATTTCATTGTTGTTTGTTTTTGCCCTTTGTTTTTAATAGTTTTGTTATTGTTCGCTTACTTGTTTGTTTTGAGCCATGGTTTCAGTATCTAGCCTAGGCTAGCTTCAAAGTTAAGATGGTCCCACTTTTGCCTCCCAAATGCTGGAATTCTGTACTTGCACCATCAGCCTCCACTGTGGGATTGAGTAGTGAGAATTTAGGAGTTGAGTCACTCATTAATCCCATGAGAAACTATTTAGTGAGCACATACTGTATGGAAGGCCCAAACCTAGATATCTGGGAGCTCCTAGTTCTAGGATATGTGAAGGACCAAGATCCTTGATTGACAATTTTGCTTGACTGTAAAGACCATAGTTCAAGACCTGTAGCAGTCCTCAGAAACACAACTGGAGGGCTGAGGATGTGGCTCAGTAGATGGACTGTTTGCCTACCATGCAGGAAGTCCCGTGCAGGAAGACCCTAGTTTGACTACCAGCACTGCATAAACCAGGCATGGTAGCACATGCCTGCAGTTCCAGTACTCAGTTCAGTAATCAGGCAGGTGGATTAGAAGTCCAAGGTCATCCTTGGTCACAGGGAGAATTTCAGGCCAGCCTTTGGTCTCAAAAAGATGGGGAGTGGCTGGAGAGATTGTAAAGCGGTGTAGAGTAATTGTTGTTGTTGTAGAGGACCTGGGTTCAATTCCCAGAACCCACAAGATAGCTCCCAACCATCTTTAACTCCAGCTCTAGAGGATCTGACACCCTCTTCTGACCTCTGCAGGCAACCAGGTACATGTAGTCCATAGACAAGTTGGCAGAACATTTGTTGATAAATAAATGCATCTGAAAGGTAACAACAACAACAACTACTACCACAGGCTAGACATGGTTTGGATGCCTTTAATCCCAGCGCTCGGGAGGCAGAGGCAAGCAGATCTCTGAGATCAAGGCCAGTTTGGTCTACAGAGTGAGTTCCAGGACAGCCAGGGCTACACAGAGAAATCCTGTCGAAAGAAAGGAAGAAAGGAAGGAAGGAAGGAAGGAAGGAAGGAAGGAAGGAAGGAAGGAAGGAAGGAAGGAAGAAAGAAGTCAAATAAAAAGATAGAAAAAGAGAAGCTATACGAAGCTGCCCGTGGCTTGGAGTGCTACAGTCACAAGGTAAGGGGTACTTGAAACCAAGCTGGAAGTGGTAGCAGTAAGCCCCCCCCCAAACAAACAAACCTTAGGGTAGAGAGAATGTATGGCCCTCCGACACCTTGATCTTGGGCTCCTGACCTTCAGGATGAAGACAGGATACATTGTTATGGTTCTAGGCCATCTAATTTGGGATGATGTGTTTGAGTCGCTCTAGTAGATTTGGGTGTCCTTGGTAACATGACTTTACTATCTCTGCTAGGTAAATTGAATACCCACCAGGACACTCATAGCTTTGTTCATAATCTCCCCAAGTTGGAAGACATTTCTATCATGGGCAGAATATAATAGATCAATGGTCTGGCAAGCAATGGGATGGATAATCGCCCTCAGCAATAGAGACAAGCAAACTAGCCCAGCGGTGGTAGCACATGCCTTTAATTCTAGCTGTTGAGAGGCAGGCAAATCTCTGAGTTTGAGGACAGCCAGGGCTACACAGAGAAACCCTGTCTCGAAGGAAAAAAAATCAAATAAATAAGTAAATAAATAAGCAAGCAAACTAGCCAGTTGTGGTGGCACATGCCTGCAACATCAGCACTGGGGAAGCTGAGGCAGGAAGGGCTCAAGTTCTAGATCATCTAGGGCTATTTAATGTGACCATATTTCAAAATGAATAAAAGTCAAGCTGAACAAGACATGAATACATCTTCATGGACAGTTTTTGGTTTTTGCTATTTTTTGTTAGTTTTTGTTTTTTGAGACAGGGTTTCTCTTTTTTTTGGGGGGGGGGGGTTCGAGACAGGGTTTCTCTGTGTAGCCCTGGCTGTCCTGGAACTAGCTCCATTTGACCAGGCTGGCCTCAGACTCACAAAGACTCATCTGCCTTTGCCTCCCTGCGATTAAAGATATACACCAGCACGTGGCTCAGCACGGGCAGTTTTTACAGAGGCTTGGTTGTAAGGGGCAGGTGGCAGACCTCAAAGAGACATGCAGTATGATTCCCTTTGCCTGAAGCCCAGGACCAGGCTATAGTGGCGCTGAAGGTCAGAACAGAGGCACTGACCAGCACAGGGTGCCGGTGGGCTAAACCAGCTCCTTCCTTTATCTCTCTTTTCTTCTTTTCCCTTTGCTCCTTTATTCCTTTCCCCTCCATTCACCCCACCACCACTTTTACAAAAAGTCATATTGACTTTTATTTTCCCTGTATGAGTGTTTGCTCGCATGTATGTCGATGCACCATTTTGTACCCAGTGTCCTTGAAGACCAGAGGACGGTGCCAGATCCCCTGGAACTGGAGTTACAGTTGACTATGAGCTGCTGTGTGGGACTTCTGCAAGGGCGGCCAGTGCTCTAACCACTAGGAAATCCTTCTGGCTCCCCTTCTTTTCTTAAGAGACAAGTCTCAATGGAACCCTGGCTTGGTTTGTCATATAGCAGAGGGTGACTTTGAACTCCCAATTCTTCTACCATTACCTCACAAACACAGATATTCGCCTTTAGGCTTAGTTTCGGGAATCAAGTTCTCTGACTATCTGAATGTTTGATTCTCAAAATAAACACATGCAGAAATTCACAGAGCTGGCCCCTTGGCACTGTAGTCTATGTGTTATAGCTTGATTTTTTTTAAATGAAAAGATAAAATTAAGCAATAATTCTTAGGAATTTCCAACTGTGCTGGCTAGTTTTATGTCAACTTGACACAGGTGTAGTCATCTGAGAGAAGGGAACCTCAATTGGGAAAATGCCCTCATAAGATCCGGCTGTAGACAAGCCTGTAGGGCATTTTCTTAATTAGTGACTGTTGGGGGAGGGCCTCCATCTTGTGGGTGGGGTCACCCCTGGGCTGGTGGTTCTGGGTTCTATAAAAAAATCACGTTGCGCAAGCCAGTAAGCTCTGTTCCTCCATGACCTTTGTATCAGCTCCTGCTTCCAGGTTTTTTTTTTTTCTTTCCCCGAGACAGGGTTTCTCTGTGTAGCCCTGGCTGTCCTGGAACTCCCTCTGTAGACCGGCTGGCCTCGAACTCAGAAATCTGCCTGCCTCTGCCTCTCAAGTGCTGGGATTAAAGGCATATGCCACCACTGCCCGGCTTGCTTCCAGGTTCTTACCCACGAACTAGAGGCTTCATGCTTAAATGTTCTGTTGCTAGTAACCCAAAGTTAATCTTTTGTGTGCAGTGCAAAAAGGAGGTCATCGGGAGTTACAATGCTGCCTGCCTGTGGGGCAGGGGAACCTGCCCTGGGATATCAGCACCTGGCCATAAACTTGACTCACTTCCAGCCTCCCAGACAGTGAACAGGCTGTGGCCTCAAGAAACTGAACCAGCTAAATGTCCAAGCACAGTTTTGTCCTGCAGGGTACTCAACTGGGACCAGTGGGCAGGTCCCCAGCAGTCTGCTTATGTGACGTGGGAAACAAGAATGTACCAAACCTAAGGAAAGAGGAAACAGCCCACAGGAAACTGAGAAAAAGAACACGCTGTGTAGACCTCATGAAGGTTGTGGGCTGGAAGTGTGCCTGACCCAATAGTCCCTTGTCATCCTGGGGGCAGATCGTCCCCATTAGCACTGAAAATTTATCCCAATCATGAACAAATGTGGGGGCTGCTGGCATCTGGTGGGATCAGTGGGCAGGAAGGCCAGACATTCTGGGCCATGTAGGACAGTCCTCTAGAACAATGACATCCGTCCCTTCATGTGGGCACAAGTCCTGCTTGAAAGGAGCCCCATCTAAAACCCAACCTCATTTTATATACAAATGTGCTTTCTTTTCCTGCTCCTTCATAAGAGTGGTACCGAATTTTAAAGTACAGTTACCATGTACATGGAGAGAGTGTGGCTCTGAATTTGGATGTAACCTTTTTTAGAAAATTTATGTCACTAATGGCCTCTCCACTTTTGCTGTCTGAATCACACACAGGGAACACCTGTGGCTGTCTCCCCGGGGAGCTTCAAAAAGGGGTGATCGTCTGAGTTCTGCTTCATGTGTGGGAGGATACCTGATGTCTTATGTGGGATTTTATGGCGACCCATCTTCTGTTTATCTCTCAGCGTTATCCCGTGACAACGCTTCTGAAATGACAGGACTAGGTCAATTATATCCTGGAGAATTCAACCTGCAACAGAAAGGCGACATGCTGGGTCACGAGACCAGGGGAATGGTTTTGCACTGAGGTGAGCCAGGACTGAATGGAACGACCACTGAGCCCAGCCACAATGGGGACATGGCTATAACCAGGGCACAGGATAAGCAGAGATGGTCTGGAGTCTTCCCACCCTTCCAGGTGGACCCTTAGTGGGCACCTTTGTTCTGTGAGAACCCATCTATGTTGACATCTGAATGCTGAATGAAGAAAAATCCAGGCTGAGAAGTTGTAAGCCAGGGCCCACGGGGTGGGGAAGCATTATGGGCGATCAGACTTTGAGCTTGAATCTACCCAAGTCACTCTGCCAGGAGCTGGAGTGACTAACTCCTTCAGAACTTCCACTGCCTAGAGCCTGCGGAAGCATCGCTGACCTGTCTACCAACCAGCTCCACCACAGAGAGGTCGTACCTGGCACACTGCACCGGGTCTGAACTTCTTACAACAGTAGGGCTCTCTGGTCTTGCTGCTCTGCCCCCACTTCAGATTTGAACCTGAGGATGTTGCAAGTCAAATGCAGGTGACACTGACTGGATGTTCACTGGGGGGGGGGGGGGGACACGCCATGATTAAGACAGCTGTTTACTCCTCTAACATGGTAGCTTGTAACCATCCATAATATCAGTTCCAGGGGCTCCAACGCCCTCTTCTGGCCTCCACTGGTACAACTCACACATGCAGTGCAGGTAATACACGTAGGTGAGACACTCATATTCTTAAAATAAATAAATCTATGTTGTAAAAGAGCATCTATTGTGTAGTGTCTACGCCAAAAATACAGCTTTCACCTTAAGAGGCATGAAGGACTAATTTGTTTCTGGGAAAAAAAATTGAGTGACCATGCATTGCAGATTCAGGGTACCCAAATTCCATTTTCCAGTGTAGTAACTATTTCACAGAGCTAACAGGACAAGGAGACTCATAGATCAATGTATTTCAAATGCTTTGGTGGAGACAGCAGGTTAAGTGGGTCCCAGCAATGCAGGGACATGTCTATAAGAGGCACCAGATGTTATCTGACCATATCCTTAGCTTTGGGGTTGGCAGGAGCGAGGGGTCTCTTTATGTATTCCAAACGACTTAACTAATAATCAGAAGGACGTTAGGTCACACACAGAGGAGGGTAACAAATGGTTACCACTGGCAAAAGATGGCCCAAGATAATCTGGTTCTGGACCTGCAACATTCCAACCTCTCCCATCACAGAAGTACTTATCAATCAATCAATCAATCAATCAATCAATCAATCAATCAATCTTTATAGACGCAGCTTCCTTCCAGCAGTTTTCCTTCACAGTGGTCATAGCTGCCTCGAGGCAGAGTATGAGCCAATCAGATCTCCAGAAGTCAGAGATCACATTGGGTCAGGATCAGGAAAGGTGAAGGGGATTCCAATTGTTCCCCTGCATCAGCAACAAGGTTCCCAGGGTGCTAGGGTTCTGAATTGGACTTGGCTAGGAGGGCACAGGTGACAGGCAGCTAGGTCTCTTCCTGCTTCCGGGTTTCAGGCTACCGCCCGGAGAGCCTAGAGCCCGAGTCACCGTGGGTTTCAACGCCCTCTGCTGGCCATTTCTACCACTGCACTTTGAGGCCAGAGGACTGAACTAGGAGTGAGAAGATATTTGGAGCTTTTTAGCCGGATGGAAACAAAGATGAGGAAAAGCTGGTCACAGAGAGAAGATGTGAAGGAGGACACATTTCCAGACACAGTTTCTGGATCTCTATGTGTTGGAAGATACTAATTCAGCACTTTGGTCTCCTCCAGACAGTTCTCTGGCTCCTTTTGGACTCAGGATTCACCCTAGCCCACAAAATCCCCCATAATATTGAAAGTATTTTGGGGAAAAACATAGTGTTCTTGGTCTGGGAAGTGGCTTAGTTGGTAGAGGGCTCACCTTGCATGAGCAAGTCTCCATCCGAAGCACCGTCTGAACTGCAGTGGCCACATATACCTGGAGGCCCAACACTGAGGCAGGGGATGCAGAAGGAACATAAATTCAAGGTCAAGGCCACTACTTAGCAAGTTTGAAATCAACCTGGGCTATATGAGACTCAGCCTCCAACCAAATAAAAACTAAGAGCTCTCAACGGTTCTTCTGATCTTGTTTACATGGACGGAATAACATCCAACAGCTGTCACTCATTGAGGGTTACAGTGTATCCTGGGAATTGGATTATTATCAAGCCCATTATTCAGATAAGAAAACTGAAGCCAATCCCCAGCTGGAGACTAAGTCTTGGGACCTGAGGCCACAGTTGCCGTTAGAGACGTCAGGTGATTTGAAGGATAGCAGTAACCACAAGCCATTGAAGCTTTTAGCCCGGCCACATTACACTTGGAGGCTGTTGGTCTGTCTATTTTCAGACAGTGCTCAGAGGCCCTCTGGAAAGAGAGGAAAAGTCCTATGTGGGCTCTGGTGCTTGTGAATCTGAGCAGAGAGCAGAGCAGCCTCCTCCACCTGCTGGGGCCACCCAGGCTGATTGTGCTTTATGTGACAGGCGCCAACAAAGGGCTGGTACACAAGGCAGAGGGTCTAATACACCCACACACCAAATTCCTGGAAGGCCACCAGTGCTATAGGATGCAGATGTGTAGATGAGGCCCCCTTGCTTCCTGGAAGGAACCAGGTGATGCACGGGATGGGCGTGGACTGAGGGAGTCTGCACATGTGCTCGGAAGATGGCTCCATTACTAATGTGTTTGCCTTGAAAACACTACAAAAAGTCAGGTATGGTGGCCAACACTAGGGATCCTAGGGCTGGGGAGGCAAAGACGGGATTCAAGTCACCAGCCACCGCCAGCTGCTTGGCAAGTTCAGAGCCAGAGACAAACACTGTATCAATAATACCACCAGCAGCACAACCAACATGGCGGTATCTGAGGATGTTCCCACCTTCAAACACAAAAGAGTCAAGGACCCGGAGAGGTGGGTCCATGGTTAAGAGCACTGGCTGCTCTTGTGCAGGATCCAGGTTCAGTTTCCAGCACCCACAGGGTGACTTACAACCACCCATAACTGCAGTTCCAGGGGACACAATGCTCTCTTCTGGCCTCTGTGGGTCCCATGCATACCTATGGTACACAGACATCATGCAGGCAAATACTCATATACATAAAATAAAAGTAAGTCACTAAGAAAAGAAAGGCCTGCTAAGGGCTTGGGATGTAGCCCAGTGGTAGAGCAACACCAGAGAGGGCTAGTTCTTGGTTGGGAGGACACACAGCCCCTTCTGTAGCATCTTTTAAAAGCAAGTCCCTCTGGGCTGGGAAGATGGCTCAGGCTACTTGCCACACAAGCCCGAGTTGCATCCTTGGGACAACTCTAACAAGCCCATGCCCTTTCTATTAAAATAATACTTGCTTTGCGGTCCACTCTGGTTTCTAGATCTCTTTTTCCATGCTTGGCAGAGCCTACTCAGACACAAGGATTCAGTCCCCAGAAGCTACTTAGTACTGGCTGGCTGGCTTCACGGACTTGTGCCTTGGTCCCTCTCAACTATAAACCAGAGATCATGATAATAACGCTAACCGGAGAAGGGGATCATGGGAAGAGGCAAGGAACTGATATATGTATGTGCGACATTTGCAGAGCCTAGGGCACAGATAAATCTCAAAAAAACTGATGGTGTTCGGTAGTTGTGAGCGGAGGGTGCCCGGCCTAGAACTCTCACTTTAGAAAATGCCGAAGCTTGGGCGGCAGCCTGGAGGTTTGATTTAATTGGTCTCAGGTGGAGCCTGAGTGTGGGTACTTCCCAGGTGATTCGGTATTCAAAGGTAGGAAGTCCGGGTCACAGCTTGGCTGGCATCCTGGGTCTCTTAAGGGGAGGGAACAGTACCCAGCAGGTGTCAGGAAGCATTAGCTGGCTACTAGAGCATCTTTTGTGTTTTCATAGGTGTGACTCAGTAGTGAGCACTCGGTGAGTTTGGCTCCTGTCTCTCCTCGCGGGAAGGGTAGGCATCACCCACTCAGAGCAAGGTCAGCAGGCTGGTATAAAGCACTGCTATGTCCCTGCCAGGAGTCCCTAATCCATGTGAAGTCATCACAGCCCTCCCTCTCTTTGCCCGGGGCTTTACTCAGGACTGTGGTAGGAAGGGACCCACCCAGATTCTTCTAGTCACACCTCAGTTGTTAGTTTTCCAGAGAACCTCAGATCTCACGCTGAAGGTTGTTGAGGCTCCCAGGAACGCAGAAGCTTGGGTCTGGGCCTGCCCCATGCTAAGTGGACGCTCTGGGCCTTCGCTGCCTAGTCTGCTGAGGCCTTCCTGACTGCTTTGAGTGTGAACAGTGGCCGTGGCCAGGACTGCCGTGAGGAGTCCAGTACCACCCAGCTGGGAAATCTGCATGGGTGACATCCTAAAGCACTTGCGATCACTGACAGCAGGAGGGGGTGGTGGTGGTGCTGGTGGTGGTTGCCTGGCACATAATCCCACCTCCTTCAGAAGGGGCCCACTTGGATTCATTCTGTTTGAAGGCTCAGAGCCTGAGCATCCTCACATCACCTCTTCAGGCCCCATAGCTGTGAGGACCAATGGGAATAAGGCAGACACAATGTGTTCTTACCAACAAGCATTTTTGCCCAAACCTACACAGGACTCACAGTTCTTGGATCCCTGTATTCGAGAGGTGTGGAAACAGATACACACAGTTAAATGCATGAAGGTGATTTCATGGGTCTCGCAGAAGCCTTTGGGTATAACCTCTGACCCGGATGTGCTCCAGAACCCCCAGTATGGCATTCACTTTCCCTTTTTGTATGCCCCCAACCTATAGCTTGGTGTCTTTTGACAGAACTGGCACTACAAACATTGGTTGGCTTTTTGCTGCTGTTTGTTTTTTCAGTTTTTCAAGACAAGGGTTTCTCTGTGTAGCCCTGGCGTCCTGGAACTGGCTCTGTTCTGTTAACCTTGAACCTAGAGATCCGCCTGCCTCTGCCTCCCTAGTGCTGGGATTAGAGACATGCATCACAACTGCCGGCTTTTTGTTTTGTCTTTTTGTTGTTGTTGTTGTTGTTGCTATTGTTTTTGTTTGTTTTGTGGTTGGGTTTTTTTTGGTTTGTTTTGTTTTGGTTTTTTTTTGTTTTTTTTTTTTGAGACAGTGTCTCACTATATAGCTCTGGCTGTCCCGGAACTCACTTGGTAGACCAAGTTGGCCTAGACCTCACAGAGATCCTTCTGCCTCTTCCTTGAAAGTGGGCTTAAAGGCATGAGTCACCATCGCCTGGCAACTTAGACACTCTTTCTTCAAACATTTATCAAGTTCTTGGGGGGTGTCATTTGAAGTATTGGCAACTGGACCCAGGCTGCTGGAGCTGATATTCCAGGAACAAGTGGGCGTAGGTGGATGTGTGGGTGGGGAGAGATATAGCAAACGAGTAAACAGAGATACTAAGGGTTAAGTGTGGGTCACCCCCCCCCCCACTGTGTTTCTGGGATCCTCACTTGTTTCTTTCCAGTGTGGCATGTGGGCTGGGCCCAGCTGAGGGCTTCTGCTGTTGTAGCTCTGGCTGAGGTCCCTCGTGGCCTCAGGTATAGCTTGCTGGCATCCCTGGCTGGGGGTTGCTATGGCCTTGTTCACCATAGTTGATAGTTGATGTGGCTGACAGCGGGACTGTCTATGTAGGGTCTTGTGACCCAAATGGTCTAACCCTTAGATTCTCGTGGTCTAGCCTGCAGGTTTCCTCATCAAGATAGCCAGGGAGTTTCAGGAAGCCAAAGAAAAGATAAAAGGCCAATCCAGGCCCAGGGCAGGGTCTAGCATGATGTCACTGCCCTATCCTATGGAATGAGAGGATCAACCCAGAAGTAGGACAGTGACTTCCATGAACCGTGTAATGGGAGAGAGTTGGAGTCACAAATTGGACCTCTAGACTTTTGCTTTGTTTCAACAGTTAGGCCCTTCCTTCCTTCCTTCCTTCCTTCCTTCCTTCCTTCCTTCCTTCCTTTCTTTCATTCTTCCTTCCTTCCTTTCTTTCCTTTCTTTTTTCTTTCTTTATTAAAAAACACAAGGCATTACATGGTCATACATTGAACATGGCCCCAGGTGTAGCAATGTGCTTAAAGATGACCTTGAACTCTGGATCCTCCTGCCTCTAGCTCCCAAATCATGGGTTTAAAAGTACTCCAGGCTACACAGCAATGACCAGGACAGCCTGAGCGGCATACCAAAAACCCAAACAAAATAAAATAAAAAAGGATTTATGCAAATGTTGAAACAACTGTTACAGTGACAGCTGGCACTGGTCAGGCCACCACCTCCACCTGCAGCACTGGGCGTCAGGAGGCGTGGCCACTGCTCCCAGGACACTATGCTGTTCCTACTCTCTCTTTCCTGGCCACAGCTGAGAAGTGCATCCTGGGGAATAGAAATATATCCAGTCTTACGGTGAGAGGCGAGGCTGGGATTCTGGGCTCTTCTTCTCCTCCACCGTTTAGGTGTGAGCAGCAGAGAGGAGGGGTTAAAGGTGTGCACCACCACTGCCTGGCCCCTTTTTAATTTTTGAAGATACATTTTTGTGGTGGCGGTAGTGATACACGCCTTTGAATCCAGCACTCAGGAGGTAGAGGCAGGTGGATCTCTGTGAGTTCAAGGCCAGCCTCGTCTACAGAGTGGGTTCCAGGACAGCTGGGGCTACCCAGAGAAACCCTGTCTTGAAAAACCAAAGCCAAACCAAACCAAAATAACAACAACAACAATTAAACGATAGCCGGGCAGCGGTGGCGCACGCCTTTAATCCCAGCACTTGGGAGGCAGAGACAGGCGGATTTCTGAATTCTGAGAAACCCTGTCTCGAAAAACCAAAAAAACAAAACAAAACAAAAACCAATTAAACGATATCTTTTTGTGTACATATGAGTGAGTGCATAGGTGTGTGCAGGTGTGAGTACCTGGAATGTAGAAGAGAGGTCTGTGTCTTCCTCTATCTCCCCACCTACTCTTTGAGGCAGGGTCTCTCACTAAACCGGTGCTCGTGTTTTCTCTGCTAGGCTGGATCTGAGTAAGTCCCAGCAATCTTCCTACAGAGGTGGTTTGTTATGTGGGTGCTGGAACCTGAGCTGTGGTCCTCATGGTTGTGTAGCAAGTATTCTTAACCACTGAGCCATCTCTCTAGCTCTAAAT
>CM052707.1:45554146-45556646 GCA_028551405.1 Uromys caudimaculatus | reverse complement strand
GACAGTCTTATTTAACTCAATTTATGTTCTCTTTTCAATGGGTTTGATAGTTTTCTGTCCTAGCAGAAGACAGACACTAGAGATAGGAAACCAACAAATCGCCATGTTCATTGTGCACTGTGGGGGGATCTCACTCTGACCGCTGCAGACTCAGTTCTGCCTGGGCTGTGTCTGCAGCCTGGATACCAACGAGGAGCAAGGGTGGGGTAATCTCTAGGCCGGGGGAGGGGCGCATGAACTATGGAGTCCACTGTGAAGTGTGGTCAGCACTTCCACTGAAGCCACCATCTTTGTTTGTGGCTGTTACAATTTACAGAGGGGACAACATGGTCAAAGGAAGTATGGCCACACACTACTGCTGACAAGGAAGCTTACGGGAGGGAGGATCCAAGTAGAAGCCAGGTTTCCAGTGGGCTCAAAACGAAAGGACCCCACGGCAGAAAAAGTCACTGGGTACTGAATTAAGCAATAGGCAGCTTGTGCTTTCTTTTCTATTTATTTGTTAGATTTTTTTAAAACTTTTTCTTTTTTCTTTCTTTCTTTCTTTCTTTCTTTCTTTCTTTCTTTCTTTCTTTCTTTCTTTCTTTCTTTTTTTTTTTTTTGAGACAGGGTTTCTGTGTATCCCCGTCTGTCCTAGAACTTGCTCTGTAGACCAGGCTAGCCTGGACTCAAGAGATCTGCCTGGCTCTACCTTCAGAGTGCTGGGAGTAAAGGTATTCATCACCATGCCCGACTTCCTTCTCCACGGAAGGCCACTTGGTATAGTTCCTAACATAAAGTTCCTCAGCCTGTGGGATTTAGATGACCTCTAAATGATGACACTGAACTCCAAGGTGCCATCTAGGAGAAGTTGTTTATGACAGAGTGACGGCTTAGTTATTTTTTTTCCTTTTTTTTTTTTTTTTTTTTTTTTTGAGACAGGGTTTCTCTGTATAGCCCTGGCTGTCCTGGAACCCACTCTGTAGACCAGGCTGGCCTCGAACTCAGAAATCTGCCTGTCTCTGCCTCCCAAGTGCTGGGATTAAAGGCATGCACCACTACTGCCTGGCTTAGTTATTTTTTTAAGTTAGAGGATACTTTTGCCCTGGGTACCAGTTTCCAAATTATTTATTATTTAGCTGTTTTCATTTGTGTGTGTATGTGTGTGTGCGTGTGCGCACGCACACTTGAGATCAGAAGGAGGGTGTCAGATCCCCTGGAGCTGGAGTTATAAGCAGCTGTGAGCCTCTGTGTGAGTGCTGAGCTGTCTCTCCAGCCCTACACTCTTTATTACTGCTGTTTATACAAAGCCTGCAGTCAAGTTCTGTGAGTTATCCTAGGTATCACGGCACTCCTCGTCACCCTGGTCATCAGTATCACATACATAGTTTCTAGAGTCTCTCTTGAAGCAAAATCTCCTGTGATGAAAACATGAAAAAGTGGCCCTCCCTCCGCACTGCAAACGAATTATTCCCATCTCTGACTACTCACAGTTTGGGGGTTCAAGGTGTACGGAAGTCAGAGCTAAACAAGATGGGAGGAGACGGACACCCGGCTTGCTCACGGGAGCACGCCATAGGGTGCAGGAGGGAGTCCCATAGCAGTCTGCAGGCCAAGCATGGGGAGGGTGTCAGCCAGCCTTGGAGAGGTCACCAGGCCCCAAGCACATCTCGATGGACGATCTGCGACCACACAATGCCGAGACAGATGCTGGATGCTGAGGTAGTGTGTGTGGCCTGGTGCTGGCCCCAGACTGAGAGAGCCTGTGGTGAACTCAGGGAAGGTGCAGGGCCCCTGTTCTAGTCTCCAGTTGCTCCAGGCTGGAGATGGATTTGGCTATAGTGGGTGCTGACCTGGAAGCTACTGGGACTGGTAGGTAGCTGTTTGTCTCAATGCCAGGGCTGGCTGGTGGGATGTGCCAGCACAAAGGCATGGTCAGGGGCTGAGAAGGCACGTTCTGGGTAGGTTGCTGCTCCCAGGCTCTGAGTCCAGGGAGCAAGAGTTACAGCTCTCTCCATTTTTTCTAGTTTTCTTTCTTTCCTCGAACTCAGAGATCTGCCTGCTTCTGCTTCCAGAGTGCTGGGATTAAAGGCATGTGCTACCACCACCTGGCTTAATTTTCCTTTTACATTTATTTATTTATTTAAAGATTTATTTATTTTATGTCTATGAGTACACTATAGCTATCTTCAGACACCCCAGAAGAGGGCATCTGATCCCATTATAGATGGTTGTGAGCCATCATGTGGTTGCTGGGAAATTGAACTCAGGATCTCTGGAAGAGCAGTCAGTGCTCTTAACCACTGAGCCATCTCTCCAGCCCTACATTTTACTTATTAATGTGCGTGTGTGTGTGTGTGTGTGCGCGTGTGTGCGTGTGTGTAGGCGAGAGGACATCACTTGTGGGCATCACTTCTCTTTCTACCACATAGGTTCTGGGAATTAAGCTCAGGTCACCAGGCTTTACCTGTTAAGCCACTTTGCTGACTCTCCTCCTTGTTTCTTTTTGACACAGTTCAAG
>CM052707.1:45508354-45554046 GCA_028551405.1 Uromys caudimaculatus | reverse complement strand
CAGGAAAACGGCCCAGTGCCCTGAGGATGGGGGGGAGGGCTGGGAGCTGTTCTCAGCAGCCCAGGCTGCTTTGATTGCAGTGAACTGCTGACTTTTTACCTGAGGGCTGAGGCTCTACAGCATATTTTCATTTCACCAGAGGGGAGACAGGATAGGAACAAAAGAATGGGCTCCCTAGAAATGTTCCACAAGAGGTAACAAAGAACCATGGCAGCTCCCAGGGGAAGTTAGCTGAGCTGGCCAAGCACCTTCCTGGGCAGCCAGCCCGGCTTGGGAGACATGAGTGTCATTTCCCAGCTTAAGACAGAGAAGGCAGCAACAAGCTTAAAACAAACTGTGTGTCAACCAAACACGATGCTTCTGGTGGGCATTATGGCATAAAGAAATCTCTGGAAATAAAAGACTGCTGGGGAAAGTTGGACCGTGAGCGCCCTGGGGAAGGGACTGCCATGGTGGCTGGTGGCCAGTGGCCACAGTCAAGGGACCAAAGTGATAAGCAGTGGAGGGCATAAGGCAAAGCCTAGACAGGACACAGGACTACCTTACAAGACCCACGGAGTGACACCTTTGTACTAGGTAAACAGTCCCCAGAGCTCCTGGCTTGAGAGAGGTCTGGATGTGGGTAGAGCACCACATGGACTGTCCTGAGAGCAGCAGGTCCCCTGGTAGTGTTGGCAGACATAATCAGTCAGAACTGCAGACAGCACCCCGTTACCCTAACGTCATTCCACCTGATGGGAGCAGAGGCTTAAGACCTTGTCTCAAAAAACTCAAGGCAAAAAATGCATAAAATAAATAAGCAAGACAATGAAGTTCTGTAGTTGTACCTACTGGCCTGAAATACTCCTTTATAAGCCTACCACCGGGCCAGAGCCTCAAGGCCTTTATAGGACCTGGTCTCCTGCTAAGAGGCTAGATGGCTCCAGGTTGCTCAGGCCTCACTGTACACCTGCCTCTAACCTCCAGGCTGGAAGCATGGCCTTCACCACATGGACAGAGGTCACCACACGGGCAGAAGGTAGCAGTTTCCTCATACAAATGGACAGAGGGTAGCAGTTTCCACATACAACGTCCAAGTTAAAGAAGAAGCTTAAATGTAAAGCCTCGGTCAGCATCACAGAAAACACCCAGTTTACCTGGTCAACCTAGATGACAAATTTGGTATTCTGGTGAGAACAAAAAGCTCCACCTTGGTAAAGGACTTTAAAGATCCTTAGAGGACTCCGCGAGACAGGCTCTGAAAAGAGGCCGCTGACCACATTCTTTTGTTCCTATTTTTGTTTTTTGAGACAGGGCTTCTCTATGTAGTTCTAGTTGTCCTGGTGCTTGCTATGTAGACCAGGCTGGCCTCAAACTCACAGAGTTCCACCTGCCTCTGCCTCCCACTTGCTGGGTCTAATGGTGTGTGCCACGGTGCCTGGCTTGACTGTCACTCTGACCACTGCAAGCACATGTCTTGGGGTGTCTCTGACGCCCTAATATCGGAGATGAGAGGTGGGGTGTGTGGCGTGTATCCAGAAGGAAGAGGATTTTCTCAGCACAAACAGGTATCAGCTGCTTTCTAAGGTGGCGGTGGACCCTGAGCTGGGCAATGACAGGAGCCAGGGTCAGCTCCCAAGCAGTGCCCTGCCGGCCCAGTGTCTCCCAGCACTGTCTGCATGGGCAGTAGACATGCCAACAAGGCAACCGTGCCACTGCTGCTGACATGTAACACAGCAGCCCAGGCTCCACAGCCACCCTTTCCTTAGAGTCCACAGAGGCCAAAACCCACACTGCTCTTCTTCCAAAGACAAACTGAACTGAGCCCTGAGGCCAGAAGACAGGTGACACAAGTTCCCCAACTCCGGAGCCCATGCTCCTGACCACTGGACTTATTAAAATCCCAGGTGTTTTCCTAAGAACAACTGAAACCGTGGATCTGGGGCCAAAGCAGGAAGAGAGGATTTGTTCTCTTGGGTGCTGCTCACCAAAATCATGAGCTCCTGTTGCCAGCTCAGCTGGGCTCAGACGCTGCCATATATTGCCACCTGAGGAGAAGCTTTGCCATTTTCCAGTCTCTGGGCCAACTGTCTATTGCATGATGTTCTCTAGTTAGTCTAAGCATGCAGGGCTCTGAGGGGAGGCAGGGCTCTGAGGGGAGGCAGGACTCTGAGGGGAGCAGGGCTCTGAGGGAGGCAGGGCTCTGAGGGGAGGCAGGGCTCTGAGGGGAGGCAGGACTCTGAGGGGAGCAGGGCTCTGAGGGAGGCAGGGCTCTGAGGGAGGCAGGGCTCTGAGGGAGGCAGGGCTGAGGAGAGGGTCAGGCTCTGAGAAAAGCCCAGGGTTCTTCTGACTACTATTACTGCCCAAGCCTTCCTCCTGGGGGAGGGTCTCCAATGGCAGAGGTCCCTCAGCGACTTCACCCTGACTTGGGGACCAGGGGAGACCAGAGGCGGGGACACTGAGGATCTGTTACTGGTGATGTGGAGAACAGTTATGTAGGGTGAAGTGCAGGAGAGTCGTGTGTGACAAATCACACCAGTTATGATTTTAAGCAGAACATGATTCGAGGTAGTTGGGTCAACCTCGGTCTTGAACCTGGAGCACATCTGCTTCATTCTGGTCTATCAGGACTGAAGGGGAGAGAATGCAGTGAGGAGCCAGGAAAAAGGAAACACTCCCAAGAAACAACAGCACCTCTCAAGAAGCATAACAGCAGCCTCAGGCGTCTAAGTTGCAAACTGTGTCAAATCAGACACGCACTCTCTTCTCTGATCCTGACAAGGACAGAAACTAAGCCCTCTACTTTGCACAGCCCTGCTGTGTGCATATGCTACTTGTCTGTTACAGCAGAACGCAGCCTTTTAAATGACCCTTTCAAGTTCAAGTTGAGTTTCAAGTAATCACCTTGCAGGAGTCCCAGAATTACGGCTCCTCCAGGTTTAAAGTGCCTAGTAATAAGGGGGGTGGGAGGGTGAACAACACTCCCTAGAGGATCCAGCTCCTCAGGCTGCTCACTACGTGCTTCCAGGCTTTTGTTACAGGACAGAACACTGAATTATTCTCATCTGTCAGGGAACCAAGTACAACTCTACATCGTGAGGTAACTGACAGCAGACACTTAGAACGGAAATGAATGTAAGCACTACCCATCCAATTAACCAGGAAACATCATAAAGCAAGCAACGGGGACTTCTCTGGGGCTGCTGGAAGAAGCTCAGCACCAGTGTCTAAGGTGTATCTTTTCCGTACCTGAGGAGGAAGAATAATGAAACACAGGCCCTAAATCTACTGTTAGTGCTAAAATGTTTAAAAGTAAAAGAAGGAACAGAACTCACCGGGCAGAAGGCAGAGCTACTCATAGTTGCAAAAAAATGTAGCTGAGCCTATAGTTGAGCTCCGCCACGACTTTACTGGCAGCAGGAGTGAGACACCCTTCTGCACAGAGGATGCTCTCCACTCTGGGCCAACGGGCTCATTCTTGTGCCTCCCTCGTAACCGTATGTGTATAGTTAATGGAGCTGTAAGGAGTCTTTGGGAACTATTCAAAAGGCAGAAAGACCTCTCAGCATGCAAGGCAGTTTTCTTCCCCTTCTGACTACATGGGGCAAATTCAATGAAGTATTAGCTTTAGTCTTTATGAGCAGACCCCACTTTGCTTCTAGAAGACACTCAGTAAAGCCTGAGACTTCCGATAGCTAACTGACAGGGAGAAGCAAAGGTTGCCCAGTTTCTTCAGCTGGCAAGGCTCGGTTTGGAAGCTGAAAGTGTACTACAAGTGATGCATACTTTTTAGAAATAAAAACACCTGCGTGCCAAGAAAAAAACCAAGTTCCTGCTGAATCGGCTGGACTGCCCCTGGGAAGCCCAAAGCACTAGGCTGCGGCTCACATCTGAATGTCCCTTGTAGGAAGAGGGGAGCATCCGCACCTCATGATATGAAAAGATCAAAGCAGAACGTTCTGGAAAAGATTCTAAGCTCATATAAGATGCAGTAAACCAACCTAATGCTAACATGATGAACATTATAAGGTGTGTAAGCACAGGGCTTCAACTGTCTACAGAAGCACTTGGAGACACGGGCATGTGCTGGGTACACGAGGCACTTGGCACTTTTGATTCTGTCCTAGTTTCCTGCTCCATAGGCCAGCCCATCGACACATGCAGCTTTTCATTTGGAATCCAGCAGAACTGATGAGAACAGTTTCTGCCTAGTGCAAAACATCACAATGAAGGCTGGGGTGCTGTGACTCGGTACCTGCTTGCAAACCCAGATCAACTCACACAGATGGGTCCTCATTCAAGCTCCAGTGAGTTCATAAGCCAGACAGGGAGGGCTGAGTCCCACCTGCCTCCTTGTGAGGTTCCCAGAAGCCCAAGCGCCATTCTTGGGGGTTGCTCAGTATTTGCCGTGTGACGCAGGGCAGGCACTACCCTACCTCACCAATCACTGGCTTCCTCAGTGCTCTCAGCTCAAGGGGAGTCACTGGAACAAAGAAGCCTTGCTTCTCCCTTCGGCGGGTATTTCCTAGGACGTTCTGGCCCTCTAGGTGCATATAGTGAAAGCCACCTCACTCCTTCCCAGAGTTTCCAACGTCTTTACTGGCCACAGGAGGGCTGTGCAATCAGGAAAGCCAGCCTTCTAGAACACAGCACTGCAGGGCTTGTCACACTCCTTAGAGAACTTCTGGGACCCCTAGTGTAGTATACTGGGTAGGAGATGCTAAGCGGAGCCCTCAAGAAGTGTTAGCCATTTCCCCAGACACCTGACTGATGGCCCTTCAGACCCAGAGCCAGCACAGCAAGGACAGCTCTTTCACCCTCTCCTGCTTAGTGGTGGCCTCTGCCCACTTATAAAGAATAAAATGACACCCTGAGCCCCTGGACATTAGAGTACCTCAGCAGCAGTGCTCAGAGCGACTTAACAGAACATTTGTTCCAGCACGAACAAGCCTTGGACACAACCCCCAGGTCTTTTGGCTGCTAGATTGTGTGAAAAGTCCAACCGGAGCCATGACTCCTCTGAGCAGTCATGCTCAACCCTACACCAGTCCTTTCCAGAACCAACTGCTAGCTGGTATATACATTTTTTTTTTAACGGAGCTGAGAACCGAACCCAGGGCCTTGTACTTGCTAGGCAAGTGCTCTACCACTGAGCTAAATCCCCAACCCCGGTATATACATTTTTAAAATCCTACTAAGGAAGAGAGATTCAACCTAGCAAAACTGACTACTGTCTACAAACAGTTCTGCATTTCCACACAACGTGTGTTTGACACAGCCATGTAACTGAAGGTAGACAGATTCAAGGGCTTATCTGAAGCACCAGAAGACAGTAGTGCATGTAGCTTGTGACTACAATTCAAAAGTAAACATATACAGACGGACTTTCAAGTCACGTGGCACGGCATGCACACAGTCACAGGACATAAGCGCTCTTGAAATTAAAAAAAACAAAACACAACACTTCATTTCATATTAAGCACTTAAATCTCTGAAAAATCTGTTTCAATATGTTAGAAAAGCAAGCAAGCAAACAAATAAGCAAGCAACAAGACTACTTTAGACCCTAGCTTAGGAGAGTGTCTTGATTTGCCTACTGTAGTTTAAGAGATGACCTTCCTGGAAAAAGAAATTGCACTTCCCCCAAAGATATTTGTGTTTTGGATTTTGAGATCTAGCCTCAGTTGCCAAATGCAACAGCAAACATCCAGTCAAAGTGCCTTACAGAAGAGGGAAGGACCACATAGACGCTGAGACACAAACCAAGCCTGGGCAGAAGGAGCTACAAGCTATTTCACCATGCTGAAAGAAGAGTTGTGAGGAGGTATGACTAACTTTGAAACATTGAAATAAAATTAAATACAGCCCTACCCTTCAACAAGACAGTCACACACACACACACACACACACACACACACACGCACGCACACACACACATACACACAAATAGTTTGGCACTTAGCAGCTTTTGTTGATATTGCATCCCATATTAAGTTGCAACTTTATAAAACGGCAATTTCTGCAGCTACTGTGTCAATAAACTCAACTGAAAACCTGTTTTGTTTTTTGTTTGTTTGTGGTTTTTGTTTGTTTGTTTGTTTTTTTAAAGTGAACTGACCAAGTCAGGAGGCACTGGCGACACTGCTGTCACCTGTGGCTCTAAACAAGGAACTGTCTCCTTGGAGAGGCCTGAAGCAGATGAGAAGAATTTTACATTTTAGGGGTTAAAAACAAACAAACAAACAAACAAACAAACAAACAAACATCAACCAAAACAGAGCAGTTCCCACAGCTGTCCTGGCTATAAGTTTCTCTGTTCTGGCTGGCCATGGCTCTGTCCTGTGCAGATATTTCACCAAAGTCACCTTGCCCTTTTTGGCAATTTCTCTCCTCTGAAGCCACCACCTCAGCAACAGCAGAAAGTGCTTGTCTGCAGCTGCTTCTTTGATGGAAAGCTTCCCAATGGGGAAACAGGCCAACAACGTGGCTGAAGCGCATCACACAATCCAGGCCCGGTGGGGACTGACATGGAATTCACTGGAGGGCATGAACATGTGGCACACCTGGCCTTCAGCAAGGGATAAAACCTTTGACCTTCTCCTGCCAAGGTGCTTCCTGCCATAACAGCGTTAGGAGCAGGCTCCAGCCCCCTTTACACCCACCCTTGGCCTCTTAGCAACTTCTTAATGCTGATGACTTCTAGCAGGTGTAAGAAATTCCTGCAGAGGCCACCCTTCTAGGAAAATAGGATTGATGTCTTATATGCACTTTAATTACATATAAGCATCTCCCGCAGGAAGTTTCTAGAGGAAATTCCTGTTCTCCAATATAACCAAAGGATGTACTTATACATTTAGCAGTCACTAAGATACAATGTTGCCTTACACTACACTCTAAGAGAAAGAAATCTGAAGAAAGCAATTAGAAATGAGGAACTCTCTATCAAGTTGACTGGAAACTTGATATTGCACACTATGAAATAACCAAGTGTGCCGAGTGCCCGATTTCACACCAAGGTGCCATAATCTAAATGGAAAACAAAACATCTTAGGAGATAAATTCCACTAACTGAAGAATTCTTTTTACTAAGGGGAGGGGAAGTGACCCAGAGGGTGAAAGTGAGGGTGAGTGATGGGAAGGGGGGGGGGGTACTAATGGGAACGGAATAAAATTAAATTGAGGTAGTTTATTCTACCAGCCAAACATTACTGGGAGCAAAATTCATCTAAACTCCTACGCTTTGGGAGCGGCCTGTTGAAGACACAATTCTACACACACCTGCATTCAAAGACAAGCCTGTAGCTCTGAGCAGCAGTAAACAGGACTGAGTGTGCTTTCAGACAGATTAGATGCAGACTATTTGATCCCTATACACGTTATCTGGACAGCTTTTTTTTTTTTTTTTTTAAATGTTTCACTGTTTTTAGTCGCAGTGGAATCTTCCTTTGCCCGACTCTGACTAAAGTCTCCTCTGCACTGACAGTCTGGAGCGTAGAAAATGGTTCTGCTTTTCCACGTGGGAAGGAAGAATGGTATGACTGAGCTCCCTCCCGATCTCACAGCACCACCCCAGAAGTCTCTCGGCCTGGCACAGGATCTTTTACGGTGAGCAATTCCTTTCAGCTCACACAAAGGCGTTGGATTTGAGCTCCTTGGGTGACTGGATTTTACTAAGGTAGGCTGTTGCCAGAGAGGAGTTTTATCTTAGTTTCAATTCATCAGAATATAGCTTTAAGAGTCTTAAGACAGAGCACTAGTAATAAGTGGGAACTAACTGCACAAGCCTCATTACTGGGTGGGGCCAGGCACTCTACCCTCCACACGCACACAGGATACCTTGTATGCTGTGTGTGTTGGCTTGCACATATAGATTCTGTTGTTTGTTTACCACAGCCACACACACTGGAACCAGCAATCAGTCAGGTAAGAGTTCCCTTCTGGGAAAATGCACCTTAGGGTTTTAACTTTGATATTTCATATGACACCAACCCCTACACCCTCCTCCTAGGACAGTCACTAGCCTTGGTTACGGACGCATCAGGCTGGAGGAACTGATTCCTCCCAGGTAGGTTTTCAACAGTACACGGTCTCCAGATAGGGACAGAAGCCTGAGCTTCTAAGCATTAAAAACCACCAGAGAGTAACCATACTGAAGCCCAGCACACAGCAAGATGGGACTGCTTCTCTGCACTTGCTGCCGTCCGGCCACGTGATGCGCTTGGGGCAGGATCTCACTTTTGGCTCCGCTTCCTCTTCAAGGGGAATGGACCCGGATGCGGAACAAGCCTTGCTGCAGCTGCAGGCGGAAGAGCTTGCAGTTGGCTATGCGCAGGGCTGCACAGCCTGTGCGCCGAAGGTCGGATGGCAGGAGTGGCTTCGTGTGGTGCCAGGTGCCCGTGCTTCTCTTAAACTCCCGTACGTAGTCATAGTTGGTACCTAAATCACAGAGGGGCAGAGCTGAGCGGACGCCCCCGAGCCACAGCAACCGGCTCCCGGCAAAGCATCGCAGCTTTCTCACCTGTGTCAAGGTCTCCGATAACATAAATGCTGGCTCCTATGGGGACCGCTCCGTAGACAAAGGAAGAACTGGCGGGGATGCATAGGTTCTGATCGTTAAGGTAGATCCACCTGGAAGCAAGGCCGACAGACACAACTCAGGAAATCAGAAGTACAGCTGACACGATTAGGAAGACAAACGGACAGTGCTGCTCGCAAGCCATCAGCACACCGCACCATGCCTCTCTTGATCCCCACTCCTCTCGCAAGAACCTTGGCTGTAGTGACTGTCAGGGCAGACAGCAGAGGCTCAGACCGTGCTTCTCACAGAGACTGTCTCTGCTGCATACTACAGCTCCTGGCACTCGGTCATGCTCGGCTTTCGTCACTCACACTCTGCTGCTTAATTTATTTAATTTTTTAATTGTATGTGCCTGTGTGTGTCTGTGTGTAGATATATGTGCATGAGTGCAGTGCCCATGGAGGCCAGCAGACAAGGTCAAAACCCCTGGAACTGGAGTTACAGGTAACTGTGAGCCTACTGGTATGGGCGCTGGAAACTGAATCAGCCCTTTACAAGTGCAGCAAGTGGTCTTAGTAACTGAGCATCTCTACAGTCCAGGAGTATGCTTCTCATTGCTAAAGTTCCATCCCACTTGCTAGCATTCACCTGGATGCCTTCTGGCTCGGGCTGCTGTAACTACAACAGTCAGGGACTGTAGGTGAGCCTTGTTTGGTTCTGTTTTTTTGGTGGACTTATAGAACTGCTGGATTTTGTGGAAGGGGCATGTGCTACTTAAGTGATGAGAAAATGCCCTCTTTCCAAAGCACAATGCTGCTTTGTTTTCTAGTCGGTAAGGCCTGGGAATTCCAGCTGCTTGTGCTCACCAGGGCTCAGCGCCCTCAGTCCTTTGAAGACTTACTTCCTTAAAGTCTAACTATGCCGGGTATTTTGGCAAGAGCTTACTGGCCACTTTATGTACCTTTTTTTTTTTTTCTCAAAATATCTATTTGAAAATTCGCTCATTTTAGAGAACATACACACAAATAATAATATTAAATCCTTAAAAAAAAAAAAAAAAGCATTCTAGAAAATACCTGACCAATCTTCAAGTGTCAAGGTCAGGAAAGAGGCTATCACAGGCTAATGGACAGCAAGGAAGCATAACACCTCCTGGCAACTCGAATCCAGACTAAACTGGGGCAAGGGACATGCTGGTGGGAAGCGGGTGACACTGCAGGCAGTCTGGGCTGATCTAATACTGCAGAGCTAATCCGTGTTTTCTGATCAAGGGGGATGCTAGCATCAGGAGCTAAGTGAATGGTTTATAGGGGCAGCTTGGCTTTTGGAAACGTTTCTACAAGTCAAATTTACTGCAGGGGCTGGACAGGTGGCTCAGCGGGTTAGAGCACTTGCTGCTTTTGCAGAGGACACAGGTTCAAGTCCCAGCACCACTTGGTAGTTCATAGGCATCTGAAACTCCAGTTCTAGGGGATCTGATGCTCTCTTCTGACTTCCACAGGCATACACATGGTACACACAGAATACAGGCAAAACACTCATAAACATAAATACATGCAAAAGACTTACTGCAAACAGATATGGCTCAGTTGGTACAGGTGTTTGCTGTGTAGCCTGTTGACCTGAGTTTGAGCCTTAGAACCCACAGCATAGAATCAACTCCTGCAGAGTTGTTCTCTAACCTCATATGAGATAAACAAACTCTAGGCTTTGCCATGCAGTAATGTTCACTCAGGAAACTGACCCATCTCCCACTAACAGCTTACAGCCATGCCGGATCATAGCCACTGCCTAAACAGCCTTGAGGCTGAACTGTCCAGGATGGCACATGCACTTCTGTGGACACTATGGCCTCTCCACTCTGCTGAAGAGCAGTTACAAGAACAAGCGTAGTAGGTGAGTGGCCTCTGATGTCAACTACCAACAGAAAAACACCTCATAAAGAACATCATTCACTTCAACAAACTTTGCACCGACTGTCAGAAAACACACAACTTCCTTATTTTAAGTTCCAAGAAACAAGGAAACAAGATAATTTACCCAAGATTATAAAACAAAGCTAAGCCACTACATTTCCCCCCCTCTCTCCTTTGCTGCCTCCCCTCCTTCTTCCTTTCCCGTTCTGAGACAGGGCCTAGGCTAAACTGCCAAGGGTGACCTTTAACCTCTGTTCTGTTTCCACCGAATGAGTGCTGAGTAGCATGCCCAGGAGATGGGGTACAGAGGATGGCCTCCAGGGCTCCATCATGCTCTCTCTTGAGCCACATGCCCAGTCTACTATCAGGTGGCTTACTGGGTCTAGAAATATGGAACTTGGCCTCTCCTGTGTCGATCTTCTAAGTACTAGGATTATAGGTATGTCCCACCACGCCCAGCCATTTCTCCTCTCTAAGTGAACTGCATGAAGGGATAGGCCTCATATCTATGTCTACTGCCACTTCCCTGGGATTCAGTGGCCTTGTCTTTGGAGGGCAGGGGTGTTCAGGGATTTACTTCACCCTTCTTGGGTCACTAGCATTTATCCAGGTGCCAGTCAGGCACGTCTGTGCAATTGTACACTCAATGATGGAAAGGTAACAGCAGCCACATAACTTCAAAGTTAACATAAGGACCACTTGTCCAGGCCGGAAACAGACAGAATAAGAGGACAGGACTCAGGAAGGGAAGATGTCACAGGAGCTGCCTCAGCCTCAGAGCAGGAGGACACTCAGCAGACACTGAGCACAGCTCACATTCCTGAGCTGGGAGGACCTTGGTGTCTGCTCCATTCTGCAGAAGAGCGGAAGGGACAGTGCATGCAACAGCTTTGGGACAGGGAGAGTCACAACAGGGAGTAGCAGGAGAGAGAGGGCCTGAGAGACCCCTACTGTAAAGTGGGTAGAGTCATCAGAGAGACTGTGTGGACTTCCAGAGGAGGGAGGGAAGCCCCTGCTCTCCATGTGTGTCATTACCATGACTTGGGAGGAATTTGTGGCCTTTCTTCTTTTTTCTTTTTAACAGTTTTTTTTTTTTTAAATTCAGAAACCACAGAAAATAGTAAGATATGGCATTTTTCCAGGAAAGTTTTAATCTAAAAATAAGGAACAAAGACAGGAAAGACAAGAGATTACATACAATCTGAGTGGCTTCCCATCCAACCCAGACTGTCCACCTGGCAGCAGTTTCGACAGTGAGCAAGAGCACATACTCAGGAGGGAACACTGCCCTACTGCTGGGTGAGATTTATGGGAGCATAGTCAGGCCAGCAGGTGGGTGCAAAGGGGGACTCTGCAGCCCGAAAGCCTGGGTGTGGGTTACAGGTCTGCTGAGCGCTATCTCAGCACCTGTGCTCCGTGCTTACTGTAAGACAAGCAGTGCCTGAGCCTCGCAGGCTGCAGGGGAACACACGAGCCAGGCAGCGACTGTGCAGCATCTGGTTTTGCTCATGCTCAGTGTTTTACAAATGGGCAAATGTCCCGAGTGTCACTGATAAGAGGTCCTGGCAGTTGCTCTCTGTTTACAGGCTAACACAAGGGAGCCTGGGAACAAAAGGCATGGAGTTTATTAGAAAAAAAAAGTTTTTAAGATCAAGGACTTTATTTTTTGTGTGTTTGTGTATATATTCATGTGTGATGGTATACGTATTCACATGTGTTTGTGTATGTATTTATGTGTGATGATGTGCTTGCACATGGGTCTAGGTAGGTGTCATGCTTGGCTTTCTTGAGGGTGCTAGGGACAGAATGAAGACCTAAAGGTTTGAGTGGCGAGTACTTTACTGACTGATCCCCTTCCCCTGCCCCCTTTAAATACAAGAATGGGACTGGGTCAAGAGTGCTAGCTGCTTTTCAAGAGGAAGCATCGGTTCCTAGCACCCATGTCTGGTGCTCACAACTCTAGCTCCTGGGGATCTCACACCCTCTTTTGACCCCCTTGAGCACCCACACACATGGCACACATACACACATACACAAATAAGTAATAAAAAAATCAATTTAAAGCCGGGCATGGTGGGGAGTCAGAGGCAGGCAGATCTCGGTGAGTTCATGGCACACCCGGACTATACAGAGTTCCAGGCCAGTCAGGGCTACAGAGTGAGACCTCAAAACAGAAAAAGAAGAAGAAAAAGAAAGAGTTAAAGTAGACAAACAGAAACAAAGCATAGCCTCCTCCCCACTCACAGCGCTGTAGTCTCCTGCTCAGAACAGACTCTAAGCAGGCTAACTGGAATACCAAGGTTCTAACAATACAGCGGTGTGTCCTGGGACGCCTGGGAAGCGTTACAGTCAAACTTGATCCCACCCAAGGCAATAGACAAAAGGAACAGAATGTAAGCAAATGACTTCTGCCACGTTGCAGCTCCTGCTGACTACGCACGGAGTCAGTCATCACTAAAAGAGGTTTGTGTCCGTATTTTATCAAAAGCCAAACATACTGCTACTGCTTGGTAACCAAGCAGGACAGACTGTCTCCCGCACATCTGGGCAGGAGGTTAATACACTATTTCCTACCGAGACAGCACTCCCCACTGTGGCTTATCAAAGAAGAGCGTAACCAGCCTGACAGCCACCCCACACAGCAATGCCTTCAAAGCTACCTCCTCATTTTCTGTCTAGTGAATTCCCCTGGCAGTCTACGTCTAATGACAGGAAGTAAAGACTTGTCTGAAGTATCAGAGATGGAAAACATGTGACAGACCAGGCAGCATTCATAGGCGTGTCTAACACTGTCTGTTTATTATTCACCCCATCTCAAAGACAGGAAACGAGGCGTTATCTTATGGCACCCTCATCTGGTAACATGACCAAAGTGCATAGGATCACACTGCAGCAGGCTCCCCTTGGGATCTGCAGTGAGAACACTGCCTTGTGCTTACAAAAATATGTAAGAGGAGGGGCGGGGCAGCACCACAGGCTCACGCCATGGCCTGCCAGGCGTTTTTAAAAAGGTCTTTCTTTTTACATTTATTCATTTACTCTGTGTGTGTGTGTGTGTTTGTGTCTCTCTGTGTGTATAGTCTGTGTGTGTTTGTGTGTCTGTGTTGTATGCTTGTCTCCGTGTATATTTGTGTGTCTCTGTGTGTGTCTGTTTGTGTCTGTGCCTGTGTGTGTGTGTGCCTCTGTTGTGTGCTTGTATCTCCATGTGTGTCTGTTTGTGTGTGTGTGTGTGTGTGTGTGTGCGTGTTTGTGTCTCTGTGTATACGTGTCTGCGTGCACACACTGACAAGCTGTGTGGAAGTCAGAGGACAGGCTGTGGGACTCAGCTTTGTCTTTCTCTTTTGTGGGTCTTGGCAATTGAATCCTGTCAGTGTTTTAATATCCCAGACACCAGCTTAATTGACACATGCCGGAGCATCTGATGCCTGTCAGGTTTGATGCTGGAGGACCACATGGGACCGTGACTTGTATACATTCAGTTAGCAGTTAGGAAGCCAGACACATGTGCAGAGGATAAGGGGTCAGGGACTGAGGAGTGTGTGTGAGCCTGGAAGAAGACAGCAAAGGTTTTCTCTGGAGAGTGACAGTTATGTGCAGTAACAGAAATGGCCGAGTTAACTAGATGGGCTATGAGGGACATTTCGGGCAGAAGCAGCCTGGAGCTGAGCTAGCTAAAGGGCTCAGTGTGGAGCCCCTGGGCAGACAGCAGCAGGAAAAGCAGATGCAGGCCCTGTCATAAAAGGCTACATATGGCCAGGCGTGGTGGCGTACACCTTTAACCCTAGCACTTGGGAGGGGGAAGCAGGTGGATCTCTGAGTTTCAGAGTCAGCCTGGTCTATGTAGCAAGTTCCAAGACAGCCTGGATTACATAGAGAAACCCTGTATGCAAAAAGACAAAACAAAACAAAAAAACAACAAAATACAAACAAAAAACAACAAAAAAAGAAGCCATATATACTAACAGGACAATGTCAAATATGTGCTAAGTTCCAGGTTCCATGTTGTTTCTTTAAGAAACAACATAGTGACTTATAGAAGTCACTACGGTGGTTTGAATGAGAATAAACTCTATAAACCCATATATTTGAATACTTGGTCCCTAGTTGGTAGAACTGTTTGGAAAGGGTTGAGAGGTGCAGGCCTGTTGGAGGAGGTATTTCACTGGTGGTGGGCTTTGTGGCTTCAAGAGACTCACCATTACCAGTTCTCTCTCTCTCTCTCTGCCTCCAACTTTTGGACAAAGACGTAACCCCTTAGTTCTTTCTACCACACGCCTTTGCTCCACCCTCATGGACTCTAACCCTCTGAAACTGTATGCCCAATGACATACACTCTTCTATAGGCTCTCTTAGTCATCATCTCTTATCACAGCAATAGAAAAGTAACTAAGACACCAACTTCTGAAGTCACGGAAAAATATCCAGCATGTAGGTGGACACACCCCCTAAATAGAGAACTCAGTGATGCCACTGGAAATCAAAGCTAAGACACATCCCTGAAGCATGGAGGGAGGGGACAGAGGGGGAGCCTCGACACTGTCTGCTGCACGGAGAGAGCGAGCAGGCGTGGAAGCCTCCAGCCGGATTACCTCTTAAACTCGTCATGATAGAACTCAGACTTGCAGGTGACCATCTCGCTGCCCTGGATGTCCTCTCGACTTCGGACTCCTCCAAATACATACAGCTCCATGGCAACCCCACAGGCCACTGCTCCAAACCTGCAGGGCCACAAAACAGAGCTGCTGGCTTAGAACTCAGACCTCAGCCCTGATTCCTCTACTACTGTTCTTTTATTTGCTGGTCTTTTAGAGACCTCGGGGTAGGCTGGAGCTCACCATGTACATCAGACTGTCCTTGAAGTCACGGCAATCCTCTTGTCTCAGTAGTCCCCAAGTGCTGAGACACAACCCAATTCCTTTTGCCTTTATGTGTATAGAAACATACACACATACGTGTATGTGTGTGTATGTGAAGCCTAAGGTTGATGTCACTAGTGATTCTTTATTCATTAAGGCAAGGTCTCTCACTTGAACCCAGAGTGTGCCGATAGGGTAGTCCAGCTAGCCAGCTTTCTTTTTTTGAAACAGGGTTTCTCTGTGTAGCCCTGGCTGTCCTGGAACTCTCTATAGACCAGGCTGGCCTCAAACTCAGAAATTCGCCTGCCTCTGCCTCCCAAGTGCTGGGATTAAAGGCGTGCGCCACCACTGCTCGGCTTGCTAGCCAGCTTTCTTAAGGACTCCTTGTCTTTGTCTTTCCAGGGCCGGGAACACCTGCCTGACATTTACTTGGACACTGGGGATCTGAGCGCTGGCAGCACACCACACACTTTAACACTGAGCTATCTCCCCAGCATTCGCTGCTTGTACCTGCAGTGCTCTGTGCTATGTGTGCGTATGGGCCTTCTGTTTTAGGGGCTGCAAGGATCTGAGGCCTCCTACATCAACAGTAGCAGACTGATGGGCACACACACTCGACCTTACCTCCTCTCTTTCAGTGGGCATATGGCAGTCCACTGCTGGGTCCGTGGATCATAACACTCCACAGACTCAAACAGTTTCCCATATGAGCCTCCGCCCATGGCATAGATTTTCTTTTTCATAGCTGCATAGCAGCCAATCTGAAAGGAAAGAACAATGGTGAAGGAACCATTTGTCATTAGAACTGGATGGACAGACAGTAACTGGCCCAGAGAGCACGGTCACATATGTAGGACAAGCTCTGACACCTAACAACAGAACCATGATGCCTTCTAACATGACCCACAGGACCCCAGAGATGGAAGGAAAGAGCTGGTGACATGCACTGGAAATCTCCAAAAAAGGAGTCTTCATTGATCTTCACCAAAAGAAGTCAGTGACTCTGCTTTCCTTTACTTCTTGGGGGGCTATGCTGGGCATGGAACCCAGAACCTCAAACATGCCAGGCCAGGGTTCTGCCACTATACTGGACCTCAGTCCATAATCCTATAAAATATGGTTTGTTTGTTTGTTTGTTTTTTATCTAGTTCTCTTCTTCTACCATGTGGACTCTGACATGTCAGGTCAGATGGGTCATCAGCTTGGCAGTAAGCCCCTTTACCCACTGAGCCATCTTGATGTCCCCATAAGCTAACTTTTTACTGGAATTGTAGGCAGTGGTGCAGCACTTGCCTGGTATGCACGAGCCATGAGTTCCACCCACACCACACTGGGTGACATGGGAAACGGAAGGGTCCCTTCTTCCAGCGTCTATCTCCTTGCTCTAGTGTTTTGGAACAGTAAGTTGCTCAGTTGCTGTCACAACCGTTTAGTTGGATGGGGTGGTGGTTTGAATCAAATGGTTCCATAGGCACACAGGGAGCGGCACTGTTAGGAGGTGTGACCTTGTTGGAGGAAGTGTGTCCCTGAGGGGTGGGCTTTGAGGGCTCATAGGCTTAAGCTATGCCCAGTGTGACAGTCTTTCCCCTGCTGCCTGTGAACCAAGATGCAGAGCTCTCAGCTCCTTCCCCAGCACCATGTCTGCCTGCACGCTGCCGTGACTCCTATCTTGATGACAATGGACTAAACCCTGAAACTGTAAGCCAGCCTCCATTAAATGTTTGCCTTATAAGAGTTGCCGTGGTCATGGTGTCTCTTCACAGCAATAAAACCCTAAGACCGAGGTGTACACAGTAAGAGAAGACAGGCTATCCATGGCATGAACCAGAGCCATGGCCAGGACTGACCACAACTCTTCCTGGAACCTGAGTCTAAATGACAGAGGCTCACAGGAGGAAGCCATTGAAGCCTTTCACTTGTAGAGCAAGTTAGGAAAGTGGGAGGGGTCCAGCTAGTCACAAACTGTCTACTCCAGAGCACACTGCACCTAGACAAACACTCCCACCGGCTCTTTCCTGCTGGGATGTGTGACTGCTGTCATGAAGGTAAGCTGCCACCGAGACAGAATTCTAGGGCCTGGGTCTCCTGAGCATTTTCTGTTGTGCTAAAGGCACGCTTAAGAAATGAGGATGTGTTTCTGGGGACTCTGCTCAGCACTAGAGTACTCTATGAGGCCCTGGGGGTGAGCCTTCCCACTGCAACAACCAATCCCAGAGAGAGACGCTGACTCTGCAGCCAGCCTGTAAAGCAGCCAGCTGAGCTGCCTGAGGTACTCACCTTCCTCACCATGGTCAGGTCAGGCTGCTTGGTCCAGGTTTTTGAGTAGATGTCGTAACACTCCATGGAGATCAGCTCGCGGTCGCCGTCCTCGCCGCCCAGAATATAGAGCATCCCGTCTATCTCCACGACCCCGAAGTTGTGTCTCGCCTGGAAGACATTGCGAACCTTGGCAGGGAAAGTGGATAGTCCACAGTATTTTATTCCAGTGCTCCAGCAAAGAGGAGACTTGTTCACACTGTTTCTCCTTGGAATGTCTCCTCACTGTGTGTGGCTTACTCGGCACAACAGACAGAGCCACTCAATCCTCAGGCCCAGGGACAAAGATGCAAGCTCATCAGCCGAGATGCTGTGCCTAACCTACAGAATTGAGAAGAGCGCCTACTAGGACAGTGGGCTCCATGGTATTGCTTCTGTGCAGTTATGAGCAGGCAGGTTTCTGAGGTGACTGTGAAAGGTGGCAAACGCCATGTCCTGTGGACTACCTGTGGCCAGCAGGGAGAACAGGGCATGCCCGAGTATCCGGAATTCCGGAAGCGTGAGGTGCTTATCATTTACCCATAGCCCAAACAGAACCCTGAAAATTCCTGGCTTGTGGAGTCTCGTAGGGACATGTAAAGCCAGTGTGTGCAGAGGTGGGGCACAGCAGAGAGAGAGGAAGGCGGTGGGAAGGGATAGGAGACCAGGGCAAGCATTAAGGGAGGTGAGGAATAGGTCTCTGCAGGGAGGTGGTGCTAGGCAGGAGGCCAGGAGGAGGCAGGGAGGAGACGGAGATTTGGGAGAACAGGGATCCAGGTAGGGCGAGGCCAGGTTACCTCTTTTTTCCCTACATGGGAACCCGCACCCAATAAAACTGCCAGAGAGAAAAGAAACACACCCCGGAGACAAGCTGCCCTGTACCTCATGCATGGGCGGGAGCGCGGTCCACGCGTTGGCGTCTGGGTCGTACTTCTCTCCTGAGCTCAGTGTCTGCTTGTTTTCATCTTGGCCCCCCAACACAAACAGAAATCCTTCTGTAAGAAGCACAGGGGACACACAGGACACTCCAGCAGATGCCATGGTGCAGTGATCTGGCATTTACAGCTCCCCTCCCCAACCCAGGCAGTGTTCTTGCTCCTTGACAACAGAGTCTACTTGTTAGGCACTCTGGTCATTCTGCTTTATTCAATACTCTTTATACTCTTTGAGTTGATTCTTACCCTACAGGAGGAGAAGAAAGGTGATCTCACCCTTCAGTCACCAGGCAGCTCAGGGCTACCTCAGCTCCTCACTTTATCCCCTAGCTCTCTGAGTCTCAACAGCATCCAGACCTACAGTTCACATCCATTCTCAAGATGACAGGATTCTCAGCACAGGGCACTGGACATGCAGACAGATGCAAGATTAACTGCTGAGCCTGCTGCTGGGGTAGTGGTGCAGGTAAGTGAGGTCAGTAAGGGCACATGATGAGCACAGACAGGGCCCCAAGGTTTATCCCCAACATTGTACAAATGAGGAAATGATATGTAAGGGGACAGCTGGAGCCAGCACTCAACTTTCTTCTTTAAAGTCACATTTGACACTGTACAGACTCTCTTGGTAAGCTCAGCTCTCAGCCTTACCAAAGAAGCTTCTGTCTGAGGCAGATGGAGCCTTGTTCAGAGAGCACAACTGGCCAAAATGAAGGAAACAAATGACCATGGGATGTCCAACCCTCACTGGGACGTCTACAACACAAGCCCTACACCTAAGGCTCAGGGGACATCATGGAAGAGAGGGTGGGGGAGACTTCAGTCAGAAGGTGGATGTCTGCTGCAAGACAGCGTCTTTTAGACGTGGCAGGGAAGCTGAACCCATGAACTCTCAACAGCTGACTGCACAATCAGTCCTCATGGCAGCAGGGACGGGGGAAAATCACATAAGGCCCCACACGCTTACGGTGAAGTACCAGAGCCGTTCAATGGTACTGAGGAGAGACAGGTTTCTTCAGGGATGAGTCCCTGATAGGTTTCCCAGTCCTAAACAGTCAGCTGGACACATGTGCAGTCAGCACTGGCTGACTCAGGGGATTCTACCTATCTACCTATCTGTAGGAACATAGTTTATAATATATGTTATATAGGTATGCTTTTATATATTATACATTATATATTATATATAGTTATATAGTTATGTGTATATATATATGTACACACATATACATATATATAAATCACAGAAGAGGAGGTCACTCATTGAGGGGAGGTCATGGGACATGAGAAGAGGTCGAGGTAACAGAGGGAGGGATAGGAATGATATAAATACAATGTTCTCATGTATGACATTCTCAAAAGATTAAGATAAAATGTAGAGTGTATGCATGTGTGTACATACATGCACATGCCACGGATCATGTATGAAGTTGAGGACAACCTGCAAGAGTTGTTTCTCTCCTTCCACTCTCTGAGTGCCAGGGATTGAACTCAGGTTGTCAGGCGTGGTGGCCTGTGCCTTTCCCCACCTTGGCCAGCTCGAGTGGTTTAAACCTTCTGCTTGTCTAGGAAATTATTCCTACAAGTAAGAGCCCCCAGCGAAGGCTCTCAGGCGCACCGAGAGCTCTGGTCCTATGGAATAAGAGCAGAGGCAAACACCAGACACGGAGCTGCAAAGACCTGAAGTACTGGGTAACCAGGAAGACAAAACAGCAAAAGTCATCACAACTCCAAGAAACACACAGCTACTGAGTGACACACACTGAACCACTCACAGAGAGACACAGAAATAAACCCCACGGGTGGTCTAACAGGCTCTCAGAGAGATCAAAAGCGACCATCAACCCTATGACAGAGAGGCAAAAAGACAGAAGCTGCTGGGCAGTAATGGCGCAAGCCTTTAATCCTACCACTCAGGAGGCAGAAGGAGGAAGATCTCTGTGAGTTCAAGGCCAGCCTGGTCCATAGAGTGAGCTCCAGGACAGCCAGGGCTGCACAGAGAATCCCCACACCCAGGAAAAAGGGCAGAGCCAACAAAGACAAGCAGAGAATGTGGAGAAAGGTCTGACATGCTCAACAAGACGCCCAAGAGCCAAGGAACATGGGAAAATAAGTAGATGAGGAAGACAAGGGGGCAGGTAAGAGACTGCAGGTAAGAGAGCTCACGGCAAACAAAGGCTGACAGCCTGAATTTGATCCCTAAAACCCATATGTCACCACTACACTGGGTGGTGCTAAAGCTCAAACCCAGGCCACTCAACCATCTGAGCTGCGTCCCCTAGCATTACATTCAACTTTTTTTGAGACAGTATGCAAATACATAGCCCCAGCTGGCCTGGATTCACTATACAGACCAGGCTGGTCTCAAACTCATAGAGATCCTCCTGCCTGTGCCTCCTGAGTACGGAGATTAAAGCTGTGCACCCCCAGGCAAAAATCATACCTGCCTATCTGCGCAACCCTGAAATAATGGATTACTTGGCCAGGGTTCTGCTAAAATGAACAGAGAGTACCTGCTGAAAGAACTCCATGGTTAATTCTCGGCATGCTCAGAGGAGCCAGTTCAATCCACAGCTGCCGGTTAGGGTCGTAGAGAGGGCACATACATCGCATGGCGGCTGTGGGTTTCCGTGAACTAAGGAAATAAATAATTGATGTTTTACAGTTCCTCTCATGATAGCCACTGTCAATCCCAGTACTCTATAGATGGCTAAACATTTATAATAGTCTGTTGTCATTCCCCCTTCCCTTCACAGAAGCCCCTCCCCCACCACACTCACACTCTTTCCTCCCCTCCAATGGTCACTATGCACTCTGAGTAGCCTCTGGGCTTGAAGCTGGCCAGCATGGCCTCCCCCTGTTGCGGCTGGCTGAGCGGGATGTTGCTGCACTCCTTGACAATTTCTCGCACCAAGGGTTCATTCAGCATCTGCTCCCGCAGGTAGCTGGAATCCAGTCCTGAAACCCACAGTGCTGACATGACATCCTTCATGTGGACCTGCAGATGGGAGGAGGAGGGACAGGACAGGGATGACACAGGTCTTCAGACACACACTCTGGTTCACAGCAGATGGCGTCTGTTAGCAGTCTATCCGCCAATACTATCGTGTCTGTCAGTCCTGTCTGAATATGCATACCAGCCCCCTCCTCTCCACATTTGTGTGTGTGTGTGTGTGTGTGTGTGTGTGTGTGTGTGTGTGTGTGTGTGTACACGTGTGTATGCAGGTACCTATAGGTCAGAAGAGGGTGTCTGATTTTCCGGAGCTGGACTTGCTGGCTGTTCTGAGCTGCCCAGTGTGGGTGCTAGGAACTCAAGTTGGGTCCTTTGCAAAAGCAGCAGGTGTTCCTAGCTGTGCAGCCATTTCTCTGGCCCCCTTGAGACACGGTCTTGCTGTAATCTAGGCTGACTTCAAGCCCACCTTTCCTGCCTCAAGCCTCCAGTCCCGGGCTGACAGGCATGTACCACTCTGCTCTGAGCTTTGCTGGTTGTCCAGTCTCTGGGAAGAAAGGTTTGAATGTTTCAAGAGCTTTTCTCATACTGCAGGTCCCGCCCCAGTGGGTTAAGTGAGTGGTGCTGTGTTGTCTCACATGCCGGAGCTCTTGGATGGTGACAGTAAGGCCAGTGTGGTAAACTCAGGTGACAGAGCAACATTAATATTGTTAGAAAATCAGCAAAGCCAAGGATAAAAAAAATCCCCAGAACTGTGTAACAACTCCTACAATGACCATGGTCCAAAACTCTCTCACAGCTTTGGGTACTTTTGGTCTCGGTGGCTATCTCTGACACTTGGGCATGCTCTGAGTGATTTGGCTACAGATTTGATCAACTAACCATCAAGTATGGCCTCTGTGGGTAAGGAGAAACTCTTGAGTAACTTAAAACATACATTTCCATGTTCTGAGAAGTCAGATTAACCAAAGGACAAAGAATTGTCATGTTCCCTAGTAACCAGGCCACCCGAACCCGAGGCAAGAGATGGTCTAGCAGGCTGGGGAGGAACAAGGTGTCCTAGCAGCCCCTGTGAGTGTCACCTTTCTAAGTTACCTAATATGGATTAGTTAGGTGGTCTAAATGCAGCTAAGACCACGGTGTGGTTTCGAGTGTGTACCCTCACAGGCTTACAGGATTTACAAACTACAAGATAATCACTAAGAAGGAGTCTGCACTGACAGGAGCAGTGAGCAGTGCAAATTACGCATTCCAAATCTATTCTCTGAAGCCAACACTGTACATTTCTTATTTTGAAACAGGTGATTGGAGAGAAGAATTGAAAACAAGCTCCATTCCCTGCTGGATTTCAATGGGGACCGAAAGCCTAACACTCTTTGAGGCCCTCCACTACCTGTCACTCCTAGGCCGCCTCCACCCAGTTTTTGCTATTGTTTGTTTATTAATTTTCTGATGAATCTCATATAGCCCTGGCTGTCCTTGACCTCAGAGACTCACCTGCTTCTGGGACCAAGGCATCTGCCTACGCCTGGCTAAGCACCCCTTTACAAAGGATGATTTTCTTCTCCAAATCTGCTAAGATGCTGGGGGCTGGGACCATCTGACAACGGTCAGTTCCTTACCAGGTGCCCTGGCTCCCTGAGTAAGGAACTGTGAGCTAGGCAGCTAGCTAGCCCCCCTTCATGCCAGCCCACTACTTTAAAGAGTTTATAGATGCCTTTGAGAGGCAACACTGCTGCTTGCTGCTGAAGGGGGGGGGGGGGCACTGCGTTGCCACCACGGCTGCTTGCTGCTGAAGAGAGGGCACTGTGTGGCAACACTGCTGCTTGCTGCTGAAGAGGGGGCACTGTGTGGCAACACCGATGCTTGCTGCTGAAGAGGGGGCACTGCGTAACCACCATGGCTGCTTGCTGCTGAAGGGGGGCTCTGCATAGCCACACAGCTGCTTGCTGCTGAAGCAAACTCTGGCTCCAGCAAGCACTGTTTCTGCCACAAACAGTTCAGACAGCCTGCACTGGACCTTTGTCCATCGCAAGCCTCACTAACCTCCAGCAGCCATTTCTGCTCAGGCCAGAGTAGACGCATGTCCTCGGTGGCCAGCCTGAGGTTAGTGCAAACAGTCCTTCATTGGTGTGATGGTCTGCTGTGACCGGCACAATTATAGCCATGTCCCCTCTGACACAAACACGAGGGACTGACCTTCCTAACAGTCCTGAAGGATGACCATCGTCATGCCGGACACTATTGCTATCCCTCCTTTCTGGCTTAGAGGAGACCTTCTCACAGCTCCTGGGAGCTGCCCTCCTGTGTCCCCACAGAAGGTTCTCCTTCAGTGGCCCTTCAGTCCCAGTTTGGATCTTTTTTTTTTTTTGGTTTTTTTTTTGGAGACAGGGTTTCTCTGTGTAGCCCTGGCTGTCCTGGAACTCACTCTGTAGACCAGGCTGGCCTCGAACTCAGAAATCCGCCTGCTTCTGCCTCCCGAGTGCTGGGATTAAAGGCGTGCACACCACGGCCCGGCTCCCAGTTTGGATCTTAACTGTTAGCCCATGCGAACTGTGACACAGGGGAGAGAACGGAAGAAGATGCACTGGTGGTGGCCGTGCAGGGAGAGCAGCAGCAAGACACAAGACGAGTGACCAGGACTGGGACACAGGAGCTAAGGCAGGCTGTGAAGAGTGGAGAAGGAGAAACTACAGATCGTTACTGGAGGAGTTCTAGAGAGCTGCTAAGATGTAAAATCCAAGCTTCTCAGATATCCCAGGCCTGGGATACATACATTCACAACCCTGTAGGAGCTGCGGGTCTCAACACCTGAGGGCCCTCAGGAGCTGTAACAGCCATAGGGAGGAACCCTGCTGCCTACTGCTGCTAGAAGCCCAGGATTACAATAGCTGTCAAATGCCAGGGCCACTGGTAATTAAAGCCCCAGCAAGAAGCCTCCAACAAGCGTCTACAGCTACAAGTCTGACGAAAGTCTGACGAAATAGCCTGGACAAACGGGCTCCTGGCCCTCAGGGCTGGAGTGTGAGCCTTTGGGTCTGTTCAGTACCTAGGCCTTGGACACTTGAGGGCCTGGAACTGCCAGCATTGGGAGTGTTCCTCCTTGCCATCTGGGTAGACCAGAAGGACCCCTGCGAACAGTCTGAGACTGACAGCTTTAGCAATAGACCACATCCCTACATATCCTGAGAAGTGAATAACCACAGTCATGAGAAGGAAACCCAAGGCCATGTCCTGAGAGAAGGTACCTTTCTCATCTCCACATCATGTGCTATCCACCGAATCACCGCCTCAAACACATATCTTTCGTTGCCGACATTCAGCTTCTCGAGAGAGATCACTTCTTTGAGTTTCTGTGGACTCAGCTCCAGGAACTCCTCTGTGCTGCTGACGTCTCGGAAGTGCGTCTCCAAGTACTCGGTGGCCAAGTAATGCACGTGGTGCAGGCAGTAGTGCAGTGCAAAGTCCCGGATGCCGATGCAGTTCTCTGCCGCTATGCAGCCCTCCAGGAACTCACAGCACAGGGTTTTAAGGTCCGTCAGCAGCAGCAGGTCAGCTGCCTGCACAACATCTTGGATTGTATCTTCATTTAATCTGATCTGTAAGATTACCACAAGCATTTTATAGTTGTATCCAGACAAACAGAACAAAACTCCTAAACCATTAACCTGGAAGTCTGGCCCACAGGAAGTCTCCAATTATTTATTTTTAAAAACTTAGCTTTAATTATGTGTATGAGCACATTGGATGCAGGTGCCTGCAGAGGTCAGAGGCATTGGATCACCCTGGAGCTGGAGTTATAGGCAGTTGTGAGATGCCAACATGAGTGTTGGGAATTGAACTCAGGTCCTCTGCAAGAGTAGGAAAGGACCCTTAATCACTGAGCTCTCTCTCCAGTTCCCCAATCCCCAGTGATGCAGGTCAAAGATGACTAAGTACTGTTGACCATACACTGCACATCTTTCAGTAGTCTGAGGCATCAAGGGGCCTGATTTTTTTTAAAATAAGCTTTATTTATCTATTATGTATACAGTGTTCTGCCTGCATATATGCCTGTAGGCCAGAAGAGGGCACCAGATCCCATTATAAATGGTTATGTGCCACCATATGGTTGCTGGGAATTGAACTCAGGACCTCTGGAAGAGCAGACAGTATTCTTAACCTCTGAGCCATCTCTCTAGTAAGGGGCCTTATCTTATAGCAGATATGTCTGACCTGTTTGTTTGTCTGTTTGTTTTCAGACAAAGTTTCTCTGGGTATCCTGGGCTGTCCTGGAACTTGCTCTGTACAGCAGGCTGGCTTCAAACTCAGAGATCCACTTATCTCTGTCTCTTGAGTGCTAGGATTAAAGGCATGTGCCACCACCACGCTGCTGATGTGTCTGTCTGATTTTTATTCCACCTGTCCAGGCTTCCCCTCCTGTGCTAGCATGATATACTGTTGAGGGAACCTTACCCATGTGCTTATATCTGCAACTAATACAAAAACCTGACTGAGCGTTTAGGGACAGTTAAGTTCTGCTACTAATGGAGACTGGAGTTATCTGTTCCTGTCTGCCGAGTGGAATGCCAGGCGGGTGCAAGCTCTGGATCTCCTCAGCGGGTCCCCCCCACCCCCCCCCCCCGCACTCAATGCTTGAGCCTCAAACCACCTTCTGGGCCACACCCATAATGTACAAGTTTTTCTCCTCAAGACTCTTCACTTCTGATCGGTTTTCTCCCATTTCCTGACTGATGAGTCTGTCTCTCCCTGCTTCACACTTCTCTATGCAACTGGAAAGCCACAACACACACAACTCCCCAGGCTTCACTATTTCAGAAACCAGGGAGTTCAGGGTCCAGCAAAAACCATCTTCCCAGACTCTATACATTTTCATACACACATTAAAAATGTGGTATCACCAATTGCCTCAGAAACTGAGCACAGAACCTTGGAAAATACATAGGGAAAATTTCCTGTCCCGAAGACATAAATAACTTTTTCTTCTTTAATTTCCTTTTTATTTTATGTGCATTTGTGTTTTGCCTATATGTGTGTCTGTATGAGGGTATCAGATCACCGGGAACTAGAGTGACAACAGTTGTGAGCTGCCATGTGGGTGCTGGGAATTGAACCTGGGTCCTCTGGGAAAGCAGTCAGTGAGTGCTCTTAAACACTGAGCCATCTCTCCAGCCCACTTTTTCTTCTTTTTACATTTTTTTGTATGTGTGCTGGCTAGTTTTATGTCAAACTGACAAAAGCTAGAGGCATCTGAGAAGAGCAAGTATCAATTGAGAAAATACCTTTGTAAGATCAGGCTGCAGGCAAGAATACAGGGCATTCTCTTAATTAATGTTTGATGCAGAAGATGTCAGTACCTTGTGGGCAGGGCCTCATGCATGCTGGGCCTGCCTCTAGCACTCAGCCACATCTCCAGACCCAGGAATATTAAATTCGGCCAGCAGAGAGGGAATGACTGCAGACTATCTAAATAAAACCTGTGAAAGCTCACTAAACCACATCTCGATGAAACCTAGCAGCTAATTCAGGAGTTTGCCATACCTTAAGCTGCCACCAGGATTCTAAAATTTAAGCTGGGACAAACCCCAGCAGTCAATCTGCAGACAGTCCCTGGGCTGGGCCGCAGTCGAAGCCCACACAGAGCATGCTCTCTGGCCTGTCACTGCCTGTGCTCACAACTGCACTGACCTTGTCCTGCCAGTGAGATCAGGCTGCCTGGTCCTCCTGCTGGGCAGGGTTTCTAGGATTTTCAGGGCTCTAACTTCATTCATTTTAACAATCGCACATGTGCACACCCGATGCCTTGGGTTTAGGGGAGAGTGTCTCTAAACTGTGTTTCTGCAATGCTATGAAATCACACCACACACTTCAACAGGACTAGAAGCCCCAGTGTGTGGACAGAATGGATACATTTAGAAAAGACAGGCGATACACTCCAAACACTGAACAACTTATGGGGAAAACAGGCCCTTCAGAAAAGGGGAGGGGAAACAGCAGTGACGAAGGCTCCAAGGGGCAGGGTGAAGGGCGAGATCTTGGGGAAAATGAGGCAGAACATAGTTTCACACATCTAAACGTACACCACACTACTCTGCTCTCTGGCCAATATACCTACACAACTTATCTTTTCTGTTTGTTTTTTTAAAGATTTATTCCTATTTGTGTATATGTGTGTGTGCACTTGTAAGTGTGTCATGCATGCATGTGCACACATGGAGGCCAGATGATCCCCTGGAGCTGGAGTCACGTGGTTGTGAGCCACTGCTGTGGGTGCTGGGGACCAGAGGCCTAGCCAGCTCTCTCAGCCACCGAACCATCTGTATCCTTGCTAAGAGTCCTAAGAGTCCTATGCTAGAACCTAGTATATAAAGAGGAAGGGCTGGGAGGCAGGAAGAGAAAGCAGTCTAGTGGCTTACCATTTCCTGCCTGCGTACATCACATCTCCAGAAACAATGTGGCGCAGAGAGTCAGGGGAAAGCAGGAAGACACAGCAGGGGTGGGGTGGAGCACAAGATCACCAGCGAATACTACACTAAGGGTAACTTTCAGTGTGAGATGCCTTCCACCGCAATGTCCTACAAGAAACTGTTTCTACAGAACAAGTCCCAGTGACAGAGCCCTTCTATTTCCACGAAGACAGAGAAGGGCCAGACAGAGTGGGGGTTGTGCAAGACCAGATTCAAGAGGTAGTGACAAGAGTATGTGGTGAAGGGTGTACCTCGTTCCTCTAACCTCACCCTGGTGGGTGGAGCTCAGAAGGGCATGAACTGGGATTTGGTCTATGATCTGTGTTGCTCCTTTAGGGACAGAGTCTGGAAGATCATGTATCTTCCATAGCCAGGGAGATGCCAATAGATGCCCCTGATGGCAGAAGATGGCATGGTAGTGCCACTCTGAAAGCTGCTAAATCCCTGCTGATCTCGCCCCTGGGTCTCACCATACCTGCCCACTGAAGATGTAATCCAGGATCTCTCTCATAACCATTACCGATATCCCTTCAAGTTCAATCTTATAAGTGGATCCGTCATCTTTTGGAGGATTATAGTTTAACTTTGTCCTAAGAAAGGGAAAAAAATGTAAAATTTCTATGAACCAACAGAAACAACTATAAATATATATGCACTGAGCACTATAATACAACACATATTGCATAGCAAACATAGTTCCACTTAGAGAACTTAGTTTCAGATCAATATACACAGTTTTAGCTAAAAACCATTGGTTCCAGTATACAAATGCTACTTCATCTTTTCTAAAGATTTATTTTTAATTAAGTGCATGTGTGTCCTGATGTGTGGAGGTGCTCATAGAGGCCAGAGACATCAGATTTCCCCAGGAGCTGGAGTTACAGGAGTTATGAGCCAACTGACTGCCAACTAGGTACCAGAAAGTGAACTGAGGCCCTCCTCGGCAAGAGAAGAAAGCCAAGGATACAACACACTGAGACACTGTCTTTAATTTAAAAAACAAACAAATAAACAAACAAACAAACAAACAAACAACAGTGCTGGAGAGACGACTCAGAGGTTAAGGGCACTGGCTGCTCTTTCAGAGGACCTAGGTTTGATTGCCACCATCCACATGGCAGCTCTAAGCACCTGTAGCTCCATTCCCAGGAGATCAGACGCCCCTTCTGGTCGCTGTGTGCACTGTATATGCATAAAAGAAAAATGAAATCTGAAAAAAAAGTTAGGAAACAGGGGAGATACCCTAAGAAAGTTGGTAGATGAATCCAGGAGGTTGGATTTAAGGTAGGACTGTCTTCTAGTCAAAGACAAAATACCTAACAAGTACCTGTGAGTGGAGAAAGACAGACTCGACCCAAGAAGGATCATTATGCAGCCTGAGAATGTAGGGTGTGGCGATGGATTCTCACAAGCCCTCAGAAGGAAAACAGGCCACAAAGGAAGGGATGAAGGTCAGAATAGCTGCCTACTTCACATAAAGAAAGACAGAATGCCTGGGAGAAAGAGAAGGCTTCAAAAATGTGAAGATAAGTCAGGTGTGGTGGCAAAAACTTTAAATCCCAGTACTTGGCAGGCAGAGGCAAGCATTCCTTTGTAAGTTCCCGGCCAGGGAGGGTAGTATAGTGAGACCTTGTCTCAAAACAAACAAAAGAAAAGAAAAAAAAAAAAAAAAACCACCAGAACATAACAAAACAAACAAATAATCAAATAACCCAAAAGAGATTTAAAAAAAAAAAAAAAATCCAGGACAGAATATTTTCAGTTACACAGTCACCAAACAACCTGTCAGCCTTTCAGAGAATATGGTTGGGAAGTGTGTCCCAGCCTACCAAGGTAAACCCAGAAAGAAGGCATGCACACAGAGCAGACATGACTCAGGGTGCTGAAGACACTGCCACTCAGCGCAGGAGAGTAGAGGAAGCAAAGGTGAAGAGGAACTCCTGGTTCAGAGGCCAGGAACCAGCACAGGGGCCCTGCAGCCAGGAACCAGCACAGGAGGCCCTGCAGCCAGGAACCAGCACAGGAGGCCCTACAACCAGGAACCAGCACAGGGGCCCGGCAGCCAGGAACCAGCACAGGAGGCCCTGCAGCTAGGAACCAGCACAGGAGGTCCTGCAGCCAGGAACCAGCACAGGGGCCCTGCAGCCAGGAACCAGCACAGGAGGCCCTGCAGCTAGGAACCAGCACAGGACCTGCAGCCAGGAACCAGTACAGAGGCCCTGCAGCCAGGAACCAGCACAGAGGCCCTGCAGCCAGGAACCAGCAGAGGCCCTGCAGCCAGGAACCAGTACAGAGGCCCTGCAGCCAGGAACCAGCACAGAGGCCCTGCAGATGTCTCCGAAGGATCTATAAAGCAGGGATTCGGACAATGTTCCTCTTGGTATTTAAATCTCTTGACTACTTACTAACTCCAGTTTTTTCTGAGCTAATGTTTACTGGGCCTCCACTTGCAACACCCTCGGGCCTATCTATATGCCTGCTAATAAAAAGGAAGTGTCAGACAACCTTCAGTCAAGAGATGGTATGAACAAGACCAAAGCCTCCCAAATGCACCTTGTGCAAGCATGTGTGTCTCCTAGCAACCTTTACCACTGACATCTATCTGTCAGAGTTAACATGCTGGTGGCATGGCCTTCCAGCTCCCAATTCACCCTCTTTGCCCACTCTGTCAAATTGGGTTGGGCCTTTTAAAGCATTTTCCCCCTCAAGTGAGGTAATGCTAAGCACGTCAGGAGAGGACAGTAGAAACAAAAGAAAGAAAACTACAAGACAAGACAGCCACACTTCCTGGTTCTGAGGTATTGCCTGCGAGGTTCCCACAGTTCAGGTCTCTCCTGGCTCAGGCTCCTGCGCTGTCCAGCTATCCAGAAGCCACCTTCAGTCACCTCCCCCCTTTCCCAAGCACCTTAGAAAATCAATTTCCAGCAAGTTCCACCAGTGTGGCCATGCAGTGAGCCACAGGCATGTCCTGTGCAAGGTCAGCTCGGAGGCTGTGGCTGCTGCTCAGAGAGATCCGTTACTCCTACCTTTTGGGCTAGTCAACCCACTGCTCCCCCAATCTCCTGTTATAATGACTGATTCTTTGTTCAGGGTCAGGGAGACAGCTCAGCAGGTAAAGGAGCCTGAAAATCTGGTGGACAGACAGAAATAACTTCTGCAAATTGTCCTCTAATCTGCACATGTGCTGGGGCACACCCACCCACCCTCTACCCATTCCTAAACAAATGAAATGGGAAAAAAAAAAAAAAAAGGCCAGAGTCAAAACCGGATAGTGGTGGTCGCAGCACACAGCTTTAATCCCAGCATTCAGGAGGCAGAAACAGGCAGATCTCTTTGAGTTTGAGGCTAGCTTGATCTACAGAGCTCATTCTAGGACAGCCAGGGCTACACAGAGAAACCCTGTCTCAAAACCAAACACCGTACCACAATAGAGACAGGGAGGATCCTGCAGTTATAAGCATTTACTGCTCTGGCAGAGGACCTGGGTTCAGTTACCAGAACCTGCCTGGCAGATCAGAACTATCTCCTAACCTCTGTTTTAGGGGATTTGATACCCTCCCTGTTCTGGTCTCTGTGGGCACAGCTACATCTACAGTGCACAGACTTACAGGAAAGCAAGGTACTCATATATAAAATAAATAAACCTTAAAAACAAAAACAAAAAATCCCTCTAAACCTTCATGTTCAAATTATTGTGTGGTTTCTCTGACCTAGATGGAGAAGCACAAGGCTATTAAAGAAGTGCTTAGCTGGGGGAAGCTTTCTCACCTTAATGTACTGTTCGAAGGCCTGGCTGTGCCGTGAGTTGCAGACGGCAGGGTGAGGGAACTACAACTTACTTTAAAATGACTACACTGTTACATGATTTCCCAACACGAGGGGATCCATTTTAAATTGTGTCATCTTCTCGGACACAGAGGACTACAAGGAGAGAAAAATGACTAGCTAAAATATGTCACTTGAGGCATCTTAAAATGTGGTCATTTCCAGAACCCATGACAAATGAATTGTATACTCTACACATTTGGAGGTTAAATAACAAAACTAACATTAATTATGCTTTAAACCCACCTGTCCTTTTCTCCCACCCTGCCTCCTATCTCCAGCACTGTCTGAGCACACTTAATTTCAATGTCCCGAGAGACCTGTCCCAGGCTAGCTGCCCCATGGCCGAGGATCTGTAAAGACTCCTCCTTGGGACAGGTAACACTGCCCTCATCAACACATCTAAACTTCCCCTTCACCGTGGCAGACACAAGTCGGGTTCAAATTCTTGTGTATGTATGCACATGTGTGTGCTTATGTGACGTGTTCCTGTGTACATGTGAGTCTGTGTCCTAGCTTCCCTTGCCAGGGTCTCATGTATTTCTAGCTGGCCTCAGACTCACTCAAAGAGAACCACAGTCTTCTGATCCTCCTGCCTCCATTTGCTGGGTGCTGGAATCACAGGTGTGCATCACCACCCAGGGCTTCCTGCATGCTAGGCAGACACTCTGCCAACTGAGCCACATCCTAGCTCCTCTGCTGAGCCCCCCAGGCCTTAGGCAAGAATTCTTCCGACCACTGTGAGCCTACCAGGAAACTCAGCAGGTTTGGAAAGAGAAAATGATGCTCTTAAATGTCCCCCTAAGACTCAAGTGTTGAACAAGGGAATAGTCCCCATTGCAACCAGTGTCCAGGGCCTTTGGGAGACGACGGGATCATGAGGGCTCTGACCTCATGGGTGAGCCAATCCATTTAGAGACTGACAGTTTTCTCTGACAAGCGTTTCTTCTAGGATGGTCAGCCTCAGCAGATGTAAGCAACCATGGACTGATGGAATGAGCCCAAGCACAGCTTTGCCTCTTGATTTTTTGGGTATTTCATCTCAGCAATTGAAGTGTAACTAACACAATGCTCCACTATTATTGTAAAGCATTCTGAGCTGTTAGTTACTGTCGAAGGCATGCCATTAAAACAGTGCCACCAGGTGCCTTCAGGTGCAACAGAGCTGAGGGACAATCAGCTACACAGGCAGGACTTTCTGATACCTGGATCTGATGCCCTCTTCTGACCTCTGCACATACATAGTGACCATACATACATGCATGCAAGCAAAGCACTCACATATAAAGGAGCTACGGAAGAGGGTTTGGCGGAAGAACAGTGGCAAGCAGAACGAAGGGGCTTTTCTTCTCTGCTGATGCCAACACTCATTTCCACTAAAGCAAACAGACCCAGGCAGACCACGGGATGATGATGTCCACGGAGTCAAGGCGCTGCAGTCTGGGGTGATTCATGGCATGACTCCCACAGCTGCTGTGATTCACGTCACCTGGGACTCTGTGATATGAGGCAGGCCCTCTGAGGCGCTCGGAGACAGTCTGTGCCAGCACTCTTCACCCCAAACTGGCAAACTAGTCATTTGTTCTTTTGGAGAATTTGTTTTACAGATTACAGCCCCCCCCCCCAAAACACAGCACACTCCTTTTTCTGTTTTTGTGAGCTTCCAGAAACCACACACACACACACACACACACACACACACACACACACACGGTTTAGGGCAGTTAGAGTCTGTGTGTGACACAGTACTAGCAAACACGTGTATTCACACATTTATGTAAGTGCACAAATACACACCCACCAGAGGGAGCCAACGTGAGCCATGGTCTGGGTTACCATGTAGTGGCAACACAGGTTTGTTAGATGGAACACATGTCCCACTCTAGTGAGGGTACAGGGGAGGGGCTCTGCATGCATGGGCTCAGGGAAGGTCTGGCCTTCTCTGTACTTCATTCTCAATCCTGTTGTGAGCTTACAATTGCTCTAAGACATATGGTCTGGCTAAAAAAATTTTTTTCTAAAATTATGTCTAAGTTTTTAAAAGTTGTGCCTTGTGCACTTAAGTGCAGTACCCACAGCGGCCAGAAGAGGGCCTTAGATTCCCTGGAACTGGAGTTACGGGTTGTGAGTTGCCTGACTTGGGAGTTGGGAACCTAACTCAGATTCTCTGGAATATAGCTACACTCTTAACCACTGAGTCATCTCTCCAGTCCCTAACAGCTGTTTTGTGGTTTTTTTCTCCAAAGATCTTTTCTAGTTCCCACTTGAGGTAGTACCATTTGTTGCTAATATTTCAATCAACAGATGGTACCGGTACCTTCTGACACAGACCTTTGATGGCATTGTCTCTAGTAGGGACACAGCAGTTAGCCTCAGTTCCTCCCACAGACATGGGAGAAAAGCATTCACCTTGAGATCCTGAGAGTGAGAAAGCTCTCAGCAGGAAGCCTAAGCAAGAGGGGCTGTGCACTGGGACCTAGAGACCCAGGCCAGCTTCATGCACAGTCCCACCATTCCTAGGTGAACCAGGAAATCTTAAGAGTGTTTCCTGTAGCCAAACCACAAGAGGGGACTGACCATGAACAACAGGGCCTGTCTGGGGAGAAGGAGAGAAAGAAACTGCACCAGGCTGCGGGACTCTGAACGTCACGTCTGTAGAACACTTTGTATAAACGTGTTAACCTGTGTGGCTAAGTGCATGTATATGTGGGTTGGTGCCTGTGCGGTACAGAAGAGGGTGTTGGGTCCCCTAGCCCTGAGCTGCAGATGTCTATGAGTCACTAGACATGGGTGTTGAGAATGAATTCAGGTCCGCTCTAAGGGCAAGCACGCTTAACTGCTGTGTCCCTGCAGTTTGCAAACGGTGTTTTAAAGGATGGTGGCCTACCAGTCTGCGTGCTGCCCCCTTCACTCCTCCTCCATCTGATTCTTTTTACCCAAGAAGCACTGTGGTTATTTACTTTCAAAAATTTCTCTCACACAGATCCTGTGAGTCACAGTTTGAACGACTTTACGAGTAGTTCCCTGGGCTGACCTCACAGAACCTTCTGGAGAGCCACTATAGAGAACCAGATATCTGGGTCTTATCCTAGACCAACTAGGTCAGTCTTAGATTGCATAATAAGTGTAAGACATACCCTGGCTCTGGCCTGTTCCTGCTGCCCAGAATGCTTCTTGGGCCTCTCCCCCACATCTGCACACTCTGCTTCTTCCCAGCTAGTGTGCCCTGACACCCAGCACGGCAGCCTGCACACCGCCCTCACCGGCTCTTCCGCTTTTATTTTCCCTCACAGGATTGTTCGTCTCCTAATGAACTGCACCTGCTTATGCTAACAGCCATGAAAACAGATTGTTCCCACCTCACCAGTGATGATAATACAGCCAAACCCACTGGATCCAAAATTAGATTATGTTAGCCCCCTGGGAATGCCTGTGAGGGACCATCTAGACTAGGTTAATTGAGATGGAACCCTAACTCTGGGTGGCACCATCCCATGGTCTGGGGTCCTGCACTGAACAAAAGGGGAAGGCGAGCTGAGCACCAGCCTGCTTTCTCTGCTTCCTGACTGTGGATGCACTCACCAGCTGCCTCAGGCTCCGCGCCTTCCCTGCCATGATTGACTGTAACTTCAAACCGTGGGCCTGGGGAAACCTTTTCTTGCTTAAGCTGCTTTGCCAGGGACCTACATTACGGTAACAGGAACATTAACTAACACACTGCCATACTCTACACGAACATCCATGGTATTTGACACATAGTAACTTGACCTGAAGCACACAACAAGGGTGGGAACCGATGGATTCCAACCCCGCAGAATCAGTGGCTGAAATGAAGTGACCACAGCTGTAGAGACAGGGCACCAGTGGCCAGTAGAGCAGCTGAGAGCATTCACCATCACACGTTGGCATGCTCAGATGGCAATATGTCCCCACAGCAGGCCAGGCACACTGCAGTCTTATGTGCAAACACTCAGCTACCCGCTGGGCTGATGCCCTCACATAGGAGCTGCACTGTAGGGCCGGGGGAAGGAAGCTCTCTCTCGTTTGTGGGTTAGCTAGCCATACCTCATCTTTCTGTGTGCTTCAATGTCCCATGGTCACTGTCACCAGTGGCCTGCTGGGAAACCTAGATTTATAATGCAATACAGACTCCAAAAGGTTTCTAGAGCTCTGGCCTTAGTTTGGGTGCTGTCCTGAAGATGAAGAGGCCCACTGGGACCTGTAGAGGCTCAGAAGCAGCTCCGGTCACAGCTGTGTCCCACCAACATCCTCCCCAGGCTGTGCTGCTGGCACAGCACAGGGTGCTTTTTACTCTCCTCAGGGAGCCTGGTCTCCACTGTGAGGAAAGAAACATAGCGCTGGCTTTGCTCTGATGCCACACAAGAAGAGTCAGTGACTTGAAGGCAAGTGGAATTTACCTTAAGGAGGCCATGTTTTCTGAAAAGAGACTGTGGGAATTCAGCATGTATTACAATGTAGTAGAGGGTTGGGGAAAGGGCTGTTGGTAAAGCGTCTACCAGGGAAGCATGAGACCCTGGATCTGGGTCCTCAGCACCTATACAAAAGCCATGTGTGGTCATGCGTCTGTGCCCCAGCGAGGGAGGTTGAGGGTAGAGACAGCTAAAAGGTGGGGCAGAGAGACTTTGTCTTAAAAATATTAAATACTTAAAGAAAATGTACATAAGCGTGTTGGTGTTTTGCCTGCCCACTTCCCTAGAGGCCAGAAGAGGGTGAAGGATCCTCTAAAACTAGAGATGGTTGTGAGCTGTCATCTGGGTGCTGGAAATTGAACCTGGCTACTCTGGAGGAGTGGTCCATGATCTCAACAGCTGAGACGTTTCTCCAGTCCCTACACAATGTATCTTGACCATATCCACCCCTAATTCCTCTAGACCCAGTCCCTATACAATGTATTTTGACCAAATCCACCCTCCAATTCCTCTAGACCCCACAGTACATGCTCCTCCTACCATCATGACCTTTCTAAAAACCCAACAACCACTGGGCTCAATTAGTGCTACTTGCCCCCTAGGCAACCTACCAGGGGTCACATCCCCAAAAGACAAGGAACCCCTTCTCCCAGTGAACATCAATTGCCAACATCTCCTCGGCTTGGGTGAAGCCTCTCTCATCTTCTCTGGCACTGTTGACAGCTTGGTCCTATACAGGTCCAGAGATGCTGTGAGGTCATGAGTGTCCAGTCTGTTTTGTCCACAGAACACTCCACAGTACTCCTCCAAACCCTCCAGCTCTTAGACTCTTTCCGGCCTTCTGCAACGTTCCCTGAGCCTTGTGGGAGGGATATAGATAGAGAGATCCTGCCTGAAAAGGTAGGGTGCAGGCCGGAGTGGATTATTCCTGATGTTGGCCCCTGGCTTCTAGAAGCACATGCATACACGTACACACACGTAAACTACATGTGTGACACACAAACAGGATGCTATGGGAACATCTAGAGTGTATCTAGGAGTTTGGGGACAGGGAGGGGGCAGGCAGCAAACAAGGCATCACAGGAAGCACAGGAACTGAAGACTCACGGTGATAATGACTCCAAGGAGAAGCAGCCACCCCCACTGAGAGAGACAGCCTGACCCCAGCAGTACAAACTTCCTGGCTTAAGTCTTAGGCAACTAGCCCTTCCTTGTCCCATTGAGGAACTCAGAACTTCAGAGTGCCAGTGGTGCTTCCCACTCTAGCAACTATGGCAACAGTGCTTCTAAACAAAGTGTCAACAAGATCAACTGTGGTGTTGACTCCGGGAGTTTGGGTTTTAACTCCCTTGTGTCAGATGGTACAGTCCACGATTCCCTTCTTTCCAGCCTGCTCAGGTCTATTCCTCCTCTGGATGGTCCTCTTAGTAAACTACTCTTTCTGTCCAGTACGAAGACAAATCAACAAATGCTGGGGGGGGGGGGGGAGGTGTTAAAGACTGTAGGTGGATACTGAAACCAGCAAGACAGTGGGTAAGTATCAACTCCCAGATCGACTTCCTGGTTACCAAGAGAAAGCTGCGTAGGCCAGGAGATGTCTCTGTGACCTGAGTCTGCTAGTGCTGGGACACCACTGACGGCATGCGGTTTTAGATCTGAAGCACTCAGGCAGGCACATTCATACTGTGGCCATTATCAGAGACTAACCTCAGCCCAAGCTGTATGAAGTCACCAACTAGTTCTCACCTGACATCAAAGTCATGACACGTAGGAAAAGCTGAGGAACCGCCACAGGCGGACACTTGTCTGTGACACTCTCCATCTTTTCATTGTTTCCGTATGTATGTATGTACGTATGTATGTATGTATGTATGTCTATGTGTGTATATGCGTGCATGGGTTTATGTGCACCACCTAAGTGCAGGCACCCACAGAGGCTAGAAGAGGGTGTTAGATCCTCTGGACCCAGAGTTACCAGCCACTGAGTACTGGGAACTGAACTTGGGTCTTCTGCAGTAAGTGCTCTTGACAGTTGAGAGGTCTCTCCAGCCCCCTTTCCTTGTCTTTCTTGATTCTGACTCTGCTGAGCTGGCCAGGTACCTTGGACAGCATCCTTCAAGTCAAGGTTGGCTAATTTATAAGGTTGCATTATGGCTGAAGTGTGGCAGGGATGCTCCAGAAACGCCGGTATCTATAAGGTGCCCTCATCTATGGGGGAGAACCTGTCTCCTACTGGTCAGTTGGCAAATGGCTCTGACAGGGTTCCCTGCAGCCACTAGCTTTCCTTCCATAGGCAATAAACACATTGGAAATCATTTGGGAAAGTACAAAAATCCATTGGTTTTTCTCAGACTCGTGCCCCGTGGCCTCAGTACCTACCAGTGGACCTGCCTGAGACAACCACCACCACTGGCAGGGCGCTGCCCACGCCCTCCTATGCCTCTGTTCACCTTCCCATCGCCCTACAACACACATACTTGGGTCTCGTTTAGATTGCCTAGGCTGGCTTTGGACTCATGATTCTCTTGTTTCAGCCTCCTGAGTGCTTAGCTTCCAGGACTTTCTATTTCAGCTCCTTTACAGATGTTAACTGAGATTCTTCTGTAAGAGGCACATTGCACCTCCTCTCCATTTGTAAGTGTACGTTCGTTCGTTCGGTCATTTGTTCACAGACACACGATGGTTGTTTAGTTTATTCTGACTATAATTCAGCATGATCCTTTGTTGCCCAAATTGCTGTAGAGCTCAGCCACTAGAGGTTCTTGAGGCTGGCTTTTTTTTGGGTCCCTCCCTACTTTCTGGCACAAGGCACTTCAGGCTTATGGAGTATTTTTCCTGCCTTGGCACCAAGCCAACTAGGTCTCTGAAGACATTAGAGTTTTAAATGCTATCTGATTCTACTCTGGAAACGTCCCTCTGGCGGCAACAGGGTGGAAAACAGATGAGGACTGTGTGTGGAGGAAGACAGGCCAGTAGGAGCCCGAAACAGCTTAGGGCCAACAGGAGCTGGAGGCTGAGTGGGCAGTTATGGCCCGGAGGAGACAGACTCCGGAAAGCAGAGAGCAGAGGGGATGCTTTGGCATGGATTAGATGCTGAGGGAGGGTGGGGAGAAGGCCTCTTTGCCAACGGCTCTCAGCTCTCTCCTGTGGAGCCTGTGGTAGATTAAAGGTAATGAAAGGGGACAGCAAGGTGGCTCAGGGGGTAAAGTACTTGACCTGCAAGCCTAATGACCTGATTCCATCCCTGGAACTCATATAAAGGTAGAAGGAGAGAATCAACTCCACAAAATTGTCCCCACCTCCACACCCTTGCTGTGGCATGTGTACCACCCCGTCATACACACACCCAAATATTATTTGTATATATAAATTTGAAAAAAATTGGAGGGAAATAAGGGTCCAGGGAGATGGCTCAATGGACAAGAGTATTTGTTCTTACAGTAGGAAGACCTGAGTTCAAATCCTGAGCCACTCACATGGACATGGCTCCATGTCCCTGTAAGTCTAGGGTTTGAGGGCAGAGATCTTGTCTTTTTTTTTGTTTGTTTTTTTTCGAGACAGGGTTTCTCTGTGTAGCCCTGGCTGTCTGGATCTCACTCTGTAGGCCAGGCTGTCCTCGAACTCAGAAATCCGCCTGCCTCTGCCTCCCAAGTGCTAGGATCAAAGGCGTGCGCCACCACTGCCCGGCGATCTTGTCTTAAAAAGTATGTAGACAACAACAGATGAAGATACCAGACACACTGTTCTAGGGTGTGTGCACACACACAGGTATGCCCCACCCTTACCCCATACACAACAGGGGAGGAGGGACAACTTACTTAGGAGGAGCAGTGTGACCACCAGGGGTGAAGGTGGCCAGGTACTAGGTAAGTAACCTTCGGGCTTGGGACAGAGGAGAGGGCAGCAAGTGTCTTGGCACAGCTACTGCTGTTGTAGGAGAAGGTGGCAGAGTAAGGTCAGAATTGTATGCCTGGCCACAGTCCAAGGACAGGAAGGAGGACAGCCAGAAAGCCGACCGTGGGGGAAACAAGACAAAAGATGTCACTGGAGCGAGGGGAGAAGGAATGGCAAGGAAGTGATGGACAGCGATAAACAGACCAAGGAAGAGAAATGTATTAGTTTACACTGCATCTGGAGATTACATTTCACAGCTCTTCAAAGAACAGGTTCACAGTGGAGCCATGAAATGCATGTTTAATTTCAGAGTGAAGGCAACAGGGCACTTACGCGGAGAGAGCTGGCTCCTCAAGCCTTAGCTAAGATGTTGAGGCCAGACACCATCAGAAGGGACAGTCACTCTGCTTCTCACCGAGGCACATGTAAGGTCAGGCAATGTGAAGACAGGTATGCTTTTCAGCAGGGACAGGGATTCAGCAGAGATTAAAATGACAAGAAAAGGAGACAGAACACAGAACGGAAGCCTGAAGAAATGGGTTCCATGTAAGTGAAGGGGTGGCGGCATCCATCCTGAATGTAAGAATCATACAAAACAGTCAACAGAGAGCCTGGGGCTGGGTGCCAGTGAAGGGAAGTACTTCCCACACAAGCTGAAGGGTCAGAGTTTGGATTCCATGTAAAAGGCTGTCAGAACCCATGTAAAAAGCTGAGTTTGGGGTGGTGATAGTAGTTAGACCTCATACAGCAAGAATCATCCAGGTCCTCAAGGTCAGTTCACGGATACCCACAGGACACACAGCAGAGGGAAGCTCATGGTTTTCTGATGGGTTCACAGGGTCACTATTAAGGCGGTAAAAAGCAGAAACGGGAGCATTGGTCAAGAGAATGCTGTATGATATAGCAATAGACAGCACTGGAAAGCGATAGCTATGTGAGCTGGCTGTGGTGGCTCCTGCCTGCGAGGAGAATGAGGCAGGAGGATTGCTGTGAGTTAGAGGCCATCGTGAGCTATGTTGAGTCCGTCTCTCTCTCTCTCTCTCTCTCTCTCTCTCTCTCTCTCTCTCTCTCTCTCTCTCTCTCTCTCTCACACACACACACACACACACTGCCCCCAGCATGGTTATGGGCATTTTTATTGAGACAGAAAGTTTTGACGTGAAGCAAGTTCCGGGGAAAACATGAACATACAGTAAGCACACACGTGACTCCAGTATCACACAGGCTCACCACTCAGTCAGAAATAAACTCAACGGACTCTCATGACAGCTTCCTTTTACGCATCGGAAGTACATTTTCTAACCGTAAGTAGTTTCTGGAATCTGCTAGTCAGTCAGTACCATTTACATTTTCCAAGGCAAAGCTGGAAGATGCATGTTAAAGATGAGCTCAAAGGCAGAGCAGAGGCCCAGCAACTTCTGAAGCAAATTCTTCTAGAATGAAACAAGCCAGAGTCTTGCTCTGGTCACACCCCAATCTTTTGAAAACACACAAGAGAGATGCATTCATGATGAGACATGCTGACACTTCCAGATTTTCTCCTTGGGAATTATTTCTCTAGATGCCATTGAAAAGTGGCTCCTTTAATGACCTTGAGACCTCGTGCAAAAGCTTATGTCAGAACTATAGCTCTTTGCTTTGGCTACTGGGTATGACATTTCTTTTTTGTAGTTCTGGAGGCCAAAAGGCTGAGGACAGGTGCCAGGATGCTCAGGCTCCTCCCGGCTCATCCATGTCTTCCTTGTCTTTATATAGCAGACAGAGAAATGGAATGGGGGTTGGGAGAGGTGTGGGCTGACTGTTCCCTCCCTCAGTAACAAAGAGCTCCTCGGGTTCTTCTCTGCTACAGTATACAAATGGCACCAAATACCACAGACACTTCACATTCCGGCAGCGGGTTCAAATTTCTCTCACTTTCCATTTTCTCTTGGACAGTGAGAGTGGGGGGGGAGCAGGAGAAGGGTTTATGGCTTTTCAAATATAGCAAGCCTCCTGAATAAACACAAGGGGACAGCAGAAGTTCCATGAATTCATCCTTTCAAAGAAGTTCAAACCAGAGCACTCCGTGAGCTTCCACAGCCGTCTGCTCTGCCTGAGTAGAATCAACAGAAGCGAGCACCTCACACTCGGAGGTGTCTCTAGGATCAGCTTCTCTTCAGCAGCATTACGCTCCAGCTTCAAGCCACTTCTTTGCTCCTGGCAGCTCCTTAATTTATAACCCGCTGTTATAACTGTCTCCAAACAACTTGAGGCTGCACATGGCTTCCAAAGTGTTGTCAAGGGAATGAATGCTTCTCCACTAAGTCCCCAGCCCTGCTGGGACAGCGGCTCACTCACTGCTGCTACTGTTTCTGAATACAGAGTTTGGTCTCCTCTCCCGGGCCTCTGGGCACCAGAGCCAACCATGTCACTGAAGACAGCATATCAGGCCCCTCATCAGTTACTTTTTGTGGTACAATGGCTACTCTGTCCCCCTTCCACACTAATAAATACTCAGCCATAGAGCGAAATGCTTTGGTCAAAAGTTTCATCTTACAAGGTGGCACACACAGCATTGTGAAGGCCAGTGTCAGCACTTACAGGTCACACCTACCTAGCTCTCATACAGGCAAGGTCCACTCATGCCTCTAGCACCTCTGCTCTGGAAATACAAAATGATAGGCTATCAGAGCAGCCAGCCCACTGTCTGTTTCAGAGCAGCCAGCCCCCTGTGTGTTCCCTCTGCTCAACAAAGGAGGGCAAGCTGAGGCACTCTGCCACACACTAACGGGGCCTGTGTGAGGGGAGACATAACTTGGCAGTGCTGGAAAAAAGGCCACAGAAGGATATGTGAAGCAGGCGTGTGTGTGTGTGTGTGTGTGTGTGTGTGTGTGTGTGTGTGTGTGGTGTGGTGTGGACATACATGCATGTAAGTGTAGGGCAAATGGATATTTGAAGCAGATCTGTATGTGTGGTGTGTATGTGCACCCACACACACAAGTTCATGCATGTGGAGGGCAGAGGTCCATGGGGTCTTTGTCACTCTCCGCCTTGTTTTGAGGGATGAAGTATCTCACTGAACCAGCTTCAGTGACAGTAACTAGCCAGAGAGCTCTGATAGTCATCTGTCTCCACCTTCCCAGTCCTGGGACCTGAACTCAGGTCTTCATGCTTGAGCAGCAAGCTCTTTGCTCTCTAGCCATCTGAAGCAGGTCTTGAAGGACGGACATGGATTTACCCTCCTGGAAGTAGCAGAAGGTCCGGAAAGGCAGAGAGCAGTCACAAGCCTGGTCAGGAGCCACATGTGCAGGAGGGCGAGGCTCCGATGGATGTTTATCTCCTGGCCTCAACAACTGTGCTCTTTCCACTTTGTTTTATGGTGAGGTTCCCCCACCCCTGCACTGAAACAGGAGCCAGCTCATTTCTCCTCAACCCTGACATCAGCCAAGCTTGGGGCCTCACCCTCGCCATGGGATGAGAAGCCCATTCTCCCCCTTGCCAGGCCGCACAGCAGACAATTCTCCACATTCCAGGAGGTATTCTATGTGACAACAGCTTAGGACTGAGTAAGGCCTTCCAGAACTCTGCCTTCCAGAACTCTGCCTTCCAGAACTCTGCCTCCTGGCCTCCTATGCACCCGCACAGTGCGTGGGTCCAGCTACACATTTACTCATTATCTCCTGTCAGGCATAGCCACACCCCTGTTCTACCTGAACACCCCCACAGACCCATCTCCCCTCTCTGCACACCTTGCTCACATATGGCTTTCTTCACCTGTGATCCCAGGGAGGAAGTCCTTAAATCTCCTGCAGCTAGAAGCACCTGCCTGTTAAACAGTCATTGTTCCACATCAGGCAGGTTCTACCCTATACCAAAGTCCTATAGAGGGCCCAAAACTCAATCTCAGCATCAGTGACATGTGAGCACTTTCCATAGGTGGGAATGCAGACATCAGCGAGGTAGGGGACCATCCTGGTGCCTCTTTTTCCTCTCCACCAAGTCCCAATGCAAATAGCAACCATTCAGCCCCCTTGCTCCATCCACAGCCAAGCCCTAGTCCAGGGTACCTACTTTCTGTCAGAAAAACTACAATAGCCTCACAAATGGCTCCTGCTTCACTCAGACTCCTCTAACCCGTTCTCAAGTGACCTTAAAAGAAATGCACAAACAAGATGATAGATTGTCTTTCCAAGAAGCTGCCAGCGCCATTCACAACCTGTCAGCTCTACCATGAACTGAGTGATAGTGACACCAGCATGCCTCTGGGACCACAGCCACATGTGGTCCTCTGCTCTGCTCTGCTTACCCCAACTGCTGGTTCCAACCCAGCACCGCTCCCCCCTGCTCTTCAGCTTAGATGTCTCCTCCCTCCCAGATACTTCTAACAGAACAAGTTCCTAGAAGCAGTCCCCAAAGCTCGCTCCTCCTCTCTGCCATTACAGGACTATGTACTGTGGCTTCCCAATGTAGGCTTCACAGGTGCAGGGATGTTGCCTGCCTGGCTCAGGGCAGGGCTGCATACGAACACAAAAGAAAAGGTTAGCAAGCCTGTTGCAGCACACCAGTCAGGACTCTCTTGCCACTTAGAGATAGGTGCTTCCACTGTACGGGAGGCTTCGCAGAGACTGGTCAGTGTTGACAGTGAGATTTCGGAAGTGTCTACCTCAGTAAACAGAAGTCTCCCCTATCATTCCTGACCTTCTGACCCCTCTCCTAGATGCTGGGACCACATAGTGAAAAAAAAAAAGAATACCCCAAGTAGTTTTAAAGTCTTAGATATGTGTTTATTTTTTCACTAGCTCCATGGAGGTAGAAAAATAAAGAGCCAGCCTAGAGTTCCAGGTACCCAATCTTAGCTTTGACCCTGTTTGGTGGAGGGCAGTGACTATCCACTCAAGGGGCAGGAAGGGCGACCCTGTGTGCTCTGGGAGGTTGGCACCCTGGAGCTGCCAAGACTTGGGTTTACCTCCTGGATGTATCTACTGATGGTTGACTAGCCCTGTCTTCAGCTTCCTGAACAATTGACACGAATACCATCACGGCCCCTGCCCATTAACTGTACAGATAAACAGAGCACAGGGCATTTCAGCAACTTTAGACAACACTCCCTCCCCAATTGTGACTGGCAGGAGCAGCCCATGAGCACATGTGTGAAGGCTGTGATGACGTTTGTGAAGAATGTCCCGACCATGATGGTGGTGAACACGGTCCTCGGCACGCTTTCCACCCACAAGGAGACAGAAGGAAGGAAGCGTTTGACTTCTGCTCCTGGGCTCCACTGCAGGAGGAGACAGCATTTTACACCTCCATTCCAATAGCGTGTGCTGTAAGTTTTATGTAGGGGACAGTGTTGGTATCTCTGCACAACTAAGACAGTAGCTGCTGAGGAGACAGGAGAGCACAGTGATGAACCACACACCAAAGAGAAGTCTGGAAGCTGCTGCCACACCAGGAGGGTGTGGTTACACAGCTGTAATCCTGACACCTGAGACATGGCGGCCAAAGGAGTCTAAATTCGAGGCTATTCTGGGCTACAAAGCTGAGATCCTGCCTAAGGCAGATAGCAGGGAGCTGGAAAGAGGGCTGTGTTGAAAATGTTAGTTGTTCTTCCAGAGGACAATTCTAAGTTGTTACCAAGTTGGGTGGCTCAC